>OV743719.1:65695698-66390043 GCA_928272305.1 Volucella inflata
GCTATCTTCACTTCAACTAGGTCGGGTGGAACGAATTATTGGTCTACACCGCTTAAATTCAAATGTTAATTCTGCCTGAAAGCGATATTGCCGTTAAAAGCCTTTCCAAATCCTCAGAATTGACCGCGAATCTACTACGATGTTCTAGTCGCTCTAGCTCTAGTCCTTCTATGCAGGGCCATTTTTATGCGGCATTCGTCATCAAACCAGGGATTTCGTTGTGGTCGTCGAGTTAAACCCTGCATATCGGAAGCGGCATCTCTGATGGAGTGTTAACACTGGTCTTCGATGTTTGATTGTGGCGGCAGTGAATGCCTTAAGAGATTAAGGGAGACTCGATTGGAAAACGATTTTACAATCGCCTGCGGTTATAGCCGTCTGAAGTTAAAACTCCTCACAGAATTAGCTTGTTTTTTAAAAATTAATGAAGTCAAATGGCTTCCGCGCTTGGTTATACACGTGCGACACCTTATGAAAAAGTTGTTGACTACTGCCTCAATTATAGTTTGAATCGATTGCTTCATTAAAATTTGTAGGTTATGTTATGTAGACATCTTAACTTGGCGGTCAACGGAATGTGGAATTCCTGGAAATTAATTTAATGGGGAATTTTCGCAGCAATTCGATCATAACAGGCCTGACTATGTGTGGAGATGCACCATCTATCGACGCAGCTCTGGGAGGAAAAACTCCTTCACATCTTTTAATAACGTTCTCCATTGACCATAGTAATGATACCGTTTTCTTCAAATAAGTATGGCTCGACACGGCACACCACACTGTGATTCGAGCTGCTCCGTCCCTTGGTGTATTTCCTGGTTAGAGTCATTTCATATTCGACATTTCAGCTTGTTTACATTGCCGTTCAAATCAAAATGGGCCTTGCCAGAGGTAAAAAAGGAGTCCCACATGTCGTTTAAATCCTTGTTTAAATACTTGTACAGAATTGCAGTGACTGCCTGCTTATTCCCATTTGAGCAGATAAGTTCGGGGTCGAAACACTACTGAACTGAAGTTACTCGGTGATAAGGCCTTCTTGTAACTATCCATGCTCGGCAAAATTGTTAACTAGCCTCATCACAGTCCATCTGCTCGGAGGAGTGTCGCCAAACGTCCGCCTTAACGACTTTTGACAGAAATAACAGACTCCAAAGCCTGATAGCACTATCCAGATTCTAGTTCTATCGTCCCAACTGTCCATTTTTGTTAAATCTACATCATAATCTGATGTACACCGTTTTTACGAGCATTATACTGTTTATGCTAAAGATTTTGAAAAGAAACGTGGAGTTTCCGCAACTGCAATGGAAGTCTTAAGATATGGTAATATCGGTGTAGACATCAGCATACGAATGCTACAGTATTTGCGCTTCTTACAGAGATTTGAAAAATTCATCTGTCGCGTTATATACCACAAAACTTGTCAATTGCTCAAAAAATGACTAGTACCTACGGTTCAAGGAAATGTCGAAAAAGTTCGATAGACGTTTATAAGATCGTGATCTACTAGAATTCATATAGGCCTCATATAAAACATCACTCGACTGTATGGATTTTTCAAGGCGAGCAAAATCCAACGGATGCTGTTCGCGCACGAAGCACTGCAAAGTAAATAATCACTTGTTACTCGAAACCGGATATATCACCAACGTGCCATGAGAGCAATGTAGCATATATGTGCCTATATTTATAAATATCACATGTCGAAATCAGCATCAAAATCAATATTAGGCTGAATTGTGAAAGGTAATTTCGATGCAAATCACGCAAGATTGCTTGCTGGCTGAGAGCCAATAACATTTGATCATTGTTGACTTCTCACCGAATTCGCGTCCTAGATCTTTAAATTTTTATGTGACAGATTCCTTAAATTTCATCCAAATACTCGTAACTGCATTTAAGAAGCAACCAGCGAAACAATACATGGATACTTGTTGATTTCTGTCCCGGTAAATCGCCCGGAAACCAAACGTCTCCTTGCCTGTGCAACGAAACTTTTCAATGTTTCGTGCACTTTATTGGAAATTTGTTGGTGCAAAATTCGACTATGGGATAGACAGAGTGAAAACAAATACTGAATTCCGTTTTAGCTATATTTTGGTATGTTAATTCTTAAATCTTCTGAAATAAAGGCCGAGAAATGGCGTTAGTTATTTAAGTGGTTCAGTGGTTTATATTGTACTTTGGCCATTCTATGACTTATGTTTGAGTTTCCATATCTTTCTACGACTCCGTCTTTGCAATATCAAGCCATGTACTTTGCTTTGACTTAACTAAAATCTTAAACGTGAATGGCAACGATTAGTATAAGGCCTCTTAGAAATAGCATCTTCCTGCAGGTGCTGGTTCTTTAAATGACGAGAACGAGCCTCTGCAGCCGACCATCTTGCAGCTCTGCTAATAAGCCCTCCTTCACGCCTCTCCGTGAAGGAGTCTGGGAATCTCACTAGAGATTGCGAAGTGAAGGGGGCAAATGGCGAGTTTCCTGCGCCATAAATCAGGGTTAGTGTCGGAAAACCAAAACAAGACCTTATCCGGGCTACTCCGACATATTTGGAGCTCAGGCCGGTAAGGATTTCCAGCACTTAGTCAGGGTCTTGGAAAAGAGATGGTGGCGGACGAGCCCTATATGGGCCAACGGCAGCGCTCACATCCCGGAACGGGTTACTGGCTTCGGTGTAACCGACCCCTCATCCTAGGGGCATTAAAAATTGAGCTGGTCCTTCTGTTGGGGGTTGCGCCGCCGGCGTAACTGCCCTGCCATTTAAAAAAAACAAGAAGTTACGAAGCATCAACAAGCCTCGGATATGGACGGATCTACTTTTGACAACCCACGCAAACGATTAAAGGACAATGAGCTTCGGATATGCACGTGGAATGTTAGATCCCTTAATAGACCACGTTCAGCCGAGGAGCTAGCGGAGGCCCTAGACTGCTGCAAAGCAGACATAACCGCCATTCAAGAAATGCGATGGGATGGGCCGGATAAAAACAAGATGAAAAACTGCGTCATCTACTACGGCAATTGCTATCGGCGGCAAAAGCAGCGCTTATTTGGATGTGGATTTGTTGTCGGAGGCAGACTAAGACAAGAAGTCCTGAGCTTCTGGCATGTGAGCGAGTGCCTCGTTGTTATCCACATCAAGGCTAAATTCGCCAATATTAGCCTTATATGCGCACGTGCCCCCACAGAAGAGAAATATGATGACACCAAGGATGCCTTCTATGAGCTCCTTAACAAGACCTACGAGCAAATCCCTAGCCAAGACATTAAAATTCTCCTCGGTGATTTTAATGCAAAGCTATGAAGAGAGGGTATCGTTGGTGGAACGATCGGAAAAAATAGCCTGCACGACACAACCTCCGATAACGGATTCAGGCTAATCGACTTAGCGGCGGGGCGAAATATTATCGTAGCTAGCACGCGGTTCCCACATATCGACAAACTATACACATGGGGACTTCGAGAACTCCTGATCAATCAACAGTCAACCAGATTGATCACATGGCGATCGACGCAAGACACTCCTCCAGTATTTTGGATGTCCGTACGTTCCGAGGAGCCAACATCGACTCGGACCATTACCTTGTTGTAGCTAAGGTACGGTTGCGGATATCCCAAACTACGCCAAGACAAGATAATTCTATGAGAAAATTCGACGTCAGACGGCTACAATCGCAAGAGATCGCCAAGTCCTTTTCCGATCGAGTGTCTCTTAATCTCTTAAGAGGTCCAATGCCGCCAGCTTCAAGCATCGAAAACCATTGGAAACACTGCCAAAACGCCATCAGAGATGCCGCTTCTGATGTGCTGGGTTTCACTCGTCCACCACAACGATACCCCTGGTTCGATGATGAATGCTGGCAGCTAAGCAAGATGCATATAACGCGGCGCTGCTTAGAAAGACCAGAGCTGCTCATGAGCTCTATGAGCCGGAACACCGGCTTTTCAGGAGGAAGAAGAAAGAGCATGAGAGGCGCGCGATCGAGGAAGTTGAGAGATGCTACTCCAGGAATGAGGTTTGGAAGTTTTACCAAAAGGTAAAAATAACATGTCGCGGAAACAAACCCGAAACGAACCGAAGCCTGTAGAGATGAACAAGGGAATATCGTAGTAGAAACGCAGTCGATGCTGAGGATTTGGAAAGACCATTTCTGCAGACTGTATAACGGCGATGACGGATCAAATACCGCTGTCAGGCAGAATCAACCTTTCAATTTGGACGATGATGACCAACAATTCCGTCCACCCGACCTGGATCAAGTGAACAAAGCTGCTGGAGCGGATGGCCTGATTGCCGAGCTCTTCAAAGCGGCAGGCGATGACTTGGTAAGGAACATACACCAACTCATCTGCAAAATATGGTCGGACGAAAGTATGCCCGATGAATGGAACCTCAGCATTGTTTGTCCGAATCTCATGAAAGAAGACCCTCTAAACAGCGCCAACTAGAGAGGCATCAATCTCCTTAACATCGCATATCAGATCTTATCTGCCGTATTGTGTGAACGCCTGAAACCGTTCGTCAACAACCGGATAGATCCATATAAGTGTGGCTTCAGGCCAGGAAAGTCCACCATCGACCAGGTATTCACACTACGGCAGATCTTGGAGAAGACCCATGAGCTTCAGATCGATACCCACCACCTATTCATCGATTTTAAGGCCGCGTATGACAGCATCTATAGAGACGAGCTATACAGAGCAATGTCTAGTTTTGGCATCCCTGCCAAACTCGTTCGTCTGTACAGGATGACGGCGGAAAATGCACGCTGCTCCATCAAGGTCGGTAAAGATCTACCGAGACCTTTGATGTCCAGAAAGGATTTAGACAAGCCGATGCGCTGTCGTGCGGTTTTTCCAACATCGTACTTGAAAGAATAGGGCAAAGCTCACGAGAAAACACAAGAGGCACTATCTTTCAAAAGTCCGTCCAACTACTCGCATACGCCGACGATATTGACATAATCGGGAGAAAGCAGCGTGATGTCAGTGGCGCTTTCGTGAGTATTGAGATGGAAGCGGCGAAAATGGGTTTAGCGGTCAATGAGGGCAAGACCAAGTATATGCTGTCAAGCAAAAAGGACAACCAACACCGACGTCTCGGACAGAACGTCACCCTTGGCAGATATAGCTTTGAGGTTGTTAAGGACTTTGTCTACCTAGGCTCCGCTATAAATACAGTCAACGACACCAGCGCTGAGATTAAGCGAAGAATAACTCTTGCCAAGCGCTGTTTCTTTGGGCTAAGAAGGCAGTTGAGAAGCAAAGTCCTCTCTCGGACAACAAAAGTCACCCTTTTTAAGAATTTAATAATCCCGGTCCTGCTCTATGGCGCAGAGGCATGAACATCATCAAAAATGGATAAGGGTGTTCTTGGTTACTTCGAGAGAAAAATTCTTCAGGCGATCTTCGGCTCCGTTTGCATTGACGGTGAATAGAGGAGGAGATACAACAACGAACTCTACGGACTGTACAGCGACATCGACGTAACCAAAAGAGTGAAGATCCATAGACTGAGATCGCTGGGTCATGTGGAGGGTATGGACACCAATGCTCCGGTCCGAAAAGTCTTAGAATCCGCTCCCGAGGGACAGCGCAGTAGAGGAAGGCCATGACTCAGGTGGCGCGCGCAAGTGGAAGGGGACCTCAGCCATTAAGGGTGCGAAACTGGAGGCAGCTAGCCAGGGATCGAGCTGGCTGGAGAAGCTTGTTGACTGAGGCCCAGGTCTACCCGGGACTGTAGCACCACCTAAAGTAAGTAAGTAAGGATGTTTTCAAAATATGAGGGACCGAACTGTCCCGTTGGTGCACACTTGAATACGCCTTCAGCCGCAATGGTGGTCTTTATTGGCTTAACAAATCCTAGTCAACACAGCCATTTCAAGAAGGTTGACTGTTTTTTGACCAAGTCAATTGGAGGGTCAGATAGCTTTACCTATATATCTTTAGCATCGATATGGCGTAGGCCCCGTTTATCAACAGCCCCGGCAAATAATCGGTTCCTTTCTTACTTTGAACTAGAATAAACAATTAAGATCTCAACGCGGTTAACAGTTAACAGTCTAACCGAGTTTCTATGCAAAGTTAGTTGCTTAACTGACTTCATCATAATCGCAACTTCCCGGTGTAAGGCTTAAAACGATGTAGATCTTAGAATCCCAACCACATTTAATCCAATTGTGTCCTGAGATTTAATCAATTTATAAGAGACAAGTTCGGAGTGCGGGCCCCAATTTAACCGTCGATAGAAATAGAATAAAGGCTAAATCCGAACCGAATTGCACTTAATGAGAAGTAGTACACGTTGGACATTTTCATCAACACCAAAGTGTGGATTCGACAGAGCAACTCTTGACAACATATGTGAAACGGCTAGATGACCCGGCGTATCACTCCTTGTTTGAATTGAATCAATGATAATTTACAAAACTGAATTGATAATCCTGACTTTTGTCAATGTGTAATACACGCGAGATGAGAAAGGTTTTCTCACAGAGCTACAATGACTATTCTTAGACAACTTTCTCCTGTTGAATTATCAGTGCAGTAGGCAACGTCATCTGATCTTATATCAACGTAACGATTTAGGAACTCCAGTTGGTGCGCCAACACAAAGTGAGCTTTTCCTGTACTGTACTTAGGACTGGTATTGATCAAAATCTAAAACTAATCTAGGATACTCTTCACGGACGTCGACAAACTAAACTTCAATAATCATAAGGCTAGGTAAAACGTACCCTAAGTTTAAACCTATGGGATCTTGAAAGCATTAAAATACTTTGTAAGAAAACAGATTAAGGAAACCAGTATCTGTCTTTTCACTAGAAAGGATCTTAAGAAAGGATGCCACATTGAGCTTCACAATGAGCTTTCATATAGTTTGCCATTTTATCACGGAAAGTTTGAAGTCACAGCAAGGACTGTGAAAATTCGTGTCTTAATCGAAGCTCTGTTCGCGAAAATTATAGATCACTTTGTGAAATTCACGACATATGAATTCGACTATCTATGCGTGGCATTTATCGAATTATTCTACAATCTCACACCGAATTCACACTATTGGATACTCACATATCAACAAGAATGAGAACAGAGTGCTTACGAGGAAATTATCGCGGCTGTGGCAACTTAGACTTTATTGATCTACTATTTGGAAAACTTTGCGTAAAAATCTCCACTTTAAGGCTGATTAGATTCAATTTATGCAAGAGCTAAAGCCGAGTGACTATTAATTGCATCGGGTGTTTAGTGACTGGAAATTGGCTCAGTTTTTTACCGTAGAATTTTGTTCAGTAATCAGACTCATTTCTGGTTAAACGGCTACGTAAATTAGCGGAATTGTCATATTTGAATTGAGGACAACCCTAACGAAATGCCATTGTATCCAGAAAATGTGCTTATTTCTTTAAAAATGACTTCGGAACATATTTTACCATTAATAAGCATCGGTGCAATGCGTGACATTAATGTAGGAGATTTTTTACTCCAAGACGATGGTGCTCCGCCCCATACCTCTAATGAAAACATCGTTTTATTAAAAACACGATGTGGCAGCATTGAGTCATCTCAAGAAATGGATCCGCCAATCGGACACCAAAATCGTGCGGTTTGACACCATTTGGTTAGCATTTCTGTGTGGCATCGTCTAGTCACTAGTTGTTGTGTTGGCGATAAGCGATAAAGAAACTCTGGAGCATAAAATTGTCCGAGTAACAAGCGATATATCATAAACGCCCCCAATTGTTCCAAAAATAGACCTCTAGAATAGGTACGCTACGCATGAGGGAGCCATAGTAGACATACATTCGCCCTAACATATTTTCAAATATAAAATTCCATAAATAATCTTTCAAATGTATCCAATGAATCGTCATCAACTTGATTTCTTCGTCTTCTATTTAAACAAAAGGGTCTTAGCCCCTTAGCCTCTACATCGTTACAAAAACGGTGGTATTTCATCTGAGAGCTTACGGTCATTTAAGAAGGGCGCGTAGCCATAGAGAAACCTGTAAGTGACACTACCTCGTGAAACGCTTGCTGTGGGAGTGATGCCGATTCCGCGGACCACTTTGTTGGAAATGTGCGTCTTACTATCACATAGACTACTGCTACCTGTGGCTCATGTGGTGGTTGTTGGTACACTTAAATGATTGCACCTCTTTTGCTGAAAAATCGAGGAATCTAAGAAAAGAGTTTTTACAAGAAGTACAATGAACCTGGCCCTTATCTGAATAGTTAGGACAACAAATGACACCCCGAATAGGTCTTGGTTTGTCTTACTAAATCATATTTTGAAGACAAGTCTTGGTCCTCATTATAAATCGGTTACATAGCATTTTATAATCACAGCTTCGAAATATCCAATTTCAACAGAAGCCCTCTTGGATGAAGGAATTCAAATTGTTCACGTTGAAGTTTCTTGGAAATCTTTAATGCAAGAAAAACTTTAACAAAGTTTCTAATCGAATCTGTTGCAGTAATGAAATTTCACTTTTTCTCCCACAATCACACATCTAAAGCCCTAACAGACCATATGTTGTTTGAGGACAAATCCCAACCCTCCTGACGAACAACAAAAGAAAACTCATCATCCCCATCATTGGATGCAACATTTCTAAGCTTTCCTGTGGTTGGATTTTTATTTAATTCAACTCCACATCTCCATCCATCCATTCGTATCGAGGTCCTCGAGAGTGCTGTTCTAGGTGCTGGCTGCTGCCTGCTGCCGCCATTGCATTCGCACTCGGAATCCTTCTACGCGAACAAATAGGATCGCTGCAAGTTTTTTTTTTCAACCCCTTTTCGTGCTGGAAACCCCCTCTTCAGTTTTTCTTTGTTTTCTCACTGTTTTATTTGAAGTTTTTCCTTTCGAAAGTTTTTCCCCAAAAAAGAAAGAAAAAAAAAACAGAAAATAAAAATGAATAACACAAAACTGAAAATAGTTCCGCGCATGTATCTCCATCTCCGGCAGGCACCGTGGACAGACGGAGACCGAGAAAAGTGTTTACAATTTGCTTTTCCGATTTTCTTTTGTTTTTCCGCCACGCCAAATGTAAAATGGCAAAAAGAGAACACCAGATCGGGAGGAGCTCCGCCTGTGCACGTGATCCAAAGTTTTTCCCAGATATTCCCTCTCTATCTCAGAGAGGAGAGCATAGTCAAAAATAATTTATTTGTTAGCCTGGAGCATCGAGTGAATGATGCCCCGAATAACGACGACGACGGCGGGAGGACATTTTAAAAATATCAACGCGTCAAATAAATAATATAAAAAAGAAACAACAGCAAAATAAAAATGTTAAAGGATTTTGTGCAACATAATGCACCCTCACAGCATAGTAGCCAGAGGGGTGCACTTGTGTTAGTTGCAAACATACTCGTAAATGAGAATGGAATGCTCCCGATTTTCTATCATACATTTAAACGAAGTGTTTTGCTCCGCCCGCTGTCGTCGTCGCCCTCGCCAAATTGCTGTAATAGTTGTGTCCCGAGTTGGAGTATACTCGTAATATGCCCCAAACAACCAGCAACCAACAACAAAATTATATTAAACCCAACCCACCGGAAACCGCAACATAATTCCCTCCGGGGATTGGGGGTGTACTGTATTGTAAATGTGAACCGCACACACATACGACTTTGGGTATGAGTACGAGTTCCAGGTTCGTCCTCATCGGCTCTTCTTCTGCATACATACATATGTCGAAGCTGCTGAGTATATTTTCTGTGTGGCCGTTTCTATGTGTTGCTACTGATGGGGGGCATCGAGTTCTTGCTTCTGTTTGTGTAGAAGGATTCTGGGTGGTCTCCTCGAAATTGTTTGATGTTTCTCTTCTGTGTATGAATATGTGGTCCATGAACTATAGGGTTGAGGGGGAATTTAACATGTTAGCTCTTCCTCTCTCGATGATACTATGGAGCAGGTATGAAGCTTTCTGCACAATGTTTTTAGCTTTCATTAGCATTTGTATTTTAGTGAGTGCATTGAAAATACATTTAAAAGGAAAGACAAACATCTTATAGTTTATGGGCAATTGTGATGTATAGATCCTTACAGATCGTTGTCCTCATGACAGGAAGGCCCGAAAGACATCTTTTTCTCACAGACCCTAATTTTCATAAAACAAAACTAAGGATCGACATTTTTATTTTATGCAAATCACTTTCTAAAATGTGAGCAACAAATGTTGAAAAAAGCGTCACCTTTTGCAAATCAGTTGATGTATTCGTCCTGAGCTCCTGGACGTGGATCATCTCTTATGCTTCCCAAACTTTCACGGAAGCGGCTGGCCCATCAGGACACTGAACGACAATCAATTGTGTATCCAGCACAAGCCGCACTGAGAACGCAAGAAAAAAGGAAAATTTCAATATCACTGAAGGATTCTTGATCTTTAAATTTTACAATAGGTACTTGAGAGACGCATTCAACTGTAACAATAGTAAATTGCATTAAGATTGCATAAGCCACTAATCAGCGTTTTCAATATTTTTGAAAGGACCCTCTGATAATACCAACATCGTTGGTATCTTTCTTGAGATAGAGGTGGATATTTTTTTAGGCATTAAGTTCTCCGGAACAAGTTAGGGATTGCAGTATAGAGCACAAATATCTTCCATCAACATAGCAAATGTACAACTAGTTTTCTGGATTCGATCGACTTTATTTCCTTAACAGATTCATCCAGTTCTTTACTAGACCATTTTCTTGCAAGCGATATCGATAAAGTTTTGCTTTATAGTCAGCTTCAAGCATGTGGTTTCTCCAACCACGATTTAATCTTTACATGCTCGCATATAGCTTGCAAGGTTGGTCAGCAAAGTTTCCAATATCGTGATTTCAAAAATATAAATATATATGAATGCGAGATTTGAATAGCCTAAACTGGAACTCACTATACCATATTGCAAAATGTAAACGAGCAGATATGCTCTTTAGGCCGTAATGTCAACTTCCTGTTTGATTCACATGTTCCTCTAAAAACATATGTGGCGAAGCATAAGGTTCCATCTTGGCTGAATGGCGTCATCTCTACTCTGATGTCACAACGAGATGCTACCTGCAATCAGTGGAGACGATACAAGATAGAACATTTTCACCAATCCTATCGTAGACTATCGATACGATTAGCAAAAATTCACTTTTATGAAGGAAAACTTGATTCTTTAGTTTCCAGCAACAAAGTTTGGAAAAACCTGCGGGAAATCGGTATTGAGATGACATCTAAAGTGCTACCTGATAATATTGATTGCGATGTTCTCAACAAGAAGTTCACCTCATTGCCACAGTCCTCTGATATCGCAATCGTCAACAGCTCATTAACTGAAGATGTATCAACTTATTTCAGTAGCACTTTCAACTTTTGTAAGATTACAAGAGGAAAACATTGTTGAGGCAATTCTATCAATAAAATCGAATGCTATTGGCGCAGACTTAATACATCCAAAATTTATAAAACTGTTACTACCGTAATTTTTTCGCTTCATAACGTCTTTAATAAAATATTAACTACCTCCGAGTTTCTTTTGGAATGGAAGAAAGCTAAAATTACCCTTTCAAAGGTTTTTGAAAAAGCAGTTCTCAAGCAAATACAAAATTACTTGACATCCAACAATCTGTTAAGCACCTGCCAGTCAGGTTTTCGACCACAAGGAAGTTGCAAATCCGAATTACTCCTAGTAACTAATGAAATAATAACTGCAATAGATAGCGATCACTTAGCACTTTTAGCTCTTTTAGACTTTTCCAAGGCATTCTACACTGTCAACCATTCAATTTTATGTACTCGTAAAAATCTGCAAAACTCTTATGGGTTTACGTGCGGGTCCTGTAAGTTGATCCTCTCGTATCTTAGTGAGATTCAACAACGCGTTGTCGCTCAGTCAGCTTTATGGACGTTTTGACAGGTGTGCCACAAGGATCTATACTTGGCCCAATCTTCTTTTCACTTTATACCAATGAGCTTCCGCAAGTTGTAAAACACTGCCTTATTCATCTATACGCTGATGATGTACAACTTTAAATCAGTCGACCCTTCTCTGAAAAAAATAAAGCAGTTGATTTAATGAACGAGGACTTGTTTCTTATATCCAGCTGGTCAAAAAACAATAACCTTTACCCAATTCCTGCCAAGTCGAAAGCCCTGCCCATTTATCGTGATGCGTTAGATGTATCAGTTTTTAACTCATTGAAGCTAGAGGAGGAAACCATTGACAATGTCAGCTCCGCCCGAAATCTAGGAATGATTTTCAATACTACCCTTCCCACTTGGCACGACCATGTTAACAGTGCTATCGGAAAAGTTTATGGAAGCTTCCCTCTTCTTCGGCTAACTCAAAGGTTCATTCCTAAAAAAACTAAACTGTTACTGGCAAAAACTCTTTTGCTTCCCGTTTTACTGTATGGATGGGAAGTTTTCTGTGATTTGGACTATGCGACCAGCCGTAAACTAAATGTTGTATATAACAATATTGCCCGCTTTGTATTCAACTTACACCGATATGACCATATATCTTTTTTCTCGATACAAGTTTGCAGTACCAGTCTAGAAAACTTATTAAAAATTTCGTTCTCTAAGCTACATGCATCAAATTATTCAAACACAACAACCTGATTACCATAGTAGGCCGACTTTTCCTCCCAATCAACAAGGTCTTTCGCACTTATACCACCTCGATTTAAATATCTTAACACTCAGCGTCAATTTGTTATTCATGTTGAACGCTTTTGGAACTCCCTACCAATCGCGATGAGTGGAATCAAAAGCACGAGCAGTTTTAAATGTGTTCTTTTCAGTTAATAGGCAAATCATTGAGTAAGTAATACATATACATATACGAGTATGTACATGTTTCAAATATATAATGTAAATCAATTGTTTTCTAAATTAATATAAAGGCATACAACAATTTATAAGACTTATGTCCTACTTTGTAAGCAATTTTTAAATAATAAATAAATAAATAAATTCCGTCGTTGGTTGAAACTAGTAACCAAAACCAAGTTACTGCACTCAATTTGCAGTTCTTTTATGCGCACCTACGGTCGAGGAAATAGTGACAGTTTTTTAACCCTCATCGGTTACCATTTCACTTTTTCAATCTGTGTTTAAAGAGGACAGCCGATTTGACAGTTTCGGCAATTCGTCATAAATTGACTCATGTCGGAGTAATGTTTGCAAATTCTTCAAATTTATTTTGAAAAACTTGGTTCAATTCGAGAAACTCATCGGGCATTACGTGCATTTTATGGTGCCCATAATCCTTCAGAGCGATTAATTCGAGGAACTATTAATAGTTTTCGCAATACGTTTGCTCTAAACGATAACACACATTCTGTCAGACTTCGTACAGTGCGTACAACAACAAGCGATTGATAGTGTGCAGTGAAGTGCTGATGATGATCTGCCAATTTGTCATCGTGCTCAACAACTTTAGGGAAAATTTTGCGTAAAGATCTTTGTTTACGTGCTTACAAGATTCAATTTGTACAGTAATTGAAGGCACATTATCATCGTTCGCGCTGGATATTCTGTGAATTAGCTGAAGGAAACATTACTATTGATCCACGATTTCATTTGAAGCCCGTTTTTGAATCACCGCATTTGGAGCGTTGATAATCCACAAGACATTGTCAAAATTCCATTACATCAAAAAAAAGTCACCGTTTGATGCACATTATGGGCCAATGAAATCATCCAAATGCTTTCAAAAACGATTATCGTCAGAACGTTACAGTCAAAGGTGAGCGGTAAAAAGACATACTATTACTAACTTTTTCGTACCTCAATTCGAAGCTATTAATGTTGCCGATATGTGGCTTCAGAAGAGTGACCACACATACCACACAGCACGCGATCATTTTCTCTTGGAATATGTAAAGTCTCATTTCTACTCCGATAACCCAGAACAATTGACCACTTTTCTAAAAATAACGCATTTTTTGTAAAAATTTCAATTTCCAAAGGTCTGTCGAAAGGGTGTTCATGTCAGAAATAATTTTTACTCGATATCTCTAGTGCAATTAACCTACGCGGCATGGCAACACCAACAAGTGAAAGCAGTAATTTTGGAATACTGACTTCTCAGGACGAAGTGATCCTACGAAAGACGATTTTACTTAAGTAGGGCTTATCTACGACTCAGATGACAGCTGCCATACCATGGTCTTCCAGTTGCATGCGAACATTATTGGAAATATTCAGGTATACTTCTCTCGGTATTGTTTTTGTAGGGACACAGACAGTGATCTCTATATTATCTAGTTGTATCTAAGTTGAAATGAACAAAGAATATAAATTTTATTTTGATACTGTCGAACGCCTTTTAAATACCAATGAACAGTGAGATATATGGTGATTGCTATTCAATATACTGCTCAATGAAGGTCCACAGAATATTGTTGGGTCACCAATGGAGTACCAAGAGCTGAGCTCCTTAACAGACGCAAAAACATTCCATAGACTTGCATGCAATATTTACTAAAGATGGGGGTGCATTTTTTCAATCACCAGCTGACAGCTATTTGGGGATTTCGCCGGTTGCCGTCTTGAATTGTTCGGTTTTTTAAGTGAACAGATATTGTTGTTGTTGTTCCATTTTGACAATGTCTTCAATATTCCAATTGGTTAGGAGGTGGTGGAAGGTGATATTCTATGGTTGTATACTATTTACATTCTTTGGAAGTGCTGTAGTTATCCGTAACTGTCGAATGTTTTCCTTCAGCCGGTCGATATAGACGAGTTTTCAACATTACAGTTGCTGAATTGAGTTTATGATGCATCTTACAGAATGAAGACTTTTAGTAAAAAAAATTAATAACCTGGGCTTCCCTGTGCTATAGCCAACTAAATTGGTGGCAGATCTTGCATTCAAACATGCTGCTTTCTATGACACATTTTCACATCTGTTCGTTCACGTTTAATCTGTTGTCCATCTTTAGATCCAGTCATTATTTTTATCGCCCTGGATAAGGCATCTGACAGTGTTCCAACAGATCTTATGTGGTTAGGCTGAGAATTCATTCATATTCAAAAATGGAGTTAGAATGCGCTGACATCCACGTGCAATATAGTGAGGAAGAAAATTTTACCCTTAAATAACATCGACGAGTTCATAAAACATCTTAAGCGAGTAATTTTTGTAAAGGAATCAAAAGTTTTCAGCACTAAACGGTTTAGCTAGTATTACCATGCACCAAGGAGCAGTCGAATGCCAAGACCGATAAATCAAAGGGGGTTTAAATTTCAGCAGATGTTGGTAGCACAGAGAAAATGAATTGGAATTGTCAAATTAAAAGGTTCGATTGCACTGTAGCTTTGACCCAAAATAAAAGGGTCTGAGGAACGGTACTGGGCTCCGCTAAAAATAACTGACCACACAAGCGCGGTAGTTATTATACAGATAACTAGGTAGCACTAGGTGTATGTTTACGCATTACATATTTCCGCGGTGAAATAGAAGACAAACAGAAAAAGTCCCTGTTTACTTTTGCACAATGTTTGCGCACTTAGAGGCTATATGGCATACATACATCCAACTGGGCATTCATGGGTCCTTACCAAACCAGCAAATGTCCTTCTGTGCTTTGGTGTTGAAGGCGGACGCTATCCAAAGCCTAGGAATAATAATGGAAAAGCACTGAGATTCGTCTAAGAATTTACACATGGTATTAATCGACCTCGCGAAAGCATTCGATCGAGTACCCAGGTATCAGAAACGTATATTAGAAAAATACAAGACGTGTATGGAAACGTGAAAACTGCAGTTAAAAGCTCTCCCGGACTAACGAGAGAATTTCCAGTTAATGTCGGAGTGCACCAAGGAAAGGACGCTTCCTTTCGCCCTTTCCCAGTTATACTGAGCGATAACGTCAAAGATTTGCAGAACGCATTTGACGTGCCCATTTGCGCATCCGTTGCGACCTGTTTCGGACATAATGTTAGACGGAATAGTTCTTCCGAAAAGCACTATCTTTAAGTATTTAGGATCAATCGTTAACATGGAAGCGAAATGTGACGACGACGTAAACCACAGAGTGAGTGTGGGGTGGATGAAATGGCGGGCAAATTCGGGAATCTTTTGCGACCGAAAATTTCCACTTAAATTAAAGGGGAAACTCTAAACCACTGTTGTTAGATCAGCTCTTATATACGGTTCACAGTGCTGGACAATGTACGAAGCGTTTAAAAACAAAATGACGGCAGCGGCAATGAAAATGTTAAGGATGTCTAGTGGAGTCACTAAACGCGATTGCATTAGATCTACGCGTATAAGAGGAAGTCTACATATAAAGAATTCGGTAGCTTGAGGCGAATGGAATAAGCTAGTATTTCCACGTTCAAAGAAGATCTGTGGAAAATCCGGTTAAAAAGGCACTATCAACTACGGTCACTCCAACTGTAAGAAAACGAGGTCGAAAAAACAATTCCTGGATTTCTCAGATGGCAAATGCGCAAGAACGCCTCGGATTAACCACTGAAGCGATCCAGGACATTAGCCAACCCCATAAGCGGAACAGCAGCGATGCAGCAAAAATAAGAAACTCGCTACGCAAAAGTTCGTATAACAAGGAAAGGGTTAATAAAAGGATAAGAAGGTGTTGAAGGTATTAGAATGTTTGTAAAATATATCCCCTGCTTTAGAATTCGGTGTTGATTACGTTGACAACTTTTATCGCAATCTGAATTTTCTCTAAACATCTACAATCCCTATGGAGAATTTTTTTTCTAGAGAAAAAGTAAATTCAGTGGCACCAAACCCGCCTTATCTTACTCATAGATATCTTAAAAGGTTAACTTACAATAAATGAACTTGAACTCGGCAAATGATCAATCGGCTGAGGTAAATAGATTAATTACATCTTATGAGTGTTGATTTTTTTGACTTGGAAAAGTCGCCACATTAAGGAAGGCTCTAAGATATTAAAACTCTCATGAAAGCAAAATCTATGCTTATACATTTTAAAAAAAAATAGTAGTCGTACGTAAACAAATGAATGTCTTTTACATTTAACCATTCAACATATAAGAACTAATCTAACTACCAACTCCAAGAACTCTTCTTCTTGCCACAATTATCCACGTGCTTTCGCAAAAGGTAAACAAACCATTATGCGTTTGAAAACAATCAGAGAGGAGTTATCAAGAGAGTCTTATAGAATGATTAAATTCCTTCTCCACTTTGCAGACTTCAGAAAAGCTTTCTTCCTTCGTAACTCATATCCAAAATATGTGGATACATTGAATGTACCACCAGGGCTTGGCAACACTATTTCAACGACCCATTCAGCCATTTCCTGTGTGTGTGTGTGTGTATTGAAAATCTCTCCAAATGTATCTGTTGCATACTCGTACTTAAAACCTTTTTAGTTTACATTCTCCAACCAATTCCAACAGTCGATAACAGCCCTTATAACAGCCAAACTCCATCAGTATGTTCCGGTAACTGTTATCCTTCTCATTTAATATGTGAAATAGGGGTGCACAGGAGCATATGTAGTTTGCCAACCGACCGACCCCACAAACTCGAGCGTAACTTCAAGTGCTTTTCCAGCTCATTTTCTCAACTATCTCATACTACCACTCCAATCCGTTCTGAGAGAACTGTAGGTTTGCTTCATTATGTAAATTATGCCCCCATCCGCTAGTACTGCTTTTCATTTATTTATTACCCACATGTATGCTGTATGGCGAGTATTCTGTATCCGTGTATGTGCCTGAATGTTTACGTTTGATTTTTCCAATGCATTATCCTGTACAAAACCAGTTTTTTCACAGCAAAAATAAAAAAAAAAAACACAGAAGCGAAATTTTAGCCGAGAAGAATGGTGATGATGAAGCATCCCTTTTTGTAACGGTTTTTGGTTGGTTTGTCGTTTGTCCGTCTGTCCATCCGATACACACATACTAAGACAAACTGAGCCTTTGAGTGTATGTCAATGATCCGCACATACGCACACGCACACACAGCGGCATTCGGGAACTAAAAGCTCATCTAAGTTGGTGTAGATGAAATTATACCAACCGCACATACGCGAAGTGGTTGGGGGGTGGTTTTCAAAGGGCTTGTAGTTGGTGGGTGTTGGGTGGTTTGGGGTTGAAATTGTATAATGAAACAGGTTTTGTTAATATAAATTTTCCCTCTCATTCTACTGTTCTCATGTAGCCTCATGTATTGTATTCATCATTGTGTATGCAAATTTTCCCCTTACATATGCGAGAGCTGTATCCGTATGGTCCCACATATCCCACATATCAGGGTGGCAGCATAAGCCAGCGTAGTTATTCAGCCTTATCATCAATAGAAACGCGATGTGAAAGGACTAGGAAAACTACGAGTATTATCTATCGGCACAGTGAAAGAGTGAAAGAGGTAAACGAGGTAAAAGAGTCCTAAGACAAGGTAAAAGTCCCCACATGTAATAACAGCGGCATATATTTCTCATCATCATTATCATCTTCTTTACCATCGGCGAAGGCCTGTTTAGTTACCACTAGCACTTCTGTTAATGCCTCCATTAATACAATATCAAGAACTGAGTTCAGATCACTGACAAACAAGTGCCAAATACCAAGAGACGACTACCCTTCATAGTGGTTCGAAGCTTCTGTTGTTGGATTTCGATATTTTACTCGAGATACCGCTGCCATTGATAATGATAATCATGACAACGACTACGACGGCGATGATGTTGATGAAGATGAAGATGAAGATGATGATGACGATGACGATGACGATGATGATGCTTTACAGCTCCAGCCCCCTTTAGGTTTTCCATTTTTGTTTTTTGTACTTGTTGTATCCACATCGTCGTATGGCTCGAAACAATTGTGAACAACAGAGGAATATCCATTTTCTCGATATTCCCTCGTTAGCGGTATCACATACACGGTGTGCTCACGGTGTGCACACTCACTCTTGAAATGTCCATAAGCGGACGTACTACTCGTAACAACAACCTATAACGGAGTGTAGTACTACAACGACACACGTTTAGACGCAGCAGCCACTGCTTTTAATTCACTCACAGTTTTGACCACTAACTCGTCGGGAGTGTTCCGGGTTATCGAAACGGCGGATGATACTGTTATAATTCAGTAAAAAAAAATTAAATAAAAAAATTCATCCACAAAATAGGGTGAAGGGTTGGAAAAGTGGTGTGATTGAAATTAAAAGAAAAAAAATTATGAAATAAAAAATATATAACAAAAATCAAAATTAAAATAAAACAAACCGGATATCTGTGAAAAGTGTTACGCGTATCCTTCCGTTAAGGGTGTGATTGGTTAGTGAAAGCTTGTTTTAAACCTTAAGGGTAAATTTGTAATTTTTTTTTTTTTTTAATTTAAAACGTTGTGAAGAGTTTTCAAATATCTCATGTGTGTTGTCAACATTTTTGAAGGACTTTCAGAGACTTTCAAGTGGATTTTGAAATTTTTTTTCGTACACTACTTTGAGGACTTTTAAAAGAAGAAGGTTTTTAAATATTCACACAGTTGGAAATGAGATTAGTTTTGTTTTAAATGGATATATGACACTGTCAAAAATTGTGCTGACTTTACATTTGAATTTCTCTATTGAAGAAAATGTTTTAAAAAAAAAACGGAGATACGAGTACATAGATATATAGATATGTCCATCACTCTTCAGTTTGTAACCATTTCCTCAGGCTCTTTAAACTACATAAATCTTCTGAGGCCCAAAGAGCTACGACAAATAGTTTGCTTATTCACTTAAGTCGTATTCAGGCTTGAATAGGGGAGAAATTTAAAATATTTCATTTAATTCATTCTTAGGAAACAGTTCAGAATAATAGTTGTTTTTTGAGTGGGAAGTGATATAGTACATTAGTTTATAGTGAGTCATCTTCGGGCTCCAACATATCACTGTGCAGAATAATTTAAAGAGGGGACTTTATGCGAATTACCCGATTTGATCTAAGTAGGGTTGCAATACATTTTTAATGAATTTGAAAGTAATAAAATGATATCTCAAGCAACTTTCAAACTTGCGGTTCGACGACGATTACGAACGACTTTGATTGCACTTGGAATTGGTTAAAAATATGCGCCGGCCAACATAGCAATTGACCTACAAATGCTTTTTGTAACTAGTTCAATTTCTAATTTTATAAAGAGGAACAATTTTTATTATTTTGTGCTAATAAAGACTTTCTAAATAGTAAATTAAAATAAGAATCTGTGGTTTGTTTCAACTCCGGAAAGATTCTATTATCCACTATAACTTACCTACGCGATTGAGGTCTAGAATTGCCGGCTTATCATGTTCTTTTATGTATTTCAAACTTTGACGATTTCAATAGATTTTTATAATTGAAATGTGCTCTTATATCATAAAAAAAAAAACTTAATGAAATCAACTTTAAACCTTACTTCAAAAAAATCGCAAAACAACAAAAGTTTCAATTATTCAACAACAAAAAATTTTTAATTGAAACAATTTATATTTTTGGTAGAGTGACTATTTTATTCAATTTTTACAATTTTTTAAGTCGCATTTATTTCAAAAAAGATGGAATATAGTCCATGCAGACGTCAAAAAATTCCTGCAGATTAACTCTACAATTATTTCTTTCTTCCTTTTTTTTATTAGCTGCTGATTGGAAGTTATTTTCTTGTAAAAACACATATAATGTAGTTTAACTTCATAAAAATAAATTTCAATTTTGAAAAATGACTTAAAAAATACATCATTGATTTCATTTGTGGCAAGTCCAGGTGTGAGCATTAATAAACGGTAGGCCAACTGCGCTAAAGATAAAACAATGTTTAATTTTAAATTGCCGCTGGATTGTTTGTTCAGCATCGATATTTAATAGCGCGCCACAAAAAACAAGCTAAACAACGTTAACTGCATTATTGAACTTAGTATCCAATAAATCGATTATTGTATTGCTTGTGAGGCACGGGCCCCATAGCTCGCTCAAGTACAAATTCTCAATTCTGGACCACAAAATTCGGTTATCATGCCTCGGTAGCGCTTTTCATTGATTGTAACGTTCGTTTCATTGTCGTGTTTGAAGAAAAATGGGTCAATAATGCTGAGAGTCTAAAAAACCACACCAAACAGTCACACGATCAGGATGCGCTGGTTTCTTTATGACTACGTGTGAATTTTCCAAGTCGCAAATACAGCAATTTTTCTTGTTTACGTAGCCATAGAGATAGAAATGGGCATCATCTAAAAAGGTGATTTTTTGGCCAAAATTGTTGGTGATTTCGATCTGCAATAGAAGATTGTCATTCTGCTTCAATTTTTGAGTCAGTTGGACCTTTTTAGTGAATAATCCGAGCTCTTTATGCAAAATTCTCCTCAGGCTAGTGAGACTGATGTAAATTTGCTGAGATCTTTGGTGCGTTGAGATTTTCGGGCTTAGACGCTCAATTTCGGCAACAGCTGCAATGAACACGGAAATATATTCGATTATCCATCAGCAAACAACTCTCACGAACTTTCTTCACAGTTGGTGTATTATCACGACAGGAATTTATTTTCAAAATTCGCGTTGTTTTGGCAACAGAGGATCCAATTTGACAGTAGCTTCGCAATATTTTCCAACATTGTTCAAGCTTAAGCCAATCTATTTCGTACAGCGAAAGTAAGTGAGTTTCTGTAAGCTTTTTAAGTGCATAAGAGTTGTCAGTATCAAATTAGCATACATATGATTTAAAAAGATATGAACACATGCCTCACCCTTTGTTATGAATAAAACATTGTCGGTCACTGTTGCAAATTACACTGACAATGTCGATTTCTACGTCAAGAATTGTTGCACAACTATGCACATCATGCAGCTCTACAAGGAATAATTGAAAGATATACAACTGCAAGGTTTGTGAGATAAGTTGACAGGTTCGTTTCAAGAAAACAACTTGTGAAATTGTTATTTTTAAAAATTCGATTTTTATATACATAGTGGTGACAATATTCTAAGAACAAAGAAAATCTTTCTTAAATAAATGTCATTCAGTTATTTAAAAGTATTTTGCATAAATTTTAGTCAAGTGTTGAGTGCTGGTTTGTTGGATGAACAATTATCCGCGACATAAAAATCCCGAAGCAATTATACAATATCATAATTGTTGGCATGTTCACAGCACTGCATAGGCACAAACATTTTTCAAACTGCAAGCATCGTAAATATCGAAAAGGGCGGATAGAATGACGATTCCGGTTGAAATGTAGCCTTATATAGTATTTGTCGCCACCCAAGTATTTTAGAATAGATTTAAATGAAAAATTTAACTTTAAAAACAATTTATTGCTCCTTACTGCTGTTATTAAAATACCGATATACATTTTTGTCTCAAATTGCCACAAAACAAGTGAAAATTCATTTTTCTAACGATTATAAAATAAAAAAATTAATATTTCTTTCAACCATTCCATGAGGATACATTTTCCGGACTCGAAAATATTGTACAATGTTGAAAGGAAACCAGTTGATATTTAACAACTTTCAGCACTTTGAGTAAATTGTGATTACATCTTCAAAAAGAACAATAAACATTGGGTTGTTTTCTAATGAATATAAAAGGCGATTTTCGTATAATGAATAGTTATTTTATTAAATTATATATTTTCCATTCTGGTCTAACACTTTTTGCCATCTTTTTGGCAGCAGCATGATTCCACGATCATAAAAATGTTGTTCTTTGCTGACAAAAATCTGATCCAGCTGATACTTCAGTTCCCCATTTGAAGTAAAGGTTTTACCGTCTAACAATGTTTGTAGAGATCGGAAAAAATTATAATCAGAAGTTGCCAGATTTGTGGAATATGGTGCGTTTGGCGGTAAATCCCACCCAAGCTGTAAGAGCTTTTGGCGAGTTACCAAATTTGTATGAGGTCTCACATGGTGGAACACTACACTTTTTCTATTGATCAATTCTAGCCTTTTGTGTTTAAGTGAATCATTAAATTCGTTCAGCTGATGATAGTACACTGCAGAATTGATTGATTTTTATGAATATCGGCTTGATCTCTTGCATTTAACATTGTTGTAGACAGTCCATTTCCCGTATCCAGTGATGAACGCTCCAAAAATGGATCGTTTCCTTGACGTTTGGGAAGTAAATCACAGACACCAACGCGGCGGCACAAATTTCTTTCCGTAAGAATATGAGTAACACATATTTCGAGTTTGAAATTAAACATAGGAGTTTCAAATGATCATGAATAATCGAAATCGATAAATTTATTTTCTCAAAGTTCTCACGAGTTATTTTTTACCGGTTTCCATCTATTAATCCCTATTTATTGTGTCTTCATCAGCTTCAACTAGCTTTTCAGAATGTTTTGCACCTTCAACATCAAAGTAGCCGGATCGAAATTTTGCAAACCAGGTTTGGTTATGTCAATACGTCTTCTCGTCTGCCGAAAATGCTGCTTTTCACTTTCCATATTTCGAAAAACCACTGCGTAGAATCAATCGAACTTTTTCACAAGCAAGCCTTTCTATGTCGGCTGACAAAATATAAAATGATTTAACGGCTTAAGTGTGAAGTTGGCTGTGAACAAATACAATTAAGTCCTCTGTTGGGAAAAAATAAAATTATTGGTGTTTTTGTTTTGCTTAAATACTCGTACTGCTCTGATGTTTATTTAACGACTAGTTTAGCAAATAGCTTTTATAAATTGAGGTTTTTATTATATCTAAAATCGTTAATTTTACACAAAATGAGAATCATCATTTAATGTTACAAAAGTGATTGAAAAGATAGATAATTAAGAAAATTGAATACTTAAAGTTTACGGTATCTGTAATACATGTAAAATAGAGTGATAGTAAAATTCATAGTCTTGTCGTGACAAGGAACTCATCAGACGCTACGCGCTTCAACAATTGTGTATAAAATTCTTGGTTCTTTAGTTGCCTGAGCCGCCAAACTCCGTAGGGTGAGTGAAATCCTATTAGCAAGCGTGAGAGCCACCTACCCTAAACTTGAATTGAACCAAATTTCTGGTGTTGGTGGGTCGCCTCGCTCGCTTAAATGATTTCACCCTTTTCTCCGGAAGGTTTAGTCGCTCACGCGATTTCGTCGCTCCGCTAAGGGTATGTCAACAACTTCCAGGCGGGCACCTATATGGGTATAAGCAAATTTTTACAATTTTCAATTATTGAAAGGCTTCCATTGTTCTTCGCAAATTTCTAGTGACTGTGTTTAAATTGCCATTGATCTTATTTCCATTCCATTCCATGATATTAAACAAATGCCCGTGTGGTCTTACTTCCATTTTAAAAGCGAAATAAAGCCAAATTTCATATTTTGCCTTATTTTACGTCACCAATATTTAATGCTGGCTTAGTGTTAATATTGCTTGTTGTGATAGTGTTTTAGGATATATTCATACAAGTTTCTAGAATATCATTCAATATGATTGTGTCTACAAATAGCATGTGCAGAATATACAGCTATTTAAATCTACTTCAGGATTTTGCTATGATAAAGAATCAGAATTATATTTTTATATACCACCTCTGGGTAATTTAATTTTTTATGGTGATGACAGTAGTCCTTATCCATTTTCCCAAACTCTGTTTTGAGTTAAGATAATATTTAAGTCAAATTTTAAACCTCTCTACTCGGGCTTACGTCAAGAAGTTAGAGTTTTTTCAAGCTCCAATATGCGGATATTTTTCTTTAAGTCCGTTAAGCAGAAGGCATACAAGTACGCAGACGAAGACAATATCGATATAATCATCACGTCAGTGTTTTATAGAGTCACACCGTTGCACAGAATTTGTAATCCCAGTTATGATTAAACTATTAGTGTGCAGATGTGTGGCTTTAACTAACAACAGCATGAAATAAATACTTGTTCCGATAATTTTTTTTTTTTTGTTTTGTCCAAACTGCTGTCAGCTTAGGCTTCTTCAAATGAAATATTCGGCGACGAATATTTGGTCAGTATGAAAAGAAGAAGCCAACAAGCCAAGTTACAATTAGGAGGCATTTTTGTTGAGGCCGATGAATGAAAGAATGCGCCAATATGTATCTAATACTTGGAAAACCAAAATGTTGAGTGCCATTTGTGCCATTCTTAAAAATCCTAGACCATTTACAAAACGTTAAACTCGAACTGACATCGAAGGGAAAAAGGCTTAAAATTATTTAACTATTTAACTACGTATGTATATGTTTTGTATTACAATTTCGCACGAGACGGCATTTTTAAGCTGACAAATAGCCCCGCTTGGTAAATTATTGAAATCATTCTATTAAGAGGCGGTTAAAACCAATTCTGGTTAGCAAATCAACCTCACAGTAAAGAAAGTTTTCTTCTGAATTTCTGATAATATGTGAAATCGACACTAAATGCATCTTAAGTAACTGCGTACTGTAAGATTTGTATCGAGTCATAAGTGTTCTTCATTGAAAACGATGAAAATAAGTCTCACACAGCCGACGAGGATCACTGTCAGGCCACTTTAAACTCTATTTTTGCAATTTATGGTAAAGCAAAAAAATTTAACTTACAAAACATGTGTTTGAGACATCATGGCTCACATGTCACAAAGTGTATAATTAGTTAAAATTGAAAGTGTGATTTAGATGTCCCCTTTGGACATATATCAAAAACTTATCTTTGTTAACCTTATTCCAAAATGTTTGAAAATAATTTTCATCACAAATCGACAAGATAGTCCAAACATTGTGGAAAAGTCTTCAACAATTTGGGTTAACACATTATGAGTTACGAGTATAAGCGAATTAGTAGTTGAAATTTGATGAGTGAAAGAGGGTATACTTTCATTTCGAATGGAGATTAGCGCGATCAGCAGCAACTTATCTGCTCATGCATATAAACCTTAAGAAAAAGATATTTGAAATTTAGAAAAAACTGATAAGGCGGACTGTTTTGGTTTACTAAGGTCTACGTTCATTGCTTAAACAACTTACCAAAGAAATCGGTGAATTGACGCCCAAGTCAACCTTAGTAATATCTTTATTTTACAAGTCAGAACTTAAATATTAAATAAAAAGATAGGAGGGGACGAGCAACAGTCTTAAGGCAGAGTTTCTTCAGGTGATAACCAAAAATAAGTTCGTTTGGAAAAATTTCCTACAGCTTTCACAATTCATTTGCAGTATGCAGAATATGTCTGTTGGTGCAGAAGGACAAGATGCAACAAAACAGAATGTCGGGTTGATGGATTAGTATCCCAATGTCACTAACTTCACGACGTGTTGTACGAGTCGATATAGCACGATAGGCTTGTTTTGTATCCAAAGAATCCTTATGATGCTTCCTATGTGGGAACAAGTGCAGAAAATCAGTTCTTTGTTAAAAATAGAAGAAGTTCAATAAAGATAATGATTTCAAACAAAGGGTGTTGAGAATTCTATGTTGTATTCGCACATCTACACGTAGCCTTTTAGTTTTTGAAAATAAGGTTGAGAAAATTCAAATGTCAGACACAAAGTTGAAAACTCTTAAGAGATTCTTCCAGTGGAAGGGTGTCAGAGGAAGATGAAATGTACCGTCTGTTAAATAGGAACCGAATCAGGTTGACAGTCTAGAACCTTATGTTTTAGGAAAATAATCGTATTTAAAATGTTGTTGAATGCTTTCTTAGCACCTTCTATTGTAGAACTTGGAAAAATACCAAAATCGCAGCATGCGATTCTTTTAAGATAATTTTTAGTCACTTTTTCGCATATTTCGCGCGGTATCTCGGCCATAACTTGAGTAATGTTGGTTTTAAATGGATCTGGATTTCGGGAATTATTCGCGTAAACACGGTCGCTTAGTAGCCCCACAGAAAAAAATTTTACAGTGTCAAATCGCATGATCTTGGTCGCCAATACGTAAAATTACGCGACCAGGAAACTTCTCACGCAATAAAGCCATAATTGGTCGTGTTGTGTGGCTTGTTGCCACATCTTGTTGGAACCACATACCGTCCAAGTTATGATCCTCAATCGCCGGTCAAAAAAAATCGTTCGACCATATCGCTCCGAATTGACTGTAACCGTTCGCCCATTGGCATCTTCGAAGAAATGCGGGCCAATGACACCTTTTGACCATAGAGCACACCAAACAGTCACTTTGTCTGAATCACTTGTAGGTTTTCTGAGCCCCATATGCCCCACTGAAGAAAATGTTGTTCGAAAAATCGGTGTCTATTGTCTGTTGTTCCAACACCCACGAAGCGTATCTACGGCATTGTGAATGGTCAGCAGGCTTCAATTGTTGCATAAGTTGAACTTTATAAGGATGGAGATGCAAATCCAAATGCAAAATACACCATAGTGAGGTGTACGACACGTTAAATTGTTGCGTCGCCGGGAAATCGATGAATTCGGATCATCAACAACACCTGCACTTACAGCAGCAATATTTTCGACTGAGAGTGCATTACAATGATGCACAGGCCATAAGACATCAGTAACGCTTCCACTCTCTTCAAATTTCTTCACAATTTTACCGATTGCTTGCGTAGTCGATCGATTATGACGACCATAATCATCGCGCAATACGTGAAAAGTGGCTACGTTTGAATCACCACTTTTGCAGTAAGTTTTTATAATTTGAACGCATTGTACGATTTGTAAGCGATTCATTATTGTAAATGGAAAACATTCAACTAGTATTATGACACTTCAAATGACAGCTGAGTTTGGCAGGTGTCAAACGCCAGCGCTACCAACTTGAAACAACGAAATGAATGACACTGTAGTATCCGCCCTATAATTTTCTTTCTTTGCTTACGCTGGAATGATGCTTACCCCGAACCAACGACACTGGTGGGCAATTCCTTAGAAAAACGTAGAGTACATTAGGGTCGGAGTGGTTAGAGAATTAAACATACAGCTTGAAGGTTTATTTTGATGTTCATAAACGGGTGCATTCGTATATTTAGAATACATAAATAATTTAAATAACTAAAATATAGTATCCAATTTACAAGATTTAGATAAGATAAAAAGCAGTTGAAATTTTGATATAAAAATATCATCTATAGCTAAGACGGTTTAAAATTGATGTATTGAGGTCTTCAGGGATGGGATTATAAAGTCGAACGAATGGAAAACGGCGCAGTTTCATTCGGTTAGGTATTTAAGATGGAATTTTGAAAAAACACAGTTTTCATTTTACCCGTGTGTATTTAGGCAGTTGTTTAAGTAAGTGTTGACAATCACCGATTTCCAGCGACTGTTTTGTCTGGCTCTTTTGTTATGACATCAATATGCGCCACGGTAAGACTTGTTTTAAAAAAAAGCTTCTCAAAAATGATAGTTATTTCCTAGCAGCTATAGAAACCTTAGGTGTTCATTTGAAATGTAAAAAAATTACTACCTTATATCTACTGTATCTGGTACCAAAATACCTCAAAATGTCTATGCAATAATAAATTCCACCTGAATCGATTTTCAGTTACAATTTGTTTTTTCTCCATTTAAGCCATTGACTGGCAAAATGTTAATGTAATTAAACGTATATGCCAACGTTTAGGTTAGAAAACAAATTCGTATTATACCCACTGTCACCTATTAACACATTTTCAAATTGACATAACTGCTATGTAGGAGTGTCTAAAGAGCAAAAAAATTAAAAAAAAAAAAAAAAATAATAATAAAACAGAAATGTTCTATAAAAAAAACATTTAATTGGCTGTGCTTGCAGGTCTCTTCATGAGACTAGTCTCTCCTGCATTTCGGTCTACCACTGTACCACAAATCGATGATTTCGGTTGACCGAAAAATACTACAAGTGTCAGCTCAAAACAAAAACCAAAAAAAAAACCAAATCGGTAAAAAAAAATCTGTCGTTTCCACTTTTTTATATGGCGCGCAACCATAAAAATCCGGCGGCAATCAGCCCATAAGTGAGTGGTGAGCATTTGAAAATACACAAAATGACAAACAACAATCGCACACAAATCCCTATAATAATCGAAAGTTGAAAAAAATTATAAAATTTCAACGGGTGTATACGTATTGGTATTCGTACGAGCATATGCGGCGGCGGCAGTGTCCTTGTGCAATTTATGATCAATCAACTGCGGTGTTTAAAAATTGTACTCAACTCGGAGTTTTGCCGAGAGTAGGTACTCCAAAAAATCGCATCCCGATGTCATTGGTGTTATGGTGAACCCAAGTGCCCAAAACAAATAAACAACAGTGCGTGTTGTGTTGTTCTTTTTTTATGTTTCGTTCATCGTATGTCCTTATTTGAATCGGGTAGGCTCTATATATATTTTTTTATTGGTAAATGTAGTTTAAAGTACACTCTCAAAACTGGGTTGGCAGCCTCAAATGATGTGAATCAAAAAACATACAAAAGTGGCTTTCGATTGCGGCAGATTTGCGTTTTCATCTCTTTTTACTTTTATCCCCTAGAACCCACGACTGTAACCAGTTTCAGTAAACTACTGTACACGCGGTACACTCCAGTCTCTGGAGCACTCTGTTGCTCGCTTGCATTTTTTTGGTGGATAAATTAAAAAAAAAAAACACCAACTCAAATGCAACCCCCACATGCATTCAGAAATACATAGAGAAACAAAAAAACAAAAAAATACAGATATCCGCGTAGGGGGTCGCCATAGTGGCCACACTCGAAAACCGTAAAAATCAACCGAAAAAAGGACATGCCCTGATGCCCATCCGGACTCTTCTCAAACTGCATCCAGCAGTATGGTGACGACAATTGAAAGGACTATCATCAGTTTCTAGTTTTTTTGTTTATTTTTGTTTTGCTTATATTTGTCGTTTTTGTTTGGCCTTGGTTGACATCCCTGTGTGCTTCCTAAAGGAATGCAAATATGAACGAAAAGAGGATACCACAGGATCATTGGTCCCTCGCGAGGATGCGGTCATATTGAGTTCACTTGGATTGCATGCGATGGTTTTTGTTTTTTTTTTTGGTTTATCCCCCTGATTCGTTCGATTTTATCGATTGAATTAATCGACAGTGGCATGCGACATGACTTCCAACTTCGTTTGTCGCTTTTTTCTCCATATTTTGACGACGACGATTTTTTTCAGAATCATTTCATTCATTGCCATTCTCGCGTGTGTCATTTTGCTCATCGGTTAAGGATATCAACGGGAAATCAGTTTGGGAATGACAATCAGAATGTCAACCACTGCGATAAAAATCCGATAAAAGCAAAGACTATCGGAGCTATGCTTACTGTTTTTGTTTTTTGCTTTTTGTTGTTACGAGTATATTATACTTTTTTGACGGCTCTCCTTTGGGGTGGGACAATGTTCCCAAAAGAGAATAAGCAGGCTTATGTTAGTGCACGTACAGGCATACAGTAGTATGTAGCCTAATGGGATTGGCAGTGGCGACGGACAAGTCGTGAACGACATGCCAGTGAGAATAAAAGGACCTGCCACCGCTTAACCACTACTACAAATAAAGTTAACTTGTTTCAATATTCATGGTATGCTTGCATTTTTGCTTCGCCTCCCACCATAAGGCCGATCGGCATTGCTTTTTTCTGTTGCAATGCGACGGATATGGCGATTTGTTGGACTCACTGGGCTTTTGTGTGATTAAATTGCAAGTTGGGTCGGTGTTGCCAGCAAGTAAAAATATGTAATTTACTATGAATTTATTAAATATCTAACAAAATCCAACGGACTAAGCTTACTGTCTTTCCGAGGTTCTGTCTCAAGAAAACAACGTCCATTACTTCACTTCGAAAGGCAGTTTGCAAAAAACATATCTGTGAATGAAGTTCTACTTTTTGCTGACCAACTGGAACCGTACATTTCATCTTAAGAGGAAATGGGTCGAACCACACAAGAGTCTACCTACCTGCCTATAAACTTTTGATCGACCTCCAAATTACCTTCAAATATTTTCGATGGGGGAATTGATGTGTCTCCTTTAAATTTGATTTCTTAGTTCTGTTTTGAATATGGACTGTCATGCTCAGTAACACATACATCATACTTGGTACTTGCTGATGTCCCAGTCAACCTCATGTTGAAATAATTGGTGCTAGTCATGGCCAACGGACTTCGCCACTTGTAAAATCGCAATACTCTATTAAGAAACCAGCATCACAGTCGCCAAACGAAAGACGGCGAGACTGCTGCTGACCTTAAAAAATGTCAGGAGGCATTCGTTAAGTCTGCATATCTATGCCGTTTCATTATTCTCAATCTTGATTGCCTTTAGGTAAACTTTCATTTGAATCTGATTGAAGGAAAGAGCAAGTAGTGCAGATACGAATACATCACTCATTTCAAAGTCTCAAATTTGCGTACCTATGTCTCCGGTTAAAGACAGCCAAATGACTATAAATTCTATGTACTTAGATCCCGACTAAAGGTAGAAGTTGCTTTCTTGTCATTGATAAGAATAAATACTGCATAAGGGTTCGTCCTGTGAATATTAGTAAGGAGATTTGTAAAAATTTTAACATCGTAGACAGTGCGTTAAGACGATGTCGGCCACCGTTTTATAGCATTTTCCATGACTTTCCGCAAGATTTGCAGTGATACATGTCGAATGTTCTTTTTAAGGGCTGCGATTGTCTGAAGCTTGTTGGCATAAGCCCGCGATTTCCAGTAGCCACAAAGAAGGAAGTCTGGGCTCGTAAAATAGGGCGATCTTGCTAGTCATGCCAAATGGCCAAAACGGGAGATGACGCGACCAGGAAACGCTTCCTTCACAATATTTATTGAGGCTCGTGATGTGTGTGCGGTTGCACCGTCTTGTTGAAACCATATGTTCACCAAGCCCCGCTCATCGAATTCCGGCAGTAACAAATCGTTTATCATGGCCCTGTAGCATTGCCGATGACGTCCTCAAAAATATACGACCCAATCACTCCTCCCGCGTGAATGCCGCATCACATAGTGGCTTTGAGTGGATGTAATGGCTCTTCGTGCATCACACGCGGATTTTCAGTGCCCCAGAAACAAAGGTTTTGCTTATTGACGACCGCTTAAGTGGAAATGCACTTCGTCGCTCATGATGATTTTCGGCACAAAATCGTTCTCTTCGTTGTTGAGATTGAGGATGGCTTTACAGTAATTCACACGCAACTGATGGTCAGGAGGCATTAACTGATGATCTGTTTGAACTTTGTACGGGAACATTTGCAAGTCTTCCACTAAAATTCGCTGAAGGATCCGTCTGGTGATGCCAAATTGTGTGGTCCGTCGTCTGCTTGATGATTTTTCGATCTTAGCGACATCGGCAGCCACAACCGCGATATTCTCAGCAGAACGACCAGTTCGTATGCCCTGCATGGTCTCCTGTGGCTCCAGTCTGTACGATTAGTGAATCGACGTCGAAATTCATGCTGCGCTAACACCAACGACCGATTATTGTTAAAAAAAATCGACACAATTATTCCACGCTTTTGCGGAGTATAGCGCTCCATGACTTGTCTGTTTGCATACTACAGCTGTCGAGTTCACAAATGTCAAATATGATTGACGTACGATGCTATTTGGAAAAATTGTAACATCTTCCGGTAGGATAATTGATTTTGCACCACCTTGTATAGTTTGTGATTGTTTGTTGAACTGTTTTACTCCGAAATGGATACTTTGTTTAAGAAAACCGGCATTGTTCGCAGGACGTAAATTGAGTCATCCTTGAGCTGGACTGGATATAACAATTTCATTTTTGTTAGTATACATCATGACAATAGGTTAAATAGTAATTGGTGATGGTAGTTAGGTTACATCAGGCCAAAAAATTGATGTCTAGATGTGATGGCTTCAAGCTACGTTACTGGCTATACGTAGGTAACGAACTTGTGCCAGTATAGTCGCAAAGCATATGCTTTGTTGAATATATTTTTTTTAATGCATAGCCTCGTTGACACATCTGCTATTTTCATTCTCAGGAGATCCTTTACACACTGTACAGGAGCCTGTGACTAAAAGGACATGACTCCTTCTTAACTGCAAAAGTTATATTATTTCATTTCTCCTTGTAACCCGATTTGACTTTAACAACTGGTTTGATGGAGCCTTATTTTTTTGAGCCAATATTTTATGCCACACTGCAGAAGCTAACGGCAAGCGGCGAATAAGTAAATTTTCTTGCCATCGTATCTAAGTAGAGTAGTAAGTAAGTAAGTAAGTAAAGAAGATTTTTTAATGCTGTTGCTGTTGCCAGCAAATGTGTAAGAAAATATATGTTGTTCATGGAACAGTGTACCGCATTTTGGAAGCAGATATGCTTCGGTGCGTGAGTTAGCACAAACATCGTACCATTTTATTATTGTAAGGTCCTGCTCTGCCGATCATCTTGTTAGAACGGGGCTAAAGTTTATAATGAATCTTCTATTCTGTCTCAATCTATTAGCATTTAAGTTTATTTTCAAGTTCATAGCGTTTCTATTGTAACAATTGACATGCAAAATAGGAAAAACACTTTGGCAATACTATCAACAAAAGGCCAGCTCTCTGCTCTTTAAACATTGTTGCATATAATTAAATGAGGAAGAAAAAAATAGCAAAAACAACAAAAACAACACAAATGAAACGAAAAAATGTATGCAAAACTTTCACTCGCGAAAATAAGGAAAAAAAAACAAACTGTACGAGCATATTCAGGAATACTCGTCCTGGCTGCACATATTCCAGCGATGGGATTCTGTCCTCTCTTTTTTTTTCTGTTGGCTCTGTACTTTTTTTTTTCGGAGGTTTTGTATCGTTCCGCAAACGTTTGGTTAGCTCTGACCTACGATTGCCACACGAGAACTTTTGTCAGTTCGTTTTCACACTTTCCCGGTAGTAAAATGGTGGATGGGATGTGCTTTTCGGTGATTTTTTATTTTTATTTTTTGGTCCTTTGGTCTGTTGGTCTGTCCTGTGGGGGTTTCACAATTGTAGATATGAATCAGATCAACCACGGTATACAACTCCTTCGGTGGAGACTGCCCTTTCGCGCAACCTTTTCTCCCAATTACCCACCCCTCAGAGATCAGAGAGATGAAAATAAAGCGAAACACCCCATGAAGGATGATAATGATTTTTAATAGGGAATCACTTTAATTTCGTATGTAAACCACAGTATATATTGTTGTCCCTTGCCACTGGTAGTGGTATTCCTGATCATCCTAGAATTCATTCAGGACACCCCATTAGCCATACAGACGGAGTTCCATGTTGTTTTTTTGTTTTTTTGTTTTACCTTGTATTGAACGGGGGTGGACCAACATCAACTACAACTACTCGTACATCCTCGGTCAGGTAATAAACTGGAGCAGTGTACATTTTAAGTGGATTTAATTGACGGTGTAAGTGCGGCCTCGAGTTTATTATCATAATGAATATTGGGGGATTAAAGGAATTTGTGGATTTTATTATTGAATTACTGTACCGACATCCTTGTTATGTCACAAAAATAAACCAAAAAAATAAAACAAAACTTTTATGTATCTTTCTCCGGGGGATGAAATCCTGCATGAGAAACGAACAGAAACGAAAAATAAAAATGCATCCTGCCAATGAATTATTAAGTCATTATCAGTTGCGGAATTGTCCGACTACCAGTTAACCAGTATGCATATGCATAAATCGGCTCACTATAATATTGGTGGAATTCCCCCCGCACCACGACTCAACATTGTAAATGAGCCCCGTCGAGTCCTTGGACAATATATCTACTAAATGGATGCTCGTGTACTCCTACTCCAGCAGGTTATTTGCGATTAAATATAATTTATAATATAAAATTTATTAAACAATATGAGTACCCGAGTGCAGTACACCGGGTGGCTGACTACTCTGACTGCAACAGTGACAAAAAAATGAAAATAAAAAATAAATACGAGAAATGAAAAAAAAAAAAAAAAAATGCTGGAAATTATCGAAAGATTGATTGGAGTGGTGGTGACTCTCTTAAATTACTCGCCAACACACAACACACATACGCGGCGGAACTGTAATTAAATATTCATTTAATCTGAGGCCGAATGTCATATTTTAAATGACAAGCACACGTTCAACTAAAGGTATAGATACTCGTACGAATATGAATAAATGCAGTCGAGTTCATTGCATTGGACTGGACAATTTTTTGTCGATAACATCAAAGGTCGTCAGTAGTTTATTTGCACTTAAATTTCAAATTTTTTGCAAACTCTAAAAGAATTGAATCTAGAATGGTTTACTGGACTTAACTCTGTCATTTGGTTATTGCTTAATTCTGAACAATCTGGACCATTTCATTTGTGTGTGAAAGCCTTTGAATTTAGACAAACGTGTGAATTTTGCAAACGTTATTTTCGTGTCCTTAAATTCTAAGGAGAGTTTGACGATCTTTCACAACAATCTGGAGGAAGTCTTGCATTGTCTTATAACTCTGGAAAAAATATCGGCTCTCGAGAAAAGATCAGAGGTTGAGCAGCAAGTGAATCGGTGACGAATAAGGGCAATGTGGATTCGCCGGCCAACAAAGTCATGGTCAAAATTTGTTGGGATTACCTTTAAAAAAGAATAATAATCAACGGCGCCTTTTAAGAAAATGCAAGTGTGCACAACACACGTGCGAAGTCGCTATTTTCTGTTTCTAAAACTGTTTCATCTATCAAACAAAGGCCTGATTGTTTGGAAGGATAAAGAGATTGGGTGGCGTCGGACGAAGTGAATTAATACTTTGCTTAGAAATAAATGATTTTTTTTTTATGCAGAAAAATCTGTTGTACAATATTTATTACTAAACCGTCGCAGACGTCGACTCTGACAATTTTTCGGTCGGCATATGTTCAAGAACGCGACCAAAGTCGACCTTAACACATCTGAAAGCTCTTACTGGAGTAATGTCTTCTAACGCCGAGCACTCGATCGCCTCGGTTGGAGTTAGCCACGTTGTTATCGGTTGTCTCTCCTCGAATTCCTTAGTTTATCATCAGCCAAAGAGTTTACGTGATCCTAGGGCACAATTTAATAGGCCATTTTCAGATACATGATGAAGTGACGGAGTTCCAGAAATCTTAGTTTAATATGAGTATATCTTTTGTAGTATCAGTTAAGCAAGTAGTCTTGGAATCATTTATATTTTGATGTACAATATGTTTGGCAAACGTTTTTCTCGGAGAACAAAAATAAAAAATGATTTCTCTTCTAATGCACATTTAAATTGTACTTCATTGCATTTTTTGTAAGTTGGGAGACGTAACCTTAAACGAGTGCTCTAATCGAGGTTTGATTTACAGCTGTTAAAATCCGGCCCTGAAAATTGATCTAATTGCTGTTGGCATCCGCTAAAATGCTCTTCGGTATCTCAGAGCCTTTGTAGTTAACCTCGGTTGAATCAATAGTATCAATTCCACCACAATGATGACGCTAAATTTACTCCCTACAAGACTTGTGAAGAATGTGATGGGCACTTGTTATAGCATTTCAAGACCTTGAGAGATAATCCTATCTTCGATTGGCTTGAATGTAAGAGAAACAATGTTTCCTGCTTGAATATCAGTCACTGTTTTTGTTTCTATGTAGCAAATAGATCATCCATACTCAAAATGCTTCCAGTTTAAACGTATCGAAGCTTACGAGTAATTTCACCTTGAATGTGATTGTAGTTTGTAGGTCTTGAAGCTTGAAAAATCAATACTTATTCGTAAAGAGAGCTTACAATTTTAAATTGGATATTGTTAATAGTTTCATCCAATGTTACCAATTCAAGGTAAGCTTGACGCATTTCATAGGTTTTGAGTAGATCTTTTCACTTATAACTTCCCAAAAGCGACTAACTAAGGAGCCTTTATAAATATATACCTATATTTTCTTAGTGTGATTTTCGTATTCGATCTCGTAGAGTGCTTAGATACTTTCTTATTTGCATAGTCATTCAAATAGTTGAGAGATCTCTAAGAACCACTGAATAGCAGGGGTGCTTTAGTGTACCCCACTTTACTGAAATAATGGTACGTTCTTTAAATGACTTAAGATCTGAGGACGTTTTTTTTTACAAAAGTAGCTTACACCCAACTTACGAGCAATTTATTGAAATTCTCCTGTCAAAGGTTTTTCTTCTTTCCATTCTTAGGTACAACTTACCATTTTTTTATATTGGGATATCAGGGTCATAAGGAAGCTCATGAAAATAATGATTTATGATCTTGTTCTGAGATTATCTCCTTATTCCATGTTGTAAGTTAAATACCCAAGAGCGAGGATACTCCCGCCGGGATAGAAAGGACTAGATTTTGTATCCTCTCAACAACAGGGCTTTAGGAACGGTTTAACTGAATTACTTGTACGTAAGCCTAAAGATCAGAAGTCATTAGAATAGAATATTCCGCATATACTTCATCTGAAATAGTATGTTGGATAGAATTGCCGCTGGTACCAACGACTGGGACTCCAGATGATTGTGGAATGCAGGCATTCTTCTATTTTTAAAATTAAATGAAATCTCCTAAGGTGGGGCAAAAATAATGTCATAATTTGAATGTGCCATTATTTTTACAAATTGCATCAAATGTCATTGTGCTTTGAGATTTATATTGTAGACAGTTAGAGAATTAGTTGATAGCAAACAATGGAGTCGTACGCATCTGAAAAACACGGAAATATTGTTGCTGCTTATGTGACCAATTTCTGTTCTGTTGTTTTAACGCAGTGTGAACTTTTTCGTCGTTTTTCTCGTCTTCTTGCACTATGTGCGTGAACAATTAAGCGTTTGGCTGAGCGTTTTATTAGAAATTTTACCAAAAGTGGCCGACCCGTATTGCTCGTTCTGCTAAGAATACCACTTCTGTGGTTGAGGACATCCCAGAGAGAGACAAAGATGCACAAAATTTGTCATCAACCGACGTTCGTCAAGTCGAATTTCGGTGAAAGACCTGTAGATGTTCCATTATAAATTGCAAGCCGTTCGTCAATTGCTGTCTCCTGACCGGCAAGTGAGGTTAACTTACTCCCATAGTCTGCTAAGCCTGATACAAGAAGAGGTTGATTTTGCATCCTAAATTATAATGAGCGACGAAGCAGAGAGATTCCACATGAAATGCACGAAAAGCCATTGCATTCCTTCAAAGATACTGTTTGGTGCGGCATTTGCACAGCTGGGAGATCGTTGGACATTTTTAAAAACCAATTTTCAGGCCTTGTGATCTTCTGTTTTCTGACTTGAACTTTTCAGTTAGATAGCCAAATCCGACATCTCCAAGAATTTTCGTTTGGGTTTATTTTTCTCGCCAATATTGAAGTAGAAATCACCAAATTCGAGCCAGATGTTTTGCGAGCAACAATTCAAAACCCTGTAAAATGAGCACTAAAGTGCATAAACGCAGGAGACGGTCATTAAGTCGATATCATTCTTTCAATTTAATATCATCAATTTTACAATATCAAACAAACTTTTCGTGAAAACCGAGCCCAATTTTTTGTCATTTTCAACAAAATAGCAACCGATTCACATTATGACGTGGTTTCGTCCGAAGTTGTACATGTTATTTGCAAACACTCAATGCATCTACGCATTAACACGTTACTTTACTCAAGATATCTATAGAAAAAGAAACTTTACAAGCTACATCGCCTTAGATGTATAAGTAGGACATGTTACGAAAGTGAACAATAATGTTGTCCCGCGAAACATATTCAATGCCATATAAAAGTAGAGGTGGAGGAGGTACCACTTTGGACTGTAAATTTAACAAAAGTTCTAAATTTAAAGGAAGAAGTTATCAGTACCGGAGGAAATAGTCTAACTCTGCATCCCAGATGATATTCGTTGAGAATGAACTAATAAGCATAAGGAGCAGTGCTAGATCATCACAAATATAAAAGGCTTCACTCTTAGAAGATCGCTTTGTTGACTTCGCCCTGTGCCCAGTGATATAAAAGGTTACTTCACCTCAGATATATACATACCACCTTGATCAAAAAAAATATAAGTTCATTCATCTTAATCTATATTGTCCCCTTGAAAGTAATCCCCATCGACTGCAACACACTTATGCCAGCGCTTGATCCATTCCTCGAAATTTCGGTTTTCGAATACACTGATGGACAATCAGTGCTTCCTGCGATTTTGCCATTACTTCCTCTCGGCTGCTGAAACGCGTTCCCGCAGTGGTTTTTTAACTCGATTGAACAGAAAGAAGTCACAGGGAGCCAAATCAGGTTAATTCGGTGGCTGTTGCATGGTATTTGTTGTATTTTTCGTCAAAAAAATTCCGATAATGATGGCACTCTGCGACGGTACGTTATCATGGTGCAAAATCCACGAGTTTTCAGCCCACAATTCAGGTCTCTTTCGGTGAATTGCTTTACGCAAACGTCTCATAACGCCCAAATAATAGTATTTGTTCACTGTCTGGCCTTCTGGTAAAAATTCATCATTCACTACACCGTCGTAATCCATGAAAACCGTGAGCATTGCCTTCTTTTTGAACTGAAAACGACGTGGTTTTTTTGATCTCGGCTCATTTGGTAAACGTCATTCACTTGCCTGATGTCTGGATTGCGTTTCGTACTCATAAACCCATATCTCGTCTCCAGTAATGATAGTTTTGATGAATGTGGGATCGGATTCAGGCTCCCAAATCATCTCTTTTGCGACGTCAACAGAGACCGTGTTGTTGCATGAATTTGAAGTCTTTCGGTGCCAACTTTGCTGCTACACGACGGAAACCCAAATCATTAACCAAAATGTCTTGGACGGATCCATAGGCAATGTTCAAGTCCTCCGCTATCTCTCTAATGGTTAACACTTCTTTTACTTCATCAATGTTTTCGTCGGTTATCGGTGTAGATGGTCTGCCATTGCGTTCATCATCTTCGATTGACTCACGACCACAACCGCTCGTGCCACTGGTAAACGACCGTTTTCTTTAGAGAATCGTTGCCGAGACACTTTTCCAACATTTCCAACGTTCGCGCACCATTAAATCCGTTTTTTACGCAAAATTTAATACAAGTTCGTTATTGTAAATTTGAATTCATTTCCAAAATTGTAAAAAATAGCCAACACACACATTGATGTACTCTTGGCTACGAAACTACGTACAATGCATGAAAACATTTAGAAATGACTTTGAAGAATTTTCTGATCTTGGAGAAAAGAGCTGTAGTTATCGTTAGCCGGCAAAGTAACATTTTATATCCTATACTAAAAAGGATAGTCAATAGCTGACCAACTTCTAAACAAGAGTGAAGCTTTGCATTCATTTTCAATGCTTGTCCATAACGATTTGTGCAACATGACGTTGTACTGAATTTTAGTTTTAGAACCAGTTCCTTGAAGGAGTTTTTGTTTAAAACGAAAACTTGTTAACTTGTCCAAAATGCTGATGATCAAGCGTTTTCTTTATTTTTCAAAGCGACTAGATACGTATGTAGCTGGCAAGTCATAATTGGTTAACCTAATTCCACACACACGATGTGGTGTGAAATTTTCAAACTATTTCCCATGGCATAATCAAGAAATCCCAAAACTACACACTGTACACGCAGCAGCGTGTGCAACACTTGCTATGAGATTATCGGACGACCGAATGGTGTGGAGTCCTTTCATCTACGCACGCATAGATGTATGTCCTTCGTTATAATCAACCATCCACCCATGGCCCACCTGACATCGAATTTCTGCATGTATCGAGTTATGTATACAAATTGGTAGCAGCATTCCGCTGCGATTTTATACCCCAAAAGTGCGACAAAGTCATCAAGATCGTACGAGTGTTCGTTGCGTGAGTTAACGATAAATGTGCGTATGTGTACACGCATTTCCATAGAACACCATACGCGCTCTTCACACACACAAGCGGTTGTGTATGGGTGGAAATAATTTAAACAATTTTCGGTCTACCCCAAAAGTGTATGCCACATAATGCAAGTTCTACTATAAAACAGTCAGCGCCCGAGAGTATCGGTGCAAGTCCTACCCCACCACGCTACAGCCCACCCTCTGTTTCTTTAATTCAACACACGATATGAGTAACACACAAGCATACATATAAATGCGCCATCCCATTACTATCACATCGACGACGTCGACTTTTGGTATCCACAACACGACGAAAGGGTTAAAAGGTTTGGGGGTGGCTTATGGGGATTCTTCATTATACAACTGTATATGTGACTACTGCATACGTTTCACATACAAGCAATTCCTACACACTACTGCACTGTATTTTTAGCCATTCCTAGATGACACTATACTGTGTACAAGTGTTTGTGTTCATTTGTATGGATGTGTGTGTTTTTGAATTGTATCCAACGTAGCAATATGGCAATTGTGTAAACGAGAGCAACACAGCTCAATGTAGTGAGTGCTTTTTTGGTCTGGTTTTCTCTCATCATCAGCAGTAGCAGCAGCAGCAACATCAACACACCAGCAACATCCAACTAATACACAATATGTGCTGTGGCGGTGGTCGGAAGATTTTCGGGTTAAACAGTTATAAACAGGATACAATTCAAAATACGAATTTCTAGTGTACGGATGCCGCCGCCGCCGTTGCCGTTGCCATTATCGTAATAGTTACCGATTTCGTCAACTTTTTCCTATCTACTCGTTCTTGCTTAAATCGTGTGTGCGTGCCATATCCGTTGCCCAACATTATTTTATTATAATCATAATCTAGCGGTACCTGTGAAATTGGCGCACATACTCGTACTCGTACATATGTAGTACCGCCGCCGCCGTCGTCGTGCCCACAAAACGCAGCAACAATAAATCGCTGGATATTAGTGATAAATAAAGTGAACAATAACAGTGATTTGTTTGGTTTTTCTTTTTTACCAACATTCAGTTGCAGTACTTGTTCCAAATACCGTGACACACAAATTGTAACATCTTTTAACACTAAATTAACAACAATCATCGGAGTGAGAGAGAGGGGGGAAAAAAAAGTGTTTTTGTGATAATAATTAACGGTTACCATGCAAAATTATTGATATGCGAATCGAAGGAAATATTGCGTGGGAGTGTGTAATAGATTTTCCCTTGTATCTACCCATAAACATAAACAAGAAAATAAGTGAAGAAACACAGTGTTTAGTTAAATGAAGTGATAACACGGCAATTTCGAGATATTCCAACGACTAGGTGAACAAGTAATAGTTAGAGTTGCTCCATTTAATTGTTTTATGTTTCCTGAGTTTCTTGGTGAAACGTTAGATTGAATAAATTCTTACCCAGTGACAACCACAAGTTTATCGAGTGAGTAAAATCGAATGATTATCTGACTAAAACAGGAAAATGACACCATCGACACGAACTGATTAATATGAGAAGCTTCACCCTTATAAAATTGTTCATCCCTGTGGCTAAGCCATACAGAAAGTACACTCCAATGAATTTTTTTTCAACTTCTAGATAAATTTACAAAAGCTGTTTCCCTCACTTTCCGCTCAATACATTTCAATTAATTAATAAAAATATTTTAAAAAATACAAATAATTTAAAAAAAAAATGAAAATTCGCAAAATAACAAAAAAAACAGCTCTGGTTTTCTACACAAAATACAAAAAGAGTGATTAAGTGAGCAATTCTGAAAATAAGGCATCCCCAACTGTCGAAGTTCAGATCTGAATGCTCCAGGCTTTTCCCTTATTTGTTTTATATTTTAACAATTAATATATTTTTTTGTATTAATTTTTATTGGAAGAAAAAAATATTCCTTAGACGACTTTCAGTCCAATATTTTTGTTATATTTTTATTATTGCTAGTCAAGCTCGTTAAATGTACTTTTATGACCCCTATGCGTCCATCACAAAATCCGAATCTAAAGAAGAATCTAACATGTGCGTGTTATGTTAACAATAATTATAGTATCTTTCGGTTTGTTGTGGATGTATTACAGACAAAACATATTTATTTTATTATAAGCTTTATAATACGGACCAACATGTTAGTGCAGTAAGACCAGAAAGTGATTTTAGTTATATTAACTCTTGACCCCATCTGTTGGATTCCTAGTTATATAAATGCTCCTCACTTTATAAATTAAGAGAATAGTTTGTAGCATGTCATATCGAATAAAATTTGCGACTTTCGTTCTTAATATATTTTTAAAATTTACAAAGTTTATTCCGCAAAATTATTTCTGTAAACACCTATCGTCTTGCTGCAATAGCCTCATGGCACCCTAATTTATGAGCTGCCTATGATTCCGAAAAGGTATCAGCTTATGTCAGAAGCGTTAACATGGGGTGTTGCTTTACAGTGCAGTAAGAAATAACCATGCCTACTTAGCACATAGCAGTAAAGTCTGTTTTCTGTACAATTTAGCAAACATTAGGTCAACTTTTCGACCATATGACTCTGCTGCGAATATTTCTTTGCGTTTGAGAAAATAATAATGTATAACATCTAAGTTAGCATTATCAAGCCCTGCTTCTGAACATTTTCTCTGATGTCGCCTGATTGTAGCACAAAATTTACTTGTCGCCCAAAAACAAAAGCAAAAAAGGAACAACTCAGGCAAAAGTACTGCAACTTCTATATGTTCTAGCATATTTATTTGCTGACTATCAATGTCTTTGATTTCAGAGATTTAAGGCAAATTCACTCGTACTACATGGTCTTAATGTAAAACTAGAAAGACCGGGGCTAATTATAACGGCTGATTTTAATTTTGGCATCTAAAGTTTATTTTAAATAATTTACACAAAATATAATTAGTCCTGTTTTTTTTCTTATGATATTTTAATTTCAACCTTTACAACTTATTTAGTTACTTTCTTAAATTATATTTATCGAATGGGTATCATTTGTGTGGCCAATGCAAAGTTTGGTCCGTTTTGGGGCAATTTGCATCACTTTTCGAAGAGTCAGTTGGAGTTAGATCAGGTGATCGTGGTGGCTTGTCGAAATCATTATTTTTTATATTAAACTATGTTCCCTAGTCTTTAACAAATCGGTTACTTCAAATATCGTTTGGCAGTCTCGGTATTACCGTCTTCAAAAAGGAAAGAGTCAATAACACTTTCAGTGCGTACACTGTCAATTTCAGTGAAAGCAAATGCTAGGTTGTTACTGTGTTTTGAGTGCCCCAATACCGAACATATCGCCTATTAATGCCTTCACAAAGCTTAAAATGGGCTTCGTCAGTTATGATCACACGGTCCTAATAATCAGGCTCACCTGGGCGTATTGAAAACGACACGTGATAATCATTTTTAAGACATTCGCATTTTGTATGGGGAATTGTGCAAATTAACATTTAAAATCCTTCACATAGTCGATGAACGCAGTGAGGATGTGAAGAGTCTGGATATTGCTCAACGTCGGCTTTTACAGTATCACTGGTCTTTTTAATTTGAAGTGAATAAGGCTTAATTTTGGGCCTTAAAGTTGCCACACTATCACTCTCAGCAATCTTTTAGCAATCGGCACTTTTAGACTGCGATATCTTCCTTTATTTGTACGCTACAATGCCTTTACACATAGAGGACATAGAGGACTGATTTTCAAAGTAAAATTTAGTAATTTTATCTCTTTTTTGTTGACGTGTCCTTCGTAGAAATTTTACTAGAATAATGTTTCTCATACGACCTGTCAAATGTTGACATGACAGTTCCTATCATTTCAATCCAGGTACCACCAAATAAATCTGCCTGAAAACAAGTTAAATTCTTAAAATCCAGATTGAATTAGCTTTTTTAAAAGGTACGGACTAATTTACACAAAACCAATTAGACATGGAAATAATTTATAGTCTACACGTGACATTTGGCAACTTGGCATTTTTAAGGCTTACGGCTGGATGAAATATTTAAAAGAGAGCATGTAGCACTATGCGTCTTCATTTATCAATAAACTCTTGAATTGATCTTTAACTGTTGGTTTACTTTTATTTGGAATGAAGGGGTTTTGATAGCCTTGTCGTAAATAAACTAATGTGTAATTTTGCATGACACCAATCCATGTCAATTTAACATTACTTCCATCATCTGCCAAAAGATTAACTTTTTGAGTAGTAGAGTAAAAAGATGTCGTTGAAATCTCACTTTTATCAAATCCAACTCAGCCGCACAGTATGAGTGCAATTTTTTACTTCATTTACTCAGGAAGATAGCTAAAACCTTACCTGACCCCATAAGCACTGTAGGGAAAGATTTTCGGTCAATATCCGTTCTTTCTTTTCTTTCTAGATTCTCAAAACTATGCAAAAGGAATAAGATGAATATCTTAGCTTATGCGATATGCTGTCTTTTAATAATACGCGTCTCGCGGTAAATAGTGTTGTTCGACTGCATTTTTGTCGTTCTCATACGACATTCGTTGGGGCTAGACAAGAATCATGCCAGGCTAAAATGCATTTGATACCATGAATACTCGGCGAAGGGCTCTAAGCTTTTCCACCTCCCCGGTGAATCATTTTCCTTTATACCTTGTAGGCCGGCAGCTGGCAATATGAGTGAAAACCTACGGAATTCCACAGGCGTACATCATGTGACCGCTCCTCTATGCACTGCTTTTTATGGTCTCAAATATGACTGTGAAATTTTCAACCACGAAACTTACACAACATACGCAATGCCTTTAAAAAGGTTCTAACTGGTCTCAAAAGAACTTATCCAAAAAAATCCCAAAAGATCGGAGTATATTGTTATATCTGAAAAAGTCATAAGAACTTTATACTCGCTAAGGATGGCGACTCAAGTAAAATAAGATTGTTATGACCATCCAACAATGCCTTCAAAAATGGCTGCTTTAGTTGTTGCAGTTTTTTTAAGCACACACCATATGCCTTCCATCATATTGCTGTTAAACACGTTTCAATGTTTTTAACAGACTAGCACTTTGTTTATTACTTGCAAGAATCTAATTATTGGCTGTTTCTCTTTAAAGCATTTGGCGCACAATTGCACCAATAGCACGTATTATATTAGATTTCATGGCCTGAATCGCTTACGATTTATCAGTGTATACCAAATACCTTAACACAAGAAGGGTTAAAGTTTTAAAAATTGAATCTGTCGAATCATTCCATAAGTCGGGACTTCTTTGTATTGCCTTAAAACTCATTGCACTCTGAAATCTGAATCAAAATTCGATGGCGTGAAATCAGGAAGATAACAGCAGAGAGCTATGCACGTTGTCGTGGGCATGAGGCGAGTTGAAGCGCGGCTTGTGCGGAGAGTCCCGAATTTGTTGCAGTAACAGCAACGCAATGATGTGGCTGAAGAAATGTTTTCTTTGTGTCAAAATGTTACTGATGGCATCCTTACCGGTGACAAGACATGGGTCTATGAATATGACATTGAAACACCAACAATCATCGGCATAGCGCTTCTCAGGCGAGCCATAATCCACAGACTCAGAGCCGATCCAAAATCAAGGATCTGTTGACCGTTTTGTTTGATTACTGTGGTGATTGCTCCGAATTTTTTCCCTCAGGCCAGACAGCAAAAAAGAAGTACTACGGGAGCGTGTTAAAAGGTTTGAGGGAAAACTTTTATAGCAAGATGCCAGAACTGATACAGCTCGTGGTTTCTTCACCACGACAACACACCGTCTCACATATCCCATCTTGTATGCGACTATTAGATCAAAGACAATCTTCATACCATTCCGAGAGCTCCGAATTCACATGACATGGCTTTTTCCTTTGCCCACGACTCAAGTTACCACTTTGCTTTTTGAGACGATTGAGGCCATAAAGGAGAATTCGCAGAAGAAGCTGAAGCGATTCTAAAATTGGTCTATAAAAAGTGTTTTGAAGATTGGAGGAAGCATTGGAATATGTGTATTACTTGCAATGGAGATTACTTTGAAGGAAATGAAATGAATGTCGATGAATAATTGAAATGTTTTCATTTTATTGAAGAATTTCAAATTTTACCAAATTTTAGTAAAATTAATATGATTTCAGCAGGATAGGGCTATATATCATGTTACGACCAATGTCGTCAATTTAATATCAAAAACAAAAATCGTTCTAGTTTTCGCTTTTGTAAATTGGTCTTATGAGCGTCATTTTAAATGATAAAGAATCGTAGGGCAGACTAACGAACTAACATTTTGATATATTATTGGGGTTGCTATAAGCTGAGATACGCCTCAGCTTTTCTTTAATGGGACATTTTTGATCGGTGTATCTAAATTAAAGTCCTGAATGCGCTTGTTACTTGAACATAATTCGTTGACACTATAAAAATCGAAGACCATTTTCCTCATTTGAAACTTTGCCCCAGTTCAATCATCGTTCCTGTTTTTTTTCTTCTTGCTTCGATGAATAATTGAAATGTTTTCATTTTATTGAAGAATTTCAAATTTTACCAAATTTTAGTAAAATTAATATGATTTCAGCAGGATAGGGCTATATATCATGTTACGACCAATGTCGTCAATTTAATATCAAAAACAAAAATCGTTCTAGTTTTCGCTTTTGTAAATTGGTCTTATGAGCGTCATTTTAAATGATAAAGAATCGTAGGGCAGACTAACGAACTAACATTTTGATATATTATTGGGGTTGCTATAAGCTGAGATACACCTCAGCTTTTCTTTAATGGGACATTTTTGATCGGTGTATCTAAATTAAAGTCCTGAATGCGCTTGTTACTTGAACATAATTCGTTGACACTATAAAAATCGAAGACCATTTTCCTCATTTGAAACTTTGCCCCAGTTCAATCATCGTTCCTGTTTTTTTTCAGTAATGGTAACAAAAAACACATACATAAGTTGTATACTTCTCTCACATACTTCTCTTTGGATTACTATTGGGGTGCTTATGCGGAAGCCCAGATCTGCAAACTATTTTACAGGACAGTTGTTTAAGTGTTTCCAACGACAAAATTATATCGCGAGGTGGACTAGTGAATTGATTATAGAGATCGTACGATTAAATACTACTCAAATACTTATTGTAGGGTAATATAAAGTCCTTGCCATATTATAAAAATTCAGATATTGGTGAAGCAGAGCCTCCAATGTCTAAAAGAGTAGCTTTAAACCATACCGGAAGGATACGCTTCATCAGAATTTGCAAAAATCTTCCAGTTAAACATAATTCTTAAAAAAACCACTACAACATCAGCTGTTTAGATACGTGACTTCAATAAAAGAAAACACCTTTTTCAAAAGACTTATTGGAATTAAAACGGAAGACAATCAAAATTCCAGCAACGGACGAGAATCGCAGTAGCGTCTTTAATCGAGCACTGGATAGGCCAACACTTTCTGCAACCATATACCACGTGGATCAATGTCTTCTGCATTTACAAAGAAATAATCACAAAAAAATGGGCGGTAATATTGTCCAAGCTTCGGTCTCATTTTTGTAAAAATTTAAGCCGAAGATGCATTACAGGTAAAACCAAATCAAACAGGGCACTTCTGTAAATGGTTTCTTCGGGACTTGTCCCACTCATGAAAGGACAAATTTGTTTGTTCATAAACCCATTGTGTCAACTTAAAGCTGCTTAGTATTAATATCAATTAGTTTTAGCATCAGCTGGTTCTCATATGGGTTTAGATCGTTTGAGAACTCCGAATCTTACACCACATTTCACCCATAACGACTATAGTGGGTCGCTTACGAGGACCAAAAATCACTTTTATGTGCTAATTGTTCATCATCCAACATTGAAGTATGAATATTAGAGCCTCTTATATAGTACTGACGCATATTTTGAAGCCTTTGAATTTTCTGTTTTTTACCACAGTACACAAGATCATTGCCGAAAAGGTATTTGGTCAAAGAGACTTAAAGGTAACTTTCTTTTGCTCTTGGCTGCCGTGCCGCTCGAATAGTAGGTGTTACAATTTCTTGTGTCCTATCGTGTGTGATTAGCACTTCACTTGACAATTGTTGGTTGCGTTATGACGCATCATTGTAAACAGACGTCCGAATTCGAATGCGACTATCGTATCGCATCTCTTAGTATTGTAAATGGGACTTAAATCGTCTTATAAGTGGTTCGAATATAAGACTTGTCGTAGTAAAGACGATTTTGAGACTTAGATTCACGTTAATGAAACTGCAGCGATATATTTGCACAAGAATCATCTGGTAATGCTTTTTGTTTCAGCTGAGTACATCACAATACTTACGACAACATTCCAAATTGGTGGTGCTGGTGCTCCTTGGCTTATTTTTAAGAGTGAGTTGATAAAAATTCTTCTTTCGTCCCGTGGTGTATGACGACTACTTCTTCCGTCTAAGTGAGGTGGAAGGGTTGTCATATAAAATTAAAGTCATTTAGGAGCAACGTAAAGCAGTATGACTTCTTCAGCGTTTCGTTCAAAACAACTTCCTGCTCCTGTAATGAGTCTTCTTTTTCTTCTTATCCTTTTATTAACCCTTTCCTCGGTATACGAACTTATGCGTAACGAGTTTCCCATTTTTACTGCATCGCTGCTGCTCCGCTTAAGGGGTTGGCTAATGTCGCAGACCGCAGAAGGCGACTACATAATCCCATGTTAACGATTGATCCTAAGTACTTAAAGATAGTGCTTTTTGGAAGAACTATTCCGTCTAACATTATATCCTGTAATGAGTACTTTTTTTTTTACAGAATTTTAGAGTTGACTTATGCCAAAACATATTATCAGTATCGATGGTGTCTCTGAAGTGGAAAGGTCCCTCACTATTGGATAGACGACGTGATATCTTACACTTTTGGTATTTCACTTATTTTCACAACGAGTGGTATTATTGCAGTTGCAAGCTTTTTGCTAAATTGGAGATCTTGTTCCACTTCATAGATGTCCTCATTTCCTTTTTCGAATAGATAAAGGGAAACCTCTCAAACGGAGAAAGTACAATTCGGAGCCACTTAAGTCGACTCAATATTTTGCCTGTGCAGCGCTCGCCAAGCCGATGTTCACATCGCCTCTCAAGTGACAACTCTTTTTTCCACCAACAGCTTCAAGAAGGACGGGGGAATCTTAGCTAAGGACGATTTGAGTTGAATTTATATCTACTTAATGCATTGATTGATTATTTGAAGTAACAGTGGATGTGTGTGGACATTGTAAATATTGTATTATAAAGGGTGATCCGACAGATGGTGTGTCATGGAGTAGTTAGCCGGGAAATATCGCATTTAAGTTATTCAACTTTTTTACGAATGTAAGCGGTCTTTAAAAGTAACATTTCGTAAAATCCGTGATTTTTTCGGTTAATATTGTCACCGTAGAAAGTGTGGAATTTGAGCAATGGTGAATGGTTTTGAAGAAATTAGTTCGGCATCAGTCAAACTCCATATCAGCTTGGTAAACCCAACCACCAAGGCACCTTAATTCATCGCCGAAGTCAACAATTGATTTTTAAAAGTTGATCTTCATTTGCACTCCTATGCTTGATCTTTTCCGATGAAGCCCATTTTTGGATGATTGGGTACGTAAGTAAAGAAAATTGTCGTTTCTGGGGACCGGAAATACGAAACTTGCGAAAATCCAATGCAACCCGAAAAGGTCACTGTGCGGTCCGTATTATGGGTTTGTGGCATCACATCGTCCAGCCCGTACTTTTCCGAAGATAAGGCTGGAGAGACAGTTAAAGTGAATGGAGAACATTATGGATGATCTTTGGTTTCAACAGGATGGTGCTACCGGCCACACAAACCATTACTCAATCAATTTAGGATCTAAAACATAACAGCCAAGCTAAAATTGCTATTATATACATATGCAGGTATAAGTTTTGAACAAATATGACAGTTATTTGGTACTGCTTATGAAACATTATTCAAATTCCCCGTAGAAGTCTTACTGTGATTGCTGTCTCTTCTCTCTGTTTCCTCCAATATTTTCGGCAAAAATAGGATCCCCAGTTGAGTTGAGTTTATATTCAATTAAAGTATCCAGTACTGCCATATGTTTTTTTTAAACAAATTCCTAAACACAAAAAAAAATTATAAAAAAAAAATATTTTGCTGTGTCACCATTAAGATTAAAAGAATCTTTCTCCAGCTTTAATTTCTCTACGTTTCAAATGCATAACATTTTGTTACAATTCCACAGCCGGCAATTTGTTTACACGACAGCTTCTGATCTGTACCCTCTGCATATTGTTGTACGTAGCCCAAATTTCATTCTCAATTAGCTCAATTAAGACGCGCACTTGCGTTGATCAAACAAACGAAACGAGACAAAACGAAGCGAATGCTCTGACTAAATTTTTATAATCTGACAAAAATAAACTCTGTTTGATTCGTCTTTGGTTTTTGTTTATAATAAACGTCGAACACAACAGAGGCATTTACACGTTAGGGGTGGTCTTCGCAGTGCCCCAGGATAAATGCCGCCGCCCCGTCGTTCGATCGGTCTCTTAATATCAAAAAGAGCCACCCACATGCAGCGCCAAATTTAATACTTCCGCTCGGCCCGTGCCACTTGCATCTTTACCTTGTTACTTTCAAATGTCATCATCGTCATCATCATCATCATCATCATCATCATTATCAGCAGCAGCAGCAGCAGCATCGTCAACATCGTAGTCGTTTTTGTTGTTGTTACTCCTTTACAGCACACTCATAAGAACGCACAATGTTAAGTCGTAAAACGTGCGGCAGGCTCGTGTAAGCGCTGAGCAATTACGCTCTCGTAACGCACATCTGGCGTTTGAAATACTTTACGAGTTGATCTGGTGCATCATTACCGCCACCGCTGCCGACGACGATGATGAAGAAAATTTGTCCAAAAGACCACACACACTGGTCACATACTCGTACACATTGATATATATGCGCAGTCCTTACAGTACTGTATGCCCCTACTCTGTAGCAAATCTTCAGTTTAACAAATTAAATGACCCTCAGTCAACATTGTTGTGACACCATGTCATATTGGGGCGCAATTCCAATAAATGGAGACAATAACTGACACAGAGGTGTGGAAGTTTGCCAGACTGGCACTTGTCCTTAATGAAATTTCTCACACCAGTCTTCGGGAAATCGAACATCCTAAAGTTGCATAGAGTGTGGCACCAGGAAGAAGTACTCGTAATTATGGTAGGATCTCATCCCAGAAGAGGTTTCGCGCCTCGATGCTGTCATCATTGTGTTGGTGGCTTGCAAGGTACCCACACTTAAACTTTAACTCAAACTCTTGCTATTAAGGACAAAATTGATGAAAAGGGACAAATCGTACAGGATACGAGTACAAGTGCTTCTCTAAGTCTCGCAAAGGGTGTGACAACTTTACGCATTTATAAGCCGTGAGCCCATGGAAAGTATCCAGAGATGAGGGATAAAGGAACAGACGTACACACAACAGGATTCACCGCAGCTTCCGTGAGATACACTTAAGAGGAGTTCCTCCTGTGTGCCGCCGCACAGAAATGTCATCCGCAGTGACCACATTGTCGCACGCCAGTGTAAGCGAATGCAGCAACAGTAGCACTAGTAGCACTAGTAGCAGTTGGATGCATCCATTGGTTGCGTACATATCCTTTTTTAGGGGTGACTCCGACCTCTCTCGCTCTTGCGTACGTATGTGGGAACATTGTGTTGATGTTCGAGGTCGCCTTCCGGACTCTGTACGGTGGATATGCTTTTATACTGGTGCGTAGCACATACTATACGTGATGCACTTTAGTGTACAGTTCAGGGTAAATGCAGTTTATTTCTAGATTTTGTGCCTTGCGTAAGGTTTTCTAGAGAGAACGACATTTCTGGGTGACACAATACCATTGACGACGACTTTTTGGGACAACGAGGACACCGAGGAAACCGAGTTTACCGAGGACATCAAGTACGACGACGGTCGCTGATGATGGTGATGATCATGTTTAATGCACTCCCAACCAAAACGGATACCAAAAGCATCTAGACTTTGGTTTTTGAGGTTTGATTGTCACTTGTTTCCGAGGTTTCCGCAGAACTTTTGGCTTCCCATGACCATCTCATCCTTCGTCTGCTTCTGGTTAGATGGAATAATATTGGTTCTAATGCTTTCTCTCTGTGAGGGTACTCATATATCTTAATTTTCTACGCTCCTTTAGTGCATTGTGTGGCAAGAGTGAAATGCAATTTGTGAGTGGATACTACTGGGCACTTGTGTGTGCTTTAAAAATAAAGATAAGAGCTTGAAGCAATTTAAATTTGATGTCGCATAGTACAAAGTGAAGTGGCCGAAATAGAAGAGAATTATTGAGTTCACCGAATGTTATAATCAGATACAGCTCTATCGAAAGGAACATAATTTATACTTCCGAGGACACGGATAACTATTTTGTGTAAACGTGATTTACAATAAAGACTTGCGAATTTCCTTAATTGAGTGCTTTGTAGAGTTGTTCTTCACACATTAGAGTCTGGACAATAGAGCGTTGGTAGTTTTCTTCAGATTCTTCCCCAGTAAGTCAGCCCAACTTTATTGTATAACATTTGAAGGCGACAGTTTTAGGAAAAATAAGGTGCTGCAGTTTGTAGAAAATCAGTGAGAAACTTATTTTGAAGTCAGCTGTCATGAGGCTTATGAATAAGCGATATCATGTCAATTAGTAAGCTGCAGTCTTTCATATTCTGGGACCATTAAGATCCTGGAGACATGCCCCATGGCTTTCTACATTACTCTGATGGCAGCCCGTCAGTACCTTAAAAGTTTTTGACGTAACATATTAAATTCAACCAGTTTTCAGAGCAGAAAATAGTTAGGCATGATCCAACAGACATAACAGCTACGTCAATTGAATATGCTTTAGCATCAAACAACATGCCATTACCTATACGACGAAGTAAGTATTCGAAATGAATGCCCTGCTTACCAGCGTATCTACAAAATAATGATTCTTTTTTGTCGTGCTGGCGCCTTATGTTGGCGTGCGTCTCCGACTACTATTCTCGACTACTCCCTCCTTGTACTTCAGTATGAAGGAAGCCGAACTGATTGTCTCTTGGCGTTCGTGTTGCAATCGCTATCTTGTCCAATTTTCGTCGTAGACGCCACTCTGACTGTTCGAGAGTGTTTCGGTTTGATTCCTGGTATCAGTGGAGTAGGAAGATTCTTTCCAGAGTTACCAGGAAATGACCTTTAGTAAGACGGGCCAATTAAGGCCATCAAAAGAAGCATCGGCTTACGAAACTGAATCTACCATCTCGTGATTCAAAGAAACCATCACCAAATGTGGAAATTTAAATTTCATTTGTCCAAACCTCATTCCAAGGTTTTATTCTCAGTAACCTCTCTAGACAGAAAACAGACGTCTCTTTGCTCAGTGAAATGTATCTTGAGGAATCTGTAAACATTGTTTCAAAATTTATTTCTCAATAAATCAATCAAAATTCATAAATCTCCCCTGTTCTACCAATGTTTTATTAACAAATAACTGAGAACTTACTAAAATGAAACAAATTCCACAAGTTAATCTGGGCTGACCATTGCCGGGGAAAACACTTTAAGTCCGGTTAGATATTCTATCATCAAAGTAAAATTCCAGATCTGATTGCGGAGATAAAATGCAAAAGTTTCTTACATCCATTGAGCAGCACCAACGTCCTCTAAAAATCCGATGAAATCTCGACCATCCTCGATAAACAGAAGAACCCCAGAACACGCAATCAACCGGAAGCATAACTAAACTCAACCCTTTATTTGAAAGGAAAAATTCAAAAATTTTCCATCGTGGACATGTGACTACGAGTACACAGTCCACGGATTGAAGGAAGGAATTTCTGGTGTACAAAGTACAATACAAAACAAGGACTTCATCTCTGATCCCATGGAACATGGAATGGAGTTAATATCCTGCGGAATTATGTGGCCTACCCATTGTCGAAGAGTGAACCGAATAAAGCAACTCAACCGTCAAAACCTTGACCCTGGCATTGTTTTTCGGCATTTTTTTCCCGTTTTTTTGTTTTTTCCAGTTACTCCTCCAAAACCATAAACAATCTTGATCATGGAAAACATGTCCACCACCAGTGTGCTTGTTGTACACACGTTGTAATGTGTTCCGATGGATATACAAAAACAAGGAACAAAGGAACAACCAAACCGATGGTCGGGAGGAGAAAAAAAAAATTATTACCCGATCGGGTGTCCACAATCTGACACCCCATTGGAAGTCGTTAAACAGACATTGTCCACCGAGGTCAGCAACAGCTTCAGCTTCAAAAGAGAGACAAACAAAAAAAAAAATTTAAAAACAGAAGACGTAAGGATCATTCTGCCGCATAAGGACAACATAACGACAGTGGCAGCAATAATCACCCCTCAAAAAGCCCATCAACACTCAAACAAAAAAAAAGAAAGAAACATGGCCAACAAAAACTGACACGGCTCCTCGCCGTCATCGTCATCGTTATAAACTATGAACACCGCCTGCCGCGAAATCAGTGAACAATTTGACTACGATGACGACGTCGACCGACAAGGTCGACTTAAGGGGATGATGACACCCAATTTGCGGATTCTACCCTCCACCTTACAATCGGCCACAACACCACCACTGTAATGCTATTAATTTGGAAAAAGGGGAACCGCCATAGCGGAAAAAATTGCTCTCTTTTCGGCTTCGCGAAACAGGAAATAAAAGAAAATATGGCAGCTTTCCGGGAAGCGAGTATGAGGCTAGAATTGAAATTGACTCGACTCCGCAGTGGCGAACTGAGCTTGGCGGTTTGAATGGAACCGGTCGGTAGGTGTCAATGGCGGTGGTGTGCGGATAGTCTGATTTGGGCGCGGTTACCCATATGCGTTTTTGGGCTTTTCCCCGATTTTTCGTTTTATCCTGGTGTGCTGTTTTTTTTATTTTTATTTTTTAATGTTATTTTGAACATTGTCCGTTTGCTTTTCGTTCTTTTTTCCGTTTCACTTATTTCACGTCGCTTTATTTGCATTCGTCGACGGACGTAACACTGCGGTGAATGGAGAGACCGACATTTGGTGATGGAAATCGGATCAGTTGGTCCAACTGACAAAATAAGAAATAAAAAAAACACAACAAAAGGTCGCGTCGGCCGCATTGACGATGTGAGTAAAAGTGTGTTAAGTGGATGATACCGTTGATGCTGGTGCTGTTCCAGCTCCATCTCCAGCTTCGGGTGCTGCTTTTGGTACCGGTTCAGTCGTGACCACTATGTGGAATAGCACTTGATTTTGCAACGTCCTGTATCTGTTGTACGTTCGAGTTGGTGTTGTTGTTTTCTTTTGATGACCATGTGGTATCGTTTTTGGTGCAATGTTTTTTTTCAAGTCTACTAACATTTTTTTTTGTTTTTTTTAAGCGGTGGAGAAGACATTTATTCGCGCTTATTCGTCACCAGTTTGTAGCGGTTATTGTGTTGAACATGATTTTTTGGTTGGTGGTTTATCTGTTCACAATGCAATTGAGGGTTTCCAGTTCCTTTTTTTCGATTTGGATGTGGTGAAAGTGAAAAAGACACTAAAAGATGACGTTGTGGGGTATTCATTGATAGAGATTGCATAGAAGTGTGCCTCATACTTTGTTTTTTTTTGTAAACGTTGTCAAGAGTTTTAAAATCACTTAAGCATTTATTGCCCCGAAGATAATATTACCAGCACATTACAGAAACTCTTTGTGAGGTACGAGTACTTGGAAGTATGATATTGAAGAGGAAGCAGCGAAGGTGGCTCTGGCGGTAAACCAGGTAAAATTAAAGAGCATGCTGTCACTTAAACTTAAGAATGGGACGTATAATAACGCCTAGGTTTTGCAATTAATATACAAAACAACCCCATTTGAGGCATCATTCGAAGGATGACTCTTGCCAATCGATGCCTTGTTCTACGCTCAGAGGGAAATTGGATAGCCTAGTCCTCCTTCTCAGCTATCTTCTTTTGTGCAGAGGATAGTGGTTCGAATTATTTAAGACCCAGTTTTCATCGACGGGGAGTCGGAGATTTAAGTAAAAATTCTTCGGGTTATATAGCGACATAAGGTCAAAGAGTACGAATTTCCAGCCTTAAATTGAAAGATCACGCACGGCAGGTGGATTTTCGAATACATCGCCAAAATAGAGCGCAGCAGAGGAAGGCCACACTTCTAGTGCAACCGCAAGTGGAGTGGAAGTTTCTATTATTCTTGGTGTAGTATTATTTAACGTATACGAAACTATTGTTTCAAATCAAGTCATCAGCTTCACTTTATTATTTCCGGCCACAATGATCTTACATTCTGCGAAGACTAGATTTCGTTTTTTTTTCTTCAAAGCCCTACCTCTACTGCACTTTCTAATTTTGCTCTATACCTGGTAGACGATGTGAAACCGATCACCTTTTTTGAACACTAGGTGATATATTATTTCGCTTATTTCAAATCTCGAGGCCAAGTGATGGGCATTCTCCGTATAAGTCATGAATTTTCATATAAAACTAACTAGCTACATGGCCATAATGTCCAGAACGACATCCTCCTTGTACATAGGGATGAGTATCATATTGTAGTATAGAGTGTGTACCTATAACTCGTTATACAATAATTGCCGAAAAAGATGCGAATTAAGCAGTGCAAAAAGACACTTTGATGCGATTCGCTTGTCACCCCCTACACATTCACGTCGAACTTTTTTTGAAATGCTCTGTTTTGTGGGGTAGAATGTAGATTTAACTAATTTCATCCCTAATAAATCGTGACTTATCGCTCTATATATTTGGCCAGTAATGTTTTTTGTCAGAAAAGGGTGGAAAGGCGCGCTGTTTTTAGCGATATTGCTACTTTGCAAATGATAGGCCTCAGTTGATGTGTTTCTTCAGTGCGATCTTGTTTCTGCTGGCTACAGTTGTGCACACAAAGTTGGCCGATATTACCTTCCACTTGTGTGAACCACCTAACATAAGTTTGCCTTCTATTGTGTTCTCCCTATAGGTTGGAGTCGAGAACTTTTCAGACCGGGACGCTGATGTGCGATCACATGACATACCTATCCAAGCCGGGTAAATTGCGCTGTTACAACGTCTCCTCCATTCTCCTTTGGAGAGACCGAAAACTTTTCTCTTGAAAGAATTTTCATCCGAAGTCGTCAGTGTCAAAGTTTGAATGATAAGTGGGTGGTAAAATGTCGTTTTGGGTGCTTGAGAATGGTCTCGCCGTCTTAATATCAAAAGTGATCAATTACTCGACTTTCGCGCTGGTATCATTCACGATGGTAGATAGCAAAATCGAGGTAGATAAAGTCTTTTACTACTTTAAAGCTGTAGCTGCAATTGAAGAAGAATTATACTAGGGCCAATGCTGTATGTCCTCTTTGCTGATACATACTTTGTTTTAACCCCCAAACCCAACTTTGTCGCTTCTACTTCAAAAGTCGTAAACGCTCCATTAACATTATGTCAATGCCGTTTGTATATGAGAGCAATTAAACAGATTCTTGAAAGATGGTGCCTCTTGGAATCAACACTTTGGACAATCCTTTCAAGAACCAAATTACAACGTATCACCTTGTCACAGCTCTTTTCGGTTTGCTTAAGTCCTTCCTGACCTTTACGCAGCAGTGAGCATTTTTCATATTCATCCTGCGCAGTCGGATAAGCTTGGTATGGATGCCAAAACTAGACATGACTTTGTATAGTCCGTCGAAATCCATGAAGAGGTCATGTGCGAGCGCCTCTCATGCTCTTTGTTTTTGTCTGAGCAGTTTAGTTTCAACCTTTTTTTTAAAAAGTGATAACTGCTACAGAGCTAAAACAAAACTTCTTGTTATTACATTCTCTATCATTTTTGATCATCTAGAGCACTTTACGTCCTTATATTCATCGCGAAAGACTGTGAGTTGCTTTCGGTTAGCAGTCAACGATCGGCCAAATTTTCTAAATTGCTTTTAATATGCGCTAATATTGCTTTCCCGTCATTTACTCGTATTCTACAGTATTCCCTTTTGTCTCATTTCAGAATGAAATCCTAAGGATTATAAAATAAATTGACCTCGTCAACACTTTAATAAAAGCCGCTCTACCCAACACACAGTGGAAATAAAATTCTTTCCTTACACGAATTAGATCTCACTCGTAAAACTGGCTAAAATGCATCTAACGACGACACCGAATGTCACAAACAATAATTCGTCCAATAACACCTCGAACAATGCAACAACCGGCAACAGTAACACAACTAATACGTCCAGTGCAACTGGTACAAATAACACCACGTCGAATAGCACCAATGGCAACACGGAAAATACACCGCCTACAGCAGCACAACTGCTCAATGAGGCATACACAAAAATGACATCTGATATTCTGGCGGAAAGGACATTAGGTGATTTCCTTACAGAACATCCTGGTGAATTAATCCGAACCGGAAGTCCGCTGTTAGTTTGTACCGTTCTGCCTCCACATTGGCGCTCGAATAAAACTCTCCCTGTGGCATTTAAAGTTGTCTCACTAGGTGACGTTGGTGACGGGACAATGGTGACAGTACGAGCGGGCAACGATGAGAATTATTGTGCCGAACTGAGAAATTGTACGGCCGTCATGAAGAATCAGGTGGCGAAGTTCAATGATCTGCGATTTGTGGGACGAAGTGGTCGAGGTGAGTTACTAATTTATTGAATCATAATGTATCTTTACTTATTTTATGTATTTATTTTGAATAAAGTTTACTTGTATATTGAGTTATATATGTATAGGTACAATTAATACCTCAAATTCAAGCGACGTTTATGTAATTCTGTCTTCTATACATACACTTATATATCAATATCTTTTGGACACATGGGTACAAAACATATCAATGGCATTACTTAGCGTCTGATCAAGGTTTTGTGTTCACAAATGAATCTCATTCATAGGTCAGTCATGTCAACTCTACCTTTTGTTATAAAATTGATTAATTTCTGTAAGCTTTTTGGAATGCTTCTCTGAGATGATGCGAAGGAATCAAAAGAGTTACCTATCAGGTTTTATTGTTTTGGAACATACTGCATAATTGCCAAATTTTCATTTAAACAAAACTTGCTTGATAACATTGAATGCTTACTTACTGTAGGTAGGGTGCATTTCACTCCTATTCCAAGGATGATACAAGATAGTATGCGGTTTAGATAGTTGATAGTATGCGGCTCAATTTGAAAGATACTAGGACTTTTCCGACCGGCCTTGTGCGACTTTTGTTTTTGTTTTTGGTTATCCGCTTTTTATAGGGAGTTTATGTTGAACCCATCTTGTGCCACTGGTTACTGGTTTCCAATTTGGGATCGCCGGGCTGAAACTCCTATCGAAGCATATACTTTTTTGGTAGAAAGTCATTTACTGCGCAGATCATAGCAAAATCAAAAATCCCTGAGAATCAATGAAGAAATTGAGAGGGCTCGAGGGCCCTAGATGAATTCATTGTCAGAACGAAAACTTTGCATTTTACCCTCATATAGTAGCTCTTCGGTTTGTGACCTAAAGTCTTCTAGAGTGACAGAGTGTGGACTGCTAAAACAATAATTTTTGTCTCTCCAGAATTAGTGGTTATATTGATAAATTTAAGTATTGCTCTCACCGATCCGTGTGTAGGGTAATCAATGCAGCTAAGTTCTTTAGCATTTGAGTTGAAATCGTATTCGATATCGTCAAAAGCATCTCCATTAAATAGGAAAGTACATATTGATTTCGAGGCAAAGGTTTGCTTTTCTTTAAGTTTTTCTTTGACTTTACAACTTCCCAGATGTCTATCTTCGCTTCTATCAATACGATATATAGATATCCATGACTTTCCGCAAGATTTCCGGTGATAACTGTTCGCATTCCTAGCGAATATTCTCCTTAAGGGCTGCGATTGTCTGTCTTGTTGGCATAAGCCCGTGACTTCAAGTAGCCCCAAAGAAAGAAGTCTGGGATGGTTAAATCGGGCGATCTTGCTGTCCATGCCATTTCGCCAAACGAGAGATTACGTGACTAGGAATCGCTTCCTTCACAATATTTATTGTTGCTTGTTCTGTGTGTGCGGTTGCACCGTCTTGCTGAAACCACATGTTCACCAAGCCCCGCTCATCCAATTCCGGCAGTAAGAAGTCGTTTATCATGGCCCTGTAGCGTTCGTTAGTAACAGTGACCGAATTGCCGATGGCGTCCTCAAAAAAATATGGCCCAATCACTCCTCCCGCGTGAACGCCGCACCACACAGTGCCTTTGAGTGGATGTAATGGCTCTTCGAGCATCACACGCGAATTTTGAGTACCCGAGAAACGAAGATTTTGCTTATTGACGTAACCGCTTAAGTGGAAATGCACTTCGTCTCTCATAATGATCTTCGATACAAAATCGTCCTCTTAGTTGTTAAGATTGAGGATGGCTTGACTGTAATTCACACGCGACTGACGGTCAGGAGGCATAAACTGATGCACTGTTTGCACTTTCTACGAGAATATGTGTAAGTCTTTCACTAAAATTCGCTGTAGGGTCCGTCTGGTGATGCCCAATTGCGTGGCCCGACTCCTGGTTGATGTTAGTTCGTTCTTAGCAACATCGGCAGCCACAGCCGCAATATTCTCGGCTGAACGACCAGTGCGGTGGCGTCCATGCCCCGCATGGTCTCCTGTGGCTCCAGTCTGTTCGAGTCGATTGTTTAAGCACCGGAATGTTTGCCCAGTTGGGTCGACACGATTAGGAAATCGACGTCGGAATTAACGCTGCGCTAACACCACCGACTGATTATTGATAAGAAAAGTCGACACAATTTTTCCACGCTCTTACGGAGTATAGCGCTACGTTGCTTGTCTGTTTGTATACTGCAGCTGTCTAGTTCACAAATGTCAAATATGATTGACGTGCGACGCCATTTGCAAAAATTATAACATTTTCCGATAGGATGATTAATTTTGCACAACCTTGTAACTAGAATCAGAAGTAACTTCTGCTGTAGATTGAATAAGGGTCGAGCTTGTAAAGATTTCTTAGGGTTTCCTCCTGACTATATAGTATGTGGGCGTTCTATGTGATTTGAGACAAATAACATTTTGCAGGCGTGCGATAGCAATTCTGTTTCCAGGCTTTTTCTTTGATATACTACTATTAGTATGTATCCCATGATCTGGTGCGTTTTGCCTTATTAAAATGTTTGCGTACTCTTCTACGTAACTGCCTTATCCACCATTGTACGTACCATTTAAGGACTTTAAGGTCGTTGACACAAGAGTCAAAACCAGGGAAACAAATGGTTTCCCTTTTTTCTCGATCCATCATCTGCAACCATTGATTCCATATTTTTCGGGGTAACTTGGCATAGAAATTTCGAATAGACACCTGTCTCGACAGGAAATGAGTCGGAGTTATATATTATATTTTCGTAGGGAGATGCAGGCTTTTTATACGAGTAGATATAGATCCAAATTTATCTACAGAGACAATTCAAGGAATCTAAAATCGAGCAAACTTGTATTTCGTTACTTATGAACATGAATCAAAATTTATTCCTAAATTCGATAGTGTCAATTTTAAGTAAGTCCCACCTTGTTTCTGTCCATATGACTCTAAATACTTGTTGCTGGAATGTCAATATTATCTTACTCGCTCTTTGGTTCACATGTTCAACAATCTAATTGACATTATGAAACCTTTCAGCCACGACGTAAAAAACACGGATATAATAAGATATTTATCGCACAAGGAGTAAAAACCCAGAAAAATCTTCAATTTTTCCTACTTTCCACGAAAATGTACTCGTAACTAAAATTAAATTTATGCAAAGTGTGCCCGCAAATCAGACAATAACTATAGCGACAATTAGTGCTACACCAACGTGCATATTATCAGCTCGCATACAGATTTAAAAAAAAAACAGCTGTTGTGGCAAACAAAAGAAAAAAGAGGCAAAAACATTCGCTTGCAGAGAAGGGTGAACTGGAATATTTTTTACTCTCGTAATTATCCAATTTTGAGTTAAATTAACGTCATTGTTGCGTTAGAAAAACAATATTAGTACAATTTGAGTGGCTGTTGTTCTGTTTTCTCTAGAAGAGCTGAGATCAAAGGTAGAGGAATAGCGATGTATAGAATACGTACAATCAGATAAAGGGTGACCATGTAAAGTAAAATTCAATAAAACAACAACGGTGTAGGACATAAAATTGATTCTGGTTTTATTTTAAAGCTACGTTAATGCTATTTTTTGTAGAATAAGACATTATTCAAATGACCACCTCGGCTTCGCTGGCAGTGCTTCAAGCGGTCGGTTTGATTTTTGATGACTCGGTCCAATATGAGCGGCGTTATTCCGGTAATACTGTGTCGAACGTTGGCCTCGAGCTCTCCCAAAATGATTGGTTTGTTAGCGTAGACTAAGGACTTGAAAAAACCCCAGAGAAAATAATCGAGTGGTGTCAAAACGCATGATCGCAGCAGCCAATTGATGAACGCTCGCCGTGAGATGACTCAGTCGTCATTTTTCTTCTTCACAACATCGAGCGTTGCGTCGTATGGCATGTAGCGCCGTCTTATTGAAACTACAGTTCGGATATATCGATGTTCGCTCGCTCTGAACACAGAAAGTCGGGAAACATCGCTCTATAATTGAGATCATTCATAATTTCGAAAGGAATAATGAATCTTTGTGGATGCATTAATGCTAAGCCGAACACTTGTGGATTGTGTTAGCTCCAGTAATGGCATTTTTGCTTGTTGACATAGCCGCTGAGCTAAAAATGGGCCTTGCCCGGGAAAACGATTTTTTGACTAAAATTCAGTTCTCCCGCCAATATTTTCAGCCAGCAGCGCCCAATTAGCGAACTCATGGCGTAGTCTATGGTCGTTCGGTCTTAGTTATTGCGTCAGCACAATTTTATATGGATGTGGTTTCAAATTCAATCCCAAAATAAGTTGACTCTCTGGCAATGCCCAATTCAGCTGATCGGTACCGAATCTACATTTCTGAGTCTTCTTCGATACTGGCTGCTACGGTGGCTACGTTTTCTTCAGAACTCACCGATCTCTGTTTGATTGGTAGCTTAAGATCTGATTAATTTCCACTTTGCATACCGAAGTGTATTTGTAACCCGCGTGTTACTTGTATGGATGGATAAATTGAAACGTCCTTGTGGTTTGGTATTTCAAAGTCGAATGTTTTTATTGGTTTTGCTCTCCATTTGATGTTTTACTCTGATTGTGTTATTCTCAATAGATATGAGCAAATTAATGGTAGGCGTCCTTAATATCTGACAAGATCCAAAAGCGTATACTCAAGCTCAAACTTTTCTACGGTGCGACGAATTGCCTGCACACTGAAACCATGACAACGACCCACCTCACGAGGAAATTCAAGTTCCGTATTTACAACTGAGGCGGAATTTCGATAATATTTTTTGATTATTTCCGCACGTTCGGCACGCGTTAAACGATGCATGATGAATTGGCAAACCTTTGACAGTTGCTGGAACATAACAATTGGAAAAATTATCATTGCCATGTGGCAACTTCTTTCGAAAATGGAAACATCATTACATCTTTATTGAAAGAAACTTTTATTAGCATAATCTGCATACTCAAAACTGAGGTAAAATGAATTTAAAAATGAAATTCAAATAAGAGTAGAATCGAGGAATTCATTGTCTAGGAGCAAAACGAAAGGAAAGGATGTACCCTACTGAAGATAGACAAGCAATTGAAATAATTCGACATATCGATGAACAGGTGGTGGGTATCGATCTTGAGTTCATGGGTTTTCTCCAAGATTTGCCGTAGTGTGAATATTTTGTCGATGGTGGACTTGGCTTGAAGCCACACTGATATGCACCCCAATACACCAAGTAAGATCTTAAGAAGATGCCTATGTATTGTAGTTGGCGCACTTTAGAGGGTCTCCTTTCTTGAGGATAGGACAAACAATGCTGAGGTTCCATTCATCGGACATACTTTCGTCCAACCATATTTTACAGATGAGTTGGTATATGCTTCTTACCAAGTCAGCGAATTCTGCTTTGAAGAGCTCGGTGGTCAAGCCGTCCGCTGCAGCAACTTTGTTGGACTTCAGCTTAGATATTACTATCTTCACTTCATCCATGTCGGGTGGACGGAATTGTATCCAGTTTGAAAGGTCTATTTTGCCTGACACCGGTATTTCTTTCGCCATCGCCGTTATACAATCTACAGAAATGATTTTTCCAAATCCTCAGCATCGACTGCGACTCTACTACGGTGTTCTCTTATTCGTCTCTACAGGCTTCGGTTAGGGGCTTGTGTCCGTGCCATCTTTTGTTTTTTTTTGCTTTTGGTAAAACTTCCGAATCTCATTCCTGGAGTAGCATCTCTTAATTTCCTCGACCGAGCGCTTCTCTTGCTCTTTCTTTTTCCTCCTGAGAAGCCGGTCTTCATCTCTCCTCTTCTGCTCACAGAGCTCGTTGAGCGGCTCCAGTCTTTCTGTGCAGCACCGCTTTGTATGCATCTTGCGTAGCTTTTCGGTATTCGTCATAAAACCAAGGGTTTCATTGTGGTTATCAGAAGCGGCATCTCTGATGGCTTTTTGGTTGAGTTGCCACTGGTATTGGAAAGGATTTGTCGATCTCTCGGAATTGTAGTCGTCTAACGTCGTAGTTCTTCATAACATTGGCTTGTGTTTGCGGGATTGCAAACGTACTTTGGCTTTGTTAAGATAATGGTCAAATTCTCTGCGGCTGTCTTGAGTCAATTGCAATGAGATTAAGCTGGTTGACGGTTGATTGAGGAGTTCTCCAAGCCCCCTTGTGAATATCGAGATGGTGCCGTGCTATTTATACCCTCTGACAGTACTACCGAAGATAACCTCTATTCCTAGATTTGCACTAAAATTGCTGAGGAGCCTCCGGAACTCTGTTGAGCTCTTATACCTCGTCAATATTAAAGCCTCTACCTCAAACGATATCTGAAATTGCGTTGCATTCTATATACCTATAGTGGCTTAGGGAGTAGATTCATGCCCCTTCTTTCAACATCCTCAGCTATTTTATGGACAAACGTTACCGAAACCCGAAGATGATGGTACATGCTTCACTTCCGTTGTAGATTGCTATTGTCCATAAAGATTTTCATGATATCTGAGGACGGTTTAGAAATGCATATACATCAGAAGGTATAGGATTTTATGAAAATTAACTTGTTCATCCAAAATACACACATCATCGCTCTTATCATAAGTCTTAAGTGAAACCATGATAATCACAACATGACTGCCTTTTTTCAGTCAAGCCCCTTGGCCCACAGAATTCTTCAAAAAAAAAAAAAAAAAAAAAAAAAAAAACAGAAAAACCCCAATTTTTTATAAGCTCCCCTTGAAAGAATCCCATAATCTCTCAACAAATTCAGTAAATCATCACTGAGTTACTCCCTAATGACAGTCAACAGAATTGGGGTACGCCAACATCACTTCATCCTCATAAATCTTTTTTTTTCGCCAAACGCCACCATCGTCGTAGACGGTGTTATCCTACTCACAGTCTTTGCCTGTTTACTCGAACCCTGTTGCATGAGATTCCTTATACTCACCTTAGATGTTAGATATAATCTCACACCCCTGGATGGCGACATGAAAACCTTTTCACCCTCAATTTGGTTTGAAGTAAAAAGAAACAGATCCTTGAGACAGATCTTGGCCTACCTCAAGCTTTCTTTACAGATGCCATTCTTTTTCGCACCCCCAAAATAAGAAGGAACATTTCTCCGGAAAATACCCGGAAAGAAACAGAAAAAACTGGAGGAAGGAGAATAAGAACTTTTTCTTGTGTTTTTGTTGTTCGTTCTTTTCGCCGTGGGAAAGAAAAATCTGTTTGTCAAAAAAGTTTCCAGGGTAGTCAAAGGCTTCGTTGATACGTTTGTGGGGCTGTTTTTTTTTATTTGTTTCATTTTTTAGTCCACAGAATGTTGGTTAAGAAGGAATACGATGAAGGGAGCATGGAATTTATTGGTAAATTGAGCGGCGGAAAAGTTTATTTCCGGAAAATTGATTACAAAGTTTGTTAAAGCGAACGACCAAAGTGGTTAATTGTGTTCGATATCGTTGTTCATTTTTAGGACGGGCAATGCTAAAAAATATAAAAAAGAAAAACTTCCAAATCAAAATGAGTGAAATTGGTTAGTTGAATATCTGACAATTGAAACTTACACTGTTTGCTGCAATGAGTGGAATTAAGTTCCTTCTACGTCTGAGTACGAGTACGTATACTTGTAAGAAAGAAGTAGTAAAAGTATTCTTCAGCACTGACACGTTTTAGTTCGGCAGTACTTAAAGTGATAATGAATTGCTTTCATTATAACCAATGTCAAGTGCAAATCATATTTGTTCAGTTGCAAGCTGACTTCTGTTGCTTTCACGTGATCCTCTCTAATTGCACTCAGTCGCATGTGACATTAAATGCGACAATCTCTGAGATGATTGCTATAAATTCCTACTAGACAGAGCTCAGATTCAGTTTTGAAAGTCTGTCACAATGATGAGGTTAATTGGTGTACTTCTCGCTGCAGTTGGAATTGCTAGTTCCACTGACTACTGCTCCAGTAGCCTATGTGGTCGAAGTCAACATATTGGATGTCACAACAATGGAGTACGGTTAGATTTTCATTCTTTAAAACCTCTTTAACCACTCATATCCGATTAAGGGTTTTGGATCAAAGTGTCCTTCAAGTCGACAATTGATACAGATGACCAACACGCTTAAGGACTCAATTCTGAACTCTCACAATAGCATGCGCAATACAATTGCATCGGGAAATCTTTCTGGATACAAATCGGCCACTCGAATGGCCACAATGAAGTGGAGCGATGAACTGGCGAAATTGGCTGAACTCAATGTAAAACGCTGTCAATTTGGTCATGATAGTTGTCACAATACAGAAGAGTTTAAGTATTCTGGCCAGAATATTGCAGCTACTTGGACAAGTGCTGGAAACATTGACCCGGCTAAAGCTATACCGCCATTGATCAATTCCTGGTGGTCAGAGTATAAAGATGCATCTATGCAAGATATTAACAGCTATCCATCACGACAACCATCGTAAGTAGAAATATAAAACCACTTTCCCCATCGACAGACAATTTTATCTTGCAGAAAAGCAATTGGACATTTTACTGTCATGACAGCTGACAAAAATATTGCCGTGGGCTGTGCTGCAATAAAATATCCAGATCCAAATATGAAGAATTGGAATGCACTGCTATTAACATGCAACTATGCAACGACCAACATTGTCGGCCGAAGGATGTATGAATCGGGTAATACCGCATCTAAATGCACCACTGGAAAGAGTTCAAAGTATCCAGGACTATGTTCGCCTTCGGAGCGGTATGATGTCAATAAAATTTAGAGGATTTATTTAAGGGGTGGTGGTTGGGACTAAATAAATGGAATTCATTTTTATGGAAACTATAAAACTGTATTTATCTTTATTTTAGCTTTTATTAATGGACTTTGCATCTTAGTGTAGATACAATTGTGTTGAGAAATATTTGTATGTTGGTACCTACAGACGGAATCTTTCATCTTAAGATATGAAAGAGTCTCTTTCCCCGGAAGAAGTGGAGCTTGAAAATTAACTGGGAGATTGGGGAATCCAAATGACCGTGGTATGTCTAATCACACTAATGAACAATTTTTTGATGTGATCCTTTCAATGAAGTGACTTCTTCAAGGACTCGAGCTGTAGACGTTCTTGTGCCATTTCATATTGCTTCAAATATGTCCGCAGGCAGTCCGTCCGTGCCAGCAGCTTTATATTACTAACTTGACCGTCTCCTCCGTCTAGGTTAGGGGGACGGAATACTCCGTAAACTTCGGCTAGTATAAATGGTTCGCTTTAGGTAAAGTTGGAAAACTATACTCTAATGCTCCTCGTGTTGAAATTCCAAGTGCGGTCTGGGCGCTAAGCTCTTTACTAGATACAATGTTGGTGTCAGATTCTCAGAATTATATGTTACTACGCATTTTACTTGCTCATCCTCTCAGTGATTGGTTTTTGTAGCTTACGACATGCTGGATATTCCTAATACTCTCAAGCGTAGGCAAATGATATCAACGTATTGTTTGTAGGTTAATATGTAGTCTGACCAGCTCTAGGCGTAAACAAAGAACAAAGATTGGAGCAGAGAGAAATGCGCTTTCAGTCTTAAATCTGAGCACTAAAGACGTTGCTAGCACCATTAAATTGTGGGCACTCAGTGCAAACATTAAGGAGGAAAGAAAGAAAGGTACGTTGGTTTTGAAAGTTTTCATGACTAAGAAAAGAAAAGCGCCTGCCCAAACCGGGGCACCGTACAGAAGGACAGAGCTCACTACTCTGGAAAGCAAAAGCTTCCACTCATATCCGGGTCCAATATTTGAAAGCATACGTGCAAGTGGTGCCTGCATTAGCGTTGCCTTTTTGCAGGAGTATTCGACGTGCGCTTTAAAACGAAGCCTGTTGTCAAGAGTGATTCCTAGGTGCTTGAGTGAATCCTTTGATCTTGTGGTTTGATTCCCCACAGTGAAGTTCGCGTATTCTTCGGTCTTGCAGCTTGTAATAAGGATATACTTGGCCTTGTGGTTAGGTAGTTTCAAGCTGGCCGACTCCAACTAGCCCTTTATACTCGTGGTTGCTTCGTTTGTGGCGCTTTCAGCATCGTTGAAAAGCCAATCACTTTAACTCCTTAGTTTCAGAACTCCGTTTCACATAATTTTCCACAGAAGGGGTCCAAGAACTGAACCCTGCGGTACTCCGGCAGTAACATTGTATTTTACACCATTGTCAGTCTGGTATCTCAACTTTTTATTCCTGAAGAAGTCCATGACTATGTCCATAAGGTAATGTGGCGTATTCATTTTTGCCAGCGACCTTCTGGTAAATGCCCAGACCGCCGCATTTAATGCATTTTTAACGTCAAGCGTTACTACTGCACAGTACTCTTTCTCTCCCCATCGCCACCTTTTCCCTTGTATTACCTCAGCAGCTGTTTCTACTACCGCTTTTATGGCATCGACCGTGGAACGCGATTTTCTTAAGCCATACTGATGGTCCGACAGAGCTCCGTTATCTACAGCCACCGCGAATAGTCTACCTATTGTAAATAATACTCTCGAGAATCTTCCCGAGTGTATCTACTTGACATATTGGACGATATGACGAAGGTTCTCCGCGTGGCTTATTTCCCGTCGGTAGCAGGACCAAGTGCGGGAGCTTCCATGGTTCTTTTTAATGGCCGCTTTAACTGCGATAGTTGGGATTCGGTCGGGTCCGGGCGCTTTCTTATCGCATATTTTTGAGCATGCTCCTTGCAGCTCCTCCGGTGTGATTGCCGGAATGCGATCTGCACTGTACTCCCTGATAACAGTAGGGAGGGTGGAAGGCTTACGCGGGAATAGGTGCACTACCATAGTTTCCAGCAGTGCAGTGCAGGATATTTGTGGAGACCAGCTCCATTTTAGACTTTTCATCACCAGGGATCTGGGCCTGCCTTTTGACACAGGTGTTTGAAGCATCTTCTTTTGCTTTCTTTGATTGCGTTTTCAAGGTCGCGTCTAGCCATCCTGAATTCTACCAAAAATCTTGAATTCTACAATAAATTGGATAGAGTATGTCTGTACCTGTTTGTTGTGCAGTGTTTGTTTTGCCTGCGACGTCATCGGCCTAGTGTCGGCGTCTGCGTGGGATTGTTGCCAATAAGCGTTGTGTAAAATTATAAATTAGTGAAGCGTGAGAACGCGTTTGCATAGGACGTTTTCGGTGTCATTATAAAGAGCTTGAGGAGCACTACTAGAACTCATAGTGAAAAAATAACTTAAAAATTGCAAATAACTTAAAGATGTCGTCTCTGTTGATCGTTGCGCGGAATTATAGAAAACACAAATCAGAGGAAAGCTCGGATTAAAAGAAATTTAAAGAACCTTAAAAGCCTAGTGCCGAAAAAATGCGAGAGCTACGGCAGCATCGAAAAAACAATGAAAAAAAGGCGCAAAGCGATAATAATCAATGGAGAACGGAACTTGCTCATTTCGCCAACACTTTCAGCACAAACGGGTTTGGCTATGTGTGCAGTATGTGCGATCACGTCGTAAAGCTGTTCCAGGGATATTCATGTGTGGACGCGTTCAGAAGCCAGGCTATACAGACGGACGGATATTGGAAATACAGCTGTGGATGTGTACAGATGTATACACAACGGGTAGCGAAGGTATGCCGTATGTGCTGGGACTAGGGGTTGGTCATCCTTATATGATTACAATTAATGTAAATGTTGAAGATGGACTGGTACATAGAACAGGACTTAAGTGAAGACACCAATGTACAGAGTGACGACATTGCTGCACAGCAAGGGATAGGTTGGCTCTGGTTCGAATTCGATAACAAAAATATAGGACGACTGACACGTCTGAAAACGAACCCGTACCTGCAATCAAGGCTTGATGTGCTACAGCTCTGCTGGACTCACATTGAAAAACGCACCCCAAAAATATCTAATCGAAGAGTAAGTGAACGTACTATAGTTTGCAGTTTTTCCAGCCTGTGCTCTCACTGTTCATAAATCTCAATTTCAAGGGGCGACATTTGACGATTCAAAACAAGCAACTCAACTAGTGTCCGTAGAACTGAATCGTGTAACCTCAATATATTGGTTAAACTTACTCAACAAGTGTGGCGATCATCGGTTCTATTATGACTTATAGGAGGACGGCAGTCAAATGTAACTCGCGAAATTTGACAAGAATATACTCGTTTAGATGCACATCGTCTGACAACAATATCGTTGAAGCTGTGAAAATTTATCGGTGCGTCGCTGAGTAACAATTATGAGATGACTAACGCACGTGTATGTATAATAGTGACCGCTCACAATAGTCAGAATTTAGTCGCTCATTTAATAGATATATGTAGCTATGCACCAAATAATGTGTCACTCGGACTCTCTCACAATCAGAGACCTGGATGTTCGATAAATGTTACGATATAAATTGGCGCTCTGGCAATTTTAGGCTTCGCGTTTCTGTAGAAATGCCGAATCTGTGACCGAAAGAAAAATCGTGCGTAGTTGAGCCAGGTCAGCACTTGTATTGGACGTTCGAATGATAGGACTCCACGTCGGCGATATCTGCATGATCAATTTGAACCTGGGCGCGCAACTAAAACACCGATATTCGAAGACTTGACGCATGTACCCCTCATCCTCACATGAGACTTTATTTAGTATTAATGCCGACCACGATAAGACAGTGCTGAATGACTTGTATCTGCAGTGTCGTCCAATCTTTTTGATTTTGAAAAACTACTTTTTGTAATCCATGACGATTTTTTTATTTACTGCTTTCTGAGTTAATGGAATACCATTTGGCTGTTCACTGGCTCATTCGGTTTCATCTGGAAAAGGATCTGAGTACAAGAAATGAAAATATTCTAAAATAATTGAACTATAAAACAGACTACGTTGCAGCTGTATGCAAAAGTTTGGTTATATATGGGTGCCGCCGGAACATTCATTAGTCAAACCCCAAACTTCAATTTCTAATTGAAAAAACCCAGAACTGACATTGGCTCTACGTTTTTGTACGCATCTGTATTTTTTGCAAAGTAATACATCATGGCATCCTCATTATGCCGATTACACTCATGCTTTGATTAAATTAAAAGCCTGGCATTTATCTAACATCTTCTTCCGCCATCGCCACTGCCACCGCCACCGCCATTCACCCGTAACCATTCCATATAACCAAACCAACACGAACACACTACGAGGACAATAAAATACGTAAAGCAAATTCAAAGCAATCCAAAAATGGGAAAAAACTGAATCCTTTCGTGTAGCGTTTTCAATCAGTCAATTTTCGCTGTAGACCCTTACCGTACCGCCGCGCGCTAGATAATGAGCACACATGTGCGTATACAACGCGTTCTATGCTTTGCGCGCTTCATCAAATTAATTTATCCCGTCTGTCTGTCCAGGCATCTACTATCTAGCTATCAACCGATACCACTTCCACATATGTATGTTCGAATATCTACACCCTCTACCCCATGAGTCCGTCGGTCCTTTTATTATCCTTTCTCGCATTTGAATAATTGCGATTTTGCATTTGTTGTTCGAACGCGAATTCAAATACGACGAATGCGAATGTGAATCAATCGAAATCGTACGAATGCACAGTGCCATGCACTGATTGCATTTTGTGAATGCGTGTGGATATCTATATAGATACAATCACGCATTCACCCCCACCATGTGCATTCTAATAGAATAGGAAAGTTTCAAAAATCAAGGATGCTTTGTAAAAAAAAAGGATTTTACTACCGGAGTTAGGGTGGACTCCGGACTGGACGGTGGACAGTGCTACGAATATCCGTATCTGGGCAGAAAAGGTGAACAGACGAATAAAATTATTTCACCGGAGGGAGGTGTTGCCAAGAGTCGGGAATCGGTGAAACCGACTGCACAAGTGTTCTACATAGTTGTACAAGTGTACTAGGATGCGTTGCGTATGCCATAGATTGCCATCTTTTGCTTTCTAAAACTCATTTTCTGCATGCGTATGTTCATTAGAGTGCAATGTGTGTTATTGCTGCGCCTACACACGAAAAAGGATTACCGAGCTTTCGAAGCACGATATATAGTACGGTGGCCGTTGTACGATGATGGTAGTTGTGGTAGACCCATACCGGAGTGGAGATTCCTGTTTTTTGCTGAATGCATTTATTTTTATTCTCTTCTACCACCACCATAGCCATCATTACCGCCAGACCCCTTTGAATGGGCAGGCTTGTTGGATAGGGTTGTTGTGCTTTGGAATGGAGATGATATTGAGAGTACTCGTACAAATCCGGAGTATCTGAAAGCAGAATTCTATATGTGCAGTACGTATCTGCAATGGAAATCTTTGTCAATTTAAATTGTCACGAACTGAGGTAGTGAGTTATTGCATTAAAATACACAGTTTGCTATTGCAACAGTATACTGGAACAGAGCTCTATAGCTGGCTTCGTACTGCTGAAGTTGAGCAGAGAATGCAGGAATAATGTGACAGATGCGGTTGCAGAGTTGGAATGTGGTTGCAAGCAAGGAGTGATTTTTTTTCCCCCGATATTTTGTTCTTGTTCCACTATTTTCCATCTGACAATCCAGTGATATTGATTTGTCGGAGATATTGTCAATTAAATGGAAAGCCAAGGAGTACTATTTCGCATAGAAAGTATCTGTGTACTCGTATTGATTTTAAGATGCATAAATTGCAGAAAAAGTAAAGGTAAGTCGTGCAACTTTTACTGGGTTTGTGGTGGTTTTTGCTGCATGTTTCTTAGAGTGTTCATCTAAAAGATACAAACAGCCCAGATAGAAAGGTAGGACGACCCAATTTACTGATAATGCCGGCATTTTGTTTCGATTTCTGTGCTTGATATGTAGAAAAATAGACCATACACCGAAGGAAATGTTATACATGGTCGTCTGCCTAGTTCAAATCCATTAAGCTTAGATGCAATGACCGGTCGAGGATGCTAAGGAACTTATATTGTCACAAACATTTTCGTTATCACCTATATTAGTCCTTTATTCTAGAACGTCTATTGAATAAGGGAAGAAAGAAAGAAAGATGGATACTGATGTAATTGGTTTAAAATGTTTGAGCATCATAATGACTGGGGAAAGGAGAGCCTACTTTGAAGCAGGCGCGGAATCTTGATGGCAATTTCGATAGATTTGGTGAAAATGGCGATGAAACACGATGAAGCATGAGATATTACGTTGAAGGGTGCCAATTGACGGGAAATACAACTGAATTCTATCAGCTTTATCGGTTGATTTTGTACTCTGTCAAATTAAGTCGTTTTCGGAGCACTGGACGTCTTATACAATCTACAAATTTCACAATATTATTAGATGAAATGCGTTACTATAGTGGTTTAAGGATAGCACGACACATAGTGTGGGCATAAAGAATATGGCAAGGAGCGACTAAATTCTTTAAGGTTGAAATTTAGCTCATTAAGCAAGTTATTCGCAGTTCTCAGATTTCTAGTCAAAGGCCTATTACATTCATAATCGCTGCGGTGAATGCATGAGATTAAATAAGAATGCTTATCGAAGATTTCGAGGGTTACGGGACAGTACAACCAGTTAGTAGCTGATTAGGAAGATCAATAAACAAATGGTCATCTGACAAAAGATTACCTCGTTATGTAAAAAATTATTAATTTGTTAAGGTGCCCAGATGCGCGCAGAATCAAAGTTGTTTTAAGTTGTTTGTTTTAAGTTGAAGAGACTCCCTCTGAGGAGATAGTGGAGAGCAACTGTCTGCTCTCAAGAGACTAAACTGGTCTCCCTTTTTAAACAGAGGAAGGTTACTGCTCTATTTGATCTAGTACTGAAAGGTATCACCAAGAATTAGGGGCGCGTCAAGGATAACAAACTTTTACGTTAATAGGTGCAGTTGGCCTTCTGGCAGTGTAAGCGAACGTTCGACGTATATTGGCTTGTCATCGAGTATAGTCCTTTGGATCTACACAGCTTTGTTAAGCTCAATTACATCTTATGGTAAGGTCACGAACATACGATATTACCGTTTCTACAAAACTGTATATGCGGTGATATGACTCTGGGGTTCTGGCCTACTGCAAAGAAAGGTCTATTTCAGCTAGGTCTAGAGCACCTGGCTCTATTTTAATTGCACTGAGTATTCTTCCATCCCTTGATTGTGGTCTTATGGACATGTCGTCCATGCATCAATGGCACCAGACCTCCTATTACAGATAAAAATATGAATTCGAAAATTTCTGTGCCTATTAAAGGTTTCGGGCAGAATCTGAGCTAGAAAAGGAATGTAGTCAAACACACACACACCCACACCCACACCCACACCCACACCCACACCCACACCCACACCCACACCCACACCCACACCCACACCCACACCCACACCCACACCCACAAACACGCAATATAGCGCTGTCAGCCCGGTATGGGCGATGGCATAGCTTCTTGACACTCATTTGTGTTGCTCATGTTGTCATTTTTGTCACATCTGAGCTGGGCCTACGGTTTATCGCCGAGTACGCCGAGAAGCTTTTTTTGTAGGCAATTTTACTTTCGGGAGTTTGCCTGCCATTGCCATTGGGTGATGGCGATTTGAAAAATTGGTAGTCACCCAGCCAAGAATCGAACCCAGGCTCTCTACATGATAGTCCAATGAGCTAACTATCGCGCCATCTCCATCGCCGTCTCCAAAGTGTTAAATTTTGCACAAATGCTTAACTTAGTTAAAAAGTGGCATTTAACCATACAAACGTCAAACACCAATATGCATTTTCTTCATAGCATTGGTTTCTGGTTTTACTCAGTGCATATCTTGATACCATATTGAAACAACAACAAGCTCTGACATCGTTAGTTTTTCATCACTCCAATCCAAGATTCAGACACAAAAACCCCCACAGCTGCTCTTTAAAGATCGCCGATATGCCTTGTTCACTCAGCTGAGGTGTTAGTGTCAATTCTTTAACATAGTTGATTCGATTTAGCAGATAAATAAAAACAATTAACAACATCATGCAACACCCCACCCAAGCCTGATGACATTTTCTTGAGTTTCGACAAAAAAGAGGGAGGTGTTATTCTAGAAAGAAAACTGCGTTTTTGCCAAATGTTAATCATGTCACAGTCGTTTAGTTGAGCGCACTGAATCAGTGAACTCACATCCATTTGCCGGAAAAACCGCATTGCGATGCTTGCATTGCTGTCGCGCTAAGAACCTCTCTATACTCAACTTTCATGAAGTTTAAGGCATGTCAATCTACTCAAACTCCATCAACGTCTTATTCAATAAATCGACTTTAACTTCCTGAAAGTGAACAGCATACTTGGTTCTAGAAAGAAACGAATGGAGATATCACATTATTTATTCGTCTTGCCTCCGGCGTCTTCGCTGACAAAATTGGCATACACCAATCTCTCAGACTCTAGAGTCCTCAGATTCAGATCTCAGCTATTAATCAAACTGCTTCTCGACATAATCTGAATAACAATCGGCGCAATTGAGTAATGCCCTTTTTTTCAATTTCATATCAAATCAATTCTGAGATAATCAAGCCATTTAAGGTTCTGCGACTTTCTAATGTTAAGATATTGCTGGATTAAAACAGATATGCCAAAGCTCTTCAACTCTCATATTCTACAAATTGTATGATAGAATAGTTTTCTCGAACCTTACACATACTATTTGTACTTTAATAGAGCCAGGAGTAGCCAGGGTCTCATTCTCTCAGGGTTTTTCAAGGCATTGAAATTGAACATAGAAACGGACACTCTATCCTAACCTCGGGGAACTCGTTGGAAAATCTGTTTCATTTCATAGCTTTAGTTGTGTATTTCTGCGACATTTTAACTAAGGCGGTTTTCAATTCCTACAACCCTTATTTTAAACCTGTATGGTTGAGGTTGCTAAGCGGTTCACCAAAGGTATAGACTTTGACTAAAAATCAAAAATAATTTGGTTAGGACAGCTTTTGATTGCAAGCCATGCATTCTTCAGCCCGATCTCTTGCACATCGCGACTGAAATCAGGTACACCAATCGGATGGTTCCAATCCGACACATGAAATAGTTTACAAGCTCGCTCGGTTATTAATAAACATTGGCAGATCACTGCCTTGAATGGAGTCTTTGATTTTTGTTACCAGCGGCTACGAACTACTAAGTGTAGATGAGGATGTCCACCATATCGAAGTACTATAGTGCTTATGTCTTTGCTTCTCGGCGGTTAAAGCAACCCACAGGCATTTTAACAAAATCAGCATAATTAAGGACAGCACTTTATCTTCCACTTAAGGGAGGTTTTAAAAAAAAAATTCAAAATAAATACGAAATCTAACAATATCCAGCATCAGCACAACGTCCATACCACCAAACCACCTCCAAGACTCATCAAAGTTAAACAAAAGGTCACTTGGCTGGCACCCTATTAAACGACAGCAATTTGTGTGGAGTTGTACCGCGTCAAGTACCTCGTAGACTTTCGGTGCCACTTCGAATAGAATCCTTTCGAAAAGGACGAATGACAACCAAAAAGGCTTATTCAACGGAGTTCGATGTTTTTTTTTTTTGATTCAAGTCCCGCACAAACTTTTCTCATAATGGGACGACAAAATGGAAATGCTTCATGGTAAATACCATGTGACCATAAAAAAAAAAGAACAAAGAGTGTATTCTTTGGAAGGGAATTGGGTAAACAATGCAATTCGAGTGCCGGAAATTTTTTTCTTTTATCTGTGTTCCCTCTGAAAGAGACAAATTGTTTCACTATTCATGAAACAATGAAATGGAAAAGTTTGTGCAGTTCTTGCGAAAAAAATGTGTTTTTTGGTAAAGATCTAGTTGGGATGAGTCCTGTTTTGTTTTTGAGAAAGGACAATGGAGCCTGTAATTACCAATTAAGCGAAACAGAAGTCACTTTGTGGATTTGGCTTGCAATACATAACTTTAATCATTTAACTTGATTTCTACAATTTAACCATGTAGGGGAGTGGATCGAATGTTCTTCGTGTCAAGTTAATCTACCTATATGTACTCTTTGGGAAAAAAACGTTGGTTAGCATTTCTTCTCTCCTAAGATACGACTAGGTATATCTTTACCCATTGCTCCTTGGAGTTCAATTTGAAGACATGTTTCAATCATACCAGAAATTTAGATAACCCATCCGCTTCACATAAATTAAAAGTTATGAATGCATCCATTAAATTGTGGTGACTTGGGTGAATGCCGATCACTTAAACCGAATGCATTCGAACTGTTTTCAATACTTTGCCTGGCGTTAACAATTACTCAAGTAATTAGTTTTGAATGAATGGCGACCTTTTGTTCTCTGGCTATTCTCAGGGCGGCTGAACTAATACAGATGAAATCGGTATTTGGGAGAGATATCGCTATCTACATCGAAAGCCAGGGGGCACTTAAAGCAATAGAATCGACCCATATCAGGGACTGTCGCTCAGTTCTCAAAGCACCATGCACTCAGAACCGAGTGAGACTGTGCTGAAATGAACAAGGGGATTAACTCGCAAGAAGAGGAGGGCTACTCGATAATAGTGAGGTTGCAAACATCAAATCACCCCTTTGTATAGGAGAGGGCACTATCGAGGAAAAAACCATAGAAACTTCCAACTAAAGGTGGTCAAGTCATGAAGGACACAGAGTATCCAAGGCTCTCTGGCCACTTCTTGACGGTAAAGATCTAGGGAGTTAATAGAATCAAACAGGACACTCTCAGGAAACACGTTAAGGGACTCAAATTGTCAGATATGGATATTCTCAGATTCTGTGGTGACCTGCAAGCTATTGAGGACATAGCACACCTACTGTGTGATGGCAAGGCAAGAAAATTTTTAGGGAAATAGTAATTCGATATTTCACCGGGGAAATGTTTACGTTTTTGCCCCTTGTATACAAATTCAACTGGTTCCGCAGGGATCACGGTGGGCTCATTTTGGTGTCCAGTGTTTGTGTCATGGCATATCCAAGACACCCCTGTTTTAACCTTACCGATGTTTATAAGTCTTATTCCTCATAAAACCTCCTCATCAAAAGGGTCTTCTTTCTTGTGAATAGGATAAACGATACTGAAATGGCACGCATGGAGTATACTTTCCTCAGATCATATCTTACGAATGTTCCCGACCGAATCTTGTAGCGTATTCAATATTGAAGTACAAAGTTCAATATTGATTTGCCACACCAGTTCATGAAGAGAGCGTTTTCTAACGACTTTAATCAGCTCATCTGACTAATCTCGCCCATCACGCATACCTGGGCTCTCTCACTTGTCGTTCCGGCCTAGCTCAGCCTGCGTAGATTCCGGATATGCGAGATGGGGAGAGCAAACTTTAAAATCATTTTTTAATTGAAGAGTGGATTAATTGTTGGATTGGTCATGATCGCGTCTGTACTATATATTTGTATGTAAGCTGGCAGAATCAAATGAGTGAAACCAACTTGACTTTTGTTTACACTTTTACTTCATTTCACTTTATTTAATCAAAAAAAAGAAGAAGAGATTTACAAGAATTCATGTGAGAAAATGTAAAACAAGGGAACTATCGTGACATCTGTCGTATTTTGTGCTACTCTATGACTCCTAAGTGTCAGACTCTCGGCGTTGTTTAACCTGCTCTACTCTATCGGGTGGGGGCTTATCGCAGGTTAAACCACGCCGAGAGTCTGACTCTTAGGAGAGGCGCTAGAAGAGGAGTAACCATTTGGAGAAAGATTTGGGCACTTTTTATTTTTTTTTTTTTTATAGCATTTTAGAAAAGAAAATATACAGAAAAGAAACCAAAAGAAAGTCTAAAAAAACTATATGCATACCTTTCCGTATTTCACTAAAGAAATCTTGGGAGACGTCCAGCCGCTTTGAGAGTTTGGTTCGAAAAGAAAGATTTTTTTTGGCGGAAATGCAACGAGGCTGTGCAGAGGTTTTTTTTTTTTTATTTCGGCGATAGTTTCAGTAGCGACCCCTAGCCGAAATTTTAGCGTGGGTAGTCGTTACATGTTTAAGTTTGTGCATTCAGTGCGGAGCATGAGAAAATTTATGTATCTATTGCTTTTTTTTTTTTTTATAAAATCTGATTTGTTACGAATGCTACAATCTTCTACAATTGCTTTTAATAACCCAGGTTCTGACTGCTACCCTTACTTCATCAAATCCAACGTGGCAGCATTATTTCAACCATTATCACCGCTTTACAACCTGCAGCACCCACTGCCATCCTACTGCAAGTCATCCAGCCTTTGCAGCTCTGCTATGTCCCGTCTATTCATTAATAACATTTACAATTTTCATTCCTGCAGTAACATCTATTTATTTCCTCGATCATATGGATCTTGTGCTAAGAAGTCTGCGTTTAAAAAATGGCCAGGGTGACGCCCCGACTAGGAGGCCTACCTCTGAAAAATCACGCCTAGTTCAAAGTCCTGGAGGCCCTCATTCCACAGGTACGATGTTTTCAGTCCTGGTGTATACAACCGGTGGTTCTGTCACTCAACAGAACCTATACCGGTAACCACATAGGGTTGATAACTGGGCGCGGGCCCGAGCCTTCGGGATATCGGGATTCATACCTTCAGAATTCTGGAGGTGTTTCGTGCTTTTCGACAGCACTTTGTCCGCTTAGGGTGCTTAGATTCTATGTGTTGACCCGGAATTCCTTGTGCCTAGGATGTTCTGTGAGTTCGTCGATACTATATCCATCCTTATCCGAAGCTTTTGGTTGTCTCTGAACAGTTTTGTTTACAGCCGCAAGTCCGGACCTAGAACGTCAGGTCAGGTTTAATAAGAATCCCTGAGTAAAGGGCCCAGCCTAACAGATCGTTGATATGGGTTTCATAGATTTTGATACCCGCATATTCCGATTTCTCGCGCCGCCTTTTCTACTAGGCTCGCGACATAATCAAAAAGCTCCCTTTAGACCTGGGCTCCGAATACATAGAAGTAGGTCTAAAGGAGGATCCGTACAAAATAGCTCAAACTGACTGGAGTCATAAATGCTGCCGTTGGTGCATAAATGAAATTCCTTCGACGCATTCTGGATGCTAAAATACCTTTAATCAGTGGAACTAGGCTTCCAAAATTCATCAGCAAGTGAGAGTGAGAGTAAAATGACGATAAAATCGTTAAAGGTGATTTTAGCGCCAAAGTAAGAAACCATCACATCTTTTGTAGTTATTTTGGGTCAAAGCTAATTAACAGACAGGATACCACTGCAGCTAATAGGAACATCGGTCCATCCAGAGATCGATCATCCGATCTCTCATGAGAAGCCAGGGATCGAGAAAAGTAAGATATGCATCTCCGTTATTGCGTCCTTTCTACCGAGCTGCTGAAGGCAGAACTGCCTGCTTGGTAGGCACCATTCATACAACATTCATTTTCAAGTCTTCGTAGACCGCACACAAGATTTTCTTTGCCATTATGCTTGAAAAGTGAAACCAATATGTCAAGTAGCTGTTTTACCTTTATCAGAGTTGATTAGCCGACATTTTAACTAACTAACGTACCATGGGAGATACTGGAGGATGTACAAGAAGTTTAGATTGGCATTTACCAAATCTTTCTTGATTTTAGGCTCGCAAATGACAGTATACAAAATTGAGCTTTAATGAGTTTTTCTAGTCTTGGCAACTCTTGGTAGGATGTGACGACGGAAAATACTCGCTGTTGCATTAAGTTGAAGAAATCTCACTGAGGCCTTCGATGCTAAAGAGGGCATATAAAGAAGGCCTTGAGATTTCTAGAACCATTTCCGAAGACACTGTGGAAAATTCAGAAACCAACATCCGAAGTCGATGTCGCTGAAATGGCTGGGACTGTTAAGCGGAACCGAATGGTGTTTGATTCCAACTTGGAGAGCGACAACACGGTATAATATGTTACTTGAAGTGGCACGCATAATGGGAAGGGCAATTCAGATAAAACTAGAGATAGTTTGGTAAGGATCATAAGTATTCGACCGGATGGAAGTTGAGAATTTACTCCAAGTTAAGAGATAGGACAACACTCTAAGACTCTAACTAGTCAAGCATCTCAACTTTTTGTACATTTGTAATTAGTGACAGTAACTATTTTGCTTATACTGAAAACCGGTGTAACTTGTGGGAATTACAAGCAAATTGTTGTGACCAATGGAGGGCTTTAAAAATAATTGATTGGAGGTCACAACAATTTGCTTGTAATTCCCACAAGTTACACCGGTTTTCAGTTTTCAGTATGACACACAAGTCATGGTTTATAAATGTTCTCAATTAACACTGGTTAGCATATTCCTCATGATTGTATGTATATTCAAAGTTCAGCAACGAAGTAGGAATACTCAAAATTTATTTACAATTATTACTGATAATTAACCTATTCGAATCGCCTTCTTGATATCCAACAGTCCAACTTCAAATGCATTCCAACTTTATATCTCTACAGCTAACCTCCATTTTATACTCTACCTTGACAGTATTTGAATAAAATCCGCGAAATGTCCAACCTTCTACAAAATTGTGTTGCACTTCAAACATTTTTTGAATTTCCATTTGCCCAAAGTACCTCGCTACCTGCTGCTTAATTCCACTAGGCGAATGCATCTTTCTGAATGGCAGTACCCTTGGCACAAAGAATTCCAAAAACCCTGAACTATAAATATAGTTTCAGAATCAGAATCGAAATCCAAATCCTAGAGTAGTATGAATGTGAAACCGATTCAGTGGAACGTCATAATCTCGTTGATATACCGCGTGCAAAATTTGCGGCGAATAGCGATAATTGTTGAACTTTTGCACATAATACCAGCATTTGATATGTAGGCAGGCGCCGGGATAGTTAAAGCAAATTCCATTGACTTCCTCCTCCGAGTTGGAGATCTGCATACGAATATCATATCCTTTGCCTTGTTTAATCGGTTGCAGTTATAGTGGAGCTGGCATATCTGTATGTACACCTATCATACATTCATATAGCCATCCCCTATGGTGTTCCTTATTGTGCAGACTAAGTTCATATGGCATAGCCGCGGCCAAAATTTCATGTTGGATACGTTAGTCGACGAGCAATGTCTAGGGGGTACATTTAGGCTTCGTTTGCGTTCAACCTCAAACCGAATTTCAGAGGGAAACGTCGCGGTTTTTGGAGTTTTCTTTTGTTTTGCTTGGTTGTTTGCTACTCTATGTGTCGGTATCTTGCTACCTTGACACCTTGTGTTGTATTTGGACAACAAGTTTTATGAACTTTGTTGGCGTGCTTGGTGGTTTGTTTGTAGAAAAAGTATTTGATTTAAGTTGAATGGTAAGTTAATGGGATTTTTCTTGGTTTAAGGAATTTTTAAGTCAACTGGGTCTATAGTAGACAAATCTATGAAGTCTTCGCTCATCGGTGAAACAATTTGAGTAGCAGAAATAACAAGTTCTGGGATATCACTTACAGAAGGCTGTACATAACCAGCACTGTAATGATGTTCTGAGTCAACCCAAGGCTTGAGCTGAGTATGTTACGAAATGGGCAGGTCTCGCACATTATTTCGCAGGAAGTTTGTCGATCAAGTATCCGTATTCCTCTCAGCAAGACCAAGTATCAAGTGCTGAAAGTCAGTGGAGTTGATGCCAAGAAAATGACATCCTTTCATCTGACCCCACAAGACATTTGTTTTGACGAATAGTAAGAATCAAGAAAACTCGCTTATGAAACGTAGGCGCGGCATTAGAAGACGACCGCAACCGTGGGAACATAGAAGATGGCAAGAACTTAGGTTTTTCTGTAGAAAAAAAAAACGAAGAATCAAGCAAATTTAGGGATACTTCACAAGGTTCGAAAGTTTTGCCAAAAAGAAGAAGAAAAAGGCGAGCCAACAAGACCTATAGAAGTGACCAAACAAATTTAGTAGACCTGATATATGTACATTAATACAGGAAACACATAAAGATCAGTTCTAGGTAGAACGAACCCCTAAACTTGGACGATGGAAGCCAAGACTTCCGTCCATCTGACCAAGTTGAAGTGTGTACATATCTGAACTCAAGTAATGGGCGATCAGATAAGAGCGATAGAAAAAAAAGTTAAATAAAACAACACTATGAGATACTAAATTGATTATAGCTTTATCTTAAAGCTGCATTCATGCCAAATGACCACCACGGCTTCCCTAGCAGTGCTTTCAGCGGTCGGTGCAATTTTTGATAACTCGGTTCAATATGAGCGGCGTTATTCCGGCAATACCGTGTCGAGTGTTGGCCTCGACCCCGCCCAAAATGGTTGGCTTGTTAGGGTACACTAAGGACTTGACATAACCCCAGAGAAAATAATAGAGTGGTGCCAAATCGCATAATCGGAGCGGTCAATTGATGAACGCTCGCAGTGAGATGACCTAAATAGACGCCACATTTCTCCTTCGTAACTTTGAGCACTGCGTCGCTTGTAAGATATGTAGCCCCTTCTTGTTGGAACTACAGCTCGATGTTGTCGAGCTCTGATTACAGAAAGTCGGTTAACATCGCTCTATACCTGGGACCATTGACTGTAATTGTATCTCCTTCTGCATTTCATAAAAAATTAAGTCCCACGATGTCGTTATGCCATAAACCGCACCAAGTAGTCAATCTTTGTGGATGCACTGATATTTGGCCGAACACTTGTGGACTGTGTTCGCTCCAAAAACGGTTTCCTTTGGACGCTAAGCCAAAAATACACTTTGTCCGAGAAGATGATTTTTTGGCCAAAATCCGGATTTCCAGCCAACATTTTCATTGCCCAATTAGCGAACTCATGGCGTTGTCTATAATCGTGCGACTTCAATTCTTGCGTAAGCACAGATGTGGGTCCAAATCCAAGCGCAAAAACAGCCGGGTTGACTCTCTGGCGGTACTCAATTCAGCCGATCGGCGCTGAATCGACATAACTGGGTGTGCTTCGAAAATGGCCAGTATTTGTTTGCTGCTCGTAAGGGTACAGGCACCACATTCTCGCTTAAGGCAAAAGAGGGTCAACATTCGGCATATCTTGTGGTGTGAATGGTGCTGCCTTTTCTCACCACTGAGACCTTGTACGATCCTCCGGAATATCTACATTTTTCAGATTCTTCTTCTAAACTATTAAAAACTAAAAATAACTCCAGCACCTGTTATGCTTTTCCATCTTGTTGTATCTCCTATCTAGAACCAATGTCTGACACTTTTGCAAGACTTGTTTGCCCTTTTTAATATTCCGATGATTCGCTAAAGTAAGTTGTCAAAAGCCAATGCCTAAGCCTGAAGTTCCCATTGTATGCCCATGTTGTTAAATCAAGAACCTCATCATGGCCCAACTATACCACCCTTAACATCAATAAGCTATCAAGAGCACACACACCTAACAGACTGCCAATTGGGAATATGGTTTGTACCTTTTAACAGCCGGAAGCATGCATAATTTTCCAATTTTACAATGTGAACTCGTTTATTATGGCTACCATCGTGTACCTGTTATGATTGCAACACAATATTCCAATACCCTCCACAACATTATTCCATAGAGGACCTACCTACACATAGAGAGAAAAAAAAATCTGCGCAAAATGTCCCATCTGACACGGCATGTCCTCAACGTGTACGCAGTCAGCAGCCAACAGGGTCGTGTCGCACTTACAAAAAAAAAAGAAGAACAAAACAACAACAGCAACATGAGAACGTTATTTGCATGCCAGTTAATTAGATTTATCGATTTGAAAATTTTAATTAACAACGTACGTCGGCTTCACGCACCTTTGCCATCGTTACAACCCTTGGCGGCACCTCATTCTCTATATAACTCAACCTCTGGGTGGTAAGCAAAAAAATAAAGAAACTTAAAACAAAAAAAAAATGTATCTACTGACAATGGAATGAATAAACGTATGTATGGCAGATGACAAGTAAGAAATTGCTTAAGCCAAAGTATTTAAAACAAAACCCAATTCTCAACCCTTTGAAGCCACTTCCCTGGCCCAATCAAACTGCACCTTAACGACAGAGGTGCCGAACAATGGTGTCAGGCAGAAAAACAGCACAACAGAGTGTGCCTACACCTCCGCCTCTGTAGAGTTCTAATTTATTTAGCTTCATCTTAAGTGGAAGACAAAGATTTATTTTTCACAAGAATAGCAACCCCCACGTCTATGGTTCCAAAAATACCCAGCCCCATATTAACCAGGGTTGACAATTCCGCATAATTATTTCTCGCTTCAAGGGTTGCTAAATTGAAAAATGGATTTGCTGTACTATAAACTGTGACAATGAGCATTTGTACGAGTCGTAAATAATTTTTGAGGGGATGAGTGTGCGTCATACATGTACATAAAGTGAGTTCCTTATGCGTTGCCAGTGGCGAAAGGCTTTACAATTCATGAAAGCGTAACAAGTTGAAGTGATGAATTAAGATGATGCCCTTTTTGTAGATGGGGAGTATGATTTAGGATGGAGCAACACGATTGGGCACCTATGAAGGTGTCTTCAATACGAGTTTTAAATAAACGAAATCATGGAAAGCAATGTCAAGAAAATGAATGAACAACTAGAGGAGGTGGATTCGAAGCAAACATTTCATTGTTTACAAGGTTTCTAAGGAGGGTAAGCAGATGTAACTGGTATGAGATACAGACGAAGCTTACACGTAGAATTCTAAAGTGGTAGCTTTATTTCTTTAGTTCTTTATTTTAGTAAGTAAGAAGTTGACACACCAGAGTAAGATTTTCTCCGTTTATATGTAATTTTAAGGCAATTTTCTTGTATCTACGACAAACCGGTGTAACACAAAAATGAGTCTATAGAGTAAAGATTGACTCTTGAATGGGTAAGATGTACTTCTTTCCATTTCGACTGAGAAGTGGGATTTCTCTAGAATAGTGATGCATATCAAGATGAATTTTAGCAATAATACCATGATCGGAATTTTCCTTAAATGGATTGTCACCGTACATATGTAAGTGTTACCATCCATAACCATCGACTTTATTCATTAATATACTCTCTGTCAAGAGTAATACTTGCATAATACATTCATTTCAACAATTCTCTAACTTTTCGACGAGTTTACTTTCAAAATAGCCCTCAGTCTCGGCAATCAACAAACAAAACCAAAACACTGTGGCGCTGGCAGCCCGGTATGGGCCATGGCCTAGCTTCTTGACACTCATTTGTGTTGCTCATGTTTTCATTTTTTGTCACATCTGAGCGGGGCCTACGGTTTATCGCCGAGTCCGAACGGCACTCTTTAGAAGCTTTTTCGTAGGCCCGCCGAAAGGATGATGGCGATTTTGAAAGATTGTTGGTGATAGCCCAATGAGCTAACTATCGCGCCATCGCCATCGCCAGTCTCGGCAATCACTTCTTCATTTAATGTGGAGCATGTTTTTGAGGTCTGAACTTTTTACTTTTACATGCGAGGCAGTATTTTCTTGATTTATTCACTCAATCGATCCAATAATGCCGTGTAATATTTGCTATTAATGGTTTTACATTTCTGTCAATAATAGTTGATTTCCCTAGTGCAGAGTCGTCATAATGCATATCAAGCCACTGTTTGATTTCAACAGTGTTTTCCCCCATCAAAACACAATGTTTAATCAACACATTAAATTCTTTTTTAACTATTATTTTGACTGTAACTGTAACTGTAACTGTAACTTGAAATCAAATAGTTAGAATGACATGAAACTTTAATAAGCATCGTTTGAATGTTAGTACGATACAAGCAGTGCCGGATTTAGGGGAGAGTAGCTGCGGCTACAGCCCCGGGGCTCCAAAAAAACAGGGTCCCGCACAATAGACTTCGAAAGAAAAATATTTCAAATTTCGACGAGTAAATACCACACAAAAAAAAAACAAAAAAAGACAAATAAAAACCAAAGCGCCATCATCACCAAACACAGGACCGACGACGATGAGCATCATCTTCAACAACTTCGAACTAGAACTTCAGTATACTCGGTCCAAAACAGCGGTAAATTGCAGAGGCGCGAGAAAGTTGTGGTCTCAAAAATGACATTGGTCTTTGGCCTGACCGCGTAACAAATGAAATGATCGAATATAAGACTGAAAAAGGTTCCACAGAACTTCAAAATTGCGATGAAGTATCTCTGCGAATTCAATTCTTCAAGATCAGTCACGAGATAGTTCCAACTTTGTTCGGAAATGTTTAAAGAATATGTTCACATGCCACAGTAAAAATCAAGAGACCGTCAATCAATTCTGGCTTTGCTTTTCTCCAACTACGGAGATTCTTCAAGATCAGTCACGAGATAGTTCCGACTTTGTTCGGAAACGTTCAAATAATATGTTCACATGCCACAGTAAAAATCAAGAGACCGTCAATCAATTCTGGCTTTGCTTTTCTCCAACTACGGGAAAATTATATTGTAATGCATGTAAGTTAATGTTCACTCAAAACACTGGACTGACTGGAAGCATGTATCTGATCGTCTATATGAACATGAGTTTTGAAAGACTCATTTGGAATCAGTACAATAGGCACAAAAAATCCAGTATTGGCAAACTTCTTCTTATCCTTTTATTAACCCTTTCCTCGTTATACGAACTTATGCGTAACGAGTTTCCCATTTTTCCTGCATCGCTGCTGCTCCGCTTATGGGGTTGGCTAATGTCGCAGAACGCAGAACGCGTCTACATAATGCTCGGTCCTGGATCGCTTCAGTGGTAAGCCCCAGGCGTTGTTGCGCATTTGCCATCTGAGAAATCAAGGAATTCCTTTTCCGACCTCGTTTTCTTACAGTTGGAGTGACCGTAGTTGATAGTGCCTTTTTAACCGGATTTTCCGCAGATCTTCTTTGACCGTGGCAATACCAGCTTATTCTATTCGCCTCAAGCCTCAATTCGGTTACCGAATTCTTTATATGTAGACTTCCTCTTATACGCGTAGATCTAATGCAATCGCGTTTAGTGACTCCACTAGACATTAACATTTTCATTTCCGCTGCCGTCATTTTGTTTTTAAACGCTTCGTACATTGTCCAGCACTGTGAACCGTATATAAGAGCTGGTCTAACAACCGTGGTGTAGAGTTTCCCCATTAATTTAAGTGGACATTTTCGGTCGCAAAAGATTCCCGAATTTTCGCGCCATTTCATGCACCCCACACTCACTCTGTGGTTTACGTCGTCGTGACATTTCGCTTCCATGTTAACGATTGATCCTAAGTACTCAAAGATATCTTCCACGTTATTGCTAAGTATCACTGCGTCGTCAGCGAAGAGAATTTGCATTACATTTGCTTCGCGCATGCAGTCTTTTAAAAGATAGTCGAATACTACGTTAAAGAGGAAAGGGCTAAGTACGCTTCCTTGATGCACTCCGACATTAACTGGAAATTCTCTCGTTAGTCCAGCAGAGCCTTTAACCGCAGTTTTCACGTTTCCGTACATGTCTTGTATTATTCTAACATACGTTTCCGGTACGTTTTGAGACCTCAGCGCGGCCCATATGTGATCCCTAGGCAATCGATCGAATGTTTTCTCGAGATCGGCAAATACCATGTGTAAATCCTTAGACGAATCTCGGTGCTTTTCCATTATTGTTCGTTGGTTTTCGATAGCGTCTACCGTCGATCTTCCTTCAACAAATCCACACTGGCTATTATCGAACTTTACCTATATTATTTGCCGAAGACGTTCGTTTAAGACTCTTTCGACGATTTTCATCGTGTGTGACATATGCTTGATTAAACGGTAGTTGTTGCATTCTCGAGTGTCGCCTTTTCCTTTGTATAATGGAACCAAGAAGCTACTTCTCCATAGATTCGACATAGGTTGTCCACATTTTAATTTATTTAAAAGTTTTGATAGCCATTCGCTGCCGATTCACTCCATCTTCGACCAAAACTCTGATGGAATGCTGTCTGGTCCCGACGCTTTTTTTCCGATTGCTATACTGATTTCTTCGATTGAAAAGTCTGAAACTTCCTCCTCGAATAGGCCAGCTGTCGGCACGATATCACGTGGAAACTGTTTGTTAAGCAACTCCTTGCAGTATTCAAGCCACCGATCACAAATTTCCTTTTCATTTGTTAGTAAACGACCGTCTGCGTTTTTGATGTATTTCGGCGAGGTTATTTCCATTGAATTTTTTCTCCTCTGTGAAGCGAGCTTAAAAATATTTGGCATTTTAGTATCGTACGACGTTTGAACTTCTTGAATAGCTTGTCTTCTATTTGTCGATCGTGAGGATATTTGTTCCAACTCCTGGTACAGGTTTTCCGCTGCTGCCGCTCGAGTTCGAGCCAGGACTTTGTTTGCGATCTTTTTAAGACGCTCGTATCAAGAGCCAGTCGAGCTTTTTCAATATCGTCGCTCCGATCGCATTTTGTCCACGCTTGGAATGCACTCTTCTTGTCGGCCACAGCTCGTTTGGTTTCGTCATTCCACCACCATGTTTCTTTGCCGACGTGATGGTACTCGTATTTCGATATAGTCCCCAGATGGGACTTTGCGAGTGTTATGCATTCCTCGTGCATGCTGTTCCACATTTCTTGCGGGCTAAGTGAGTCTGCGATACCGTTTATATTGTGAAGTACTTCTTTAGCCAGTGCGATAAATCTTGTGCTTCGTTCCTTCATATTGTGGAACAACAATCTTAACACGTCTGTTAACAGCAGTAACATCTATGTGTCAGACAAATCCTCAGATCAATCGAAGATTTTTCAGGGTGTGAATACTATCAGTTGGACAGATAAGTTATAACTAGGTTGTTACGTTAACTAATTGCTTTAAATGTTAGTAAAAACGTCAGAAAGATACACGAATCAAAAAGGCATATGTTACTATGATTGGAGTAGTTAGCTTATTCGTATAGAGACGATCTTTATTGGCAAGCCACCAAAAAAAAGTCCAACGGCGTACAATCGCAGCTCCGTGGCGGACAAGCAGCATCACCAAAACTAATGATCACAGCATTAATGAGCTTGTGTAGCACTGGCACGTAACCACACCAAACAGCCACACGTTCAGGATGCATTGTCTTTTCTATGACTTGCTTCAATTTCTGAGTCAATTGTAAAGATTATGAAAAATTCTCTTCAGGTGAGTGCGAAAGTTGGTGGTAGCTTTGGCCTTTCTGTTTCGGTTTCTGCAATACAGCATCCGCATTGGAAGTTGCTTTGCAAAATTTCCCAACATTATTTAAGCGTAAATCGATCTGTGATACTCAGTTTCTGTCAATGTTTGAGCACTTAAAACTGTCAGTGTCAAAATAATATGTGATTCAAAAATAAACCAAAAGATGGCGCATTCTTTATATTCTGCTACTGATGTGTGTCGAAGACTTACGTTCATCCTACGTCGAGTAGCATCGATTTAACTGCATGATTCTTGCAGAATTGTGATGAAGACCACAAAAGAAGTTCTGTTGTAATCACTTTTAGCGGCACTTCTTAGATCTTATATAGATGCCTCTATAGTCCGGGATGAACCAGGCATGACTTCAGCTGATGCAATCTTTTGTCATCTGCCTCAGTTGCGCATACGAAGTTGGTTGCTGTTCCCTTCACCGCAGCCGTCCACTGCTGTTTTATCGCTCTGCATTGAAGTCAAAACTTTCGGTATTGGCTTGGCGTTTTTTCATAAATTCCAATTCACCAGCGAAAGCAAACACCCATCGATTTCAGTTAAGTAGAGCCCTTGTTCATGTTGTCCCTCAGCGTAATTGCTTTTGTGGAAAACTGCAAATCATTTTGTTTTGCCGCTTTGCCGCTATTTGGCCCCTTCACCTGCAATAAAGCGTAAAGTAGGGCTTTCAATTAGAGGTGCAAGGAGTTCGATTTTTTGTTGTTATTTTACAAAGCCTGACAGTTTATATCAAATCCGTGTCGTTTTTTGTTTATATCATCCATTGTATGGGTTGAAAAGATTCAGGTTAAATACTTTAAAGAGTAGATCAGAGAGTAACTTTGTATGAAAGTGGATATTCAGAATTAATCTCCTTTACATCTCTTGGCCGAAATATCTCCGAAACGCAATAAATTCCAACAACTCTGCATACTTCAACCAAACTTTTGTAAGTCCTTTCCATCGATAATCGCATGAGCTGATAACTTCATATTCTATCAACGGATTCATCACACACAGCTAAAGCGGAGAGCAAACATAAATAAATTAAATTACAGCGCATCCCTATTAAATACCATCCCTCCCATTGCACTTGGTAAATACTGAGTGCACTCAACAAACAAGGATGCCATCTTGAACAAAGACTGTTACTGCCCCCCTATGGTAGTAGATACATACAAACACCCTTAAAATGGCTAATCCATCAGAAGGCACATGTACACAAATCTTTGTATGCAAATACCATCTTTTCTATCATAGAACCATATCGACTCGAGTCGATTTGACTCCAAGGCTACCAATTCAAAGGATGCATCTTTGGATGCATAAATCTCCGAAACGTGGTGTCGGATTGGGGTGGAGACTATACTCGGTATGAAAGACACGCATACGAGACGAGAGTATCCTACGCAATCTGATTATAAACCGCATGACCAGAAAACCCCAAAGGATGAACGCATTAATGCCTGCCAATAAGCCTCAGCAAATACATGAGGAATCTGCCAAAGACCTTACGAAGGACTCTCTGACGGATTGGGATTTTCTTGGTAGGGGTACCGGATACATTAAACTTGTTTACAGTATTGAAAAGGTGTGTTTACGAATTGTCTTCAAGTGATTTATACCCCACCCCGGTAGAATAAAACAGAATTCGATGGAAAAGGTGTTGTCTTCATTCTAATTCAACCCCCCGAGATAGGGTTTGATTAGAAAACAGGGTGTTACAACCAGTGAACTAGGAGTTGGCAACCAGCAACTATCTGTATCACCATAATTGATTGTTGGGAGCTTGCGTGCAGATAAACGAGTTGACAAAACCTTCCGAGAGTGTGTTTTTAGGTTATTGGTGTCATTGAGTGCCTTGAGCAATTAGGTGCCCATTTGTTATGTGACACTATCGGATATGCTCACGCAACTCATTGTTGTGTTATTTTTGTGACACGTAACTTGATGCGCACATGTTTTTGAAAATATTTCATGTCAACATGCACAAACACTTATGCTCGCTGCGGTGCAGAAAAGTAAATGAGGTGAACAAGTTATGGGAAGTGACTAAGTATTCAGATCATGAATTTGGGAGGGAGAATCATTTACGAGTGGTGTAGACCTGAAGGAAGCAATTTGGAAAACGTATTTGTTTCCTATTATTCGAATCGATGCAGCCTATACATATTTCGATATTAATTTTCTATTGCCACGGCTTCCGTTGTTAGTATGGGGATACCAAAAAAAAAGCATTCCTCGAAGTTGGCTGCAGCACTGTACCTAATTTATCTGCAAAGAATTTGTTTCTGCGCAATGCTCTTTTTTAAATTCCAAATGGGTCTTCTGCATTTGTCAATGCTTACTGACTATATACTCTTTAACAAAAATCTGCAATACAAAACTAAAAATAGACACTGTGGCGCTGGCAGCCCGGTATGGGCCATGGCCTAGCTTCTTGACACTCATTTGTGTTGCTCATGTTTTCATTTTTTGTCACATCTGAGCGGGGCTTACGGTTTGTCGCCGAGTCCGAACGGTACTGCTTAGAAGCTTTTTTGTAGGCAACTTTTACTTTCAGGAGTTTGCCATTGCCCGCCGAAAGGGTGATGGCGATTTGAAAAATTGTTGGTGACCCAGCCAGGAATCGAACCCAGACTCTCTGCGTGATAGTCCAATGAGCTAACTATCGCGCCATCGCCAAATACACTTGTGATTATATGAGAGCCTGTTTAAAATACTGAAAATTCCCACCTTAGTGCCACTGATTGACATTGAAATTGTTGTTGTAACAATCCGACATAAACCCAAATCGACCAGACGATGAAGACAGAATGACCAATTTCATGTGTACCCGCTATCGAATCATATCCGTTTTTTTTAGTTGTACTCTTGAAAAGCTTTAATAAGAACCACTGTTTTCGACCAACATTCTACGTTGCATTTCTGTCTTAATGGCTAGTCAATAGGCAAGAGGTACAAGAGCTGCCTTTACATCCAGACAAAACAACGGTTAGACTCGGTTTATGATCTGGTGAAACCACCGGTCGATCTCTCTTCAAAACCGAGGCCGCCCGGAATATAACTGGGAATGGCGCCAGTTATCGCACCATGGTAACCGACTATTTGTTTTCTGAAATTGAATCCCGTACTTTCAACGATATTTGATTCTAACAAGATGATGCCTCTTGCCCCATAGCCCGTGAAACAGTGACTCTATTGCAATAACGATTTGGTGACCAGTTTATTACAAGCTTTGGACCGGTAAATTTGGCAGTGAGCATGTGACATCATTCTTCTGGGTTTCTAAAAGTCCTAAATCTACTACATAGATAAGTCAACTACGATTGAGGAATTGGATATTATTCCGGCCCTTGGAAAACACCGCTCTTAATGCTCAAACCAACCATCGAAAATTGGTCTATGCTAGCCTCAGTTACAGGCAACTTTTAAAAGATGTACTAAGACTGGTTTTTTCGAATGATAACAAATGTAACTTGCTAAACTGAACTTTTTTTTGAGTATTTTTATTCCTAAAAAAGTACCCCTAAAAGAATCAAAGTTTAAAGCCTCTTACTGGGCGATGGGTTCGTTTTTCTTCTCGTTGCTTCATAAACCTGAGAGCTGAAAACCAAAACTGATCCATTAGTGCATATGTTGGTGTCATTGTGTCAGTTTACGAGAAATAAGAGAACTTTTTGATGGTTATTTCGTTTTAGATTCTTAGCAGTTGTACAAATTCGATGTATTGTAGATGGTTACATTCCATCTTGCCGGTTGGAAGGATCCCTTGGCTCTCACCTTTTATGTTAAGTGATTCGATTTCCCCCAAAGCCGTTTAACTGTCTACTGAACGATTTTTTTTTATATTCAGAGCACCTACCTATTGTAACGAGGCGAGTTGATTCCTTAAGTGTGCTGGCTTACATTCCTTTTCGAAACATGACTTTCGTGCTGGTGGTTTAATGCGGCACCACTGATGGCTTCTTGGCATTGATGCCACTGATCTTCAGCACTTATTGTTGGTTGCATAGGACATGTCGAAAGTTGGCGGATAGGGCATCAGCAAAAACATTCGCGGCTTTGCAACAGCCTTGCAACGTAAGAGTATTTCTTGATTGTTGTGTTGTTGGAGATATCTGTATCTTGCCTGCAAATAAGTTGTTTTTCGCGTCTATGTCCACTACTTGGAAAGTTCGGACAAAAGTACTCAAGAAGTCTCATGCACCAACCACAGCATGATTGTTTATATTTAGGTGAGGAAATCATGTCCTAGGTGTAATGGTGTTTTTTCGCACAACAAAGCTAATAAGCCCCAAGTTCTTTTCCAGACGTGATTACATGCACTTTTTTCTTCCGGACTGCTTTGTCAAAAATGTCTCCCCTTCCTACCTAGTCAAGTCATAAATACTGGTACACAACTCATTACGAATGCAACACTGGGCGCATCAATTTCGTATTGATTGCGATTTGACAGTTGATATTTATGCTTCATTATGACGTCAAAAGTTTTTGACATTAATTGCTTACAATCATGGAATGGGACGACATCGAAAATCGTATTGTTGTAGTTGGCCTACTTAAATGCAACACGGAAAAAGGTCATAGCTTTAGGACGTTGCGACCGCTTGGAATCACTCGCAATTTTGTGTGTGGTGCTGTAAAGTTGTTTGAGGATACTAGTGGAGTACGAGACCATCAAAGATCCGGTCGTTCGCGCACTGTGAGAACTGCGAAAGCGATCAAAGCCGTGAAGAAACGAATCGACCGAAAACTGCTGCGAAAACAGAAAATTTTGTCGCGGGAAATGCAAATTTCGCAAAAATCCATGTCTCGCATTATCAAAGAAGATTTAGGACTCAGCGCGTACAAGCGATCGAAATCGTAACTTAGCCGGTATGCGAAGAACGCTCACAGACAAATTCTGTTTACTGACGAGAAAATCTTCACCGTAGAAGAATCGTTCAATAAACAGAAAGATGCTCGGTCATTCAAAGAAGCATCCCAACTCAAAGAGGCCACCATCCCGCGTATGGTGAGGAGGGTTCTACTATGGCGTTACCAAGCTCCATTTTTGCGAGAAAGGAATGATAACATCGGCCAAAGTATTGGAATCCATTGTGAAGTCATTCAACCAATCAATATTCAACAACAAGCTATGGACTTTCCAGCAAGACCCTTTTCCAACTCACAATGCAAAAACAACTCAACTGTGACTCAAAAACAACGTTCCGGACTTCATATCAACGGAAGATTGGCCAGCTGGTAGTCCAGACCTCAACCCGTTGGATTACAAGTTTTGGTCCGTATTAGAGGGCATGGCTTGCTCTACTCGACACTCAAATATTGAGGCGTTGAAGCGAGCCCTTGTCCGTGCAGTGGACAATTTCTACATGCATGAAGTGCGTCTCGCAATCGATGAGTGGCCACATCGTCTTAAGTCGTGCTGAAAGACAAATGGAAGTCATTTCGAATAAGTTGTTCTAAGATTTGTAGCCATTGAATAATCCAATGAAAACGAAAAATAAATTGTTTAAATATGAATTCGTTTTCAATTGACGCTCATTTTTCTGTGTACAAGTATTTATGACTTGACTAGGTAGTTTGCCGTTAAAGTCACCTTAGACGATTCTAACATCAAACTTGGGACATTTTTTCTAAGTTTCGTCAAGGGACGTGTGAAAATATTCTTCTTATTTCTTCTTTAAGGGCGGATATTGGAGAATAGAGCAAACAAGCGTTCGGCTTTCATTTCGATCGTTTCGGACTTCTTTTCTACGACTATATCCCCGGTTACAACTAATCCAGACACAAATTAAGTGCTGTTTGTTTTCTTTGAAGCAAACGCCGAAGTATATGTCGCATTCTCTTATTTTTCTTTTACATAACCCATTCCACCGCACTTCCTAAATGGGGTCTGGATGTTCAGTTATACGCGGTCTGTTCAAAGTTCGAACATATCATGTGAAAATTAGGACGTCGTTTTCCTCAGGCTCGTACAGCAGATCCGTCCTAATTCGAGTCAACCGCCAACCTGGCCGAAAGGGCTAGATCTTGCGGAGAGCTGGCATTGGCTGATTTGGGGTCTATCTTATCTACTCTCATTTCTATTTCAGCATCCTAACTAGACCTAGAAATCCTTACTGACTTCAGCTCCAGATACCTTAAAGTAGCAGATATAAAGTATCTACTATACTGATTGTTGAAGCCACCGTTGATTCTATGATAAAAATTCATCTGCCGTATATCGTCTTTCTGAGGTTGAGGCGTTTCGGACAATGAAGTATGAAAAACAATACCAGTACCCAGGGTCTGTCATGATTATTTTACTTCGCACAATTGTGTTGTAGTACAAGTTGTATCATTGGGAATCGATGCTCAGTGTCTACCCTTATTGTACCCAACCGCCCCTTAATTTTCTGTAATATAACATGCCATTAGGCATTCACCTATATATTTGACAATAACGCTCTTTGCTTAAGTCTTCTTCAGATAAACTCTGAAATCTTCATTCGGGAAGGGTGCTGCTATTGGTCTCCTTAGCATTCATGCGAAAGAAGGGGGGTCCATCGCTACGTCTATGACAGGTACTCGTATTTCTTAGCCTTCACAATACGACTGAGGCTGAAAACACACCAGATCAGACAAGACGTCCATTGTTGACCAATCATACAACAATCCATTAGTTCATATGAGTCAACACACACCAAAGCAGACGAGACAAAAGACATGTTCCGGTTGCTGTGTGTTGCATTAATAAAGGTTTTGGTGACTATGAAAAACAAGACGTCTTGTCTGATGCGGTGTGTTTCCAGCCTAAGGCTATCGTGATGGAGCGAGCTCTTTAGTTTTTGTGCTCTTATAGAGGAGATATATGACAGCGCTAATCAGAAGAGGTCTTAGTATTGCAGTTGTGGGTTTATTGCATTGTTCCCTGTTGCAGATTGTTCTCTGTGCCAGCCTGCATATCAGATTCAGTCTTTTTAAGCAAATACGGCAAATTTTATATGCTTTTCCTGTTTCCTTTTGGGAATATTTATTACTTTACAAAGGATTGCAGGAGTTAACTACGCTTCGAATGCTTCGTTATATTGTAGAATGCCTGCCGATATTCATGTACGTTGTATCTATATAGGCCAAATCTCCTTTCAAAAATCTTATAAATCGATCACATTTAAAAGCTTGCCCCTGAAAATTCCCTTTCTCTCATCTGTCAATCCAATGGCATATTCAGAATCTCGAATATTCGAAATGCAAGCAAGTCTGCTCGTAAATTATTTTCCACAAAATTTTTAATGAAAAACATTTCAAAACTTCTCTTCCGAACTTGTCTATGGTTCGTTAAATTGTTTCCATTCGCCACATATGGCATGAATGTCGTTCTAATGGAATATTTCCGCTCTTCCCATTACCTACCTATCCCATTTGTTTGTATATTTTCAGGGAAAAGTTTCACATTAACAATCACCGTATCGACATCACCACCGCATATAGCCACCTACAACAAGGCGATAAAAGTCACTGTGGACGGACCTCGGGAGCCCCGCTCGAAGACAAGTAAGTAAACAATATCCTTTGGAGAATCCTTTTGTTGTTTGCTTGAAGGCAATTTAATTTGCATCTACACTCGTATATCCGAGAGAGCTAGAGATCTACTCAACCTACACCAAAGCTTATAGATACTTTGGAGACGGCAAGATATTCGTAGTTGGATTCCAAAATGAAATGCATATTAACCGATACATAGATAAACATAGAGGGCAGGGTTGTAGTAGAACCGTAGATTTGTATGTCCAATCTATCCCACAAATGATTTATCTTTTGAAAATATTTAATGTATGAGATACGAAGGTACAAAGATACGAGAATACGACGATATAATTGCTTAGGGTTTATTTATGGCATTCGCATGGAAATATCTTTGATAGAATGAGTCTGAGCATCTTTTGCATACGATAGAATCGGACTTGGAAGGAAATCCATGACAACTCAACCAAGTAGTTATTCTCGTAGCCATAGTAGGGTTAAGGTTAAAGAAGGCTCTTGGAAAATTTGCATTTGCCTTAGTATAGTTGTCTGATTCTCTAGAAGGATCTATCTCTCTGTTGATAATTGACTTCAAGTCTATCCATCTTATATGACTTTGGCTTTCTCTGTTTGCCGGACCAACTGTAGAATTTTCGTAATTAATTGAGGAAGCTTAAGTGCTGGTGTAGTGATGCCCCCAATGTCCGATTACATGCTACGAATACCTAATGAATTGCGTGTTTAATTAATGTCCTCCTGTGGAAGTTGGTAGTTGGAATTATTTCCTTCTAAAAGGAAATGTAAGACAGGCGTTAAAGAAACATTGGATTTGCTTGGAGAATTCTTATTTTTATTTTGGCAGTGTGTTATATCGGTAGACTCAGAAAATTTGGGAAATATGTAAAATCTGTACTTCCGGTTAGAAACTTTGTAGAATGACTTGTAGTCAAAGCTTCCCACTGCTTTAAAATAATAAAAGAAAACCGAACAATTTGCACATAAGCATCCTAAGGATGGCATGTTCCATCGATTTGGGTTCTACGTTGCCAATTGCATTCTCAATGTCCATGAATGTGCTCTTTCTCTGTTGTAGACCAATGTGTAATGCCGATTTTGTCATTTAAATGCCTAATGACAGAAGTGCTCAAAAGACGCAGTCCACTGCTGGAGTTTTGTATATTTTCAAAGAGTTGGTTATTATGAAGTCAAATTATTTTTGATGATCTTGCAACACTTCGCTCTGAGCTGCTTGATTCGTTACATCAGACCTGCAGCCAGTGAAAAGGGTCGGCAGAAGGAGCTCCAATGTTTCCCTAAAACCTGCAAGATCCGCTTCAGGACATTTCATAGTGCTTATAGGAGTAGTATACCCTTTCTATGGGAACTTATGTATTTTATCACTGCTCCAATATTTTTTATGTCATAACAATAAGTTCTTCCGAGATTCCTAGCCATTGTCCAAAGCTTTTCAGACTGGTTGTGTCACCACTGTACCCTCTCCGTAGAGGATTTCCATTTCAATGGACGGCACTCATGATTTGAAAATACGATCACGTTAGGAGGTAGGTTACTAATCCATTTGATTCCTCTGTTGTATTCAGGACTAGTGCTGAAGTGGCCTTTCTTAGCAGGGCATGGCCTTATTTAAATCCTTCTTTGGCATTAAATTTCCCAGTTTTGTCATACCAACTTTGACTGTGGAGAACTTCCTTTTAAGAATCGAATAAGCAATGCTTAAGTTTCGTGCATCAGGCATACATTCGTCGAGTCAGATTTTAAACACCAGTTGATGTATGCTTCGTACCATACTCAAAAACCACCTGATACTTTCTACAGCTCGGCAGCTAAGGCATTGGGTCCAGCCGCATTGTAACACCTATGCTTGAAACTTAATCTTGGTCTGCTTTACAGAAATGGTTTTTGCCATGGTCTCATTTGAATGATTCATTCCGTCAGATGGTGAAATGTTCGCCGTCACTGGTTTGCAGAAATTATCTTTCAGGTGTTCCCAGCATTATGTGTGGATCTACTATGAGATGGAGAACGAATCCCCTTTCTTGCAGATTTCTGCTCGGGCTTGACAGCTCTGGCATGTTCATTTTATTTTTTTTGGTCAAACTCTCGGAGTTTATTCTTCTAGGAGCACCTCTCTAAGACCTCGATCAGACGTTTCTCGTGCATTTTCCTTATTTCTTTTGAGGAGCATTGAATCTTTCCTTGTTTTCTGATTGAAGAGCTCGCGAGCCGTTCTCGTTTTTTTCTGTAGGGACGCTCAGTGTATCCTCTGGTTGCCTTGTTTATATATATTATAGGTGGTCTTTCTGATTGATCCTTGGCAATAGCGCCGTTGGTCTTCTCCATTCAATACTGACGGCATAGGACTGCTGGAGAAGTTGACGGAAACTCGATAGGAAAATGTGCTCGTTGGGATTGTACCTGTTCGCCATTGTACTTTCTTACAATATGGTTCGCATGCTTTCAGCTATTTCAAACATCCGCATCCGAATCTTGGAAGGCTATAGCTAAACCACTGCAAAAATGCCCTGCGTCGAGCACTTCTGATGTATACGATTGATGATTTGTTAATCAGTAGCCAGCCAGGCCCGTTTATGGATATGTGTAGGCTATACGAGTTGTAACATTACGTCCCGTCGTGTGGTCTTTGTCCGCTTTCGGAAGTAACATACCAATGAAGAGTTTGTAGTCGTGTTTAGGTCTTAGGTTTTGTACGAACCATTCAATCGCTCTGATACGCTCGATGTTCTCCGCTGGTTTTTCGGCTGCACGACGGACCCACTTATGCCATTACTAGCCATTCACTAGGCTACAAACTTAGCGCTGACGGACAGTCAGCAGTTTTCCGATCATCTGCCAGATATTCTATATTTGGCCGTCTAATGATTTCTGTTACCTATTGCTCATTATATTAGTGTGTGGAGAAGTTCATCGACTTGCAATGGCAAAATTCTGATAACAAGGTGTTCCACATCTCTTTCGCCGTTGGGAGTTGGCAAAAATTGTAGGTCCCCTGTCACTGTGAATAAAATGACGAGACGAACAAAACAGCTAGGACATTTGGCCAACATTTTATTTTATTTTATTTTTTCTGCAAATTTCCTAAACATCTTGGTTAGTGTTGCACTTCTATGCAGACTTAACCCTTTTTCGTGGATTTGCTACCACCCTGTTACAAAATAGCTTTGAAGTAGTATTTCAAGTAAGGTCTCAGATGCTTCCAAATCTAATGAATATTTCTGTGCTTCACATGCTCACCAAAATATCTGTGTGGGAAGATTTAAATCGCTTCAACTATAGTATTTTATGAAATTGCTAAATGTATTTAGGGCAGAAATTTTAACTGAGAAATTCAGTGTTATCACTTTTAGGACAGCAACAACAGTTCCACTTTGCCTTTGGCCAGCGACCGTTTCATTTTTCTGCCGACCCATTATCTGGATTTCGGATGCCACCAATTGGAAATTGTCAAAGTGAGTATAATTTTTTTAAAAAAAACATAAAAAAATCTATTTTCAAAGAGAATTAGGATGTGTTCCCAATTTATGGGGATGACTAGGGTAGGGTGGATGACCACCTACAATTGACTAAACCACCTCGACGACCAGTTAACCAAGTTGTGAATAGTTGTGGCCCAAATCACGCGCACAAAACCAAACCGCAGTGTTTAGCATAAATATTGCAAGTATGCATGTTCTTTTGCGGTCTAAGGGCGAATTGGGAATGGAAATTGTCATGTAAAGGGTGAGCTTAGTGTATTTGGATGTCTCTAGAATGGGATTCGCATACAAAATAAAAAAAACTTTTTTTTTTTAAATAATTGCCATCAAATTGTGTTTTGCATTATTTGTCGCCGTGATGTTGATTTTTTTTATTTTTGTGTATGGTCCGTGGCGATCGGATTTTACGAGGATTATGAATAATATGCGTTTTAGCACTTTAAACGGAACACATATTTGAGGTCGAGGACAAATCAAGTAACGTCGCCACAACAATCAATCCAAATGAATTTTGTAAATTTGTTTTTTTTCCCCGAAACTATTGTAGTATACCTATATGTATCCATGTATAGTATTTGTCGTATATGTTATTGCGGTTGTCGATGTGTGGTTATATAAATTAGATTGATTGAATAAATCTGCTGCACTGTAATGAGGATAATTTAGATTTTGGAGAATTAAACGCTTGCAAATGGAGCATAACACAACTTAGTCAAAGCGGCACAGATACGGATATGTGTACGAGTCATACAGTATTTCGTTACAAAACTGTCACATTTGTGTGGTAAAGCTTTGCTAACAAAAAAAACCAAAGGCAGCAATAGCTGATAACTCAGAACGACGCGTTTTCATTGTTGAGCGATATTTTAAAAATGCAGAATGATTTTTCAAACAAAATTATCTTCAGCAATGAGACTAAAGTTAGTTTCCTTTTGATGACTTTGTTAAGTGTCAGAGCTGTCGAATTTGGGGTTCATAAAATTCTTGAATCAATATTGAGAAAGAAATGCATCCACAACGTGTTACTGTTCGGTAGCAGCAGCGAATTTTGAGCTGGAGGCAGTATCGGACCATTCTTCTTTGAAAATACAGCCAGTCTGGCAATAACGCTCGTTACTGTGAAATGATAAACGAATTTGTCGTGTCGAAATTACGAGATATAGATTTGGATATGGACGAAATGTGGTTTTAACAAACCGGATTTTTTTTGTTTTTTTTTTTGTTTTAAAGAACTTAACATTCAAGAGGATACGACTACCCTTAAAATACCGGAGCACGTGCTAAGTTTTTCGGAAAATGAGATAGCGAGAGAGAAAGATCTTTGGGCTGAGTGGTTATTTCGCTCTGTAAGTGGCATCCAACATTTAATGGGGAGACTAGGCAACCATTCATTTCACTTGATTTAAGTTGCCTGAAAAAAGAATGTCTTTCAACCCCGGTTGGGATTGAACGCCGAACCTTCCGATTGGGAAGTTAATAATTACCACTTGAGCCACTGCCACCCATGCCATATACCCCAGAAATTACTACGTGTGTCATTTATGGGCCGTGCAATTTCCCGGTTGGCGATCAGAATTAGCTCCCCAGTCTAAAGTGCAAACAAGCCCATGACCGCCCTTCAAGGAAATGCCTAAAATTTTTTTTTAAAAAAATTCGTTTTCTTCAAAAATCACTTTTCGCCTAAATGTTGGGATACTCTTCGTTTGTGTTGAATTTAACCACAAAGAAAAAGCATGCTAGGGCAGACCGGTACCAGTTCACTACCTATAGTTGCCTAATGAAGGAGAATTAATCTTTGGACCGTTTCAGTTGTGAGGGCTAAATAAGAAACAGAAGGTGCTATTTAATGATAATGCCTCCGCGTTTTCGCCATCAATGGGAACAATGATGTTGCTTTCAGTTCTGATGAATCAAGCTGAGTTTTCGACTCTCATCCTACGCAGATGGCTCTAACAATTGGGCATAGCCTCCTCTGTATAGTACGTCTTAGGAGACTTTTCCCTGAATCTGTCGAAGTGTGAATATTTGATGGATGAGACACTTTTCGCATTAGCACCCGTATCAGTACCTAAAGAGTCTAGTTATAGTCTTATACTGACATTGGGTTTGTATCAAAATTTTGCTTTTGCTCATGGGAGTAAGGTTTGATGTTGCGTTAATAAACTGAGTGATATATTCAATACCAATCCGTCATATAGGTAGTGCGAAGGTGTGTTTTCGAGCTACGAATGTAAGACAGAAACCAGGTTTGATGTACACCGCTCTCCGCTCTGCACTCATCGATCCATTGTCCGATATCACAGCTAGAGAAAATTTTCATAAAGGAACCCTACGGCCAATTGATATGGATGACGCTGAATATACTGTATGATCACTAACACGTTTTTTTTGGAATGAGATCCTCATCGGATTATGAGTATCAGACGAAAAGAAAAGTCGACTCGAGCTTAAAAGATGCTCATAGGGCAAAGCTTTTTCGGTCCTATAAGACCAAGCGGACAGAGGAAAACCGAAAAAAATTCAAACAAGCCAGGAACGACTTCAAACTGAGGCAACAAATACTGGGAACTCTGCCTCATCTTCCATCATAATACTTATTTACAATATAATGACATCCCGGCTGTCAACACTTTGGAAAAAGTTAACCTGCTTGCTGTACAGTTTGTGGCCAGTAAAATACTTTCATAATGTGCTTTGTCTCCGCCTACTATTTGAGTGTGTCGAATCTTCAATGGGATAAATACACTTTGATCCAGATGGTATTTCTTCTCTTATTCTGAAGACGTTTTTCTTCCACGCTGGCAAGGCACTTCAAAGATTTTCCATCAATCCTACACTTTAAGACTGTTTTCGTGCCTAAAAGGCGAATTGTCTACTCTCTCCTCCTACAGACCCATTGTGCACTACGTCGCTTCGCTGAAAAATCAAGCAAACGTTGATAAACCATAAAAAAAAAAAAAAACACTGTGGCGTTGGCAGCCCGGTATGGGCCATGGCCTAGTTTCTTGACACTCATTTGTGCTGTTGCTCATGTTGTCATTTTTGTTACATCTGAGCGGGGCCTACGGTTTATCGCCAAATCCGAACGGCACTCCTTAGAAGCTTTTTCGTAGGCAATTTTACTTTCGGGAGTTTGCCATTGCCCGCCGAAAGGGTGATGGCGATTTGAAAAATTGTTGGTGATCCAGCCAGGAATCGAACCCAGACTATCTACGTGATAGTCTGATGAGCTAACTATCGCGCCATCGCCATCGCCCATCAGCTCATGAAATATACCGAAATACGAAAACTTTTAAATGACCGCCAGTATGATTTTCCAAGCAACGGGCCTCCTTGTGATTTTATGGCATGTACTTATGATGATATGAAAAGTGGAACCAAAGCGTTCATCAAACTGTCGAAAACAAGATAGTTGCATTTGATATTTCTAAGGCATTTGACAGAGTTTGGCATCAAGCTCTTTTGTCAAAAATGCGCGTATTTTAGATCGGCAACTCTCTTCTTGAATGGATTAGAAATAATCCTTCGGAACGTTCTATTGAACTTATTTTGAATGATTTCAAGTCTGATGTAGAGGTATGCTCTAGGTTTTCGTTTTGTGGCCGACACTCTTCCTTATCTTCATAATGCTATCTTATTTGTTATTTTTAGTTTAATAAATGTATGTGCTGAACCGTACTCTCTGCAGTTTATATTTGTTCCCGGACTCACGTTCCTGTTCTTCCGAAAAACTTTGTATTCTCGATATGCGTGTCAGTGGAAACCTTAGTTTGATTAACCATATATTCGATTTCGTATGCTGCGAAATGTCTTCAAGCTCTCTGATCTGGTCTCAATATCAAAGGCATTCAGCCGTCCAAACTTGGAAACCTCTTGTCAATCGACATTCTCCAACACCAACGTAGAGTCTCCTGCTTCACGTTACTATATCGCCATTTTTACAACCAGCGCTTCACCGAAATTACCAGTAGCATTCCGCTTTTCAAAACTTCAACTATGAATGATAATCAGTCGTCGGTAGCTAATCAGTACAACCGTTAGTTCACTTTTGCACGTACTCTGCAATATTGTGAATCTTTCTTAAGCCGAACACGTCGCTAATGTAATGTCAGGCAGAGCTCTTTATTTTCTAGTCATTGTGACTTGCATATATTCAAAACCAACGAACATCGGCCCCTCCATTTCTTTCCTATTTTAAGGATGCTAATATCCGCTTGAGTGGGGCTAATTATGACAAAAAAGAACTCTCAAAAACAGCTCTCATTTTTCTTTGTAGCCTCGTACGCTTTTTATTTTGTTGCTTGCGCTTCCCGGCGCTCTTCGTTAAACCAGGGTTCTCTTTCGGTTCTCTTGTGAATCCTAACATAACAGGTGCGGTGTATCTAATGGCCTGGTGACAAAGTCGTCACTGAACTCGTGTGTTGTGATGAAAGGATTTGGGAGGCTCCATTAGAAAAGATTACCAGTGTCTTGCGATAATAGTCATTCAACGTTAAATTTCCTTACCCTTCTTCTAGTCTGTTGTAAGGAAGTAGTCGAAGTCAATGTTGGCCAGTCGCAAATTATCCTCTTCTTTCTTATTTGCCGTTCAGATCAACAAGAACAATTTTAACGTCCTGCTTAGAAATTTCCTGGTCTTATCTGGTAAGGGAGCCTACAGAAAAATGTTAATCTCCATTCATCGTACCTCCTTAATGACAGTGATAGCCACTTTGTAGCTATCGGACTGTCAAGCAGTTAATTCAACTGCACAATCATGAGCTTACTCTAAAGCGCAGAGCCTTAAGTGGTTTCTACTCGTAGCCAACTAATTTAGTACGGTGATTGATTCAGATGAAACAGTCCTGCTAAATATCGAAAATTCCTCACATGCCCTGACCTTGGAGTATATCGGCGAAGATCAAATGAGGATGTCATTGTATCGGCATTAAACACTGCTAATGACTTTATCTTGGAGGTTCCATATAGTCCAGATACTCCATATGTTTGCATCAAAGTTCACGTAGCCTTCCTTGCTGTCACTAGTTTGGTGCCGAACGACTACCCTCCAACTTTCTCGATCAGTTCTGAGGACAGACTATGACGAAATATAAAATGTCTTCAGGGTAGTTGAAAGCCAAGCTGTAACAAGGCTGTTGGCACGTGCTAGTCTCCTTTGCAAATATATCCAAACTGTATCCTTCTGCCGGCTAGTAAGATAAACGAAAAACCATTCGCTAATTAAAGTTTTATTTTTTTATTTGTACGTTCCTATTGTTGAATCCTCCAAGCGGTTAATTATAAAATCAAAGACCACCACTAATAATATATTCCAAATTAGATTTAAACGACCTCCTTTCACCCAGTCCGCGACCCTTTTATGCATCTAACACCAACAATGTGAATTCATTTAAAATGTAAACTGCTCTAACTGAGTTACATCGGGGTATAAACTACACAAAGTCCTGGACACACAAATCGACGTCGGCCTAGTAAATCCGATCCAGGAATCTGCCGGCGTTTTCATTTGTCCATTGCTCCAATACCATGAGGCGCTCATAGTGCGGGAGGATGGCTTAGGGTTGGGGTGGTATGCTTTATATCAAATTGCAACAAGGCCCCCGGTAATTGCATTGAAAATTTAAGCCAATAGCATTAATAAAGCGCCCGCAAAATCAATATCCGTCCATTTAAAGTCCGCTCGCTTATAAAAACTAATTAATAATTTTCGAATGGGCTATTAATTAGGCCTAATTATGCCTTTGGCCAGGGTTCGGCAGCTCCGGCGGCACCAACAGATTCGTATTCATTTCAGAATACGCCACGCAGCATTTTTTTAAAACTCTTTCCTGTAATTTAAAAATAAAAAATTTATGCTGTCAGAAGGTCCCGGTCCCGGTACTGGGATCAGGATCGAGATCAGAACATGGGCATGGTCAGGGGCATGGGAAAGTTTTACACTGGGAGTTGTATGATGCGACTGGAATTTTTAAAGTGAATCCGAGCGATGACCGGTTGCGCGTCAGTGCTGGGTGTTGATGCCAATGTTGTGGCTGGTAAATGAAGCATGTCATGTGAGCGTTCATGTGAATTTGTGAGTCCGATACAGAGGAGTTCATTCCACAGGGCTTACGCACAATACGTGGAATTTTCGTCGAATTTCATACGCATCCTGTGGGGTAGGATGGGGTAAGTTCAGTGTCCTTGCATGCATAATGGTGACATTTACAATGAAACAGTTCAGCAGCTATTTTCGAGCATTTTTGAGAGGCTTCTGTTGCTATTACTACTGCTGTTGCTGTTTGTTGATGTGTGTGTACGAGTATACCGAATTCGTATGCTCGTATGACGACGATGACAATGGGCCAAAACGACCATAAATCTCCTGCCAATAATTTAACTCTAAAACCGAATCCAATACAGAAATTGGAAGGGATACAAGGGCTGAGTAAACGGGGGTATTCGAAAAACAGGAGCATCATGTCGGTGGATGTAATAACATTTGTGTAGTACTCGTAGTCCTTGGCATCGAACATCTCCGAATCGATACGAGTATCCAAAACCTGGTTAACTCTGCAGATATATACTATATCGGTGGACAACCAAATACAAAGTGAGTATAGCTTGAAAAAGGATATTTTTTGAGTGGAAGGAAGAGGTCACCCGATGTGGCTGTTGGTATTTAAAGTGTTCGCGTTTGGTTTTAATCACACAAAATGAATGGTCGGATTGGCGGCGAGCCGTTATAAATCAAAAGCGTGTAACCTACCCACACATAAGTTGAGTTACATTGGAATGGGTTATGTAAAACGTGGAGATGAATAGGTTTTTCTCTTCTTTTTTTTATGGTTAACTGGTGGTGATGCTGTCAAGTGTTGAACAGGTTTGAATTGAAGGGATGCCTCTTAGAACCATACCACTGACTTTGTTTGTGTTTGTTTCCTTTCTTTTTTTTGTTCTAGATATGTCACAGTTTGGATTAGGAGCAGCTAATACACATTGGGGATATGGCTCAGCAAGTGCTTACTCACCATATCTGGCTAGTAGTGGGCTATCATCATGTACAACTCCTTCATCTGCACAGTTTAATAATCCAGCCTTGGGTTTCACCTGCTCATCTAATGAACAAGCTAACAATCAGGACTTTTCGGGAGCGTCGAATCGTGATTGTGTTCCAAGTAAGTACAATTTCTTTATTTATTTATTTTGATCTGGCACTTATATGCGATGCCTTTTCCTGAATATTGGCTACAATAACTGAATCTTTAGACAAATGTGTACTATGGGGGAATGAAATGGAAAATGTGAATCGATACATTTTTGCAAATTAGGCTGGGTAGAATATTCTTGGTACAAGCCTTTATGGTATACCAACTTTGATGTAAACTTTGATGCACCTTAAACATTAAAAGAAAGCAATTGCTTCCCCCAAAAACCGCCTTCGATAGGGGTTAACAATTCGGTTGAGGTTTCTGCTTGTTTGGAGGTCTAGTATGTCATAATTTTTCTCATCAAAGTCTACGCAAAGTTCCACCAAAGTATCACTTCCAGGTTTGAATGAATCTATGGGTACTCTTTCGAGACTTTGGCATAATTTTTAGTGGCAAGCATTGCTTCAAAGTGACTGTAATTGATGCGATGAGTTCGAATCTGGAGTACGGGGATGGAAGTGAATGAAATATTTAACATAACTCATGGGAACTTGATGTTTCTAGCCAATGACTGGCATACAAAAGTGAAATAAAGTGATGTACGAGGATCGAATTCTTTTGACCAACGTTTGATAAAGCCCAGCGCAGAATTAGCTTTATAAATAATGTGGGTAATTCAGTTCGTTTTGTTAAAATTCAATTGATAAACTTATGACAGTAAAAACATTCTAAAATTAGGTACCGTGCTGTGTGCTGGTTCGTCATCGACTGACTCGTATAAAATCTATTTAGTTACCACTGTGGTGAAAATTGCGACCACCAGAGACATAGAGAATGAGAGACAAAAGAAAGTGGGATTATGTTATGGTCGGTTAGACTTAGAGCTAGTTATAGTAGAGTAAATTTTATTATTCAATGAAACAAGCTTGTCTCGCTGGTATCACTAGACTGACGACCTCATCGCAGCTACCAAAAGACATCTCCTCCGCTATATTGGCGCCAAAAAATCTCCCAAGCCTACTTTTGGCGCTGCATATTTTAAGCGGTTTACATGTTTGTTTTTAAGGTGAAATGATCCCACGATGATTTGGCGATAACAGAAACTGCTAGTGATGTGATGTTGGTGGAATGCAGAGATGTGCATGTAAATAGCGCAACAATCTCTCGGATCCCACAATAATATATAAATCAAAATTTAATATTTTTCATAAATTATTCCTAGATGCCGTACCGTTCCGGGATTAGAAGGAATTAGCTCAACGCAGATGAAGCATTCTTTTGGAAGAGCTGGTAAAAGTTCGTGGGATTAGGCATTTGCCTACATTAATTGCCAAAAAAATGAAAATCCCCGTATAAACAGTACACCCGTAAAGGACAAGTTACCCTACCATTTTCGTTCGCGTCCTCCATAGATTGCCATCTAAATCTAAAACATTCAGAACACAAGCCTTAACGCTCATCATGGGACAAATTGTCCAACCCCCTGAGAAATTTTCTCCTGCTTTGCCCAATCGGTTCTATATTCCTTCCGAAAAGACTACATGTCAGCTCCTTCTTGGTATATCAAGGAGTTGGGCTCTCTCTGCAATAATAGAAACAAGCTGTGGCACAAATTCTTAAGCACTCGATCTGACTCCGACTACACCAACTATCGATTTGTATACAATCGTTTTTCTGGACTTTGTGAGTCTCTTTACCTTGAGTACCTTTACCGCATGCAGTTTAGCTTAGTCTCCGACCCCAAACGCTTCTACCAGTTTGTAAATACCAAAAGAAAGTCAGACGGCCCATCTACTCATCTACTCTCAAATTTCTTAGCAAATCTTCTGCCGACCCAAAGGCCATTGCTAATTTATTTGCCTGTTACTTTGACAAATTTGTAAGCAAACACCTGAAGCCGATCCTAGTTACTTTAGCTTTATCAAAAACTGTCCAGAGACGTCATCCATTTCGCTAAATATAACAACATCTTTGGTTTCTTAAAACATTGCCAAACTTAAAGATGATTTTTAGTCCGGCCCTGACGGACTTCGGGCTATTGTAATAAAAAAGTCTCTAAGTCATCTCAGTCCTCCCCTCGCTGCCCTATTTAACTTGTCCGTTTCAACAGGTACTTTTCCTTTCCTATGGAAGGAATCTTATATCATCCCTGTTCATAAAAAAGGAAGCAAGGCTGAAGTCCATAATTATAGGCCCATCACAAAACTCTCTTCCATACCCAAACTGTTCGAAAGCATAATCTATCAACAATTGCTTCCGTACAGTAGGCCATCTATCTGCACAAACCAGCACGGTTTCATGAAAGGTAAGTCAACCACCACCATCTTAACTGAGTTTGTATTTAGGACGCTTAATGCTTTAGAAGACGGTGATGGAGTCGATTCAATTTCCACAGATTTCAGCAAGGCTTTCGATAAAATTTCCCATCAACTTATCATTTTCAAACTAAAAAAACTTGGGTTTTCTCCTCCGTTTGTGGCATGGATCAAATCGTATTCAGAAGACCGAGAATAGAGAGTCATCTTCAGATCCTCAATATCCGACCCCATCCCTCAGGGTAGTCACCTTTGACCAATCATCTTTATCCTAACGATTAACGACATAAATCATGTTTTAACGAATTCTAATCCTTCTATTTCTGCTGACGACATGAGAATCTCCATTTCAATGTTTTCCGACTCCTTTTCTGAAGGCTTTACCATCTTGAAGAAGGCTTTCCAGTAATTTCTCCATATGGCGTCGGCAGTCCGTTGAGCCTTCTTGAAAATTGTGTACAATTCGCCCTGTATCACGTCTATTCATTGATATAATGGATCTCTACTTGTTCTTTTTACTCTAACAATCATTCTTTGGTACTTAGCATCGAAGATCAAAACCTAATTGAGCCAAGTTGTCGGTATGGTAGCCCGAGTACTTTTGTTTTTCTTCTTTAGTTTTCGGATTATCGTTCGTTTTTCAATCAAACTGTTGAATATGCAGGCAGACCCTAACGCATCCATTCCATGTAAATGGCCCCTGAACGAATGCCACAGTGTACCCTACGCATTTGGACTCCTAAGTCAATCGCTACAGAATAGACGTTCTGATAACTGATAATTTCCTTGAACGATGCGGACAGCCATCTTTATGTCTGCTGTTTACCCTGGTTAACCCTGCGCAGTTCAAGGGACATTCCGTGTCTATTCTGCTCTCTTTGGGGGCAAAATTTCTGCTAATAATTGTACTACTACCCTTGTCTTCCCTCTTACGTTCCTGCCGTAAATTCGGCTGACGTCCTCCTCGAGACGATATTCTACCGCAGTGTGTCACACCCTGAGCAGGCGGGAAAACTCCAGAATAGTATTGTTTTTCACAAAAGGAAATGAGTACTATTTGACAAAGGTACGAGTACGTCCTGAATTCAACAGTCGTTGTAAATTGACGGAGACTTCTTGTTCTTTTATGGTTTGCAATTTTCGTTCTGCTGTCGTCATGCAGTTAACTAAATACTGCGCAACCATCGTTTGAATATTTTCCAGAAATTGTTACCAGATGCCAGAGGATCTTCAAGTAGACAACGTTCCGAAATGTTTAGCAGCTCATATAAGCTTTACATCTTTCTTGATCACCGGACCTGAGTATTGGTCTACCGCATAGCATAATATTTCGTAGGAAAGCTGCTTCTCGTACTTACAGATATTTACATCACGAAGTTGCAGATTTTCTGCGATTCACATAATTCATTTTTGGCCTTCCTAATAGTCTCAATGGGATTAAGGATTTTTTACATATTTCCAGTGAAATGAGCGTGACTGGATCTTCTCTGTCGCGCTGTAACTTTAAATTTTTATTTATTTGAGTCTCCGTATACAGATCATCCGACTTCCTACGGTCCATCGGCACTGATTTTTTTCATCCCATTTCAGTACCTAAGTAAATTTGTCAATCAAAACCTCTACTAAGGTCTAGTTTAAGCAACTAAAATTAGCATATACTCGTATCTAACAATTAATACAATTTCTGTAAACAATATTTTTCTTTCTTTCAGTGCTTCCTGATTCTACCGCCACCGATTTAGATCAGCACCTAAGCAACCTTGTGGGTTCAACGACCGGTCAAATGACGCATCACAGCCTTCTGGGTGGTACTGGTCAGACTTCAATATCATCAACAGTCAATGGAGGTGGCGCAGCAAACAGTGCCATCCTAGTGCCGCGATATCACTCCAACTCAAATCAAGAATACAATGTTCATTCAAGTCAGAATGGCCCGAGAAGCTTAAGTGATTCATCTCAAGCCGAGTCTCCTGTTCAAGAGGATCTTCTCACCTCAAACACACCGAATCTGGGTGGCGGCAATGGAGCTGCTGGCAACGGTACGAACGGAACTGGGGCAAATAACGCGGTGTCTGCAAATCAAAATTTCACCGGCATAGTTAACCAAACACAGAATTCTGCAGTTGCTTACAGTTCTACTGGCAGTAGTGGGTGCAATGGTTCCTTATATCCAGTTCTCCCAGCAAGTTTGCTCTACTCACAACTCTATACAGCGGCGAATCAAACACACAGCTTCCATTCGCATTCCCTGCCACCCCATGCCTCCCCGAATTCAGCTGTTCACGGAGAACTGCAAAGTGTGATGGATCACATAAGCAATGTAGGTGCTCGACAACAGCATCACATCATGGCTGGCGGTGGTGGTAACACCCACCCAGGTGATTTAACTCTAGTCGGAAACTGCGGAGCCTCAGCTCGAAATGTAGATGACGGCAATACTAATCGACAAGTTGCATTAGCTGCTCACCGTGGACACCATAACCCCACTGACAATGGGAATTCTGTGTGGCGACCATATTGAGGGTTCGATTACCTAATGATGTAGGGTTGTCTTCATAGCTAATGAGTGACAGATGTCATAATATTACAAATGAACCGTCTTCAAAACAACAAAAAAAAAAATAGTTTAATTCCCCGTGTATATATTGTACCATACAGTTTAATACATAAGAAACTTATTTAGAAAATTCTATTATAATCAATTGACAGCGGGTTGTGACAGACACTGTGACATCTGTCAAATCTCCCGTCAGAAAATCGTTTTCGAAAAATAAGAAGCATTTAATAAAAAAATAACTGAAAAAGTATCTATTATTGCACATGAAACAAATTATGCAAATGTCATTGTGTAAAGAGCGTATATAAGTTCCTAATGGTTTTCATTTTATTTTTCAATCTATTCTACTGACAATTTGAGTTTTTCCTTTTGACATTTGTCCCTCATTTTGTACATACTATATACATATGTAAGCGATTAATTCAAACAACTCATTTTATCAAAGCAATTAAATGTTATTTATTGTGTAGAAGTATAGGGTAAACAGAATAAGAGTCTATCTTTTCATTTAAATTTTTTTTTTTTCGAATTAAGACTTTGAAATTATTTTTAAGGAATATTACAAATTGTTCTATCTCTGTATGACTTTAAATAGTTAAATTGAAATTGTAAATAAATTTAAAAAAAATAAAAACTAAACGTAGTTACGAAGGAACAAAAATATTTCAAAAAATATTTAAAAAAAAAAGAAATAAAAATCCCATCAAGTTAATGTGCTCGGTAAGTGAAAGTTTAAGCAGTAACAATTCACTATTTATTATTCAGATGTATAAGATGAAATCTAATAAATGAAAAACTATGTAAAAATCCGTCAACCGTCTTTTTGTTTTAACTATTTAAAAAATTGAAGTGATTTTACGTTTTAAAAAAAGGAGGAACGGCAAATGTAAACTGAGGGTAAGCTCTTCTTTTTTTTAAAGAATGTCTTGTCATGGAGAAATTTCGGAAAGGGAATGGACGATTCTACGGCTTTAAAGTTCCAGGAAAACGGTTCAACCCAAACAACAAAAACAGACATCTTGATAGTTATAGTGATTTTAAAATAAAAGTGATTATTTGAATTGCTGTCACGACAAGAACCCTTTAAGCATTGACAAAGATATTCGTAGTCGTTGTTCTGAAACCTAGGAGCAGTCATAACTTTATTGCTGTCATACTAGGGTCGAGCTACATTCCGAGGTGGACTTTATCCCTATTATTAACTAGTTGTTTCTTATTTCGCACGCCAAGTTGACGGAGGTTCTTTGAAGTTGAGCACGTCTCTATCCGATCTATATCTTCCAACCATTCTAGGTCATGAATTCAGAATTTTTAGCTCAGTCCTCGTCACTCACCAACACCCTTCTCATCGCTTATTGGCAAGGTCGGTTGCTCTGTGCCATAGACGAGCAGCGGGAAGAGCAATGTTTTACGAGTATGGACTTCAGTTTGTGTTGCCAATCGAGCCCAATCGAAGGCAGTAATTTTCAAGAGTACCCTTATGATGCAGGAGGTTGTGTCGCTGTTTATATCGTTCGATTAAGATCCAATATAAGATATAAATCCGTGGTGTAGACTGTAGCGAGGCAATCAAAAACTGTCATCGGACCATACCACAACTAGATTTTACATAGCAATAGATGAAAAATAAAAACAAAGGCATTTATTTGCTTTTTGTTAATGTTGTTCTACAATATTATCCACAGACGTTATGCTGTCGAAGAAGTTAAACCAGTCCCTTGTGACTTTTCGTCCGAGTCGTCGATGGTGTGTTCTTCTTGGACGACAGCAAGTACTTCGCTTACCGCCGTACCTATATTCGCCGCTTCTGCGTCAGTTCTTGGAAATATCTCACAAATACACTCTGATTCTGCTGATAGTATCTAATTCATTCGAATAGACAAGCTTTGTTCAAACTACAAGGTTGACCATAGTGTATGATACCATCGGAAAGTGCCATCGATATTACAAACGGCGTCAGTTTTGGCACTTGTGAAGCGAACAGAATTAGAATTTGTGTGATTAAGTAATGAAACGTTTCACTCCTGAAGAACGCGAAATAATCTTTACGATCGAAATTTTTGATGAACATTTCGTCAGTGATTTTGGTGCAACGTGCATTTCGTACTCGTTTTTCTGGCCACCCGGCTAACACCGGTCGTTAAATATGGCCTTTAGCCGCACCACTATTAGAAACTAAAAAAAATATGAGACCAAGCTAGCCCTAGGACGGCCTCGTACTTCTCGTTTAGCCGAGAATATTGCCCCCGTGTCTGAAGATGTCGTAGAGGCTCCGTTGACATCGACCAGATGAAGTGCCACGTGATTGGCCTTTCCATGGACGTCTTTGTGGCGCATTTTGTTAAAAGATTTGAAGATGTTTCCTTGCAAAGTATAGACAGTCCATCAGCGGATGGATGTTGACCGTGAAACGCCCCTAACCTACTGTCGCGTTCAACAACAATGTGGCCAATTCTGCGACAAAAATAAACATAAGTGACAAGACCCATTTCCACATACATATGTGGATACGTAAACAAACAGCATTTGCAGTTTTGGGGCATTTAAAACCCACGAGGAATGCATGAAGAGTCATTACATCCACTTAAAGTCATTGCATGGTATGCTGTTTACGCTATAGGAGATATTGGACCATTTTTTTTGAGAAAGCGGTGTGGGATTGAAGATCACTGTGTATGCTGCGCGTTACAGAGACATGGTCAATAATTTATTCATTCTACAATTGAATAAATTGGAACTGGAGGGTTAGCAGTTCCAGCAGAATGCAACAACGTCACATACTGCAGCAGCAAGCCTTTTTTATGGTCATAATGGAGAAACAGACAAGTTTAGCAGAATTGCCAAAAACTGACATGTTTTCATCTAATTTTTTACGATATATTACTTATACTGTTTTAAGCAGCTTTAAAAAAGACGAATAGGCAGTGGTTATCGGTATGGAATCCAAAAATCTCTTTTTGAAATCTGCCGTAATCTTAAAATTATGTGGAAAGTAGACTTTTTACTGAATTGTCAGATGCTGACGCAGACTAGAGGATCCTTATTTTTTTTTACATCGGAAATCGTCTTGCATGCTCTGGTCCAATCCCATTTTAAAGACAATTTGGTGCAAGCTTTTCACAAAATTTCCCAAAAAGGAGTTGGTGCATTATTTTAACCGATTTTTTAATTCGTATTGATTCGACAACATACTATAGCATCCACTTCGGAATTATTTTTACAATATTTACCAACCTTGTTCAAGCTTAAATTTATCCATGATACTGAGTTTTTGTCAATTTTTGAGTGCAAGAGGGCTGTCAGTATCAAAATAGGGAACGTTTCCGTTTCGCGGAATAGGGGATATGGAGTGAAAATAAAATTAAAAAATTATTTTTCATTCTCAATATATTCACCTGTCACCCTAATATATTTTTCGGATCTTCGATTAGTTTGTGTATAAATAATAATCGCTGGAAGCTAGGTCAGAGCTGTATGTTGGATGATCCAGAATATCGAAGCTTACCTAACGCAGAGCAGCTAACGCGTAACAAGACTATTGTGAAAGGCTCCATTGGAGGAGGACACCTTTTGTAAATTTTCCTCTTGTATTTTTTCTTGAAGCCTTCTTTCAACTGCTCTAGGATTGCAGCGTAGTATTTTCCTATTATGGAAACGCCTCTATCTTTATAAAAGATAATAAGGATTCCTTCTGAGTCTCAAATAAACTGTCGCTATGATCTTTCCGATCGAGCGTGCGACTTTAAATTTCTTGAGTGGTGGTGTACCTTTCTTATGCTAGTGCATGGAGTAAACTTAAGTTTCATCCCCAGCAACAATTCGACTCAAAACACCATTCTTGTCTTCACTACAGAGATCCAAAAATGCGCGAGAACACTCCACGCGCTGCTGTTTTTACGGCGGCAGCGTTAGCGTGAATGCTGTGTTCTAAAAAGCATCCTCAATGTTACGTATTTGGCTGCACTGCAGATGGAAAACTTTGTCGCAACCAAGAAGAGGTTTAAACAGCGATATTTATGCTGTTGCCTCATTGTTAAAAGCAGAGGGGAATTTATTTTGCAAAGAATATATATATATAAGGGCAGCCACAACCCTGTAAGATACTCGTATAATTGTAAAATATGTATGGAATCTCATCGTCGTCTCAGGAAAGCAGTTCCTCTGAAATACATTGATTGTAACGGCAGGAATCAATCTTGTTAAAAAGACTGCTTAAGATTGAAATATTATACCAACATTATTATGTGGCCAGTGACTTTAGGCCTGGTTAATCTACCGTTGATCAGGTGAAGCGCTGTGATGTTATTTCTTCCACACAACACTGAAAATATTGAAAATATAGTCCTTGGCCCCAGCATATATCATCGAAGGCCAAAGGCAAGACTGCCAAAAGGCCATCAAAGATGCCGCTACTGACGTGTTAAGTTTCACTCGATCACCAAAACGCAACCCCTTTTGATGACGTATGCCGGCAGGCACATCCTGCTTAGCAAGATGCATACAAAGCGACGCTGCATAGGAGGACTAGAGCTGCTCATGAGCTCTATGAGAAGAAGAGGAGAGACGAACGCCGGCTTCTCAAGAGGAAAAAAAGAAGAGCGCGGTCGAGAAAATTGAGCGATACTACTCCACGATTTGACTGCCGAGCTGTTCGAAGCCGCAGGCGATGACTTGGTAAGGAACATGCACCAACTCATCTCTAAAGTATGGTCGGACGAAGGTATGCCCAATGAATGGAACCTCGGCATTGTTGGTCCGATCTTCAACAAAAGAGACGCTCTGAACTGCGTCAACTACAAAGGCATCAGTCTTCTTATCATCGCATATAAGATCTTATCCGCCGTATTGTGTGAACGCCTGAAGCCGTTCGTCAACACCCTGATAAGTCCATATCAGTATGGCTTCAGGCCAGGAACGTCTATTATCGACCAAAGATGTACACTACGGCAGATCTTGGAGAAGACCCATGAGCTTCAGATCGATACATACCACTTATTTATTGATTTTAAGGCCGCGTTGGACAGCATCTATAGAGACGAGCTATACAGAGCAATGTCTAGTATTGGCATCCCTGCCAAACTCGTCCGTCTGTGCAGGATGACGATGGAGAATGCACGCTGCTCCATCAAGGTCGGTAGACAAGGCGATGCGCTGTCATGGGATTTCTTGAAACACAAGAGGTACAATCTTTTAAAAGTCCGTCCAATCACTCTTATACGCCGATGATATTGACATAATCAGGAGAAAGCAGCGTGATGTAGCGGTCAACGAGGGCAAGACCAAGTAAAAAGAAAACCCAACAACGACGTCTCGGACAGAACGTCACTTTTGACAGATAAAATTTTGAGGTAGTTAAGGACTTTGTCTACCTAGGCTCCGCTATAAATTCAGAAAACGACACCAGCTCTGAGATCAAACGAAGAATAACTCTTGCCAATTGTGGCAATTGACTAGCAAAGCGCTATGTTGAAAAACAAAAGTTACCTATAAGGCCTTTATAATCCCAGTCCTGGCCTATGGCGCAGAGGCATGGACATTATCAAAACTGGAAGAGGGTGCTCTTGGCTGCTTCAAGAGAAACCTAGTTCGCTTGTCCTTCGCTTCGTACGTTTCGTTATGTCATTTGTCTTGATTGTGAAAGTCTGAGCCATTAAGGTCAGCAAAGGTGGAGATTTTCGACTCGAAATTCATTCAGCGTTAAAATTTGGTTAAGAGTCGATTTGCGGGACATTGAGTTGAGCTGGAGCTAGTTGTCCATTGTTGGGTTGGATCCCGACTAAATTGTCACCTTTACTGCTTCGTGGTAAACCATCAGTGCCAATAGGTGTAGAATTCTTTGCAGATCGCTCGCTTTTTGCACTCATATTGGCCTAGATTACCTAACCTAACAGCTTGGTTTCCTATATGTAGAACTACTTGGTGCAATTTCTAGTAGTCTGCTCCTTCATTTCCCATCGAAGCTACGTACGCTCCGTTCTTTAAGTTTCTGCCTCTAACACCACGTGATATGCATCTCCCGTCAATTCTTTTCGGGATTGCTTTTGTGTGTTACTGAGAACTTAAGGTAGACTCGGCATCCTCTGTTGGTATTGTAATCAATTGTAATCCAATGGTTAGATCTTGACTATTCCAGGCTAATACATCAAACATCTTATCTGCGATATGGTTTGTCGTATATCTACTTCCATTTTCCAAACCCAAAACTATAAAAAAACTATTCCAATACGACTGACTGAATCATTTCGATTTGTTTTTGCTTAAAGAACTCTCATTATTTCTAGGACAACCTGAAACTTTAATCAACCTCTCACATATATCGCAGACAATTTCTAATTCGAAACTAACCAAATCCCCTAATTAAGAGAAAGCATCCAACGGATTGTTCATAATGAGCCGATTCAAAACAAACGAACCTAATCCAGCACCTTATTTCCAATAGCACATAAAACTTACCATCCGCTCCAGCTCATACTCTCAGGGAGTACTTCTTGCAGTCATTTGTGTATAGAGAAGCACCAACCGCTCCAGACAACATTTGCTGCCGTTTGAGGAGTGAAAATCCCCAATTCATTGTTTTGGTTTACATACCGTCCACAGACACACAATCCGTGCAATGAATTACATAATTAAAGCCATCCACCCGCTCATACTCCCCTGTTGTCCTTTGAAACATTCTGAGACCCCGCCATCTACCCGCTGTTACCGCCTGTTAGCTATACCCAAAAGCCAGCTTCCATTTTCAGTTTCAGGCATAGTACACCGCCAATAACACGTTTAAAGGACCTTCCACTTGGTGGCACACCATTGTATGGTCCAGCGGGTAACGTCAACCGCCACCTCCCTTACGACAAAGTGTAGATGACACTCGAGTTAATGTCCTTAGCCTTAGCCCGCGATACTCGTTTAAACAATCGCCCATACAAATATACACATATACAAGCATATGTATGCAGAGGTGAATATGAAGTAATTTTCTGCTCAATTTACTCCACATTGTGGCATCCAATTAAGTTGGAACGACCGACGAAGACCGGGAAACCAGGTCTAGGCTATGCGAAGCGCATACAATTGCCTTCAGAGAAACCAAATGAACGGTCACAAATGTGATATGGTGGACAATTTAACAGCTACACACTATAGACTGTAGATAAATGTGATATACAGGCATAGTGAACAACGGTTACCAGAATATGCAACTACGACTATTCCAAAACCTTCATACTATCGATGATGGTAAACTGTTTTAGATTTGACAATTTTCTTTTTCCGCTTCAGCGAAGGGTTGCCAAAACACTTACACTCACCCACCAATACCACTAAAGTGTTTGATAGTGAATTTCATCATTAAAGTTCGAAAATTGCCTTGGAATCGAGTCCAGGTACAATTAGAAAGGTAAATTTACAAAACAAAACTTAAGAGGACACCAGTGAAACCGAATCCTTTTCACTGAAAGAGTTGAACCACGACGAAAATGGGCTCATAAATGCCACTGATATTGTTCTTCGTTTTTAGTGGCGAGCAATAAAGTCAAACGAAATTACTCACCACCAGGCGGGTATCTCGTAGAACACTTAAACTTCATCGAACACTAGGTAATATAAAAGATAAAGTGTACTCATAAAACGGAATGAATCTTTGACAGCAGCACTTGCAAGACTATGGTGTCCAGAGTTTTTCTCGAACCAAAGCTAGTACTTCTAGTTAGACGTGTGTTAATCAGTACAGCTGACTCCATCCTAGATAGAAATCGTCATTATATGATCATATGCAACACAATAACTCAAATATTGTTGTCGCACATGACTTAAATGAAAGAAATCTAAAGCAGCGACGACACATCAATTATAGAATGGTTGTATTTCTTTACATCGTAGTAGAGAGATTATTAAGCACTTTAGTGATAAAGTATCTACAGTGCCACAACACCAGCATCGAATACCTTCAGCCTGATGCAAGAGTAAGCCGGACATCACATAACAAGTGCCCCGTGGTCATCACTTCGAAATTAAGCGTCGCAGGATGTTGTGTCACTTATGCCCAACACACTCACGTGCTTAGCGTATTGACCTGCCTTAACGACATCGGCAAGCTTCATACAGTCTTTTCTATTAAAGGACAACAGTCGTTTTCTTGTTAGAGTCGTTGAAAAGCATTCGTTTTGTCTGCTGGCAACGTGGAGAGTCTACAGTGATGTTCTACAGTGATGTGGAACCAAACTGGCAATGTAAGCCCTACCCGAGAAAGCAAACAGTACTAAGGAAAGTTTGGTAAGTTTTTTCTTTACTGCGATCCACTTGTGATCTAGGACACAAATGAGATTCAGCGAATTTAGCCTTTTGACTGCATTGAATGGAGTATTGCATTCTCGACCTGATTTGGAAGTCGTGAGGGTTCAGTCAGGCTTTTAACGCAAATGCAGGGGCCTCCACTGATTCTTCAAAATATATATTGGTTCTTTGACATCAAAAAACTCTGCTTGAAAGACGGAACAGAATTCCATCCTGTCGTCTTCCAATAAGACATCAACGCATCCCAAATTTTGAAATCATCGGTGCTGAATCAATTACAATTCTTTCCTATGTCAGGTTCTGACTAAAATAATTCCTGGACACAGGTGATTTCGTATTCGTATTTTTTAAGAAGAATTTTGTTGTCATTGCGTATATCCATAAGATGACATTGAAAATACAATTCGCTCACAACGTCATATAAGCTCCAGTCATACCAAAGACATATTCTCTTTAAGCGAAAGATGGCTTTAAAAGTCCAGAACATATTAATTTGGATTCCACAAGGGTATAGCATAAAGTTTATGCAGACAACACTCATGGTACCCGTCTTCATACGGTATCTACTGATGAAAATGTGGCCAACCTTACCCGAGAGTCGAATCAATTCAGGAAGATCGACTCGCCAACGATCTCAATAACTCAACATTTCACCCACCAGCCTGATGGAAATTTAGCACAATGTCCAGTTGTTGAAAAATCAGCTGGAAACGCCATTTTGGTCAACGGTGAGCCATGATTTCAATTTTTTTTTATGAAATTGAAGACATGAACTTGGGCGATCTCTGGTTTTGGCATGATGAAGCGCCATGCCGAACAGTCCAACAAATAATCGATCTTTGCAACGCTAAGGCGGTAGTCGTATTAACAGCAGCCCTGGCGATGGCATCTGGCCGTTTCAGAGCTGAGATTTGACACTGTACCATTACACACAGCTGCCTTAGGATCCGTATATAGGCAAATACTCGTCCGAACCTTAGAGACAAACCTATGCCGAGGCCTTATATAACAGAATAATTCGGAGGGGTAATTATATAGCGTTAGTCCTCAAGCCTCATAACAGAATTCTAAAATGCAGAAAAGTTATACCTTCGCCATGTAATGCTGTACGAGTTTCGAAAAGGAGTAAGCATTGGAACTGAAACAAAAAACATTTAGAGCGTTTATTCGGACCTAAGACCATTAGATTTCGGAGCGGCGATATGACCTTGGACGACCAACTCCATTCTGGATGGCCTTCCGAGATTGATGACGACATTGTGCGAGCATAGTGAAGAATAACCCAAAGAGGCTTAATATTGACCATTGGTCAGCATTTTTCATTTAAAGAAACTTGGGTTCACTTCCAAGCTGGACACTTGGATGCCGCTTTGTATGATGAAAAAAAAATAAGCTGAACCGCGTCTCCGTGGCCATACCTCTGCTCAATCGCCATGAAAACGAACCTATTTTGAATCGAGTCGTAACAAGTGACAAGAAATAGATTATGTACAATAACGTGCAACAAAACATGAGCTGGAAGAAAGTAGATGAAGGTGGATAACCCACGGCAAAAGCTGGCTTGCATCCATTGAATGCACTATTTAGCTGGATTCCAAAGGTATAATTTCGAGCTTCTTTCACCTGGGGAAACAATAACAGCCAATAAGTACTACGAGAAACTCTATAGGCTACATGAACGAGTTCTAGAAAATCGTCTTGGCTAGTCGCCAAATATCACCCGAAAATAACCGTAAAAACTGAAGGAGTAAAAAAGGGAAATCCTTCAGCATCCACCGTGTTCCTTAAGATTTTCATCTGTTTCGGTCCCTTCAGAACGGTTTAAATGCAAAAAATTTGAGTTCACCCAAACTGTCGAAAACTACCTTATGATGTTTTGAAGGAATAGAAACCACGCAGTTTCTATGAAAAAGGAATCCTAAAACCTGGTACAAGAAACAAAAAAACACTGTGGCCCTGGCAGCCGGGTATGGGCCATGGCCTAGCTTCTTGGCACTCATTTGTGTTGCTCATGTTGTCATTTTTGTCACATCTGAGCTTTTTCGTAGGCAATTTTACTTTCGGGAGTTTGCCATTGTCCGCCGAAATTCTTAAAAATTCTTGGTGACCCAGCCAGGAATCGAACCCAGACTCTCTGCGTGATAGTCCAATGCTCTTACTATCATGCCATCGCCATCGCCACGTTAAAGTACAGTTGTAGAAAAAGTTGGGCACGAAGTTTTGCAATGATTCAATACACAGTTGTAGTTGTCTAAAATTTTCTCAGCAAATAAGCAAGCATCCAATGGGAACAATGTAACTTCTTCAAAGTTTGCGGGCACCCGACGTTAGCAACAAATAAACTAATAAGGTCGCTTCGTCACCAAAACAAATAGCCGTAAAGGTCTGAGCGAATTCTTGTAGCTCAAAGATCTTATCATCGGCTGAGGCTATAGCGCAAAGTACGATATTCTTTCGCAGACAGCATACCTTCAACACACCTTTGTAACAGAACAGATCACCAACAGATAACACTGGCATTCCCCATTCAAAATCTGAATCGTGGAGAAGAGGAGACTTCCCAATGGTTTGGCGTTTAAAGCGGTAACAGCAAGATATTTTTAAATGAGGTACATTCTCAGTATTGCTATTGCTGAAAATATATGCCTTGTCAAAAAATCAATGTCTCTTGCAGAAATTAACTGAAGAACTGTCAAACCGGAGCGTTTTAACTGTGGGATATTTAAGATGCGACTACATTCGGTCATGCTTAGACGTTAAGATGTGCAAGCGGAAGTGAAGTTACAAAGTTGCCATCACATCAACAACAAAGATACAGAAAGAGTCCACAGTCGAAACAACCAGCTTTCCTGCGTATTCTGTGGCAAAAGTAATTGCAAGTTCGTAGAATGTTGCGATCAATTTATAAAATTAAATTTTAAACTGCTCATTCAGATCTTGAAGTATTGTATAGCTCCGAATACATAGGTAGTTATTCGATGTGGCTGAGCTTTTGTTTCGAATATTTTCCCATTTCTCTGGTTCTTTCTTAAGGAAAGTCATTCATTTGTAAATTTTCCTCGTATATCTCCTAGGTGTCTTTTCGCAGAGTTTTTTCTACAGTCGTTTTCGAATACCGTGCAAATATACTGGCATTTACCGATTATTGTTCTGAAAAATAATTGGGACCTAGTTTCATTTCGACCCTTCATCAGAAATATGCCATGCAAAAAGTAGAATCACCTTTCTCGTATATATGTAAGACATGTTTTACTTACTCATAAAGGAGTCGCGAACTCAGATTTTTTCAATGTTTCTGATTGTCGAGGTTAAGATCTTCGCAACTTTCCACAATGCAGAAGGCATCTGCCGTGAAGTACAAAGACTGATCTCCCTTTCTTTCGACGCGCAAATTCTAATGATATTATGATACTTTCTTGAAAATTTTGTTAACTTGGAATAGAAGGTTTATACGAGTACCATCTGTGGTGTAGATAAAGTTGAACCTGTATACAGCAGTTTTTTAACAAAATCAACATTTTACTAAGACCATAATCCGGCCTAGTTTTTCAACTTAGCCTCCATCAACAATATTAAACCTTGATCACCTTGGCAGTTGCCGAATTGTGATGATGATACAATTCAACGATGCTTTAGTCTTAAGAATATGGTTCCCCCGAATTACGGTTGGCTGTTGCCTTCACTTACTTTGAAATATTTTTACGTCTTGATAAATATTTGAGATCGTATATATATGATACAATGATGTCCGCGTTCTTTATGCAATAGAATTCTTCGTAGCAAACACGAAGAAATTTATAAATGTACAATATGTAAGCGACTGCCCGCTGTTTTCTGAAATAAGATAAAGTCAGTCGCTGTTTGCTCCGCTTGTTGGTTAAGCATATCCGAAAACTGTGGACCTGAAAAAGTTGTCAGTGAACCTTTGACCTGAACTCATATCAAACGCCCTCATATTGATGACTGACCAATTTCTTAGCTCCACTCCAAGAGATCCATGTCAACACATGGCACTCCATTCCCATAGAACGGGTGCCATATGACTTCAATCACCCTTCTTCGCAACCGGTGGCGGAATGGGGAAAAGAGAATAAAATTCTTCTGCCCATTTCAATCTTCTACAAAGTTTTCACAATTCACCACACTTTTCCGCAGGAACAAATACCTCCGGTAGAATCCGCAAAAATTTGCAAATATTTGCACTTTTGCCACCGAAATGGATTTCCAGAGATGAAATCACTGCATTATGGAAGCGCAGGCTTGGGCCATATTATTCCGGGTTGGCCATTCACAAGTGGCGCGATAAAAACTGTGAAACGACTGTGGTCAACCCTATAAGACTGAAACTGAATATTTTCACGTGCCGCAGAATTGCTGCTTAAGCAAAATTTAAACAATATCGCAAAATAGTGTCAGTTAGCGCGCCATAGCTTTGTACAGTGGTAGTGATGATGGTGGTGGCGGTAATATCCTGCTGCTCAGTTCTACTATACTGATGCTGACATTATATTTGTGGGCAGTATGAGAGGGTTGTAGATGGTTGCTGGTAAATACATTTATAATAGAAAGAAACTTTCATTTTATGTTTTTGTTTTTGAAACCGCACATACAGATTCGACTTTAGCTGACGGCGTTTCCGTACTTAACCTGCTCTACCCTTTATGAAGCGGTCCTTAGTAAAGCACTAGGATGATACTCTCTAAGTAGAAGTAGGATAACTGCCAATTTGGTATTTGCTATGCTGAAATTTCGGTTGGAAAATAGTTGGGAATATTTTCTGATATGCAAATGTTTGGTTAAGGTCATGATGGGCACAAGGCACTATTGGTGGCGCAATAAAACGCACCCTAAGAATGTCTGATGTATAAATTGGTTGAGATGGAAGGTACAATGACATGAGATATACTGAGAGAATTTGTGAATCCGTTGTTGACTTGAAAATTTCGATGCTATAAATCCAAGTCGTTTCCCGTTGACCTTATGAGGCAAAACCATAAATCGGTTACTTAACAGTCTGATACAGGTAGTAATTTATATTTAACATGAGAATTTGACTTAAGTCTTCAAGCTGAGAAATTATTCGTCTGGCGATTGATCAGCGCGCTCATTTTTCTTGAAGAAAAGCACATTTCATAAAGCAACAGTTTGTAGTTATAACTTCCCCTCGAGTAAAGTCACATCTAGGATCTGCACTAATATAAGGCAATTACCTACATCCTCGGGTCGGCCAACATTTATTTTTAAACCAGAGCATCTTTCTCCTCTGTGGGGCATGCGCGCGTATGAGGCTAATGTTGGCGAATTTAGCCTTGACACGGATTGCCACGAGGAGCTCGCTCACATGCCGGAAGCTGAGGACTTCTTGTCTTAGTCTGCCTCCGACAACAAATCCGCATCCAAATAAGCGCTGCTTTTGCCGTCGATAGCAATTGCCGTAGTAGATGTCGCAGTTTTTCATCTTCTTTTTGTCCGGCCCAACCCATCGCATATCTTGAATGGCAGTTATGTCTGCTTTGCAGCAGTCTAGGACCTCCGCTAGTTGCTCGGCTGCACGTGGTCTATTAAGGGATCTAACATTCCACATGCATATCCCACGTCCTTAAATCGTTTGCGTGGGTTGTCAACAGTAGATCCGTCCATATCCGAGGCTTGTTGATGCTTCGTAACTTAATTTTTTTTAAATGGCCGGGCAGTTACCCCGGCGGCAAAACCCCCAACCTGGAGGACCAGTTCCGTTTTTAGTGCCCCTAGGGCGAGGGGTCGGTTACACCGAAGCCAGTAACCCGTTCCGGGATGTAAGCGCTGCCGTTGGCCCTTGTAGGGCTCGTCCGCTACCATCTCTTTTCCAAGACCCTGACTAAGTCCTGGAAATCCTTTCCGGCCTGAGCTCCAAACATGTCGGAGTAGCCCGGATAAGGTCTTGTTTTGTTTTTCCGACACTAATCCAGGTTAATGGCGCAGGAAACTCGCCATTTGTCCTCTTCACTTCGCAACCTCTAGTGAGATTCCCAGATGGCGCCACGGGGAGGCGTGAAGTAGGACTTATTGGCAGAGCTGCAAGATGTTCGGATGCAGAGGCTCATTCTCGTCATTTAAGGAACCAGCACCTGTCGGAAGATGCTACTTCTACGAGGCCTTATACTAATCGTTGCCATAGCTGGGTCATATACGAGTATACAAGGAAAAATAGCAAAAAAAAAAAACGCGACGAGGGTTTCTGATGGATTCCAAAAGTGGACCTGGATTTGCAAACTATAATTGTGCCTTCGCACGTATCGATTATTTATCGAATATATTTAGTATGTACACCTGAATTCGAATTTCATTAGCTCCAGGTCCATTATATTGGAATCCACTTATAACATTCTGGTTTATGATCGAGACATGAGGCATGTAGAAATTATCCATTGCCCCAAACAACTTAAGTTGCATACGGCGTACGAGTATATACCGTCTGTTCGATTCATCTATTTTTTTCATTTAACGCTACAAACCACAAGCAATTTTAAGTCGCAGACAAATGAAATATCATTACATATCGTCACATACACAAGGTATGCTGAAAAGCCATGCTACTTAAGAAGCCCATTTTACTTTTAAGGAGTCTAGGTGTTGTGAATGCCAGATGGCTTTGATCCGAAAAGTCATTCTGTCTTATTTTTGCACCCACATCCGCTCTACTCAAATTTTCTTCTGTTATTTATAACATCCTCCGGACATCCTGCCCTTTTTAATTTGCATTTCAAGAGTTTAAATTATTGAGAGGCATATCCCTCCTTCCGTAACTTAACAACATATAGTACACCGCGCACCACCACCTTTACAGGCCAAAAAGGTTTCGAAAATTTTCGAGTATGTAAAATACTGTCGGCACTTAAAAAACTTTATTCTGATCTGCTTAATTAAGTTCATACACGTCTTTTTGTCTTGGAATGTAGCGCTCTTTCTTAAATAATCTGAATGGGCAGAGATAACTTCGTCTTCTTATTCTGACATACGAAGAAAACAAGACTCCGAGAGAGCCCGACAAAACACATTATGTCAGGGGCACTTGAAATTATCACATCATCACCATGTATGGAAATGGAGTAGCTATTCGTATTCGCACTCGACTACAATTGAACAGCATCCAGGAGCACCTTAATTATGGAACATATCCTTCATAAATATGAAATGGTTGCCATTACCCAGGATTAGGCAATTATTGTTGCCGGCATTGCTGGCTGCCATTGCTACCAGAAGTTTTGGATGAAGAAGTTCAATGGAGATCTTGGAAACGTATTCATTCTCGGAGTCGTATGTCACGTTCAAATGTATGTGGTCTCTTGGGGATTATGGTGATGAGAAAGGATTATATCCATGGCCCGGGAATGGGGTGTTTGTAATGAAATCCTTGTGGGTTAAGAGTCATGTACATGTGTATAGGAGTACATAACATGCGTGCTAATTTCGTATTTCAAACGTAAAGCACTTGATCTGCTTAAGTAAGATGTTGCTATTTAGAAAAAAGAATATCATAAACAAGGGCTCTGCAATCAACCATGGCATACTATATCTACAACATTATCGTGAAGTTGAGAATGCGATGTTAAGAATTTTTAATTAGTCCTTCGGATAAGGATGTGTTGTATAATTTTTTCTATCTTTTATCCCTTTTTTTTTTTGATTTTCTGTTTTGCCCTGCCTTTTGGGAATTAGCACGTGAAAAATTTAATTATGAAGGAGCTGTGTCGAAGGAAAGATTTGATTGGAGTAAGCTATAATGCAAGCAGGAGAAGGTAACACAACGGTGGGTTGATGATTCGAGTAAATTCGCTTTTGCCTTTTCAGTCAAGTGAATACAAATATCTGAGAAAATTTTGATACAATCATGCTCTCCTTCTTTTCGTACTTAGCCATCCGATATATGTACATATGCCATTAAAGTTTTCTAGAAAAAAACAATCCGCGGTAGACGGTCATCGAATCATACATTCCAGATGAACCGCTTTTAAAACTATCCAACACTAGGTGCAAACACTCCAATGCAGCTCAGGAGCTATTAAGGGCATTTATCGATAAACGTTACAGCCGCTTGAATATGTAAGAGCTGTTGTTGCAAATATGATACTCGCATGGTTCTGCAAGCAAAAATTAATTTTGGTATAGCGAATCAAATCCTGAGCTCATCATTCGACTATGTAACAAAGACTATGGAATTTTTGCCAAACTCTCATGAGACGTATAGTCTCAGAAGTCATGGCATATGTGAGGCTCTTTTCCCTTGCCTTGTGGCAACGTCTTAAAGAATTTTGCCGCAGTTTGTTCCCCTTGTCATAAATGGGCTTAATTGGTAAAAATTATATTCAGGCGCTGAAACAATATTACCAATATTGGAGGGGATTAGTCAATTAGTCATTAGTCAATAGAAAGACTACGACAATTCCACATTCATAGAGGGAAGGGTGCGAGAGAATCAAATGGATCGTTCAAATACAAACACATTAGAAAACTATTGACTTCACTAACGTCAATCTGTACGGTGAAACCCCAGAAAGATCGAAAACATTTAATGTCAAAAAAGGATTCAAAGGAGATGCTGGATTTAGTTATAAATGAGGAAACTAAGTAGGAGTATATGCTGTCAACAAAAAGGGGCAAAACATCCACCAATCTGACTGAACTTACAATACATAGCTATCACTTTGAGGTAGTCAGGGACTTTGTATATCTAGTCGCCGCAAATTGCATCTCAATAAATAACACGAGTCTCTTTTTCTTCAGCATAAGAAAGCAAATGACTAATAGTCTTGTTAAGAAACACAATGAGATCCTCATCTCCCAGTACTCCAAATAGGGGCGATTTAACGGTGGGCTCTACAGTAACATTTACTTGGTCAGAAAAAGGGAGGACTAGTCACCTTATATGATTGGCACTTGTAAAGTAAATAAACGACAACGCTAGAATTGGTTTCGATTCCAACTCAGAGATTGAATGCAGTTTAGAAAGAGCTCGCTGTGAGTGATGTACAGAAGTAGATCTAAACAAACTCGCAATTGGAGTAGTTAGCCAGAGAGGAGTTAGCTACTTAAGGCGAGTAAACGCCGCCACTCAAATAAGTATCCCATCCTCAAGGCAAGGTGCTATGCTCGCCGTGCTCGAGATGTAAAATCAATAGAGTACTGTTAACGGAGCCCTCCGGATACCTGGCGTCCTCTGGTTGCAACGTAGCCTTACCGCATTGCAGGGGTCTCTGATGTGGTGGACCTCCCTTGCCCCATACTCGTGGGATCTAAATATGGATCTAAATAAAAACAAAACAAATAATAAAAACAACCCAAATAACGCAAAGTTCAAGGTTATCACGATTTTCTCTGGGAAAGGAAGTCCGCCCAAGCCGCTTACGCGCAAAAAAAACGGACTCAGAGAGTGACAAAAGCTTGGAGAAGGAAAACAACACACTCCGTTCGAAGCTTAAGCAAATGGAGCTTCTTTTTCAAGAGCTGAAAAAAATGCATATAGTATAAGCGAAACTCAAGAAAGCAGCCCACCATATGGATGAAAAGAGCTTGCACGCGAAAAAATTGGACCCCCAAGAAAAGACCGTCTAAGCTTGTTCTTCATCCGAAGTCGTTTCAGAAAGAGCCAGGAGTCACAAAAAAAGCAACTCTCAACAAAATTATGTCTCTTTCCTCCAATCAACGTTGTTGGGGTTTCAGACTATAACAACTTGCATTGCTTTCTCAAAGAAACGGTAAAATCTAAGTATAAGGTTACATCACTGCGCAACAAGGTGTGGTGTGGAAAGTTTAACTCGACGACTCCGATGACTATCGAGCATTGTCCGACAAATTAAACACCGAGAAGTTCCAGTGGTACACTTTCGAGAACAAGTCAGAAGGACCATTATATGTAGCAGCGAGAGGACTTCACCCTTCGTGCACTAAAGACGACATTTTAAGCGACCTTCATGCAAAAGGTTTTAAAGTTCTAGACATCGTAATAATTATTAAAAAAGAAAAGAAAAAAACAGAGCAAGACGAGGAAATCTAGGTTTAGCGGGGATTTCCACTGTTTATGCTTAGTTTCGATAAGTCCGAAAATAAACAAGATATCTACAGTTTCAAAACTACCTTTATTTTAAATATAGTAATTAAAATCGAACCTATACTTAAGAACACAAGATCCCGCAATGTAAGCGCTGCCCAGGCTTCAATCATACGCAGATTTACTGCCAGAAAGAACCGCGTTGCTTAAAATGTGCCGGTAAACATCTCTCAGAAGAGTGCAACTTGAATGAAGAACTTTCACCGTTTTGCATAAATTGCGAAGGAAAGCACCCAACAAACTATCGCCGGTGTGATGTGGCGAAAGAACTCCAAAAAAGGCGCGATGCGCTTAAAAAACCTTACACCCAAACCCAAAAGCAACTACAAATAAACCAAATCCGTCGTGGTAAAGTCGAAGGATATACAGAAACAGATCGCAAAGGAAAATCCGCCACCGATTGACGCGCTTACGTATGCACAAGCAGCGTCGCAAGGAAATAAAAAAAAGTGGTAGGTATTTAAAATATTTAAAAAAAATAGCTTTGTGCCCAGATAGAAGACCAGTGACAAGAGTGTTGTTTAGCAATAAGTCTATATCAAAGAATTAAGTTTAAAAGCCGAAAGAAAAGGAGACAATCACTGTACGAAGTGGCGGAAAAAGTTGCGGTGGGCGTCGAAATAGAAAAATAAATTGAACGAGCTATGATGAATGTGAAAGAAAACAGCCACGGAAATATTTAGTACAGTTGAATAAATCGTTACTTGTAAAAGTGTCTCCACCTCAGATCTACGATGACTTTTGGATTAAAACACAGATTTTTTGATAAAAAAATAATTTTATTTTTCAACGTAGTCTCCCTTGAGCTCTATACACTTTGTCCAACGCTTCTCCAATTTTTTTATCCCTTCCAAAAAAAATGATTTGTCGAGGTCCTCAAAATAGGCCTTTGTTTGCGAGATGACTTCATCATTGGAGTCAAATCTTTTTCCACCAAGCCATTTCTTCAGGAGCCAAATCTGGAGAATAGGGTGGATGAGGGAGCAATTCATAGCCCAATTCATGGATTTTTGCCATGGCAACTGCACATGTGTTTGTGGTCGACTGTGAGCAAACGCAGCACCCATCTTGCGGAAAGCTTTCTCATGCCCAAGTGATCATTCAAAATTGAAACCACTGAGCCATGCGAGATCCCTACGGCTTCCACAATCTCTCGCACTTTCAATCTTCGGTCGGCCAACACCATATCGGGTGTAGAGACCTCAACTTGGTGTCCAGGACGTTCGGCATCTTCAGTGCTTGTACGGCCACAACGAAATTCAGTAAACCACTTTTTTACCATTGAAATCGATGGTGCAGAGTCCCCATAGTATTTATCAAGCTTAGCCTTGGTCTCGGTAATGGTTTTTTTTCGCAAGAAATAATGCTTAATAAGCACACGAAATTCACTTTTTTCCATTTTCTCCTTAAATTAGTGAGTAGTCTGATAAAAATAGCTGTCAAACACAAACTAACTGACGCAGCAAGTTTAAATTTTGACAGGAGTCAACTGACAGATGCCTGTTGACAGGAGCAGTGTTGCTGTTTCAGTAAAGAGGTCAGAAATTCAAAAAGTCACGGACTTATTGACCCGCCCTCGTAGATAGCAGCCAAATTTTGAGCTTTTCAAGAAACCTCACACCATGTGTTATTTGACTGGATAGTTCCGACAGAGGGTTTGTTGAATATGAATGGTGCAATGGAATAAGGAAAACGCCTACGGTGCTCCTTGTTGACTGTTGGAGCGCCCAAAGTGTTCTTAATTCTAAGCAAGTACACCTCATTTCTTCTGTAATCCTAATGAAGAACACTTTTTTAGTGATTTATAAATATATACGAGTAGATATCGTAGAGATAGTATTAGGTAATGAGTGATTGGACTTATTTTTATGGAATATTAATCTCATAATTTTCTTTTGTGCTATGACAATGGGCATTAGGTTTTTTATATACGCGCTACTTCAACAAGCAAGACCATACTCTAGGCGTGAATGAACCAGTGCATAGTAAGTTGTTAATAACAGACTTTGTGGTACAAATTTACGTAGATAGTACATTTTGTTCATGGTGGTTTATAGCAACTTTTTTACCGACGCAATATGTGACATCCAGCACAATCTGTGGTCTGTTAAAACTCCAAGATATTTAAATTCTCCAACAAAATCTAGTACAAAACAGTGTTCCAAACAACACACGCTATCGCATTTGGGGTGATAACAACGAATATCCTCAGTCTATGCGGGACGATAAGACAATGAAAAACACATAGTCTTGGACTAAGTACTAAGGACTATTTGGTGATAGTTCAGCCAAATTCCAAGCATATGGAGATCAACTGTCAGTTTGCTTTTATATACATCGTATCTTTGCCATAATAGGATAAAGCACGGTTGTCCGCATAGCCTATTAAATGACCCTTAAGAGGTAGGTTAAAAATGGAGTTAATGAAGATTAGAAACAATATTGGTCCAAAGACCGTTCCCTGTGGAACACCAATATTCGGATACCTTTCTTCTCCACTCATCACCCCATTTACCTTCAACTTTTGCATTTTGCTAGTCAGGAATGATTTGAACCATTCAATAATATTTCCTCCGAACCCAGCGTTGAACAGTTTAGGCAGCAATATTTTATGATTCACTAAATCAAATGACTTTGTTAGATCAAGAAATATGCCAACTTTTGAGTTTTATCTAATTCACTATATATTCTGCTTATCATTTTATTTACAATTATTCTTTCAAATATTTTTGAGAAGACAGATAGTAACGATATAGGCCATTCGGTTCAGTAGGGTCTCCCTATTTAAAAATTGGAGTAACCATACTTTTTTTCCCCTTAATTCTCACGACACTTGAGGAGAAAAGCCGAACAAATAAATTTTTAGTTGAAAAATTGAGCAATCTAGAGAAAGAAATACGTAAAACTCGATCTCAAGCATGAATATGAAACAAGTGCTTAAAGTCGCCAAGAAGGGAGGCGTCGTTTTAGTGAGTAAGAATCTCACACTACTATGAACACCGGGTTAATAGTGTCTATGAAGATTCTCACACCTACCTTCCAAGTAAGTAAGTAAGTACTTTTAAGATGTAATTATAGCCGTTACATATACCAAGAGTTTAGAAGAAAAGAATAAGTAATGGTACATCGGCACATCCATCCATTTGGGGCATAGAAAAATAAGTGAAGATTGTCAAGTTTCCGAAGAAAAACAATTTAGAGGAAAGCAAACCAAAGAGTTGGAATCGATAGTAGTTTAGGGCAATACGGCCATTGCAAGGAAAGAATTGATTTCCAGTTGCAAATTTGCCAAAATCCAATGAGAAGTACCTTTTGTCCTTATACGAATTCGAGAATTATCGCAAAAACACTTGACACACTGATAACTATCGTATTTTTCCCAAATTTCAGTGCAAAGTATATACTCGTACCACCAACAGTACTTAGTCAAACAGGATCCGTCACTCTCTATTCAAGGGCAGATGGGTTATATCACTCAATTAAGGTGAACCTCAGCACAGAAAGCTACACCTATGTCAAAGTAAAAAAGAACAGCTACAATACCAGATACATAGACAGATTACTACCAAATATCACTAACGCCTGAAGTGCTGAAAACTACATTTGACATACTAACTATCACGTTCTCCATCCAGGGGCAGATGGCTCAGATAGAAGATCTTTTAGAAGATCTTTAGTCGTAATAGGAACATGGCGGAGCAAACGTCAGTGTGGAACTAAACGACATGCCTTGTCCTCGTACAATCAAAACACGAAAGATATAGTTAACATAGTAAAAGAAACCGACCAGTTCTGTTGCAGCTGTTATTGGAAACGGCTTGCTGTTCAAAATAATGTAAGACAACGTAGGGCGCAGGCTCTTCCGATCCCTTCTCTTAATTTGTTGAATTAATGTAAGTATTTTGGGTCATTACTTTAATCGATAGGTTATTGTGGCAATTTCTTGTATCGCCGTTTGGGGATAAAATCGATTGAGAATATCCTATTGCTGCTCGAAAGGATTGTGATGCCGCCGCCGGCACAATCTTTTATTTCTCTGCTTACTTTGGGTTCCGTAAAATCTGCCGATACATCTTAGATCGCAGCAAACCAGGGAATAGTACTGCACGGAAATTCATTGTTAGTGTATGTGTATACTTAGAATTTTCCATTCCATTACCAGTTGTCCACTCTAAAACTTAAACCACGGTACCGAGGGAGCCAAGACACCCCGAAATTCGGTCCGGGTCTGACTTGATAGAGGTAGGTTACTGTGGTTTAAAACTTATGTTCCGCGTTGGTATCAAAGAAAAAGACAGAGAACGTTGGATGTGCGTATTCTTCCACCCATAATGGTATGGATATTAAGTGAAATTAAGCCTACATGACAAGAGTTCACTTTAAACACTAGCGACATCGGTTTTCCGCTTCCTGTCCACGTCTTCAATATACTATTATATATTACGTCGTTTGCTAGTGCTTTGACAATGAACTTCTACTATTGCTTATCATTTGTTTATGGGCTGTGGGGGCACCTTCAATTTCTCTATATCACAATCCTTGTAATCCAATTTGTAGTCCAATTCTAGTGGTTTCCTACTATTTACAAGCTTGAAAGGCTTGTATCTTGTCCATAGTACTATCTACACTCTTCTTCGACAGTGTGGAGCCGATTTTCTGAAACATCGCGCAAAGCTTTTGCGCCACTCCCCACCTTGCGGGCCTCGTTCTTCTTTTGGAGCTTATAACCTAGGTAAAGACACCAATCATCGAAATCCCGTCCAATTTTTTTTTTTAAATTGTTTTTACGCAACCACCTCATTGGACACCACCACAAGTGCATTGAAATTCCGCGCCATTCGAAAATGATTTCGTTTTATTAATTTTTGAATAGTTTCGTTCGCCATTTTGTGACTTTGCTGGCGGACATCAATTATGCCGAATTAAATTCAATTTAGTGAATACATTTTCAATATTCTACGAAAAAAAAACAATCCTCTGCACACACTTGTACATAACACTTTGGTGTGAATAGAAATATCAGGATTGATTGTGACTATCCCAATCAGAGATGTATGAGTACGAATACGAACACTGGCGTGTGTAGGTACTCATCCTGTGGATGCATTTTAGTATCGTATATACCACAACTAGGCCCGCTGGCCAAAAATGCCAACTCATAGTTGGGCCACTTCCTCTTCGTTGCACTGATCGACTGGTTACCCCTATGTTAGAGTACCCTTTTATGAGTATCACCACCATCACCACCCAAAATTACCACCACTAGGGCCACATTCAATATGTTTGCCCAGTTTTAGGATATTGATTTGAATCAATTAATTCATGCGGTAACCATGGTATTACTCCCTCGAATCTAATTAATTTTAATACTCGTACACATATACTAACACACAAAATCCTGCCACTATAACGAAGCATATTTATTTAATTCCACATAGAAACAAAATGGCTGATGTTGCGAGAAGCGCCTACCATCCCGCATTCTGTTCTAGCTCGTTGCATCCCCTTGTTCGTCTCTGATTTGAAATTTTCCCGAATATAATAATATTTGCCTATTTTGGCTAATCATTGGAAAATTTTAGAAATAACCTTCACAAGTGACCGCATGAATGTGCTACCTACCCTCTATGGTGCTGTGCTGGTACGGAATGCCGGTGATGGGTACCGAGTGGGTGGTGGTGCGATGATTTCACTGCTTGACCACTACCCACTCCAACAACTAGGCCGATGATGGCAGAATTGGTGGGCAATAAATCCGCGGTAATAGGATTTTTACCAGCCACTCATACTCAGTGTTAAGCGCCTCTAAACCGATTTGCTGTTTGCAAATGATTTGCAAAAAGCGGGCGCCAAATACAATTCAGACCAGAGCCATCGACCAGTACAGTGATCAAGAGACTTGTTATGTCCAGAAGTTGTATTGTATGTTTTGAGTTTTAGCAGTAGTAAAGGGTATTTTCGAAACACAAGTGTCTAGGCCTTACCCTCTGTCCATAACTAAAGAGGGAAGAGACAGAGAGTTATAGAGCATTTCTAATTCACCAGGGCGGCTTCGAAGAAATCTTAAATACGGAACAATGGCGCCTTCAACGGCTTTAGTTTAAATGGGCTACTTGATACTACTTTAACATATAAGGAGCCCAGGTTTAAGGTTGCTCAAAGGTTGCGTGGGGAATCTAGAGAAAAGACGGTGAGGCAACTGACATCGAACAATTTAGTCGTATCCCTTATCCAGCGGTATTCACGTTTTTTAAAAATCTGCCCCTCTTGGTTTACTTTTTTACAGTTCAGAGACAATGGATTCTCTTTATAAATTTTGTAGCGGAGGTTAATCTTTTAGTGGCCAGGACACTGTTCACACATTGCAATATCTATTAAGGGGCTTGACATCCTCCAACAACCAAGATCATATCGCGATCGGTGTTAGACACTCCTCCACCACTTAAGATGCCCGATATTTCCGGGGAGCCAACTACGACTCAGATAACTACCTATTTGTAACCGTGGTATGAATGCTAACATCAAATTCACAGCCAAGTCAAGTAATACTAAACAAATTCGTTGATGAAAGGCTGCAATCGCAAGAGACCGATCTAATAATTGCCAATCGCATTTCCCTCAAGGATCCCCCAAGCAAACCGTAGAGCACCAATGGGAGTATTATCATCGAGTCATTAAAGAAGCTGCTTTGGAGGTTTAACTATTTCGATGAGAAGTTATATTTCGAGGTAGGTAATGACTTTGCCTACCTTAGGTCTGAAATAACAAAAAAATCAGACACAGAATAACTTTTGCTATTCACTCTCTCTTTGCTCAAGGAATCATCTCGGTCCTGCTCTATGAAACAAAATTTTGGACCTGGTGGATTCCGTTTATATTATCGGAGAATGAACTGGGAAGCTTAACCACAAATTTTTCGGTCTACACAGCGACATCGGTCTATGCAGGCGTCTAAGAATTTAAGATGACTGCGCGACTATGGCCGAATGGATGGGGGAAGCACAGAACCGCATTTATCTTTGATTAGACACCGAAAATTTGAAATAACCTGTGTAGTGGTTATGTGCAATGAAAGAATGCAATGACGAAACGTCAATGGCGCTTTTTTGCCTGTATTTGTTATTCAACGAATACTGGTCTCATTTCTAGTTAGAGTCAGACTAAAGTAAGAAATTTTGAGCTCATTGCGAGTTTTCATAGTTTCTTACGCACCTGTACGGAAGTAAAACTTTGTAACAGCCAATACAGCCTGTAAAAGCTCCTCGACAAAATGTACAAGCATTGTCCTCATTTTATCCATAAAATTGATTTGAACTACTTAAAGATGAATCACTGTTTCTCCACACATTAAACGGCGATCTTGATCAAACTTAATTTGTAAGGCAGATCGAACCATTAATTTTGATGCGCCCTGGTCTTGAGCAAAGTGAAAATATCCCAAATCTAAATTAAGGTACAGCAAAGCAGGAATTGATGACCTACTTCTGTTCAAATCAGTGAGAGATGATTTAGTAAGGATCATAAAACTACATGTTGAACCGTGCGAGGGCTTGAAGCCATTTCTCGACAGTCATGACTCTGTCTCGAACAACTAAGGAGTCCTTATATACCTAAGATGCTTGTGATTCCAACACTGTTCTATGACACAGCATCCTGAAGTATTTTCAGAACGGTGATCTTGATTCCGTCTGCATCTATGATTGTACAACCAAGGCGTATTAGCTCGAATACGATGTAGATAGAAGAGATTGGAGAATCTTGAAGTCCACCCCGAAAGAACAGTCCAGTAGAAAAGACTTTAACTCAAATGTGCAAATGGAAAGTCACAAATCAACTCAACATGGGTGACTGTATTGAGCTGGATGAAGGGGTTTGTTGGCTGAGACCCAAGTCCACTGTCCAATGTCCACAGCACCATCTTTAGTGAAAATCAGTTAGTAAATCAATAAGTAACCGTTTTAAAAGCTAATTAGATGCTGTCTATTTCATCATCTTTGCTAACCGTGAGATTTTGCTTCAATGAATTTAAAGCTCGGTAGTACATCCGAAGTAATGAGGATCACCCAGGCCATCCGCCAACAGTGATAACCCAGATATGTTGACATGATTCCTGCCAATTGGCGAGAGGAAAATGTGCCAAATAAAAGACGCCGTAGGCCATTAACATTTTACATAATAAATTAAGCATGGGAAAGCTGCCCCCCGATGGATACCGTGATGGGAATTCGAAACAGTGTTTTTAGCTCTTTTACCCAGATCTGTAAGAATTTTCACGTCGTTTCATCACCGTTAATGAAACTCGGTTTTGACCCGAAATTGATGCGAGCAACATCTTTTTGCATTAGTCGATTTACAAATTTGGAACAACTAAAAGCATCAGTGAATTGCAAATAATCCTTCTTCATATATGTATGTAAGTACGAGTACCTAGAGCCGGCTATCGAAAAGTTTTCAAAGAATTTCATTACCAAAAACTTCCTTTCAAACAACACGATATAAATTTTCTTGCAATATCTTTTCTCCCGCCGAAAACGGAAAATCGCGAACGCTTGCTCAGAGGTGTGTTAGATTCTTACTCACTAAAAACACCTCCCTTAGATATTATATTTTCAAAATTTGTCGCGGTAAAAAATTTCGACTCGTTTTGCAGGTGATTTTCTAATGAAAGTTCCCGGATGATCCGCTCTTTAACGTAGTTTCATTTGATGGCGCTGGGTCTAAGGTTTCGGTCTTTTGGAGACCCCGCAATATGTTTCTTTGGTCTTTGCATTATCTCGCAAAGTTTTTTATTTTAACTTCGGCAGTAGAAATGCAGAGGTCTTGGTGTAAGTTGTCATTTGTTACGTACCGCGGTGTATGACATTTTCTCCAGTTGGAAAATATAAACATTCGTTTTCTTGGTACAACCCCAAAGTTCTTCACCATGGGTCCAAAACGGCCTTAGCAGCTGTTCGTTGCGATATTTTCGATACTCAGCTAGGTCGGTTCACCAAGTAACCAATACATTTATCTGGTTTGTTTTCGAGTTTTTTCCCCTTTTTTTAACGTGCGACTTAACTTTGCGTCGAGTGTCCTACTAACTTACTTAGGTGGCGCTACAATTCGGGGTAGACCTGAGCCTCAATCAACAAGCGTCTCCAGCCAGCTCCATCTTTTGCTGGTTTCCTCCTTTTTCGCATCCTAAGCTGGTTGAGGTAGCCTTCCGCTTGCATGCCCCACCTGAGTCGCGGTCTGTCCCCTGGCATTTTTGAAGACTTTTCGGACCGGTGCGTTGGTGTCCATTTGTTGTGCATGACCCACCTCTGTCGCTGGATATTCACTTTTTGGTTAAGTCGATGCCACTGTTCAACCTGTACAGTTTGTCGATGTACCTTCTTCTCCACTCACCATTGCAGACGGGATCAAAGATCGTACGAAGAATTTTCATCTCAAAATAGTCAAGAGCACCTTCATCGTTTTTAAATAAAGTCCATGCCTCTGCGCCTTAGAGCAGGACTGGGATTATAGGGTAACTTTTATTGTTCGAGAGAGGTATTTGCTTGTTAATTGTCTTCGATTGGTCTGGGGCTGGTGTCGTTGTCTGAATCGATTACGGAACCTAGTTAGACAAAGTCCTAAACTACCTACCTCAAAGTTATACCTGCCGAATGTGACCTTCTGTCCGAGACGTCGTTGTTGAGTGACGTTCCTGCTTGGCAGCATATACTTGATCTTGCCCTCGTTGACCGCTAAACCTATTTTCGCCGCCACCATCTCAGTACTCTCGAAAGCGCCACTGACATCACGCTGCTTTCTTCCGATATAATTGTCAAATCCGAGTAATTGGACGGCCTTTTTAAAGATTGCTCCTCTTGTGTTTGCTCGTGAGTTTTGCATATTAATAATAAATATAATGTTGAAGAAGTCGGATGGCAGCACATCGCCTTGTCTAAATCCTTTTTTGACATCAAAGGTCCCGGTGAGATCTTTACCGACCTTAATGAAGCGGCGTATATTCTCTATTGCATCGTTCACAGATGGACGAGTTTCCCAGGTTTGCATTCAGCGTTATTCCAAGACGTTTAGCTTCATTTGCAAATGGAATACAGACTGAATTCATTAGGATACGATTTTCTGTATCGCTTGGAACGATAGGAACAAAATTTAAATAAAACATCAACGGTGTGAGATATAAAATTAATTTGGGTTTTATTATGAGATTATGTGTGGACTAGCATATCATTCAAATGGCTTCCTCGGCTTTGCTGACGGTCGGTCCAATTTTCGATGAATCGGTTCAATATGTGCGGCCTTATTCCAGCAAAAACGTGTTGACTGTTGGACGCCAGCTCGTCCAAAGCACATAGTTAGCTTAATAGCGTAGACTAAGGACTTGACGTTATCACAGAGAAAATAATCGAGTGGTGTCAAATCGCATGATTGCGGCGGCTAATTGATGAACACTCGCCGTGAGATGGCCCAGTCCCCAAATTTTTCCATCACAACTTCAAGCGTTGCGCCTGCGCAGCTCAGATATATCGATGTTGTCGAGCTCTGATCACAGAAAGTCGTTTAAAATCGCTTTATACGTGAGACCATTGACGGTAACGGTGTCTCCTTTCTCATTTCGAAAGAAAAAAGGTCCGATGTTGCCGCCATTCCATTCAAACATTCAGTCTTTGTGGATACATTGATGCTAGGCCGAATACTTGTGGATCGTTTTCGCTTCAAGTATCCTCAAGATACTTTGTCTGGCATATTATAAAAGCTAAATGAGAAGACCTGTTGCAATTTGGATTTTAGGCCGTCATGTCATACCTTATCAGAGGCTTATGAGACATCAAAAAATACGCTTGAGCAAATCTTTTTGTCTTCCAAATCTTTTGCAACTATTATACGTGGGTGATTTTATGCACCTGGTCAATACTTGAGTGTTCTGAAGCCAAACTGATGAATACGGATACAATTTCGTCTGCAAATAATTGTCAGTAAGCGTCTCTCAATTATATTTTTAAGACTTTCGATTAAATTGAGGGAACAAAAATCGGTTTATTAGACTTCTTGTCATTCGGAGGTTTTCCTGGTTTTGGGACCATTATGACTGCAGCAACTTTCCATTGGCTCGAAACGTATTCCAACATCAGCATGGCGTACGAAGCTCAATTAATACTATACTTTTCTAGGCAGCAATTTAAGGACTTCTCCGGTTTTATAGTCGTAATCGGGAGCACTTTTTATTTATTTTTGTTTTTCCAGTTCTCATTTCCATTGGAACTATAATTATTATTGTGCAAATGTCTGTAGCTTTTGTGATACGAGTATTATGAATGAGTCCTTGACCGTCGAAGAGAGTAAAGATCTCATCCAGATTAGGAGCGCAGATTTCCGCTTTCACCTTATCTCCTTTTGCCAATTCTTAAGGCTTGTTAGTACTTTTTAATGCTTTCCACAGCGAATAGTTAGTTTCTCTTTTTGCTGTCAAACTTTTAAGATACGTGTCTTCTATTGCATGTTTTTTGAAGGATTGAATTGTCTCTCTCAACTATTTTAACGAAGTGATCAACCACGATTTCTAGTTTATAGGTTACCCTAAGTGGTACGTTCAGTTGCTATTGTTCTTCAATTTTCTTCTTCAAGCCTTCTCAATAAGTATTTTCGCCAGTTTGTCTTGCTTGTTCTTGTTTTTATTAATAAGAGTTTCATTCATTGCCAAAATGACTGGAGAATGATAAGTCATAGTTGTGCTTCATACCAGCTTCTACGTTTCTGTGAGATGAATCTTGAGCACCAAAAGGTGTCTTTTGCGTTAAAATCACCACTAAGAGTGACTTAAAAATAGGTATTTTCGAAGATACTCCTTTCCAGGGTGGATCTCAATGGGCAGTAGGTACGTGACTGAAATAAAATGTAATTCCACCTTTTTATGAATTCCCTAAGTCTTTTCTAACAAAAAATCATCACAAAAATTCATTATTGACTCACTGCACTAACTATCCCTACAGCACAACTATCCCACGGGTAGAAAAAAAAAAAATTAGAAACCCGGACAAAGTATCACGGCCGCCACAGCAGCTACGTATAACTAAGCGTGTATAATTGAATTATTTTGTTTTATGAAATGATTTTTAATTCGTCCGCTTTTCGGCTGAGGTTTAGCGCAGCGAATCGTTTAATTAAAATTTTAAAATAAACCCCATACACGAATATATCCGTCCGATGCCCGGGGAATCTACCGAGATTGATGAGCAAAATTAATATAAATTAGTGCATTTGAGCGCCATCTGTTGGAATACTTTACGGCAGCAATATTGTACAAAACAAAACACACAAAAGTAATCTCTCAAAAAGAATGTAAAATTGGAGAGAGGATGATCAAAAAGAAATGTATGAGTTGAGTAGGTATCTACAATAGAAAGAGAAAATATTCTCAAGGATAAGTTCAAAAGAAAAATCTCTTAAGGAAAAAACCAAGGGGAGTAACGTATTAGGAGTTGTGCCACCTTTTTTCCACTTCCCCCATAAACAAGGGTGAATTCCAAGTCAAGACTTCTACTCCCATTCTACTACCCTTCCATTGGGTAAGGGAAAACTTTTCGTCCATCTTCCAGGAGTTTTTCTTGGGAAAAGTTTTTTTCCTCCAAAACGGGGAGAAAGCGAAAGAAAGCATTTTTTGGTGTCTTGGATATTTTCTTGGGAAATAAAAACGACACCCCGGTCGTTGGCGAAGGGTAACTTCGTGAATTTTCCGCTATTCGGCGGTAGTGATGCTTTTTATTGATTTCTAATTTTATTTTTCAAATACAAATTAAAAATGATTTAAATGCACTCAGCTCAAGCAGATTTATGAATTCGGATTTTCCTTCATTTTGATTAGCATTTGGAGTTGCGAATGGTAAGGGTTGTATGAGCTATGTGGAGTGTTATACTCACCCTTCTAACAGTCGGTGGTGTAGACATGAGCAGTAGACGACCAATTAAACTTTGCGGTTAACCGCAAAATACAATAGATATGCCAGATAAGGCTTTCAGTTCAGATTGTGCGTCATAGTCGTACATTGGGATAAGGTGAAATTTTCATCCCCTATTTTCTAGAATCGTGTCTTGAGGCGATTTTTCTTCATTTTGTGTCACATTCATGAGTAACCGCAGTAAGCTCCGCCTTTAGTAAAGGCGATTCTTAATTTGTTTGCAAATGTTAAAGACACGCTGTGGTTGGCAAAATACTTATTTTCTTTACAGAACTCCTTCTAAGTCGTATTGAACGATTAAAGATGTAACTGTGAATTTTTGTACCTAATTCCAAATTCTAACTCCACTTTAGCATCTCACAAGATCACGTTGGGAAAGGGAAAGTCGAGAGAAGTCGCTGATGATTATGATAACTACCTACACATGTCAGGATACTCGTATAGCGTCCGGGCGAGGAAGTCCATTCAGACACTCGAGCCTGCGCAAGCTCAGCGCAGCAGAACTTCAATGTATAGGTTCGTTTGATTCAGACGAATCACAAACTTGACATTTCAGTGGCGAAATCCTACTACGCCAGACGTAGAATTCTTCAGAAAGATAGAGGACTTTTGTACCTAGTACATGTATGGTGCTTTCAATAGAAGAGGTAGTAGAAACAGTAACGTCTTGAAATTTTGCCGTGTTACAATCCATATCCAGTCTTAATTCACTAAAATAAGCCTGCTCCGCTCTTATCCCACCACAGAGAAGAGAGAAGTCTTTATCAGAGGTTGCTTTCAAAAGTTCCTCAACCCGTAACCTATAAGCAATGCCCTCAGCGGTGATTTTAACGACTAGTTTGACAAGAAAAATAATCTTTGGAGCATATGAAAATGTATTCTGAATAAAAAAGGCCCTCAGAAACGAACTTGGACTAGGTACCTATACTCGTACATCTCCACTGTCGTAATTACCCTGGATTCTCAGCATTGTGATTGTCCGATTGTTTCAAGGAAGCAGCTTCGACTTGGAACACTACTTGGCTCTTGCAAAGATAGTGTTCTAAGATCAATGCTCCGAAGTACTCTAAAACATTTAACGTCGTGCAGCCACCATCCCAAAAGACTGCTTTCGAAGTTTCTAATCGATCAAATACAGATGATAATTGGTGGCATTGTCAGCAAGCTATCAGAAGAAACGCATTTGATAGCTTTGGTTCCCTTGACCAGCAGAACAAAGATCATGGTTTGATGCTCAGTTCCGGCAGGTGCATACAGTAAAACAAACACTCTTCTAGAACTATGGATCTTTGTACCTTCTGAAAGGCCAATAAAGACTTGTGTGACTACTTTTTCTAAGGACGCTCCACTACCATGAAAAATCACAACCTTGATGATGAATTAAAATGGGCTTACGCGCAGAAAGGAAAGGTAGAAAGCCATTTCAGAATGTGATCGATTGATACAATAGAGAGATAATACTGCAATGGATGAAAACATGCCTTGTGTATGACAAACCAGCTTCGTTAGCCCGATGCTTAAGAAAGAAAAACCTCGTAGCAGGTCCTATTAGCCCAGGAAAGTCAGACACCAACAAGATTTTCATATTTTGGCGGCGCGTATGTACGCGTGTCTGTGTATCTATTCGGGCAAACCATATACCCGTCTGCTTTTGACATCCGTGCCAGGCTCGTGTGACTGTGGAGAATAGTGAGACTTGTCATGTTAAAGTCGCGCTGTCATGGATTTTTTTCAACGCATTCCTTGATATAATTGTACAGAGCCGTCAACACAAGAGGCACAATACCCCGAGAGTCTGTTTATTTACGAGTGTAAATGCAGCAGTAGCAAAATAGGCAACATGAAGGATTAATGACAATGGACCCACAACATCTATGTTAAACAGCCGTAAAATCATATTGAGCAGACAAAACCTTGATCGGAATTTTATCCACCTTGGTTGAGCTATGAACACAATTAATGACAAATATCAGACGGAGATTATCTCTTGCTAAACGCTGTTTTCTTGAGTTAAGAAGGTGATTACATAACAAAGCTTGCATCGTACTCTGATGTTGACGTTGAGATTTTGAACTTCAAGAGCGAATGAGTAAATCCTTGTCATTTTCATCCAGAAACACTTCATGTAATCTTCGTTCTTGTTCTCGCTGATGGCAAGAGGAGGTGCAGTTCACATAATGAATTGTTAGATCTGGCAAATTAAGCAAATTTTATTTATTTGACCGGAAATCCTTTTATCTTTCGAGGAGAGACTGATAAATTGTTCAGTGATAGTGATAAAGTGGCTACAGTACCAATGCCCTCTACATCGCCGTCGAGTAACCGCAGTCGTCATCACTCCCACAGTCATGTTGTGTCACCAGCAAATATAGGTGCTTAGCAAAAGCGTAAATAAGACATAAGTACCAAGTCTTTCGGCAGAGACACCAAGAAATTAATTGACCTTTTAAAAACTTCGGATGGCATTCGATTAGTCTGTCGGAACCTTGGAAAATGATGCCGTCTGCAATTATGCTCAGATTCAGACCGAAATGGCTCCTGGCTACAGAGGAAGTCAATTTCGCTTTATTGCAGTAGGTAATAGTAGTTACAGTGTCATCGCATCAGAGGCAGGCGATATCAGACAAAACTCTGCAACCTAAATGGCGACGAAAGGCACTTCTAAACTGTGCCAAATCGACTTTGATGAAGACAGGCAACACTTTCATTCATCGCATTTACTTGATTTCGAAGAGGCAACTGGTATTGATGATATTCTTTCTCTGTTCGATGAAGCACTATGATCAGACCCATTTTAACTTACGCTTCTGTGGTGTGGTGGACTAAAAACACCCAAAATACAACCACGCTTAAGCTCGATAAGATGCAACAACTTGCATGGGTTAGGTTAAGGTTAGGTTAAAGTGGCTGTTGGAAAATAAAACCAACCCACTTAAGCCTATTGGCCCGCCAAGCCTTCTTGCATGTTTATCTGGAAGGCAGTGACCAGTGAAGAAACCTATAATGTTGCTAAAATATTTTCTATTTAGAGGGATTAAACTCTTGGAGCGATTCAGATCTAGTTTTGGCCAGATTTGTTTGGTCGCCAACTATCCACCTATGGTTTGTTCTTCTATTAGCGCCCACCTTTAGTTCTAGTTCATACTTAGCGCTAAGTATACCATGTTACATTTTTCAGGCGAAATGGTTGGCAAGTTCGCCGGCCCTACAGGTATCTAAAATATCTCCATGCCCCGACACCCAGCAAAGGTGAATGTTAAACTGCTCTGCCAGGGCAGTGTTTCCTTAATTGCCAGAATTGCCGCTTGAAACACGTTTCAGTGATTGGGGAGGCAGAAGGAGAGAATAATGTTAAGCTTATCGGCAGAAACACCACAACCAACCCCACTATCGGTCTTTGAACCGTCGGTGTAGAAATGAATTGAGTCATACTTCTCTCACAAGGATTTGGAGGGAATGCTTACGTGGAAGCTCTTGTCAAACAACTGTTTGGGTATGGTGCTGTTGATGTTTTCTGGTAGGATTCTTTATTTGTTGGAAATATGGTATTTGCGTGGCTAAAAAGTTTATTTGTCCACGGTAAAGTCGCTTTAAGGCGAATAGCTGCGTTGGTGCCTACTTGTCTGCTGAAAATGTCGACGGATGTCAAGTGAAATAGAACATCCAGAGCAGCGGAAGCAGTAGCGCGTAGGACTTCGCTTATGCCCAGACATGCAGTTCTTTAAACTTTACTTAGTTTCATGCAGCTTACTGCTTTGTCCAAGGCCGTCCACCAAACAACAACCCAAAAGTGAGTATTGGTCTTAAAACAGAGATATAGAGTCAATGGATGGATGATACAAGGTTGGAGTCCCCATTTGTTCCCAATGGCTTTTTTGCAAGAGAATAAAGCTACTGCGGCTTTGTTTACTCTTTCTTGAATATAAGGTTTCCAGCTTAGCTTTCTGTCGAAAATTAGACCCAGATATTTCACTGTGTCATAAAAGACCAAGCTGGTACCGTTGATTGAAGGAGGGTCTGTAATCGAAATATTATGGGGGTTTATTTCCAATTTACAACGATCTGCCCACCGTGTAAGTATGTTAAGATTAAACTGTAGGAGCTCTTTAATCGTTTGCAGATGTTATCCTGAGGGGCTATAGTAACGTCATCTGCATACGTAACCACCCTGCTACCACTCCATGTATATCAGCAGTTCGTTAACCACTAAATTCCAGAGAAACTGCAGAACGGCTTTAAGTCGTATACGTATGGTTGTAAAATGGAATCAGGTGGGGTCCGCAGACCCAACCGGAGTATCTCTATTTTCTTGGGGAAAAATCCAAGTTTTTTTCAAGCCGAACTATTTGCCATTCAAGAATTCTCCAACAACATTAACAATTCTGGTATCAAAGGCATCAATATCCATATGTTCACGGACAATCAAGCAGCTATTAAAGCCCTCAGCTCTCATACCATTGACTCTAAATGAGTTCTACTCTGTTATATCACTGTTCAAATACTCAGCTCCAGAAGCAAAATCAAATTTTGGTGGGTTTCTGGTCATGAGGGAATTGAAGTCAATGAGAGAGGCTCCGATTAAAGGTCCTGAACCCTTCTATCTTTGGCTTGAAAAGACGAAACAACTGAACATATCCTTTGTGATTGTCCAGCCCAAAGGAGGATCTTTTTCAGGTAACAATTGTGCTGCGAGTAAATAAGAAAATCCTCTGCAGGTAGCATCATCCACTTTATACGGAAAGTGGAAACTCTACTAACCTAAACTTTTCTGATCTTTTTGGAACAAAATATCTTTAAGGTTTAAATATAGAATAATGAATGGCAGTGCGCCAGAAGTTTCAAAATAAAAAAATAAAAAATTGTCAGTCGCTGAAGCTTTATATAATTTATCTCAAGCCAAGGCCTGCCATTCCTACCAAACTCTTCTGGATATCTGTTGCGAAATATCATGACTTTATTTAGACTGAAAAGAAAAGCAGGGTGATGCGCTAGCTAGATCTTTCTTTGTAAAGCTTATTGGTTTAAAAAGTTGTAATAATTGGTTCCATACAAATATTGTCGACAAATAGATATTGATAGTCTACCAGTCATGTCCATTACAACCCTAGCAAACTCACCGAGACCAACATTTTAGCGAATTTCTCCAGAGAAATATTTATCTTTTACTGAATGTTCTTTACCACTTTTTGAACTTACTTCTTGGTTATATTGCCCAGTAGCAAATCTATCTGATAACCAACTTTAATTCAAGATAGTGTGTCTGATCTTTATCAGCTGCAAAGTACACGAGAACTTTGTAGATACTCGTATATTCCAGCAAAAACTCAAGTTCACCCACCAAATTATCAAATCCAGATGTATCAAACTTATCAGGCTTATCAAACTACGCCAGTGTTAAGGTACTCCATTAGATATGGAATCACAATCGGAAATGCGAATCACCAAACCCAAACAGTATCTGAACAACAAAGTTCTTGATAAGCCCACAGCAACTTTATTGCCTTTATCACCGAATTACGGGAATAGTTGCCTTCGGACATAAATAAAATATGTTAAACGACGACAAACATCGAATTATAATTGTGTGAGATTGGTAAAGTATTTACGGCACTTTAACACAATCGGTACTTCAAGCGCGTTTTATCCGTCTATCTTATCTAAACCACCTTCAACCTAATCGAAGTTCAATATTGTTCTTGAAATACGAGTTCCATTAAAATTTTATTGAACGCAAATTAAGAATAGTATTTAGCAAGCTTTCAAGCCATCCCCGATGCATGCCGCATATGCGTACATATGTGGAATGGTATGTTGCTCGTAGACTCCAGTAAATAGATGAGACCATGGACCAGAGGCGAAAACAGGAACATCATCTCCACCATGGGTTTCAGATCCCAGGTATGCAGTAGCTGGATATTTAGCATCAGATACTGATCGGTCAATTAGGTTTGGATCGATACGAACTTTCTTCTCGGTATCGTAGTATGCATCGAAGCCTGGCCCATTGGCATAGCTGAGGGTTAGCATTCCTATTTTATCATTGGCGCTGTTCATCGCTTCTCCAGAAATTGGATTTCCTCGATTCTGCAAAAATTCAAATGTCAATCAGTTTAATAATTGATAATATATGGATGTATGGTATGTATGAAGATGTTTGATGATGATTTTTTTTTAACTTACGGGGTAACCAGAGAAGCTGAACGCATGTGAGTGATCGGCTGTAACTACGATGAGGGTATCTTCCTCACTTGTCATGCTCCTTGCCAACTCAATGGCCTTAGAAAATTCCATAGTTTCGTCTAATGCAATGTTGGCTAGATTATCATGATGTGCCAAATCGATTTTCCCACCCTCAATAAAGAGGAAATATCCATTCTCTTCATTCTGGACAAATTCAATAGCCTTGCGGGTCATTTCCTCCAATGTGGGCTGATTACTTTCATCGGTCGTCTCAAGGTGATATTTCAAGTGACTGCCTTCGAAGAGCCCCAGAAGTCGATCAGTGGAGTCTAAATCAAGGTTCATAAGCTGTTCTCGATTCTCTACGTAAGCATTACGTGTGCTTTGACTAGTGAATTCATTAATGAGATTTCTGCCATCCGTTCTCCTTCCGCCTTCCATGAGTGAGGAATCGGCAAAATGCATACGACCACCTCCCATCATAACCTTCAATTTACTGCCAACTTCACCATGAATCAGTTGATAGGCGATGTCTTGGTTGCCCGAACTATCGCCACAGGATTGTTTGACACTGGAGTCATTTTCCCAGTTACGGTCGGCGGTATGAGCATACACTCCAGACGGTGAAGCATGTGTAACTCTAGTGGTTGTCACAAATCCAGCAGCCTTACCAGCGTCAATGGCCCATTTAGCTGCTGAATAAACATAGTTGGCTGTATCCTTGCCAGCTTCACAGTCATCCCGATCGACATGACCATTTACTCCAATGGTACCATAGTTGGCCTTAACCCCACATAGATAGGCAGTAGCTGTATTCGCTGAATCTGGAACGATTCTGTCTATAGAATATGTCTTCGAGAGTCCAGTGTGAGGGAATTTTTCGAAAGACAACTGCTTTTCCTCTCCTCCAGCTAGAACGCGAGCGGCACTGATAGTTGTTAGTCCTAGGCCATCTCCAAGAAAGAGAATCACATTTTTAGCAACTTTGGTGTTGAGCTGTCGATCCTGTTGTCCAACGACAAAATTCTTCCCTTCATCTAGCCAAAAGCTTGTTTTATCCTCATCGGGCAATGCGCGGGCTCTACTCTGTGCCAATGCATCGGCAGGCAAATCCGGATGCATGCGTTGCTCATAGCAATCTTCCGATTCACGACATCTTTTCGGAGATGCACTAGCAGTAACTACGATGGTGATTAAAGCAACCAACCCTATAAGATACTTCATGGCAAACTTTATTCAACTTCAACGAGTAGCGAGTAACTAAACGATGTCAGGTGTTGTACTTATAACATCAGCCTGGTCTTTAAGATTAGATAGCAAGCTTTTGTTGCAGATTATCTTGCAGATTAAGTCTATAAATTCGGTATAGATTGTATTTTAGGTATCTGTTGGGTGAAATATACCAAAGAATCGGCAGTTAAGTGGTCTTATCGATTTCGGGGGAATTCTCCGATCTACAATATTAGGTTTAACTAACAAATGCTGATAAGATTGTTGTTGGAAGTTTATATTTCAAACGAGTGAATATCACCTGGGATTTTGCTGATTGGACAAGTGGATGTTATAACGTGATTTTCTGCTCGAACTTTTCGCTAGCATACACGTTTTCCTACGTCTAGTAGGTTCATCTTGAGTGATAACGCATTGAATTTTCCTATAAATCAAGATCGGTATTGTCTCTGCTTTGGGTATCTATCTACAGGTAGTGATTTGTTGCATATTTCTGCATCTGGATTGATTATATTGCGATCGACGTCAGGCATTCGACTCGAATCATTACCTTGTTGCAGCCAAGCTACGAATGCAGATATTTTATTTCGGACCCAACCGAGTCCAGGAATCAAAATTGTATGTCGGAAGGCTACAATCATAAGAGACCCTCAACCTCTATCAAAACTCGATTGAACAGAAAGAAGTCCTATGGAGCCAAATCAGGTGAATTCAGTGGCTGTTGGATAGTATTTGTTGCATTTTTCGTCAAAGAGTTACGAATAATGATGGCACTGTGCGACGGCGACGGTGCGTTATCATGGTGCAAAATCCACGAGTTTTCTGCCCACAATTTTGGTCTCTTTCAGCGAATTGCTTCACGCAAACTTCTCATAACGCCCAAATAATACTCTATGTTTACTGTCTGGCCTTCTGGCAAAAATTCATGATGCACTACACCGTTGTAATCCATGGTTTTTTTGGTCTCGGCTCATTGGTTAAACCCCATTCACTTGCCTGATGTCTGGATTGCGTGTCGTACTCATAAACCCACGTCTCGTCTCCAGTAACGATATGGGATCGGGATATAACGAATGTGGGATCGGATTCAGCCTCGCAAATCATCTCTTTTGCGACGTCAACACGGTCTCTTTTTTGCATGAAATTGAGGGTTTTTGGCACCAACTTTGATGCTACACGACGGATACCCAAACCATTAACCAAAATGTCTTGGACGGATCCATAGGCAATGTTCAAATCCTCCGCTATCTCTCTAATGGTTAATTTACGGTTATTGACCAACATTTCTTTTACTTCATCAATGTTTTCGTCGGTTTTCGATGTCGATGGTCTGCCACTGCATTCATCATCTTCGATTGACTCACGACCACTTTTGAACCGCTCGTGCCACTGGTAAGCGACCTTTTTCTTAAGAGAATTGTTGCCGAAGCACTTTTCCAACATTTCCAACGTTCGCGCACCATTAAATCCGTTTATTACGCCAAATTTAATACAAGCACAACTAGTGCAAACTTTTTGATCAAGGTGGTATAACTACCAAGCCATATAAAAAGCATTCTAAGACGAGAGCTGCGCTTGAGGTCTACGATCAGAAAAAATTCAGACTGAACCATTCATCCTAGACGGAGACGTCAGCGAATTACATCCCACTGACCTTGTATACGAAGTTAAGGCGGCAATATTAAGACTAACGTATAGTAAAGCTGTTACCGTGCTGAGATATTATATTCAAAGAAACCGCAAATGACTTTGTTGGGAACATGCACCAGCTTATCTGTAAGATATGGGTAAAGCAAAGAATGCTCGAAGCGTAGACTCTCAGAAATTTTGTTTGATCTACAAGAAAGAAGACCATCTAGACTGAGCAAAATATAGAGGAAAAAGTGTCAGAGCAGCAGTGTGCATCTTGTCAGGCGTCTACGTATCTATCTTGTAAGATTTCTAAGCCAAGTTGAGCGACTTTCGATTCTAACCTCGAGGGACAACGCAGTGGAAGGACTTGGGCTGTAGCACTGCCGAGAGATAGGCCCAGGTTCACCTCAAACTGTAGTGTCACATGAGTGAATAAAAAAGTTTTGTTTTTGATGAGCTTTGAAGGATCAAATATACACATAACTGAGATCTAGATGAGTTGGTATTATCTCGCTTTGCTTCTGTATGTTTTTGAAAAAGAGAACAGTGAGCCTTCCGCCGTAGTAATTGTAGCAAGTTGAAGAAGTCGCAGGAACAATCGAATCGAACAAGATCTTACAATACGATCCCAATAAATTTCTAGGCTGATACTGCTAAACCTTCCAATTAAATGACTCACTAGCTGGCTGTATTTTTATGTTATTTTTATTTTTCTATTGCCTTGTTCCACGAGGCAATTTTCGTAATCCTTCTGTTCAAGAAAATCAAAGTGACTCCAGGAACACATCTACAAATGTCAAGTGTTAAATTTGCTAAGACGACAACTCGAATAATTTTTTTATTTTGCTACATACCCACATTAGTCTGAAGCAACTTCACTTCAACTCCAGCTAAAGCACATAGTACTGAACTCTCCTCCATCTGGAAGACTTTTAATTAATCCTCCTCGAAGGAAATGCTAATCACCCCTGTGTGCACTCGAGTATACTAGATTCTCAAACCACCAACAGCAAGCATCGGCGACTATAATACATTTTGATAGCCACATGCAATAAATACCCCAACTCTCTTGTTCAAAACTACACATTTCTACTTCATCCAAATAAGGATTAAAGACCCAATACCACCATCAACCCGATCTACTTCATTTCTACAAGAAAACTAAAAGCAAATCCAAGACCCAATTCCACCACTCTCCTCCTACTACTTTGAAGCATACATATGCTTGTCGAGGTCGCATCAAATTAATAGACACAAAGTTAAAAGGATCGCCTTTCAAGTAAAAAACCGCCAACAATATTTTAATGAAAGAAACTCATGGACGCCATTAAAAGAAAATCCTCCTATGTCCTTTCCTATATGGTTGCATGTGTGCTCATACAGAGAAGGATAACTCTGAAATAGGATAACAGAAACAACTTCTTAGTATAAAGCAAACCGACAAGAGAGCTTTACCCACCAACACCATCGTCACGACACGACGATGACGAGGACGAGGACGTCGACGACGCTGGGAATCAACGACGAACTGGGAGTAGGAAGAAAAATGGAATTTTACAGGATATATGATGCGATTTACTTAATGGTGGTATCTTGAGCATTGCAGCAGCTACACTACTCGTATCCGCATTTAAAGTCTGACTATGTGGAAGGCGGGATTTTTCCAGAATTTACAGAATCGAGCATCCAGGATGCTATATCCAGGATTAAAATTCATCGGGACAATAAAGTAGCAATGTTAATGAAAATGCTCTTGTTTCTTTCGTTTTTTTTTTAAATCAGAATCTCACTCTACTGGTTGATGGAAAATATTTTCTTCGCGATACTTGCAGCACTTGAAGGATATGAAATACCAACTCACTTAAACGCCATCCTCAACGTCAAACGAAAGTTAAAGAAAAATGTTTCCCTCATCTAGGGAATAGTCCTGCCAAAATGGGACGATAGGAAATTTTGGAATTTTTGATTTTTTTTTACTGTTCTCACTGGCTTTAAGAATTGATTTTCCTTGCCGATGATGATAAGATAAATCGCGGACAATGTTTACATTTTTTATCCCATAGATGTGCGCTGTGCTGAGTGGTATACCGTGAGTTCTCTCTTCAAGTCGCGCATCCTTGCTCGCATTTCTAGTAATAAATAAAATTTCAACTTTGTTTTTTTGTAGAAAGGGAATTTTTCGTAGCGCAGGATAATGAATGGCAGTGTGCTTATAGATTATACAAATAGAAAATGCACATATTAGAGAATTCCAATCTAAATTGAACAAACTTAGCCTGCAGTAAATTTAATAAAAAATATTTGTATATCCATCTTAATGGTTTGGCCGGTGGTGGTATCGAGATATTTCACTATTGGAATAGAACACGCTTTCCAATATATAGTCCAATGTGCTCCTTCTATCTTCTTTTCATAAAAATTCTCAAAGAAAAATGAATAACCGTAAAAACAGTGAGACAAAATTCTGCACGACATCTCCTTATTTCTGCAATCGAATGCTCCCGCAGGCCGGATAGTCGTAATGGTAGAGCTTAGCGGTCTTACTATTAACTTGCTTAAAGTTCTCCCTTTCGAAGCACAACAGAAAGAAAACTAAGTTTCAGAGGCGTCGCAAGGCATTCTTATGGTCTGCCTACATTCTGAAAAGGCATACCATGGCCGGATATACTCGTACTTCCAATGGGATCCTGATTTGAGAACTCGAACAGTTCCATCTCTGGTCCAAGTTGTGTTCATCGGCGATTTCATTTCTTGTGATACTACAGACACTGGGGTTCAGACAACACTCAACCCATTCCGCATTCAGGTCGAAGAAGCCAGCTTTACCTGCTTCCTTTCATCTAAAGGTTTTTTTTTTTAAGAGCGTGAAAACTTTAAATAATAATACAAGACAGAAATATAGTTGGAATGAATATTTTTTTATTGTAATCTGGTAGATAATTTCATGACATTTATTTTTTTAAATATGATTTTCGGCATATGCCCTCCGCGGCTACGAGTTACATGTTTCATTCGATCGGTCCCACTTTTCACTACTTTTTCCAATGAACCAATGATTTAACATAGCCCCATAAAAAGTAATCGAGAGGCGTTAAGTCGTACGAACGAGAGTGTCAGTTAACAGGACCACTTCAAGGCCAACAAGTTGAGAACGGCGACGAATCCGCATTTCGGTGTCTTCTTCAACACTTCGCGCTACAGCAGCAATATTCTCTGCGGTACGCAACATTTCTTTGTCTTGTTAATGGTTTTGAATCGAAAAGGGTGAAATTAGTGCGAAAACGATCAGTAACTGCACGAATTGCTTGCTCATTAATTCGATTATGTTGACCGTAAAATTGACGAAGTGCTCTATGAAATTCACGAACAGATTTATTTTTTTCAAAGTAAATTTCCACAATTTGGATGCATTGTTCTGGCGTTAAACGATTCATGATGAATTGTCAAACACAGTTTGACATTGACAGCTGTCAAACTATAGACAACAACCATCGAAACTTCTCATGCTTCTCATGATAAAAAAAATCTTCTAACATAATAAAGGCACACATCTAGCTTGCTTATTTCGCAAACACTTAGAACTTCTTGATGTTAGTCAATTGTTAAGATAATGAAGAACGTCCGATGTTGGAGAAGAAAAGTTAACATGTTTTGCAGCAGGAAGACTTTTCAAAACGAAGGAGTCGTTTGTAGAACGAGAGGCTAGAGATAGTTGGGGTTTTGTTTCTGTTATTTGCGCTGCAAGATGTTAATATAAACGTTACTTGATTCATCATTCACTCCGCGCGATCTTGTTTAGTTTTGGTAACTCCTTCTTTTTTTCTTTTTACCCACTTGCTTTAGGACTACGCCGGGTATCCATTTTATTCGAGTACAGACAAAAAACCTGTTGCTGGGGGTAGTATTTGGACCTATTCTTGTACGGTTGCTTCTTATTGACTTTGTTTGAAATCAAGGCGGCTAGAACTGTTTGATGGAATCGACCATGTAACTTTTCGATCGGCGGGAAGTCCAAACTATCTGGTTTCGAACGATATGTCGCTAAAAATATAACCAAGACGTCAATCGTTAAAATATATCAAGCAATCCAATATTTTTGACAGAGATATCTTAAAAGTGCGGAACATCTGCTCCGCTGTACCATTGGACTCCGAGTTGAAAGGAGCTGGTGTGAGGTGTTGTATCGAATTCCTTCTGAAATCAGAGTTTTCGGTAAGCTCCTTGACACAAAAAATAGATTGCAGCGCGTGTGTGATTGCCAACGACGTAGTTGATGCTATCTCTATTATAAAAGAAAATTTCAAATTTGAATCGATAACAATAGGCCTCATGCTCCTTTTAAATGGATCGGAAAATCTACACAAAAATGTTTTCAAACCTTCACAGTAGTAGAACTGGAATTTTCCTTCGCGGAATCATTTAACTGATAAGTAACAAGAACTGTCGCTGTTTGGCTCGATATTGTGGATCGCAGGTTCCGCAGTACCAAGTTTCAGATAGCCATCGAGCCTAATTGATAATAAAGATGGTGCTGACAAATTTCATTTTATCGAAGAAAGACGAGAAAGCGTTTTATTTATGAAGTGTATACAGTACTAGCACCCACCACGTAAACGCCGCGAACGAGCGAGCATTAGCCAGGCAATAGTACTCTGCGGTGTAGTCATAACTTTCACAGCAAGCATCAGAAGATGTTGCGAGACTTATGAACAACACAATCAAGTTTTCAGCAAAAAAACGCCAGGAAACAACCTACAGGCTTTCCTATTAAAGGAGAGCAGGAACGCCGCTGATCTCTTAGAAACTGCGAAGCATTCGGGTGGTCTGCCGTTAATCTGGAGAGTCACGCAGATGAAACCCATCTATCAGTGAAAGGCCTAACCTCGGCCACAGCTTAGCCAAACATATGTTCAGAAGGGTTCATCCTCTGAGCCGTGCCTGGCAAGTTAATCGGCGATTTTATATCCCTTGACCATATTGCGACCTGGGACATGGATAGGACCCAATGTGTTTGGTCTTCCGTCTCTGTTCAGTCTTGAACTCGCTTGAAAGTTCTAAGAAGTTTCAGTAAGGCTCTTGGTTGTCACTCCAGATACAAATGCTTCGCCCCTGTGGCAATTTTTAACAACATAGTTAACTGCCATCAGAACTGCGTATATCTCTGTTTGAAAGAAGGACGCAAGCTTTCTTAGGGGTGGAATCTTACATTGTAGTCATCGATTTCCTGCCGATACCAGTCTTAGGAACAGGCAAAGTCATTTTCTGATTTTTACCACAGCACGAGTTCTGATTTCGTTGCATCAGACGGCATATCCATAGGACCAGAGTGGTAAGACAGTCGGCATGCAGGGTCATTAAAGTAGTCCAAATACTACTTCCTTTAGAAACAGAAGATGGGGTTTGAAGGTGCATCCCGTAATATTAATATTAAGGGAAGGAAGATTAATAAATGCATCTAGAAAGAAAGCAGGTGTGCCCCATGTAGTCGAGACAGACCGCTCTTTGAAGTCTTGTAATAGCAGCAGTGACTTATTTAGAACCTAATTAAAGCCGCATAGATCTACAACTTCTTTGCACTCTCAAAATACCGCCAGCGCTTAAGAGGCTTTCGACGTAAAATGTTTAGTCCATAGAAGTTCGAAATATAAGATGACCCACAAATTTCCCCTCTTTGGAGTATCGGAAGCTAATGCCTTTGAGCTTTAAATGGGCAGACCAATCAGCCTTTCCCTGTTTACCCCGGCGATCAGTTATTGGCCGCAGTGAGCATCCGATATTCCAGAAATTTCGGGTTTAATATTGACTCTGAGAACGCCTGACGGCTCTGGCTTGCTCGTAAAGACCATTGACTTGACGTAGCCCAAAGGTTGACCCGTGGACGAAAATAATGTTTCAACATGTCCCGTTAGTGATTTTAAATTAATGTCATCAATGAGGACGCTGGCATTAAATGTTTGTGGCATCTCATAAAGCATAAATGAGTTTGTAGCCATCCGATAGCGCATTTCTTATTTTTTGAAAAATTTTAGCCAGAAATGAGCGTCATCGCTGAGGAGTTGGAAACATTGTAGTGTGGAGCTCTAGACTATAAAAGCTCAGAATTTAGAAGGTGGGAGCCACCAAAGAAGTTAGGAACTTCAGTGCCTTAGGGAAGGTCTATTAGAATAGAAGCCGGGGTCTCGTTTTTAGAATACAATGGTAAGTTCTGCGCAAAATATTTCCGCAAGAAGTAGTACAATGCGAATTCTTTGTTGAAATCACCTTTTATACAATATGAAAGGGATCTGCAAAAGCGGAGGCTTGAACAAGTACGAATCGATGTTAAAAGGATTAAATGAGAAGAAAAAGTAGTAGCAAGTGAGACAATAGTAAGAAGAAAAACATGTACTGGTACACTCAGTAGGTCTCAGAATATTAGTTTCAATTTTTAGATAAAATTTTTTAAATTAGTATGTAGGGCATTTCCGTGGAATTAATATGAGATATAACAGGTCGAGAGTCTTATTTATTAACTATTGAACATTCTTTATTGGTTTGCTATATTATTACAAAGATTAAGATACAAAAGAAAAGTTAACACGCCAAAATGCCGTCTGTTGTGAGTTGACGTTACTTTAATACAAATAAACCATACAACATTAAAATAAAAAGACAATTAATTAATACATATAAAGAGGAAAAGCGTGAATAAATAATGCAATTTCGGTAATTCAAGGATTACAAAAACGAATCAGCAGGTTCTTACCCTCCGTTCCATTTAGAACATTCTTTGTTTCTTCAAGTATGAGAAACTCTTTAGAGAAGTAAGGCAAACGTAATTCTGATAGGTTGGTAGGTTATACTTACGCGCCATCTTGAGAAGCCTCTTCTGGAGACTATTGTCTGCCCTGCGCATCACTTTGATCATATAGTCGGCATTCGCTTTTAAGTTTCTGAGGTAGATTTGCGGGAGACCAGATTCAACGTAAATAGCGTATAAGGAGGTAGTTGGCGGGTGTTTAAAGATCCGTTTAAAGAAGAACCGTTGGACCGATTCACACTCTTTTAAGTACTTATAGCAAAACACTTGAATTGCGTAGCAGAGGCACGCGTTAACAATGGCATTGAATACCTTGAACTTTGGGGCGTAGCCGATTTGTTGGTTGCCAAAGAGGCTTCGCCACATTAGGTTAATGGCAGTCTTAGCAGCTACTGCTTTTCCTTGAATGTGAGCTTTCATATCGAGATTCGCTTTTATAAGAAAACCTAACTAATTATATTCCTTGAAAATTTCGATCGGCTCGCCCTCCAAAGTCCAGCTTTCTCGGGCATTCTGCTACCCGTACCGGTATCGAAAACCATAATTTTTGACTTAAAGGTGTTATTCTTTAAGTCCCATGAGTCGCAATAGCTTTTCAATCTGTATGTGGGCTATCAGACAAAATGACCAGATCGTCAGCATGCAAAAGGACTTTGACTTCAACTTCATCAACTGGAACCCCTCCCGGTAGATAGATTGCTATATCATCTATGTAGACAGCAAATAAAAGTGGGCTAGGGACACAGCCTTGTGGAACCCCTGTCTGAACTGAAAAATAGTCTAACTGTCATAAGCTCCTTATGCACTCTAATACATTTGGTCGAAAGTCCCAGTCGATAACTTGTACAGCATAGAATTTCTATTAACTGTGTCAAAGACAGCCGTAAAGTCTACAAAGAAGGAATACGGTTTCTTCCCCCTCTTTCTAAATCTTGTGGCAACCGTTGTCAATGCAAAAATTTGGTCTGCCTTAGAGAACCCTGCACTAAAACCCAAACTGTCAACCTTTGGTATAAGATTAATGTGAAGACCTTTCTAAACGCTGAGAGAAGAGAGACTCCCCTTTAGTTTTCTGGGAGACTGTTATCGCCTCTTTTAAATATAGCGCAAATCATGGATTTTAGAAATACTTCTGGTACTTTTTCTAGGCCTAATATTTTGTTGTAAGCAATGAACAGTATTTCGAGAAACACAGGAGAAATTTTTTTTAAAAACTCAACCAGAATACCATCTACCTCAGGAGCCCTATTGTTTTTCATTTTTCCCAATGCTGATATTAGATCAACCATCGAGATGGGAGCATTGAGCACAGAGACTTCGACATTAGGCAGGGCATACTGAAAGCTTAGATGGACTGCTGGTGGGCCTAGCAGTTTGCTGAAATGGTTTGCCAGTATTTCTAAACTTATAGCACAAATTGCCCGTAAATTAGTTCCACTTACCAGCCTCACAGTTTTCCAAAAAGATTTGGAGTCCTTGCTTCGTTATAGTCTAGTTTCTTATAATAGTCTGCTTGTTTCATCTTACACATCTCCTTGTACGTCTTATTCCCTTCTACATACAAAAGTCTAAAGACATCAGCGTTGGTTTTTCTAAATAAGTCCAGTAGCGCAAATGATTTATGTCTTAGTTGTCCATCTTGGCGATGGCGATGGCGCGATAGTTAGCTCATTGGACTATCACGCAGAGAGTCTGGGTTCGATTCCTGGCTGGGTCACCAACAATTTTTCAAATCGCCATCACCCTTTCGGCGGGCAATGGTAAACTCCTGAAAGTAAAAGTTGCCTACGAAAAAGCTTCTAAGCAGTGCCGTTCGGACTCGGCGATAAACCGTAAGCCCCGCTCAGATGTGACAAAAATGACAACATGAGCAACACAAATGAGTGTCAAGAAGCTAGGCCATGGCTCATACCGGGCTGCCAGCGCCACAGTGGTTTTTTTTTGTTTTGTTAGTTGTCTAAATGAATCATCAAATCACACCGCTAAGCTAGCTGCGCCAGAAGAGAAAGATTTTGGACAGGCGGAACTGGTTATTGCTTGTGATAGAGATGCAACAAAAGTTTCTAAAAGTTTGAAATGAATTTAAAAAAATCGGCAAATAATAACTTGTTTTTAAGCGATGAGATGTTATAAGCTAAAATCTTCAAGTTATAAAAATCATGTAAACAAAAGGCAACCCTATCCTAGTTACGTTGGTTAGGTTGGCTACAAATATTTCGGAAAACCATACGGCTTCCAGCTCGCTCTTGCGCATGCTCAGGATTACGCTGTGAAGAGGGTAACCATATAACGTTGTTGCGATCGTCTGGGATGTTGATGAGATTGTCAAAATATTGCAAGCCACTTTCACCGAATGTCACTTTGACATATTCCCACTCTTCTCTCGTTTTGACCACTAATCCTCGTGACAGGTTATATGAAAGTGTGAAGTTGTTTATTTGCATTTTAACTCCTTTTATAAACATACTAACCGATGGGTTCGACACTCTAAGTGCGGATTTTATCACAAAAAGTGATTTTCTCTTTTGGCGAGTGATAAGTGACTGTTCTCGGTGTATTGGAAATCTCGAACCTTACAGCTTCGCTGCTACAGATATTATTTTGTTTGTTGTGTCACTGAGTTGGAAATTTAAGACAACAGTGGTTTTGTTTGTTGACGCGTTGGTAAATTCCTGTGCGTTTTTGATCGGCAATGATGCGTTTCCTTGTGCATAGGTTGGTAAGACACAAGTTTGTGTGGCAAAGTCAACCTTATCCGGTTTTCCCTCTGCTGGGAAATGCAAAAGCACAGCATCTTCATTCTTTGCGTGTTAGCTCCTCCAGTTGTTTTTCCAGAAGATAACAATACTTCTCTGTAGCTGTTAACCGCTCGGTGAGGGAGGAATTTTGCAATCTAAGTAACTGGATTTCAGACGCAACGTTCTGAATATCCTGATTTGTTGCAAGGTCATTTAATTTTGCGAATCGTCCGAAATGACTTTGAGGTCTTCAACTGACATATGTCCCCCTCACTCCCATTGTTTTTCAATTTAATGTTTTTGGTCGAAATTTGTAGATGTTCGGCCTTAATGTGAATAATTTTCATGCGCAGCCGAGAAATAAAGAAAAATATTCACAGTAGATTGTGTGACTTTAAATGTCAACTATCGGCGATGTATCCTCAGAATCAGAGTACCAGTATTATTGCAGCTTCGTATTGAAAGCCAGCATCGATGCAGCAACTACTTTATCCACTTTATTTAGGTATAGGTACATGCCATTCAATTTGTCTCCATCAGTTTCATGTTTTTCAAATATTTTGAAAATTTCTCCCTCCTTGGCTAAGATATAGTATAATCATAATTAAAAAATTCTTCTAATGAACTGTTTTGTGTTACCCCCCTCGAATACAAGAACAAAACCCTCAGTTGGCAAAGAATCCCTTAACAAGCATTCTGCTCCCACAAACACAAACTACGAATACCTCCTCATTGAGTTTCACCTTAAATCTTTTTCCAACAATCATATCCTATCATCTTCTGCAATGTCTTCTCGAGGGTTAACCCAAATACCGCGTCATCAAGTCTACCGACCGATTGTCTACTTCCCCCCTCTTGAATAGAGAAACAACCTATATACAAAAAAGGACACCGAGTCCTTAGCAATTTCAGGTGTAGAAGAAAACACGAAAAGGTATTCCACTTGAGAAGATCTGCTCAACCCCAGCCTGGTTTAAAAGCACGAACGAATCCCAAAGGGCTCCTTGGCAGTATCTTCTTGATTATTTTCATAATTTTTTTAATTAATATCTCCCACCCGTTGCGGATGGATGGGTGGTTGATGTGGCAATGGTGGTGTTAGCCATCTTACAAGCGATCCGAAAATGTTACTTTTCAGGTCAGTTGGACGCTCCTTGGGTTGTTTTTAGTGCTTTCTTAAGAGAATCTCCATCTATACCCCATGGCTCCAATCTGTTTGATTGAAAGGAAACCAAAAGAAAAAGAAAGTTTTTCCTATTTCTTGAGGGTTGGTCACCTTGGTCTCTGTTCCTTGGCCAATTGCTGGTTTGAATCCGTTGGCATGGTAGCGGTTTTCATCATTTTCCCAAGAGTGTGTTCGTAGTGCTAATGTCTGAAAGATTTTCTCTTCTTTACTTTGAGTATCCTGGGCAGTGGATAGAAAAAGAAATTCATTTGAATTTCGTCGTCCTTTTGGGCTTCTGGAATTTGTTTTTTTTTTTTTCTTCGAGGGATGAATGGGGGCAATTTACTAAAATTTGCTAAAATTGGGGGCGCATCGTCGTAAATCTTTTCATTAGGAAAACTTTTCACAGTTATTAGTCTGATTAATTTGGCTTCTTCATAAATGGCCCCAAAACGCAAAGGGTCACCATGCATTATGCTTATTTGTGAGCAGGGATTATGCTTTCGTTCTTGTACTTGTTAGCTTGAGAAGCGGGACCCTCAGTTAGGTTGAGTGGAATTCTAAACTTTGAATGTTGGTTAGAGACAAAATTGCTTGAGTTAGGATGTATGTACATAGTCATAGTAGTCTCGGACTAACACGATGGAACGGATTAATTAATTAAACTGTTGTTTTGGTTTTTTTTTTTTTTTTGAGTTGGGGGATGGAAGGAAAGGGTAAGATATATTGTTTGTCTTGAGAATATCTTGTTTGGGCTGCGAAGAATGCCGACGAATATTTAATAATCGAGGAATGTTGCCAAAGTGAGCTGATTTATGGTGCTATTTGCGGTAAATGGGGGCTGAAAAGTGCGTTCTTAGTGGGGAACGATGAAAATATGATATTTTGGCATAATATGGTTGATTCTGTGTATTAAAATGAATGATTATCTCTTAAGATCAATTTAGACAAAATACGCCTTTGTATCTTTTCTTTTTAATTAGAAATTAATCTGCCCTACTGCCAATGTTTTCTTAGAACATCTTCTAAAAATTGTTAAACTTAGAGCATAACCTTTTCGTGAAGTATGCCTTCTTTCCATTTCATTTGTGGCAAAACGTCATGGTAGGGTTAAGGTCGTCTATGCGTGAGCCTTTTGTTAGTCCAACTTTTAACACTGGTCATTAGTCTCTCCGAAATCGGCCTGGTTTTCTCATGCAAATTTCGGAGGACCATAGCACAGATGTCTTTGCGCACAATTTATATGTCATAAGTAAAATTCGGTAAGGTCCATTGTAAACCTGATATTTAGCTTGTCGCATCTTCTCGTAGTAGGGCATTCGAAACTAAATTCAAAACCTAAAGATTTAACAACTAAGCGGGCCAATTGAGAACAGAGCTTTCCTTATTACGTCGATGATATGAGATAGGATGAATTCGATAAATATCAAAGCCAATTCATTTAAGCAGATAAATTCTTGACCCTCTTGACACGCTCTTTTCCCTTTTACAATGTAAGTACGTACGCGGGCGGTGATTTCCAATGCTTTGCATTTTCTAATGACTCCCAAATGAAGAGCTCGAGTGGGCATTTCAAAGGTAAGTGGGTTCCACGGCTTAGGAAAATAGTACGACATTTCAAAGTAGTTAGAAATTGGGATTGAACTAAACTGATGAGCACTCATTCACAGTTAGATGAATCTATGGCTAGGCTGGAACAAGCAATTGCATAGATACCCCCCGGGAAGAATTGATCCGATATGGGATTCGTACTCTTATTTTAGGTACTTAACGCCCCTTATATTCGGAGGCCAGATTAGACGGGATAAGAAACTTCATACATCGCTTAAGGTAACACAGCCATTCCGCTATATTTTGACGACTTCGAGTATGTGGATGGTTCCAACGCAGTTTGTTATTGACACATACACAGAGAATTGAAAGTTCTTGATTCGACGGTGCAAGTGTCATTTATGGATACTGGTTAAATATTTACATTTTGGCAACAGACGGCATTGTTTCATTAAAGTCTACTCCAAGAACAAGGACGTGAGTACACGACTGAATGTGAAAAACAGAGATTACTGTCATCAGCAAGGAATATACTGGATAAAAAATGACAGACAAGATACTCTCAAAGGAAAAATAAAAACAGTATCGGCAATACAATGGAGCCCTGTGGCTTACCAGCTTTTACTTGATGCACATAAGATTTCAGAAAAAAACTTAATGTGAGCATTGCAAAAGGTAATTTGTTATTTATTGATGAATAGATTCGTTGATCCCACAAGGTGTATTTTCGACAAAAGAGCATAATACTAAGTTATTTTAAGTACCATTGAAATATCTTGCTTTTGTCAGATTGGTGAAGACTTTGTTTCAGTTTTTGATTAGACAGACATGTCATCAAATCACCAGTAGACGTGGTGTTATGAAAATTTGACTGCAAATTGTTGAAAAATTTCATGTCTCACGATCATTAATGAGCTGACGTTTTATCAGTGTTTCCACGACGTTGAAAGGAAAGTTGTAAGTTCAATATGTCTACAGGAGAACAGAGAAGACTCGTCTGTTTAAGGGACAAGTTGAGAAAAGGAGCCCTAAATAGCAATTGGAAGGAAACTTCCTTTGAACTAGGACCAATATACCATCTGGAGGACGATGAAATAGCTCATACAACCATACCAGTGCGAATGAACTCCTATGTGAATACGCTATAATTTTTGCAAATGGTGGCAAATGTTAATTCTACTTTAAGATTTGTGGACCCGGAGTATTGACTAGACGATGTGCCACTCAATTGGGGATCAACCATCAGTTTGGTGAAACAGTGTAAGATGCTCCCTTACAAAGTGCAGACAGTGCATCAGCTGTTAGCTGTAACCAATGCTCAAGCCATCCTGAATCTCGATCACGAGGGAGACAACTTTTCATCGAAATCAATATGAGTGACGGGGACCATTTACATCTCTGTGGATGTTTGAGTAAGCAAAATCATCGCTTCTGGGACACAAAGAGCCATTGCACCCACTTAAAAATACTGCAGGGTGTGCTGATTTTCGAAAACGCTGCTGGCCAAACTACTACTGTGGACGGCGATGAATTGGGACTTGCGAAACGGCGCATATTATATGCGCCACAACTGAAATTCTGAGGGCTGCATTGGCAGGTCGCCTAATCTCTCGCCTGATTTAACCCTTCCAGATTTTTTTTTTGTTGGTTTTTTTGAAGTCACGAATCTAGGTCAGCAAACCTCAGGCTCTCGAAGCTTAAAGAGAATATCCGTCAAGAATGCGGGGACCTTTCGCCGGAAGTTCGGCAAGCGTGATAGAAAATGCCATAAATCGGACTCGGCGGGTCATTAATTTTAACGGCTACCACTTAGTCGATATCATCTTATCGAATGAATGCAAGCAAATTTAAGACATCAAGCAAACACAATCCCAAAGTAAAACCAACGTTTTCCATTTTTTTAAAAAAATATTGTAAACATCGGGTGACAAATTTTGCGCCACCTTGTAGATGGAAGGTTTCCCATGTTAAAATTTGCAGGGAGAGATGACACAATCTGAAAGAGATTTTAATGTTAGAATACATGAATAGAATGCCTCTCATGTTCTCAGACATTTAAGGTTGGATTTCTGCCTAGTTTAGAGTTAAATCACTAAAGAGGATGGAATTTCAACTGCACAAAATGAAATTTCGGATAAATTAATCTTTACCTTCTGTAAAATCATAAAGAGCGTCTTTAATGTTTTACCTATGACATGTCTTATATTGTAGATGTGCTCGACGAACTCGTAGAATCAGTTTTCGAAAAAAAACCTGCTCTTCGCTTTTGTGGGCCTTCAGAGCGCGAAATTAGGTTTGATTCGAATTCAGGCTTGTTATTTGTTGACATACTTCAGGCCCTAGATTGGTTGCCTTAAATTTCCTCTGATTACAAATCCACATCTAATTTATTTGATTCTTTTAGCAATGACCATTGCAGCAATCACTCTTAAGCCTGAGAAGCCAGATTCTTAAGAGGGTCATGCCAACAACCCAATACGGGGTTATGAGTGCTGCTTTTGTTTCGAAAAGTTCATTTTTACTTTGACAACCTAGCAAGATGCCGATAAATCTCTATATTATTTCCTTGTACTCATATATCGAGGTAGCTTATGCGAAGTAATCGGTTCGTCTTCCTTTGACGTCTATTTATTGCATTATGTGGTTGCATTGGTTTGAGTGTTCAGCTAAATTTGCAATGTCTGACTCTTCACTGAATTTTAAGACATATATTTGGTTCAATAATATACATATGTTGACATGAGAGGCATGAGGTTTTATACAGAAAAAAAGTTAAAGTTTTCTTAATCTTTAAACCATATGCATACACCGAAATCGACCTGTCCGGAAGCGCTAGAATTACTCGCCTCCGATAGGTGGGATATGTTGTACGAATGCACAACACCATTTCGATCTTTATAGTTTTCGAACCTATTCCCAAGGACCAATGCAGTAAAGGAAACATCGCCTTAGACGACGCGAGGATCCGTCGCTCGAGAGGAAAGGGACCTCAATAAACATTAACTGGAGAGAGCTGTTGGTTGATGCCCAGGTCCAACCTGGCCTACATCATCACTTTAATTTAAGTAAAAGTAACAGTTAATTCTAACTACAATTGCTTGTTCTAAACCTGTATGAAGCCTAATATAGAAGGGAGGATATTGCAGTGGCAGCACTGCGCATTTACATTGCTTGTAAAGGTTTTGTTTTTTAACCCAGTACTAACTCTGACATTTGTATCGGGCAAACTAATTATTAGATTGCAAACTGTCAGTCTCATGTTTACGAGTATATTTAGTCTTTGCAATTCTATCGTAATAACATACACATTTCAACAACGTTAACAAATTTGAGAAATTTTGTTCTAAAATTATGGTTCTGTGCGCCAAACTTTTGAGACACTTGCACCATATTACACACTACATAATCGACCATCTGAGACCGCTATACGTTGTATTGTTAAGGTTTTTGCTCGATATTTAATTTGGATGATAAGAAGAGTACATACTGAAGAGAATATTGTTTAGGAGAATGTTGAACAACATCCAAACTTAGCGATTCGACGTAGTTCACGACAGCTTGGTCTTGCCTGCCACTTTATGAGAAATTTTAAACAAAGTTCCAGCTTGTGCAAGAAACGAACCCAAAATCATTTGCATTGAAATTTCGGTGAATCGGCTCAAAATTTACTGGTATTGGATTCTCGGTTTTATCGAAAAATTGTGTTCAGCGATGAAGATCATTATTGGCTCAATGGGTATTACCGTCAAAGGTATTCGCTATAAAGCTATGATAAATGACTTTTCCATTCTCCGATTGAATGCCATGAATGTGCAAGAGATGTGCTTCCTTCCTCTTTTCTTTGGGGATACATAAAGTCGCTAGTCTAGGCTGATAATCCAACAACAATCAAAACAGTGGAAGGGAACGTTATTTGGGTTTTGGACATACGGCCGCCAATCCTTGAAAAAGTGGACAAAAATATTTTCTCTTGTGGTGTGCATTCAAAATGTATTCTCTCGATTAAATACAAACGAATGGCTAAATACTGCAATTACCTAGATAGCAAATTTGAAACAAATAAATCTTAAACGAGCCTTAACCAATCGAAGAGTTGTAGCTATTGGATTTATAATTTAGAAAGCCCGCAGAACAGCGACTCGTTTTATCTCCCACTGGATTTTTTTCTAACTTTCTAACTCACATAGAATACTAGTATGCATCACACTTTTCCCAGTAAACTATTAAAAACCAAGTCAGATCACTAAAATTTGGCCATCGAAAATACAATTAACGCAATCTAAGCTTATATCACTGAGGCGCTCAGATATAAATCAACATGCCTCTGTTTGAAAAATTTTAAAAACCCTCAAAATTGCCTAAGTGACACCAATATACATACGAGTACACTGCTGTGTCCAAAAAGTAGTCGGAATTTTTTTATAAATCAAAAAATCTTTATTTATTCTTCGAAATCAATTTCGTCCCCTTCAAAATAGTCCCATCCCGATATAATACACTTATGCCACCGCTTTTTCCAGTCCTCGAAGCATGCCAAAAAGTCTTCTTCCGGTATAGCCTTCAGAGCGCGCGCCGATTCATGTTGAATGTCTTCAATCGACTCAAAACGGTTTCCTTGGAGTAGTCTTTTGAGTTTTGAAAATAGCCAGAAGTCACACGGAGCCAAATCAGGTGAATAAGGTGGTTGCATTTTTGACGAAAAAGTTACGAAGAATCAGTGAAGTCCATTCAGCATTTTTGGTACCAATCGAGACTTGACACGTTCGAGGCCCAAAACATCTTTCAAAATAGTATTAATTGATCCAATTGAGCCAATTTCATCAGCAATGTCTCTTATAGTTAATCGACGGTTTGTAAGCACTAATTCTTTTACTTTTTGGATGTGAGCATCATTAGTTGAGGTCGATGGTCGACCAGGGCGCTCTTCGTCTTCAACGCGTTCTCTACGTTCTTTGAACAATTTATACCAATCATATGTTGTTGATTTTGGTAGAGCTCAGTCCCCGTAAGCCTTCTTCAACATTTTCAATGTTTCTGCAGCATTTATTCCATTCAGGAAACAAAATTTGATAGCACTTCTTTGTTGAATAATTTCAGACATTGTTAAAAATCCCCAAATTCACTTTTTGTGTCGCACAAAAACAAGCGTAACTTAAACACTAATGAATATTTTGACATATAATTTGTCATGGAAGTCAGTAACAGTTGTACCAACTTGAGCGAAAATATTTACCCGCGTAATTTAAATCGAAATGTTCCGACTACTTTTTGGACACAGTTGTACGAGTACATAGAAGAGTTGTGAAAAATTAAATAAATGAGTGGAAAATGTAATAAAAATCAACGATCTTACATCTCTAATAATATTCCCCCATTCACCAAAGTCAGTATGGCCTGTAAGAGATACGAGTATCAATCAGAGTAAAAGCTACCATATCTTAGTATTTTTTATGGGTTTCAGTAAAGCATTTGATACATTAGTTCATACAAAAATACTTAAAGCTCTGCAACGGATCGGTATTCGCGGGGTATTACCGTGCTGACTAAAGGATTATCTGAACAACCGGCCGTTAAGTATAAAAGTCAAGGACATGTAAAGTAAAAGGTAAGAAATGCACAAAAGGGTGCTTAAGGTTCGAATTAAGGGCCTATTCTCTTCGTACTTTGTAAGAATAAGCTTCTACATCTCTTTTTGTTTAACCAGATCGCATAATTAATGCAAGAAAAACTTAAAAGCGCTGTAAAGTGGTGTCACTGTAATGGCCTCGAAATCGTCACGGCAAAAATGACGCACATTCCAAGTCCACAACATAGAGTTACACAACAGCAGATAATCCTCATAAAGTTTGTATGTGCGTCTACACCAAAATAGCTCATTAAGATCGTAGAAACATGTAGATACCCAGGAGTTATTGTTGTCACCTAATCTATGACAAGCATATCGACTGGACTCGTATTGCTCTTTAGGAAGGTTTGATTTGCTTTAGTAGATCTGCGATATTAAGCCACTTCGTAGTCTATTTTGCTCAGAGTAGCGCCTCGCAATCGCTTACTAAGAAGTTTCAACGATTTCAAACTTCAGCGCTGAAGCTTATCATCCACACAGTCATTTATGATGGTAGACGTGCCAAAGTGATGGTAGTCTAGCATACGAGTATCTACAATATAAGCATTATAACGACGTCCGATTTAAGATGCCACTTTACCGTGATGTCAATATAGAAGGATGAGCCAACGTAACATCTACTATTAAACATAGTTCAGATATAATGAACTTCCTGATAACCTGAAATATATAAAAAAATATATAATATAGCAATATCATTTTGAAGAGGTAATACTTGCTTAACTTTAACAAAACTATTTCAAAAATAAAATAAGAAGAATAAGAATCCACATATATAGTACTGGTATATTTCTACTCGTACACCGCTATAGAATTAGATATTTTCAATATTTTCATACACTTTGCAAGAATGTATCTTTCTTGCCTTTTTTGTTTAACATTTTAAAAAAAATGCAATCTTTTACGATGTCCTATAAAAACATTTCCACAAGATTCAGAGGCAACCCTTCTCCAGAGCCATTGGACGGATAGCGGGTAGCGATTTAATTCTTCTGTTCATTCGTGGAACGTTTTTGCTTCACCGCCAACACAAGATTTAATTAAAACCAACGACTTGATTTATGACCAGAGTGTCTAGTCTTCTCGATGGGTGTGCTGAAAGCTAAAGCTCCGGCTGTTGTAGTTCTTCTTGGCATTCCTAAGGGGTAGCTGCTACCCCTTTTTTATTGATTCTATCGGAATTCGTTCTGTTATTTTTTTTTCATTTCTTTTGTTTCCTTTATTTTTTCTATTTTTTTTTTAATTTCTCCTTCTCTGAGTTTCTTTTAATCTGTTGGCACTATGTTAACCCAGGAATTTTGATTGGAGGGTTTTTTTTTTATTTTCTTTTTGAGCGGGTAAGGTACAAAAGGGTTTCTTCCGGTTGGTTTTTTATGGCACGGCGGTGGCCTTAAGTAACTAATAATCTTTTATGCTGAGGGTTGTAATCGTTTAAAAAAATACGTGTTAATGGAAGAAAAAATACGAGAGAACAAATCGGTAAGAACATTTTGGAATTTTGTTTCTGTTATGAGTTTTTTTCGGTTATGGAGTGTCCAAAATTGCAATTTCAATGTGAAATAAATATAACCTTAAGACAGAATGGTTGGAAATTCTTCCATTTCAACAATTTACACTTTGAACTATTTGCACAGTCAAACTAAGACTGCGCTTCAAGCCTTAACCAGGATTAGAAGCATGACTATCAATTGAAAATCAATACCAGACCTAAAGAAAAGTAACAAATCTTAGTACAGCGACCTGTGTATTTCCTACATAATTTTGACCATTTTGAGTCTCATATCCACAACAGCTAACCATATATTTAAATTTTGAATCACTGTTGATTTGTCTACCTTATTAAGCTTTTTCTCGTACCCGTAAACAATCAATCAAGCAAAGTAAGATCTTGAAAACCAATTTGCAGATCCCATTCTAAAATCTATCTCTCACCAAGCTTTGATTTAAGCTCTCTGGAGTAATTCGATCTATAACTCGTATTTCCATCCCACTGATTCTACATATCGTCCGAATTTTTCGTAAGTTATCTTATTCACATTGACTGTAACGCCACCTCTTGCCTCATTTATTTAGCCAAGATCATTTCGCAAAATGTTACAAGATGTAGACGGAAAAAGTTCAATTACTGTGGGTGGACAACAACAAGTACCTGAAAACGTTAACCAAATGCAACGATATTTCGGAGACACTTTTCTAGTTTATTGGCAAGCCATGGTCAAAATCCGAATATTTGATGTGAATGTGTTGCCTACTACTCGTACTTAGGAAAATGTTTGCGTTTGTTTGACCTGGACTTGACGCATAAAAAACAATCTATATGCCTGTAGCCATTCAAGACGAAACCGAAACAATAGCAAATGATGCTATTAATTCAGTCAACGCCATCATCCAATACTACATTCAAGTGCATTGGATGTATACAATATTGCCTTCATGAGTAACTTCCTACTGCGCAACACCGAAAAGTGGGTAAGCAACGAATATGTCCATAGTGAGCATCGGTGATAGTACAACAATTCATCATCAGGCGATAACAATCCATAAATGTAAAAGGTCATTCCGGAGCCTAAGTAAGCGGCCTCGAAATGGAATGACGAAAGGATGAATATCAGCGAACAAGTAGTCGAATACTTAATAAAAAGCGTACTACACTCTTGGAACAAAGAAATAAAAGTCGATTTTTCAGATTGACAAGAAGGGACTAGAAAAAACGATCGAGCTGTATACACTGGGCAAATTACTGTGCAGCTGTTGCGTTGGATATTAGAAATGCCTTTATCTTGGCTAATTTGTAATTCATAAGAAGGTCACTAGTCAGAATGGATACATCATTCTACTTATGAAAGATTGTATCCAGCTTTTTCACCAACAGAAAGTTAAGATATGAAACCGACTAGGAGAAAGGTATTATTAAATCTTCGCAGGAGTCCCACAAAGTTCAGTACTTGGCCCCATACTCTAGACTATCATGTATGATGGAGTTCTGCAATTATCACTGCCACCAGTAACAAAAATAATCAATTTTGCCTCGGCGTCGCCATTGTAACTGTTACAAAGAAATATAGATATAGAGCCAGCCACGAACAATGTAATCAACCTCATCAAAGACTGGGCAATATGCGCCCGGAAGATAACACACCTTTTGGCACAATTAAAAAAAAACAAAAAAAACAAAAAAAAACTAAAGGCTGCATACACCATAAAACTATGAACTTAACACAATTGCAGTAGTGCTTAAACAGGGCAGGTTGTAGTTTACCCTAACGCATCAATATTTTGTCATATGGGAGGCAACCAACCCAGGAGAAGCGGGCGTAACGCATTTAATGCATCGCAAACGTCAACTCTATTGTCAAACGAGATACTTCTAGTTGCGGGCCTTAATTGACCTGTAATTAGAAGTAACCTTCAAATTTAAATCAGCTGCACAGCAACTTAAACAGGCATCCAGATTCATGAATAAGTATCCTGGTTAGGAAGTCGGTAAGTTCAAGACTATGTTGACGTTGGGGCTACGTACCATACAAGCCGTTAAACAATCGATTATTTGTATGCTAAGTCCAAAAATTGTGTGATCGGCAGTTTTACCACGAGGCTGCGATTTTACTCCATTAAAGAGGCGACCAAGACACTCAAGAACAATGTTGGTCAAGCTGTTTGTGAAATACGGGTCGAAACGATCGAAAATGTATTTTTAAGAAAACTGGGTTGACAGGAGGACCTACTGCCAAGCTGGACGAGACAGTCATTTGAATAGTTTTTTTTATAGCCTTTTAAAAAATAAACCAAGAGATGTCTCACCCTTTAGAATACGACGAATCGTTGTAGATAAAAGTTCAAACTACCACAAAATACTATTACTTACTTACTTTAGGTGGCGCTACAGTCCGGGGTGGACCTGGGCCTCAGTCAACAAGCTTCTCCAGCCAGCTCGATCCCTGGCTAGCTGCCTCCAGTTTCGCACGCTAAGTTGGCTGAGGTCCTCTTCCACTTGCGTGCGCCACCTGAGTCTCCCTCGGGGGCGGATTCGAAGACTTTTCGGACCGGAGCATTGGTGTCCAAGCGCTCTACATGACCCAGCCATCTCAGTCTTTGGATCTGCACTCTTCTGGCTAGGTCCATGTCGCTGTACAGTCCATACAGTTCGTCGTTGTATCTCCTCCTCCACTCACCGTCAATGCAGACGGAACCGAAGATCGCCCGAAGAATTTTTCTCTCGAAGCAACCAAGAACACCCTCATCCATTTTTGATAATGTTCATGCCTCTGCGCCATAGAGCAGGACCGGGATTATTAAAGTCTTATAAAGGGTGACTTTTGTTGTCCGAGAGAGGGCTTTGCTACTCAATTGCCTTCTTAACCCAAAGAAACAGCGGTTGGCACGAGTTATTCATCGCTTGATCTCAGCGCTGGTGTCGTTGTCTGTATTTATAGCGGAGCCTAGGTAGACAAAGTCCTTAACTACCTCAAAGTTATATCTGTCGAGGGTGACGTTCTGTCCGAGACGTCGGTGTTGGTTGTCCTTTTTGCTTGACAGCATATACTTGGTCTTGCCCTCATTGACCGCTAAACCCATTTTCGCCGCTTCCGTCTCAATACTCGCGAAAGCGCCACTGACATCACGCTGCTTTCTCCCGATTATGTCAATATCGTCGGCGTATGCGAGTAGTTGGACGGACTTTTGAAAGATAGTGCCTCTTGTGTTTGCTCGTGAGTTTTGCACTATTCTTTCAAGTACGATGTTGAAAAAATCGCATGACAGCGCATCGCCTTGTCTAAATCCTTTCTGGACATCAAAGGTCTCGGTGAGATCTTTACCGACCTTGATGGAGCAGCGTGCAATCTCCATCGTCATCCTGCACAGACGGACGAGTTTGGCAGGGATGCCAAAACTAGACATTGCTCTATATAGCCCGTCTCTATAGATGCTGTCATACGCGGACTTAAAATCGATGAATAGGTGGTGGGTATCGATCTGAAGCTCATGGGTCTTCTCCAAGATCTGCCGTAGTGTGAATATCTGGTCGATGGTGGACTTTCCTGGCCTGAAGCCACACTGATATGGACCTATCAGGTTGTTGACAAACGGCTTCAGGCGTTCACACAATACGGCGGATAAGATCTTATATGCGATGTTAGGGAGGCTGATGCCTCTGTAGTTGGCGCAGTTCAGAGGGTCTCCTTTCTTGAGAATTGGACAAACAATGCTGAGGTTCCATTCATCGGGCATACTTTCGTCCGACCATATTTTACAGATGAGTTGGTGTATGCTCCTTACCAAGTCATCGCCTGCCGCTTTGAAGAGTTCGGCAGTCAGGCCATCCGCTCCAGCAGCTTTGTTGGACTTAAGCTTCGATATAGCTATCTTCACTTCATCCAGGTCGGGTGGACGGAATTGTTGGTCATCATCGTCTAGGTTGAAAGGTTGATTCTGCCTGACAGCGGTATTTGGTCCGTCATCGCCGTTATACAGTCTGCAGAAATGATCTTTCCAAATCCTCAGCATCGACTGCGATTCTACTACGATGTTCTCTTGTTCATCTCTACAGGCTTCGGTTCGGGGTTTGTTTCCGCGGCATGTTATTTTTACCTTTTGGTAAAACTTCCGAACCTCATTCCTGGAGTAGCATCTCTCAATTTCCTCGATCGCGCGCTTCTCATGCTCTTTCTTCTTCCTCCTGAGAAGCCGGTGCTCGTCTCTCCTCTTCCGCTCATAGAGCTCATAAGCAGCTCTGGTCTTTCTAAGCAGCGCAGCGTTATATGCATCTTGCTTAGCTGCATGTGGTTGCCGGCATTCATCATCGAACCAGGGGTTTCGTTGTGGTGGACGAGTGAAACCCAGCACATTAGAAGCGGCATCTCTGATGGCGTTTTGGCAGTGTTTCCAATGATCTTCGATGCTTGATGCTGGTGGCATTGGACCTCTTAAGAGATTAAGAGACACTTGATCGGAAAAGGACTTGGCGATCTCTTGCGATTCTAGCCGTCTGACGTCGAATTTTCTCACAGCATTAATTTGTCTTGGCGTAGTTTGGGATATCCGCAACCGTACCTTGGCTACAACAAGGTAATGGTCCGAGTCGATGTTGGCTCCTCGGAACATACGGACATCCATAATACTGGAGGAGTGTCTTGCGTCGATTGCAATGTGATCAATCTGGTTGACTGTTGATTGATCAGGAGTTCTCCAAGTCCCCTTGTGTATGTCGAGATGTGGGAACCGCGTGCTAGCCATGACAATGTTTCGCCCCGCCGCAAAGTCGATTAGCCTGAATCCGTTATCGGAGGTGGTGTTGTGCAGGCTATATTTTCCGATTATTCCACCAAAGATACCATCTCTTCCTAGCTTTGCATTAAAATCACCGAGGACAATTTTAATGTCATAGCTAGCAAAAATTATTTGAACAGGACTTTAAAGTCCTGTTATTAAGAGGCCTGATTTTGCTTCTAACATCTGTGTTTGTTCGTCTGACTAACAAAGATTCAGCATTCTAATCTTATTAAAATTTGGCAGAATAATTCTGTATGAGCTACTAGAAGCCACTGTATTTGCAATGCATTTGCTATGCACCATTAAACCTGTCAATTCACTGAAGAACATAGTTGAGTTCCTTATGATCAGACTTGCATTGCATCGAATGCATACTCGTATGATAAAAGGTACATATATCTCAAACTAGCGTTTCGTTGACAAGCGCTCGAATGTATTTTGGCTCAGGGCCTCTGTTGGAGAAATTTTGTACAAAGTCGACTGTCTTTGTACTCAGTGCTGAGTCGGAAAAGGAATGCAATCGGATATTAAAAATTGGCTCTAAAACTGATCTAGGACGTAAAATGAGAGTCTTTGTAGAGCGCGACAACCTTGGAGTAAGTAATTTTAATGGCAATTTACTATATTATAAAAAACAGATGAGGGAAGTTAATTATCTTGAAATGCCGGGCTTGCAAGCCAGCTTTAATGTTTCTAGGAAAGTTTGAGGACTTAAAGCCTCATTGAATGTAGTAAGACTTTAGTTTGGATCGTGATTAATTTTCTTGGTAAGGCTCAGATTATATATTGGGTCTATAACTTATATCGTGCAGTTTGCTAAGAGATGGCGTAACTTGTATTATTCCATTGGAACATGCGTTGGAAATCTACTGTCATTGTACGTCATTTCAGTATATGTCATTCATTTGAAGCGTAAACAACAATAATTTTTTTTCACTCAAATATGTCGAACTTTGTGCCTGAAAAAGTGTTTTTGTGGGGAGTTCTTCTTCATTACTTTAATATGAAGAAAACTGCCGCCGAAAGTCATCGTATTTTGGTGAAAGCTTATGATGAACATGCGCTAGCTGAGCGAACGTTCCAAAAGTGGTTTGCACGATTTAAAAGTGGTGATTTTGGCTTGGAAGACGATGAACGTCCTGGGCAGCCAAAAAAGTTTGAAGATGAAGAACTGGAAGCATTACTCTATCACTTTACTGTGCCAAACACAATCTTTGGGTGTCACTCAAGCAGCCATTTCAAAACGTTTAAAAGTACCTGGATATATTCAAAGGCAAGGAAATTGGGTTCCACATGAACTCAAGCCGAGAGACGTCGAAAGGCGGTTTTGCATGTCCGAAATGCTGCTGGAAAGCCACAAAAGGAAGTCATTTTTGCATCGGATTGTTACTGGTGAAGAAAACTGGATCCATTACGACAACCCCAAGCGCAAAATATCATATGCGAAACCCGGCCAACCAGCCAAATCAACGGCAAAGCCGAATATCCATGGCGCGAAGGTAATGCTCTGTATTTGGTAGGATCAGATGGGTGTGCTGTATTATGAGCTGCTAAAACCTGGTGAAACCATCAATGGGCAATGCTACCGAACACAATTAATCCGTTTGAAGAGAGCAGTAGCCGAAAAATGCCCGGAATATGCGACCAGACACGAAGCAATAATTTTCCATCATGACAACGCTCGGCCCCATGTTGCTATTCCGGTTAAGAACTATTTGGAAAACAGTGGATGGGAAGTCTTACCCGTCTTATAGCCCAGACCTTGCCCCGTTCTGACTACCATTTGTTCCGGTCGATGCAGAACCCCCTCACTGAAATACGGTTCACATCAGAGCAGAATATCAAAAATTGGCTTTATTCATTCTTGGCTGCCAAGCCGGCGCAGTTCTTTTGGGATCTGATCCACAAATTGCCAGAAAGATGGGAAAAAGTTATAGCTTCAGATGGGCAATACTTTGAATAATACTATTGTACATGTTTTTCTTAAATAAACGTTAAAATTTTGAAAAAAAAAACGCAATTGAGTTATATACCCAATACTTCTCAGGACATGGATTTGCTATGGAACTGTCATTGACATTTGGGTCTTCTACGAGGACCAACATAAATGGCATCTCAGGGAGATCAAACAAATGCTCCAGACGTCTCTTCAGTTTGCTGTCTCCCGGCAGGAATGATTCTTAGTTTTCTCCTTATTTGTGCACCTTAGTCCGATAAGCATTTGTTGCTCACCTCCTCCGACACTCAAAGTGATGACAACAGCGCGGAGCAAGTGCCTTGTGAATGACCGGCTTATGCTCGCATAAGGAGGTTTTCCACTGAAACGCTCAGTAGCTAGGCCAAAGCAGTATCGGCGTTCAAGTAAGCAATGTACTATAATACTCGTACCTATACATCATCTTTTAAAGCTTCCAAAAACTTCTTTCACAGTCATATTAGCCATTAAATTTTCTTTTCTTCACAGCAAGACATCCTTGACCCAACACCGGTTCCGATCTTATTAAAAGGACGGAATTACATTGAAAGCGGCTCTTTAATTTTTCAACATTACCTTTCTAACACACTTGGTTGGGTGATCTCCTTCAATAAGTTTTTACTTACTCGCCGCCTGTGTGCTCTCTGGTGTACGATTTTTTCTAATGACGTTGCAACTTTCACTGCAAATCCTTTCAACGTTTCAATCTTTTCTTCGATTTAATTGAAATCTCAACACGACGATGATGATTATCACCGCTTCATCAATTGACATCTCAATTCAACCTTCACCTTCGACATCGCCTTCGTCATTCCCAAATGGAATTGTCAAAGTGTAAGTTACAAATAAAAAAAAAAGAAGCAAATGTCACAATGACAAGCGTGTTTCTCGTTCTTTTTTACTGTTATTCTTCTTCCTCCATTTTTCAATTAACTCTCACCATAATCCGTGCAAGGTGACAACGGCGATTTAGTTTAATCATTTCAGAACTAGACGGAACAATTTCAGGAACTCATCCTATCCTTTTGGGGATTTTTCGCGCCAGCAATCTGCCTACTGACATTGATGAATTGAATTTTCTCAATTTTCCATTGAAGCACATTTTCGCTGAGCAATCAGAAAATATGTAGCCGGCTGGCGTGTGACAGGAATGTCAGGCGTTGCAAAATCTCGCAATGTCAGTATGTTTCTATTTTGCTCATTAAATAGCGAAACGGCGGGTTCAGAAAATGGTTAAATTTCGCGAACTCATTATTTTCTCGCTCGAGATCTGGCCGTGTGATATTAGTGCGGCTAGTGTAATGGTAAATTAATTTTTTTAATTTTTTTTTTGCCTCTCAACTTTATGTCATGATGTCAATTGGTGGACATATTCGGACTGAAGAAGGTTTCGCCAATGAAACGGGTATCGGAATACTTAGATGGCAGATGGCCGCTCTTTGGAGATGGAGGCGGTGGCGAAAATGCCCAGAACGCGAGATGTAATTAACTGCTGGCTGCGTGTTATGTTCGGTAGCGCGTAACCGGAATGGTTACCTCCAACGATCCCATGGTGAATATACAAGTGGCATAGCAGCCAACCATCACCCAAAAGTCCGTTCCGATACAAAGTGACATAAATTGGAAATTTTCTGCCGAATATTTGAACGTCCCTATCTATGTAGATATGTGTAGGTAGTACGAGCGGTGTACGCGATGTTAGACAGTGCCATTCTCTATACTGTGTTTGACTTGAACCAATTTTGATAGCCCATGTCCGGGATATCTATCCCAGGTCGAAAAAGTCAGTTCAGCAGACGACTATGACGATGACGATGACGATGACGATGACGGTGACGACGACGATGGCCTCAATGGTGTCGACGATGACGATGGTTTTGCAGCCGCGGTTTGTGTTTGCGTTGAGATTTTTCACCGCACTAACTTCATTCTCAGTCATGCAAGGGTGCGTGAGACCGCGCCGAAGAACGAAAGGTGCCATGTAACAGCGCTAGCTGAATAACAAAAGGACAAGGCATCCATGTACTACAGCTCCAGTTTGACTTTGAAACTAAACATAAAGGAAGTACCATACATACATACCCTCAACTAACCTGTATTCGTAGTTTTATACGAATATACGAGTAACCGCGGAAGGGCGAAGCGGATCGACATAAAAAAAAAACGCTTCAAACACCAACGTTGGTCCGGACGAGTGTAGGACGCAATTTTGTAACCGAAAATTGGATACTCACTGAGCGTATTTTGGAACACGTAATGATATGATGGTCATGGTGATGGCGATGGTGATGGTGACGGTCACTGGAAATATAATGTCCCGCAGTTTAGGTTTGATGCCTTTGCGGCGGTCCTTGGAGATTTTTTTTTGACTCTGTACTGGTCTATGTCGTGCTCGATGGAGACGGTTTCATGTTCGGGAATTTAATTGAAGTGTGCCCCAACCAGCAATCGGGTTCAAGGGACAAAAACCCGAGGAATGTGATGTGTTTGGATAAAGAGCAGGTTGGTATGTTGTCGGATTCCTATTTTAGTAGACGCGTTACATTTTGCTGGTTCAGGCACTTTTTTTTTTGTTTTTTTTTTGAAAATTTATTCTTTGTGCCATGGGCTAAGGGTCGTGTTGTGAGAATTATTTATCGTTGACCCGAACACCGGGTGAGTATGTTAACATGGCATTTTAGATTCAATAAAAATTCCCAGCTCCTAGTTAGGTGAAAGTTTAGCAGGATTTTGAGCTGGTGGGTTGATATGAATGGGAATACAGGATGAGCTTCACCTAGATATGTGCTGTGATTAATGGCTAGTAGAATCTGGCTGTACGAGTAAAAGTGTGATATTTAAGGACATGGTTAATTGCAAGACAATCGATAAATGAAATAAAAACTGATGAGCAACGAAAGGGTCGGGTTTTACGTTTTGTAGTGCAAACTGCAATTCGCTGACTTCATCGTTCAAAATAATTATTTTGATTTTTCGATTTTAAGAGTTAACCATGTTGAATAGACGAGAAGCCCCTACACTCTTTGTAGCTCAGTAAGTGTGTACTGCGCTTCTGACATCGACTGTCATTTTGTAAATTTTTTAAATACCTTTTTCTGGATTATCACTTGTTCATGTTAAGGGTCAAATTCTAAAAGCCTGGTTTCAGAGCGATCTGAGCAAGTCTAAAATCAATAACGATGTCAAACTTGAAGTAGTTGCCACAAATTCGTAGATTATCTAGGAAGCCATTAGATAAAAGATTACGCGGACAAAACTTAAGAGTAATGTCTGAAATATCACGTTGAAATCGCCAAAGTTGATTTTACTGCCAAAATAGAAAGGTAGGACATTTTCTATAGCGCAGTAAGGAAGCATAGCCTGCTTGTGACAAACGTCTGAAAATGTATTAAATCTAATTGACTTTGCTGCGGGCGAAATATCACTATAGCTAACACATGCCTTTGCAACAAACTCCAGAGCGTCTGCCGATTGCATATTCTTCAATCTTTCGACATATGAAACGCAACTTACATGGAATGATGAAGAGCAGTGGCCTCGATGCCAAGAACTTATCAAAACCACACCATCACTAATGTGCCACGTAAACGGCCACTTCCACATAACCCATGGTTTGCTCAAGATTGCAGACAACAAAGGTCTCCTACCTCCACGAACAATATTCGAAAATTTTACCAAATAGTAAAAGGAACGTGGTAAGGTAAGAACAACCGAACAAAGGCCTTTAGAAATTATGATGAAAACACAGTAGTAGTGCCAATTTTACAGATTCTTAAACGGTGAGGGCAACCAAAAACTACCACTAGCTCGTCAAATTATGCAGCATTACGATGGAGAATGACGCGTGCCAGAAACTATCTCTCCAAAATCTTTAAGTACAAAATAGGTTTAAGACAAGGAGTAGGAATCACCAGTCATATACTTTTTTCAGCATAAAATTTGACAAATTGGGACTCGCAGAGGCACAATTCTCCAAAAGTCTATACAACTACAGAACATAACCGCTAAATATAGCTTACGTCGTTAAAGAAGACAGAAATGAGTATATGATGTTAGCAAGAAGGAGCATAACTCCACCGTATCGGGCAGAATGCGGCAATAGGTTGCTTTAATTGGCAAGAGGGCCTTCTCAAGAAAAATCAAAAAATTCAATGTAAAACCCTCATCAACCAGTTTTCCTTTATAGTGAAGAAGTATAAACGTTATGAAGTTATTTGCGCCTTTTCGGAGGCGAAATTGTTCTCTAAGTCCCTCAATGCTTAATACCTTGACGGAACTTGGATGAGGGGATCTACTAGGTGGGGTGAAAAGTAACCTCCTTGACCGCCAGAATGCGCTGCTACTGCAAAAAAGGTTATGGTGCCTTAAAGTCCGTTCATATTTAGGCAGACATGCCAAAAAAAAGAAAAGTTGGATAAATATTATGGGGCTAATGCTCCGTCAGATAACACCGTCAAATATTGGTTCCGAGAATTTCGTTGTGGCCGAAACTCCACTACTGATCAAGTCCGCAACGCCAGGCCCTCCGATGCGGTTACAGAAGAAAATGTCAAAAAAACACATGAAATGGTGTTGGCTGACCGGAAAGTGAAGGTGCGCGAGCTAGCAGATACCACAAAGATTAGTACTGAGCGCACACGCCATATTTTGGGCAATATTCTGCATATGGAATATCCTGCCGCTGGGTGCCGCGCATGCTCACTCCTGACCAAAAACACGAACGCGAGAGCACTTCGAAAGAGTGTTTGGACTTGCTCATGCGGAATCAGGCGGACTTTTGGCGTCGATTGGTAATTGTTGATGAAACCTAGATGCACTATTACACACCAGAGAAAAGAATGAGTGCCCGGCAATGGAGTGAAGCTGGCACGAGTGCTTCGAAGCAGCCGAGGGAGGCTCAATGGGTCGGAAAGCTTATGGCGTCGGTTTTCTGGGATTGTCATGGCATACTCTTCGTGGACTACCTCGAAAAAGGAAAAACCATCAACAGCGAGTATTACTGTGCATTATTGGAGCGATTGAAGGCCGAAATCGCTGCAAAACGGCCTCACATGAAGCGAAAAAACGGCTCCAATTGCCGTCGCATCCACCGTATTCGCCCGATTTTGCTCCCTCGGACTATTGTCTCTTCCCAAACCTCAAAAGATGGCTCATCAATAAAAATGTCAGCTCACGCGAGGAAATCATCGACGCCACGGAGGAGTATTTTGCAGAACATCCGAAAAATTACTTTTTGGACGGGATCAAGAAGTTAAAAAATCGCTGAAATAAGTGTATCAAGCTAAAAAAAATTTTTTCATTCCCTAGGAGGTTACTTTTCACCCCACCTAGTATATGCAAACCCATTCAAGGTCTCCATCATAATCTTACTCCTTTTTAAGGGTCGAAAAAAACAACTCTGAGATTCAATGCATCAGGAAGGGTTTGTTCTAGCACATCTGACGACATCGTCTTGTTCACAGGCAATACGCAAGAGATGGAGTCTGTCACGTATAAAGCTCTTGTTAGCTGCAAGATTGTGGAGTATTCGAAGTTTCGAGTTGGCTGCAACTAATAAATCAGAACAATTTGATAATAGAATTCTCTAAACAGCCTCGGAGTGATAATTGATTAAAAACTGGCTGAACGATGAATATGCAATCATTTCTTCAAACATCACTGCCTCTGATGCTTGAACATAGGTGAATCTTCCTGTCCTATGTTGTAAATTCGATACCCGTACAGGCTACTCCAGTATGAGTGTATGCAGAGGTGTTAAAGGGTTCAAAAGAAAGCTGTTGTCAACGCATAGAGTCTGCAAAATATGTAAGAACATCAGCTGTTGTCCAATAATCTCGGACAGAGCAGAGCATCAGCCACATGCACCCCGCGAACTGCCAAAAAATTCAAGTGATGTCAAAATTGTCATTCGTGCCTGACGAATGCAGAATTAGACAATTCCTGACCGACCACAGTGAATGCGGATATATCATCACACATTTGTATACGATACGCTTCTTAGAAGACAGGGCCCACTTGCCAAGTACGGAGAACATCGTAGGTGCAATGGGGAAAGTGGTGTCGAAATCTAGATTAAGGCGTAAAGAGGAATTGGCTAAAAAAAAGTGTTTGAAGGCTTCCACCGAATTCTAAAAACTTTAGTTTTGCTTGTTTTTCAACCAGACTCTGAACTGTGAACGATAGTAGGATAGTCAAGTTATTTTTAAGAAAAAAACAAAAAAAAATTGTAGCGAAAAGGTTCAAGATAGCGAGAAGGACTTCTTCGAGACTTCTCAGTTTTCTTATAGAGACCAAGTAAGTTAAGATATTGTTACGAGAACTAAAAAGAACAGAAAAAAAAATAAAAGAAAATTTGGAAGGCCAGGAAAACTTACCTGCTTCACGTTGGTCTATTGTAATTTTTTTGACAGCTGAAAAGTTACGTTCGATTTGTCAAACAGGGCAGGGTATTCAGCTAAACGAAGAAGACGAACGATAAAATTATAAGTCATAAGAACAGGAACAAAAACAGAGACGACTACATTACAGAGTATAGCGAATTTTAAGAAGCCAACTAAGAAAATATTTGCCGTTTTCTGTAACAACAACAGCAGCTGCAAAAACAACAACAGCTGAAACCACAGCAGCTTAAAAAACAGAAGCCACAGCAGCAGCAACAACAACAGCGGCAACAGCAGCAGCAGAAGAAGAAGGACAAGATGCCTCCTATCAACACCTACAAACTTGAGGTAAATGCTACCAAGGACCTATGTAAGTTGGCCATTGGTAATAATTTTAACATTAAGAGATTGGGGAACGATCGCCATGCCATCCACTGTAATACAGTGGAGGGCTACGCGAAAGTGAAAGAGCTCCTCAAAGAAACGACGACGGAGTACTACTCATTCACACCGAAGTGTGAAAAGCGGCAATCGATGCTGCTGAAAGGGTTGGAACCGTCTTCTGATCCTGAGGAGATCCTGGCACTGCTCAAAAAGAAGGAGTGCGAGGGACTCAAATTTGTGGGGGTAAAGCCATTTACCACAATTAGAGCCAGGCGGGAGAAACGGGGTCTGCCGTTCTTCCTGGTGCAGCTCAGTCCCGAAAGCCGTCTCGATAGTCTAAGGAGTATCAATGCCCTAGATTACCAGGTTGTTCACTGGCAAAAATTAAAAAGGAGCGAAGGCGTTATACAATGTGTTCGCTGCCAGAGGTTCGGGCATGCCGCATCGAACTGCCAAATGCAGCCTCGATGCGTGAAGTGCGCAAAGAACCACAGTTCCGAGGAGTGTGCTCTGGGTAGGACGCAGCTCTCATGCGTGTTATGTGCGAACGTGGGACACACCGCTAACTATCGGGGTTGTCCTAAGTTCGCCGACATTAAAAAAGCAAAACTGGCTCGGCAGCAGAAGGTGGAGGACAAACGTTCACCTGTTAGGCTTCAAACACCAGCCGTCACGTCCCAAATCTCCTACGCCCAAATGGTGTCAGGTAGAGGGGCTACGGCACAGCAAGCGGCTGTTGCTTCTTCGGCGCCAATGCCGAGAGCAACAGAAGCTGCACCAAACATGCTGGCCATCTTGCTCGCAATCCAAGGGCAGATGGCTCAGCTGCTACAGCAAGTGCAAGAACAGGCCAAGCGGGTGGACCAGATCTACGCACTGCTGCCGGGTCTAACGCAACACATGTCGTAATGGGTACGCACATGGTGGAGCAAACTTTGAAGGTCCTTGCGGTGAATGTTAATTCACTGATTAGGATCGAACGAAGAGCCGCGATGTTTAAATTGCTACAAGACCAAACTCCTGATGTGCTTTTCGCTAGGGAAACCAAGCTAACCGATAAGCACAACCTGGAGTACAATAATTATATTGTATGAAGAAGAAACAGGCCTAACTCCTAACATGGAGGCGGTGTCGCGATCTTCATTAAAGAAGGCATAAAATTCCACAGAGTGTACAAGGGACTGTTACGCAGGTTCCGGGTGTTGGAGGCAGTCGTCATTTACATTCCGCTCCGCAGTGGAAAGCGGCTGTACTTGGCCTCTGTTTATGCACCTGAGGCTTCACAATCCACCTTATTCATTACAGAGCTCGACACACTTTTTCGACTTCTGAGGCTGGAATCGGGGGAGAATTATTTTATAATCGGCGGGGACTTCAACGCTAGACACAGAGATTGGGGAAATAATTTGCCAAATACTAGAGGGAACCTACTACTCGATTGGTGGGGTCAGCACGATGCCATGTATAGACTCGGTCTTAAAGCGACGGATATCCCGTCGTTTCCCAGAGGCGGGTCTTATTTGGATCTTTTACTGTACGACGAACGTATATGACTGACAGGTACGAATTTACAGACGCTTAACTGTCTGCGCACATTCGTGTATGACAGCGACCATTGCGGTTTAAGCACCGAAATCACAGTTCCCAACGAAATTGCGGAATTGGAGGAGTTTGTCCAAATATACTCTTACAACTACAGTAAGACTCGATGGACACGCTTCTCTGCAACCTTGACAAGAGCACTCTCCTCGAAAACGCTCCACCCACCGTTGATATCATTGGAACTAATTATGACCTGGACAATCGCGTCTTGGTGCACAACTTCTATATTCGAAATGAAGTAGAGAACTGGCGATCCGAGGGCTCTGGTTTTACCCGGTTCAGCCACGAAAATATGGCAAATAATGTCAATGCCAGAGAAGGTGGCCTACCCCCGTTCATTTCGAAGGAAGAACTCCATGAGATCTTCGACACAATCAGAAGTAAGACATCAGTGAGGACCGATGGTATTCCGAACATCGTGCTTCGACATTTTCCTCTAGAAGCGGTGGACATTTATACCACCCTGTTTAACAATGCAATGAATAATGCACATTATCCAGCGCATTGGAAAACTGCGGTGGTTCAACCTATCCCCAAAAAGGGAAAGGATATATCCAATCCGGTGAATCTCCGGTCGATAAGTCTCCTTCCGAATATCAGTGAGGTGTTCGAAGAAGTAATCAATAGAGCTCTGACTAGGTGGGTTGAGGACAAACATGTAGTTCCGGATAATCAATTCGGTTTTAAGGCAGGACATTCTATCTCACATGCCGCGTCTAAACTGGTGTCCGATATCCAATGGAATAAAGGCAAAAAACAGTGTACTGGTGCCTGCCTAGTTGACTTGGAGAAGGCTTTCGACACTGTATGGTTAGAAGGTCTTTTCTACAAGCTGGCTAGTCTGGGGATCAGTAAACCACTCTTGTACATTCTTTATAATATGCTAACCAACAGACAGTTCATCGTGAAATATGGTGATGTGACTTCTGTTGGAATATTTCAAATTAAAACTGGTCTTCAGCAAGGTGCGGTCAATTCGCCGATCCCATTCAACATTTATACAAGCGACTTGATAGGTTCACTTCCCCATACTATTGCGTACGCAGATGACTTGATAGTGTACAGAACAGGTCCAAAAATCGAGGTCATTAATACTCTCTTACAGCGTGACTTCGATAAGATGAGACGATTTTGCGATGACTGGAACTTAAAAATCAACTTTCAGAAGTCGGAAACCATTCTCTTTAGGACGCCGTTGTCTGAAGCCTCTAGGGATACCAGAAAAAATTGGCGAAAGTTCTCGATCATTGGACAACAAGGACAGCCTCTTGCCTGTCGAAATGTATTCAGATACCTTGGGATCTGGCTAGATCAGTTTCTGTATTTTAACAGAAATGTAGATGCTGCTCTGGCCAGAGCTAAAGGCGCTTTTGCCCTCACAAAGAGACTGTTTTATAGCAGCCAACTCGATGCGAGGGTAAAGATAATCTGCTACATGGCCCTTATCAGGCCCATGCTGGTATTTAGGTGTCCCGTGTGGTTCAATGTACGAGCAAGCTTAATGGAAAAGATTCGGGTGTTTGAGAGGGCTTGCCCTAGGGCTTGTCTTCGCTTGTACAGAACACCAGAGTCGGAGTACAAAAAATTTTATCCTAATGAGGTCCCTTACAACAGGGCGAACCTAATACGAGTGGACATCTTCGTAATTAAGCTGACTCGAAGGCACATTGCAAGAGCAATGGCCTCGACGAATAACCTTATATCTGGGGCTTACTACCCCAATTACCTTTATCATGAGAGTGTGCGCTCTAACGGCTTCGTTCCACCGGAAGCATTCCTCTACCTTGATCAGATTGGGTTGATCCAGGATAGATCAGCGGTCCCGTTAATCTTCCATGTCGCTCGGACAGCTGGGGACAGGCGACTCAACTACAACAGAGACGTCGCACACGGCAGGGTGGATCGTCTCAGGTTCAGTAGGGCGATGGGGAATCGCGATAAGAGGGATGTCGTTCGGCAGCACCAGCATTTCTGGTGGTTGAATGATGGGGAAGATGTTTCGTCGTCGTTTCCGTCAATCACGGACCAGCCCCACTAATGAGGCAGAGCTGACCAATCTATTTGCTTTGTAAATAGCGATGGCCAGCTTACATAGGTTTAGGTTAGCATTTAAGTAATGTATATATATATTAATATATACGAAGGTATATACTAATGTATGTATATAATTGTGTATAATGCCTATGTGTGTGTATGTACGTATTGTACGAGTATGTAGGTTAAGTAGATTAAGGTTTATTTTAAGTTAGATGTTAAGTTTTTATAAAAAGTAAAAAATAATGTCCATATGCTAAGTTTTTTGATAGCAATTTTTTCTTAGCCTTAAGTATAGAAAATAAGTAATCATAAATACAATGTAAATTAAGTCGAAAGACATAGAAATACGAATTTAGAGTAGCTTAGAGTGCCTGTGTAGGGCCAGTAAGTTAGTATAAGATTGTTTAGTAATTTTAAGCTAGTTTTTAAGCATTTTCTGTTAGAATGTAAGACGTAAAGATAAGTGAAATAAAATGCATTTAAAACTAAACTAAACTTGCCGTTTTCTGTGACGTAGCATTTCTCCAACCAGAAAACGGTTGGCGAACGAGCGGTGGATTCAGAGGCGTTACAGAGGATGAAGAAACGGAAAAGAGCTGGCGGTGTAGAAGTCGAGGAGCATAAAAGGAGACGTTTTTGGAAGAGAAAAAGAAAGTCACAAAGAAACAATCTAACTACTTCGACCGGAGTAAGAAGAAAACAGAAGGAGTATAATTTTTAAAAAAACAAAAAAAATAAAAGTACCTCTCGGGAACCAAAAAAATTTGGAAGTTTTCTTTTTATCTTTTTTTTTTTCTTTTTAAGTCCGATGCTATTTTTTTTTTTTTTACATTCACTACAGTCCCACAACGATTGGAGGTTCAACTCGTATCAATCAGATTGTCTCCATCTAAACAAAAAAAAATACAGATATCTTAAATCCAAAACAAAGTAGTTGACATCCCCAGGGAATAGAAATCCGCGGCGTCCATTTAATTAAAATTAATTCATCCAAAAAAGGAACAATGTGGCTAAGTACCATAAAACTTATCGAGGCAATGCCATTAAGCAGCGGCTAACACAGACAAAACAACTTTAAATTTACCCTCCCTGAGTGAAGGGTCGAGACTTGGTTGCCACTAAAGCTATGACGAAAAAAAAAATTTCATTCCACTTTGGGCTTAGGATTTTCGTGATTTGTTTAAGAAAAATGGACAAAAGGGATTTAGTCCTGTGAAAGGTCTCAGGCGCTGGCCATTTACTTCTCCATATAGATAACCACCTTCAGTGGGCTGCACATCTCACGAAAAAGTATCTTAGCTTTGGTATTACCCAACTCTATCTCACCCCGTTAGTTATCCAGTCGCCTTTTGTTTTAACCATTTAGATTTATTCCATGATAATCAGATGCTTTCAGTGAAATTACTTTACTTTCCGTAAATGCTAGTGGGTGGTAGTGGCAGTTCCAAACGGGATATGGGGTTAACGTGCATCTAAGTTTTATTCCCTAACTCCCCTCTCTCTCGTACGAGGGTAAGTTGATTTTTATGTCTTTGTGCCTTGAAAAAGTATCTTTGGTCAGAGAGGGATGCGATTGCCACTCCAGCTTAAGCGTAATGAATGAGTATTTTCGCAAAATAAAGTGGAAAGCGAATAATGGATAAAATCCCAAATGAAGGGCGAACGAACGAAATGGCTAAAAGGGGAAATCAATTTTCGAATGCATTGCGGATGCTTCAAAAAGTAAAGGGGTGAGTGAGGTTGCAAGGATGCCTTTTGAACGGGCGCACATAATTTTCATTTTCAATTCGAGGAAAAAAGTTTCTTTCTTTGCGAAATCTTATGTTAATGAAGGAACATTTCAAATGGAGGTTTTACTTTTTGTTTTCGCATTTGTGAGCAAGGACATTTTGGGCCTTAGAGAGTGGGAATTCTGTGGAGTTGATTGCGCGGAAACTTTTTAGACGCCAAGTTAAAAATTGAAAAATGTTTATGTAGTCTCAATATTCCATGCGTATGCTGACTCAAATGCGGACAAGCATCGAAGAAATTTCCTCCAATTGATCAATCGACATTGTTTGCATCTATCTATTCATGGTGATTGGTAATTAGTGATTGGACACTCTTGGGGAGTACATTTAGCACTTATACATGCGGGTAACATCAAAACAAATTTTGGCAGTTCCCTTCAAACCCTAAATGTTGGGTAAAGTGCACTTAGGCCTGTGGAAGTTCAATTGCGTTATGCTTTCTTGATAAATCTGAAGCGATCTTTATGGAGCATATATCATTAAGATGATGGAAGTTGTAACTACTGTGGGACTGCGTTCTGATGAGTTTTTTTTTACGCAGAGGGTGTGCAACAGATTTCTCCCGCTCTTAAGCAGCTTGACCGTCAATCATTGCATACCCGAATGTGCAGTGCCTATATGTTTCTCGGGATCCTATGCTTTAATCATCTATAATGTCATATAAAGCGAAGCTTTACGATTTTGGCTAAGTCAGTGCCCCTATAAATATGTAAGACTCCGACTTGGAAGACCGTACAGAGTATGAAGAAGATATAAACGTCTTCGGCTGCTTGAGAGTCATTTGGAAATGAAGATGAAATAGCTAAAAACGGCTTAGCGTTGGTTTCCGAGATTATGTGCTAAAGGTCTATGTTAAAGCCCATTTTTGGAAGTTTAAGATCGGTAGACTTCGGAAGACCGAGAAGCAGCGTGTTCGGAAAAGCACATTTGGTTCTTTTAATTGCTGATTATTTCTAAGTTTAAGGCGAGGTTCGTGCGGAACTACATCTAAAAAATGTTAAATGGGAAACAAATAAACAAAAGTTTGTAGGGAAATTAGTAGAGAGGTACTTACTGAACACCTCGATGATACCTATATAAGCGGCCTGTTTTTTTTCTTTTTTCTAGCAGTTTGATGTTTATCCTCTTTCCTAGTGCAGCCGACCGACGTCTTGACGACTATCGCATATGTGCGAAGTTGTATAAAGATCATAGTTCTTGCATGTGCTATGTTGCGTTGTAGACCCAACCCCCCTCTGTCCCTGGTTTCGTCTAAAACCTTTAATTAAGCATCTCGTTAGGCGTCAACAGGACTTCTGATGTGAGTTTATTTGAAGTCTTCTAAGTCCTTTAATGAATTCACTTCAATAAGTGACATGGACTGGTCGAGACCGTGTTTTGTCGTCGTAGACAAGATTTTGCACGAACTTCTTTACATCTTTATGGATGGTTCTATGGATCTGGGTTATTTTAAGTTGTTTTGCGATCTCTGAAGAAGAAGACCGCGTTAAGCAATTTTCAGCCGACCTGCAAAAGCTACAGGCTTAGGGTTAAAATATTGGCAACAACATGCAGCTAAGGAAAGTGGGGATCTGGAAAGAGTTCCTTGCAATTCAGATAAGACTAGTTGGTCAAGAAATATTGCCTGTGACTAAGCATTTTTCTTGTTTTTTTTTTTTCAAACGGCCTTTAACACGATCCGGATGACACCTTAATCTAGCACACAGTATAAGAATGCATCGTCTTAGTTTACGGAGACCAGAGTCAGAAGTATCGCTCGTAGGTTGCTCCGGCAAAGGCGATTTCTCATTTCCTCATTCGGTCTAACATATTTCAATGAAACTAGACTACTCAATTAGCAAAGCTTTTTAGAACACCAGGGGCACTTGAATTCCTGACAAACATTCTTTGCCCTCCAGTGGGATAAAACATCTCCAACATTAGAACAATCCATACGTCAAGCGATGAAAGGGATTGGATAGGGTATATTCTCTTTCTTAGTACAAACCTTAGAGAACTGTCTGATAACTAAGCCTACAAGTAACAGCGGCACTCACTTTCACTTTTAGAAATGAAATACCCAGCGGCCTATTAATATTCAATAATAAATTAATTAATAAAGGCCAGGAAAGTCCACCATCGACCAGATATTCACACTACGGCAGATCTTGGAGAAGACCCATGAGCTTCAGATCGATACCCACCACCTATTCATCGATTGTAAGGCCGCGTATGACAGCATCTATAGAGACGAGCTATATAGAGCAATGTCTAGTTTTGGCATCCCTGCCAAACTCGTCCGTCTGTGCAGGATGACGATGGAGAATGCACGCTGCTCCATCAAGGTAGTTAAGGACTTTGTCTACCAAGGCTCCGCTATAAATACAGACAACGACACCAGCGCTGAGATCAAGCGAAGAATAACTCTTGCCAACCGCTGTTTCTTTGGGTTAAGAAGGCAATTGAGTAGCAAAGCCCTCTCTCGGACAACAAAAGTCACCCTTTATAAGACTTTAATAATCCCGGTCCTGCTCTATGGCGCAGAGGCATGGACATTATCAAAAATGGATGAGGGTGTTCTTGGTTGCTTCGAGAGAAAAATTCTTCGGGCGATCTTTTGTCCCGTCTGCATTGACGGTGAGTGGAGGAGGAGATACAACGACGAACTGTATGGACTGTACAGCGACATGGACCTAGCCAGAAGAGTGAAGATTCAAAGACTGATATGTTAGAATATGCAGCAGAGAGCTTTTGGAAACCTAAATTCTTGATCATGGAGCCAAATTGGACTCGACTCTCAGCGCTTCAATGTCTTGGTTGAAAAACTTGTTGAAGGACGCCCAAATTGTCTGAGATAACTAAGTGATCTAGTGTTTTTCAATTTTTGAGTAAATCCCTTCATAATTGATGAAGTTAAATCACTAATCCGACCATTTTTTGTAAGAAATTAGAGTTTCTAAATTTTTAACAACCCTGAACTGTCTGCTAACACGCTGTCTTTTCTTATCATTGTCAACACCTTACCGTACAAATGGTGCAAAATTCAAATCCTGCCTGAAAACCTATTATTCTTAACTCCCTTTGCTCTTCATAGGAATACCTTCATTCTCACGCTCAAGTGATTAATTAGAAAGATTTCTCTGTTTCAACACGACGCCTGACACCACTACAGCCAGTACACATACGAATAGTGAAAACTAATTTCCAATCAGCCAAAATGGAAATTTCCGAAGAAAACAACACCAACCCCAAGTATATCTGTCCACCATAAATCAACCAATTCTCAGGCACCTTGCACCAACCCTTCAACCCATCTCATCCCTGGTGGGCCTTTCGACCCACAAGCACAGCAAATCGGTTACAAAATTGAATTTTCCCTCTCATCGTCGGGATACCAAAGCCCCATTGCTGGCCACAGCATTTTGATATATGAAGTGTTAATCCACAATCAAACCCCTTCCATACCAGAATGGGTATGGGACATGGCATTTCTAGAGCACCCAACAAGCCATAAATCATCCATACCAATGCTGGAGAAGCCGGAGAAGAACTGAGCTTCTGTCTCAAAAGAACCAAAAACTAACCTTCGCAAAATATTCTTCCACAACAATTCGCTCACTATTGCCGCCTCTGGTCGACGCCAACGCTGCCTTCCTAGCTTTCTGACGATACAAATGAACTCGCATAAATCTAGAACGTGTCTTACATATCGGTTCGCCTGTCAAAAAATTTTCTCCAACCCCTTTCTAAGATTTTTATTTTTTTTCTTTTGACGGAACCCCGTTGGGGTTGTTTTGTTGTCCCACTGCCCCGGATGGCGAAAACTTCATAATCCCATCATTTGCACTTGTTGTGTTTGCTCAAACTAAACTTACAAGCAGCTACGCGAAGATTAATGGTTGTCTGAGGAAGAATACAAAAAAACAGAACGAGGTTTTCTAGAAACAAAAAAAAAGAGCTGCATATCCCAGTGCGTCAGCCAATACGTGTATCCTCTTCCCATCGAAGATGAATCAATCGAAACATCAGGTGGTTAAGTTGCTCGAAACATGACTCAATATTTGTAACAAACTGCCGTAGTAATCTTATACGATCTTAACAAATAGGTTTTTATACTCCACCCGAATCGTGGTATCCCCGTAAAGGTGGACATAGGCCTGAAGCATCCGGATACGGATACCTTCACTTCCTTAATAAGCGATTATGCTACGAAGGAAACTTGTTGGGGGTGTGGAGACTTATTTGCTCCCTTATCGAAGTGAATTATTGATTCATGGCAAATAGCGAGGGTTGGTAAGGTTACGACTGGGATAAGAAAGGAAAGAATAGAGTTCCGGATTATTTACAACCTGGTGGAGGTTGATTATCAGCTGGGGAATGGCTAACGGCTAACCTGATTTGAACCGTTGGCTCTCGGTCGATTGGTCGGAAGTTTATTAAAGCCTACGGGAGTTGTTCCACCTAATTTGTTGCCCTTTTTTTAAGTTTCTCGGATAAAGGAGAGCTTTATGTTGGATCAATGGATCATTGATTGGAGGGTTGCTAGTTGTTACAGTATCATCTTAATCAAATTGGGTAGGGTGAAACGGTGAGGAATTTAGTGAAACGTATGTCAACCGAGAAATTGAACATATTCTGACATTATTGAGGTATTGTGAAGTGAAGTGAGGATAGAACACGCCAAAGTACAAATTTCTTTAAATGTCAACACCAGGAGGGACTGTGTATACTTTTTGTTATACTCGCACATGTAACGATTCCAATTGGGTAGTTAAACAATACTATATTTATGTTATGCCTAAGTGGAGAAGATTTAGGCTGACGGCGATGGATATCTAAAAATTACAGGGGTTTCTAAATAAATGCAGTGCAGCAGGACCACTCATATGAAGTTACAAACATTAGAAACAGACAACTTTGCCTTAATCTTGATATTTCAACAATTTCTCTTCTCCCAGCTTTATCATACGACTTTGAGCTCTTCTGGGAAGTTCTAGGCTCAAACATTGTAGACATATCTTCATGCACCCGAACAGCTAAGCAGAAGCGCCTCATATTTTCATCAGGCTAAATACCATATATCAGCGCCTTTAAATTGAATCTAAAATCTTTGTAACGAATGAATGTTTCTGGCAGGTTAATTTTCTGGTATACAGACGGCTGCGAATCAGTCTTTCCACAATTTCAGTTTGAATCAAAAACTTAACATCGAAGAAATGCAAAAGAAAAATTCTCCCAGAATCTTCTCCAGTTCAAATATTTCCAAATCTTTCGATATTTTCTGCCACAGATAACGCACCAAACTCGGGTTTTATTCCATATCACCACTCAATCCTGGTTCAATTCATATGCTTTGGGCAGGATAAGGGGTTATATCAGAAGATTTTAATGTCCAAAGAGATTGCACCTGGAGATGAAAACGGAAACCATGTAGTAGAGTCTCAATACGCTGTGGGAATATAGAAAATCCATTGATTTTACTAGGAATTCCTCAATTATCCCTATTATCCTGACACTATAGTACTCTGGAAAAGAATACAAATTTTAAAGTATCATATCAGCTGCCGTACATTTGCAAAGCTTTTGCTCCATGCGCTCGTCATCCTCGATCAAAGTCCGCATTCAGTTTAAGGAGACAGATTCCTCTTGTGTAAATAATATCTCAGACCAAAACGTCCGAATCCTCTTCGGTTAATATCATTTAATGTTTTTTCTTAAACGATTTTAAACTAATTTTCGAGAAGTTACTTAAGAGCGAAAATAACTGACCTAATAATAGAACTAAATCGAGAACATGTATATGGAACGTTCGCGATTAAAGTGGCGCTAGAGTCCGAGGTAGACCTGAGCCTTAGTCAACAAAAGTCTCCAGGCAGCTCGATCTTCCGCTAGCTGCCTCCACTTTCGCAGGCTTAGTTGACTGAGGCCGATTGCGTCCCGGTCTTCCTCTACTGCGCTGTTCATCTGGGGACTCGAAGACTTTTCGGACAGGTGAGTTGGTGTCCATCCACTCTTCATGACCCAGCCATTTCAGTCGTCTCCTCGAATTCGCTCTACCCACCGTCCAACAAAAATCTGTCAAACGATGAGATTGACAGGTATATAAAATTAATGGACGAGACAATTAAACGGACTTTGGACAAAACGATACCTCGGTATCAATACACTGACAATAAAGACTTGTTCCGCAATTCATAGAATAGAATAGAATTCAGGCTGTAAATCGATTCCTTGTGCACAATTTCTACACTCGCAATAAAATAGTGAACTGGCGAATCGAGAACACGGGTTTCACCCAGTTCAGTGACGAGACCATGGCAAATAATGTCATCGCCAATGAAAGGGAACAACTCCCGTTCATTTCGAAGGAAGAGCTTAAAACGATCTTCGACACAATTAGAAGTAAGAAATCAGTGGGAACCGATGGAATACCCAACATTGTGCTTTGACATCTCCGACTAGAAGCGGTGGACATTTATACCACCCTGTTTAACAATGCAATGAATAATGCACATTATCCAGCGCATTGGAAAACTGCGGTAGTACATCCCATCCCCAAAAGGGATAAAGACACCTCCAATCTGACGAATCTCCGGGCAATCATTCTCCTTCCAAACATCAGTATGGTTTTCGAAAAAGTCATCAATAGAGTCCTGACTAAGTGGGTTGAGGACAGAAATATAGTTTCGGATAAACAATTCGGTTTCAAGGCGGGACTGGTTTCTGATATCCAATGGAACAAAGCGAAGAAACACTGCACGGGTGCCTGCCTGATTGACTTGGAGAAGGCCTTCGATACCGTATGGTTAGAGGGACTCTTCTACAAGCTAAACAGGCTAGGTATTACTAAACCACTGCTGCATATTCTTTTCAATATGCTAATAGATAGACAATTCATCGTGAAAATTGGCGATGTGACTTCTACTGGTACATTCAACATTAAAAACGGTCTGCAACAAGGTGCGGTCAATTCGCCAATCCTTTTCAACATTTGCACAAGTGATCTGATAGGTTCACTTTACCATGCCATAGCGTACGCAGACGACTTAATCGCGTACAGATCAGGTCCAAAGATTGAGGATAAACATTCTTTTGCAACGTGACTTCGATAAAATTAAACAATATTGCGACGACTGGAAGTTGAAGATCAACTTTCAGAAGTCGGAAACCATTCTGTTTAGGACGCTTTTGTCTGGGGCCTCTGCGGATACCAGAAAGAATTGGCGAAAGTTTCAGATCGTTGGACAACACGGGCAGCCACCTGTTTGTCGAAATGTAGTCAGATACCTTGGGATTTGGCTAGATCAATATCTATATTCTAACAAACATATAGATGTTGCTATGGCCAGAGCCAAAGGTGCTTTTGCCCTTACAAAGAGACTGTTTTATAGCAAGCAACTCGATGCGAGGGTAAAGGTGATCTGCTACATGGCCCTTATTCGGGTTATGCTTACATTTGGTTGTCCCGTGTGGTTAAACGTGAGAGCAAGCCTTTTGAAAAAGATTTGGGTGCTTGAGAGGGCTTGTCATAGACCTTGTTTTCGCTTATACAGAACACTGGAGTCTGAGTACAAAACATTCTATCCTAACGCGGTCTTGTACAATAGGGCGAACCTAATGAGAGTGGACAGTTTTGTTATTAAGTTGACTCGAAGGCACATTGCAAGAGCAATGACCTCGTCGAACAACCTGATCTCCGGGGCTTACTACCCTAATTATTTGTATCATGAGAGAGTTCGCTTTGACGGCCTTATTCCTCCAGAAGCGTTCCTCTACCTCGACATGAAAGGTTTGCTCCAGGACAGATTAGCGGTGCCGTTAATCTTCCACAGAAACGTCGCACACGGCAGTGCGGAACGTTTCCGTTCTACTAGGGCGGTAGGGAGTCGCGACATTAGGGATGTTGCAATTTTTGTGGCTTGCAGAAGAAGGGGAAGCTCCATTGTCGAATTCCTCCAATACTTGATAGCTTCGTTAGGGAGCAGAGTGGGTCTGCCTATTTTTTTCAGACATGGCCGGCTTACATAGGTGTAAAAAAATCAACAGAGATGGGTCTCAGTCTCAGTCTGAAAAAATTGGTTATCCACACCACACCAAAAAAAAAAAATCTAAGAAATATAACAAAAAAAATTCAAATACACTAGGTTTTTAAATTTAAAAAAATATGTTTTCTTAGTTTTAATTATTTCTACAAAAATAAATAAAAAAATAAAGATCTGTACGGTAAGTCGAAAGACAAAATTGAATTGTTAGGTTTAACTTAGAGTGTCCGCATGGGGCCAGTAAGTTAGAAAATGATAATTTAAAGACATTAAGCTAATTTTTAAGCGTTTTTTTTGAATTTTTTATTTTGAATTAAATAAAAATGCATACAAAATGAAATGAATGAACCATTTCAGTCGTTGGAACTTCACTCAAATAAGAGGCCTTAGGGCCTACAAAGCTTGTAATCCATCTGAAAGGCGAGAGGTGGATCCTCTTTGTATTGTAAAGAGCCTTCAACATACTGAAGACCTTAAAATAGAGCTCAAATCTGTGCAAGTAATCACTGAATGAGAGGCCATTTACTGCCCATTGAGATCCGCGCTCAAAAAGAGTGTTTTCAAAAGCATACTACAATCACTTGTATTTACAATAGTTTTATTATTGACGGTGATTTCAATGCAAAACACACCTTCTGGGACTCAAGATGCATCTCACAAAAAAGTAGAATGTTCTATGAAGCTGATGTGGAGCACAATTGTGACTTTCATTCGACAGGTAAGACAACATACTGGCCGATTGATATCACAAAAATACGCGATCTTATCATTTTCTTCGTTTCAAAAGGAATATCTACCAATTTCCAAAAAGTTGATGAAGGCTTTAACCTCTTTTCTGAGGCTACGAGAAAGAAGGTAACAAAGTATGGCATTAATTTTCGCCGAAGATAAAAGAAATAAAGTCGTCCTACACAAAGTAAAACACCTTTTAATAAGCCATGTCACCTGCTGATAGAGACCATTTACATAAAACTTCAAAAATCTTCAAATAGACACTTAACTTGAAAACGACAAAAAAAAACAACGATCTGGCGAAAGGAGATAAGAAGAAAACGTTTCAGTCTAGAAAAAACCTTAATGCACTTCGAGGATAAAGCACTTATCCGCAATATTAGTGAATCGGAAAGAGGAATAAATAATTACACAATGGCAAGGCAACAGATGCAATGGATCTTAGCGCTGAATTTTTGAAATTAAAGCAGAGAAAGCTCCCGGTTACGACTGAGAAGTCGTTAAAATGCTCCCTAGAAAGGAATTAAGAAGAATGACCTCCGGTAGAGAGGTCTTAAAAACCGTTTTCAATTCTCGCAATTTCATCGAAACTCTTTGAGAGGATAGTTGTGAATCTTATCGCTAGTTTGGGTTCAGGAGTAAGTATCAGCTGCATAGAGAAAAAAGTTTGTTCAAGCGTAATCCTTGATGTCTCGCAAGAATTGAAAGGATATAGCATGCAGGCTTAAAATTCAAGATTATGGCATGTCTTAAGCTTTTATTATATCGGGTCTTGCAATAGGGACTTGACAACTTTGAATTTAATTTTTGAACGGACTCTTTCACTAATCATCAAACAGTCACTGTGAATTTATTCTGTAAACTCAACATTTTCATCATGGTAAAGTACACGAACGGGCAACATCTGTAAATTATAAAAATTTTCTACCGAAATTCGGAGTCGGTGACTGCAACCCTGAGAGCGTTAATTCCAATTTTCGGTCGTAATTCTCGCCTTAGTAGACAGGCAATAACAAATTTAGTGCAAAAATTTGAGTCTACATATTCGTTGCGTGATGTTGCCGTGTCAGTGAGACAACGGGTTGGTCGAAGTGTCGAAAATATCGCTGCCGTTCAGGCGTCCGTAGCAAACGATCCAAATCAGTCAATTCCACGGCGTTCTCAAGAATTTGGCATCGCTCAGACCACATTATGGCGTATTTTGCGTAAGGATCTTGGTTTACACCCATACAAGATCAAGCTGACTCAAGAATTGAAGCCGATGCCCTATCTGAAGCGACGTACGTTCTCCGATTGGGTTCTGGAGAAGATGCGCCAAGATGGTGAATTTCATCGCAAAATTATTATCATCGCCTCGTTCGTGCGATTTAACGCAGCTTGATTATTTTTTGTGGGACTACGTTAAGTCATTTGTTTATGCCGACGACGTTGGAAGAAGCAGCCGTTTCGGCCGAAATGTGTGGCCGAGTCGTTGAAAATTGTGTCCAACGAATCGACTGCTGCAAACGTGCCCGCGGTGGCCATATGAACGAAGTCGAGTTCTATTCATAAATGTTTTGACTGTACTTCAAGCCGATAATAAAGTTTTTGAAATATCTCAAATGGTTTGCGTTTTATTTTTAAAAAAAGTTGTCGAGTCCTTATTGGAAAACGTTTTATAAAGACAAAGTATCTTGAAGGTAGAAAATTCAACGAAGTATCGCAATTCAAAGAGATTCGGCTCGGTGTACTGCAGGGAAATGTTCTCGGCCCACTTCTATATCTCCTATGTATATACCCATGACATAAACCATGAAGATGGGACCGTTCAAGCTACATTTGCCGATGACACTGCTGCACTAGCAGTAAGTAAAACGATTAAAGGAACAACGGTGGAACTGCAAAGCATTCTTTATAAAATATATGACTGGACAAAGGCCTGTCGGCCAGTTCACATCACCAAAATTCGAAAGAACTCGTCCAGAAAATTTTTCTTGCAACAACGCCAAAACGGGCAGTGTTGTGTGAGATGTGGCACGACTTGTTAAACCACATGTCCTGCAAGTCAATATTTTCTATTTGAGGACAAACAAATTCGGTTAGCATTTGGCTATGGCGCTGAGAATTGACGGTGACGGTTACACCTTCCTCTTTCATGAGGAAGTATGGACCAATGACGCTGCCGGACCATATAGTGACTTTTTGTGAATGCAATGGTCTTTTGATAGTTACATGTGGATGTTTATTTCCTCATTTCCACCGAGTAAAACAGAGGCTCATTGCTGACGAAAATGTTGTGTGAAAATGGCTCACCAAACGCGGATGTTCAAGCACTAAATTGGCTTCAATTCCCGAGCGAGTTGAAATTAATAAAAGTGTGTCTGCACCAAATCCAAAATATGTTTTAAAGTGCTCGCCGCGAAATCGATAGATTTGCATCTTTGATTTGATTTCTGTAGAGCGTGCATTTTGATGATAGAAGGGCCTTAGCAAATTTTTACAGAGCTAGTTTCTTCGTTTAGTACACCAAGATGAATGTGTGAAATGTATCTGCTATAGAATCCTATTTTTGTTGCTACTTTTCACAACTTTGACATGACACGATTAAAACTTGAAAGGCGCACCGGTTAAAAAATTTATTATTCAAGAAATAGTTTAATATTAAGAAATTTTAATGAATCTATGCCTGCATATATCCAAAGCAGGGTTAAATAACAAATGGCTATGCTCAGATGCATACTCTTCCCAGTCACTCCTCGTACTCTGACACTCTTCAAGGTTCCTCTCTGTCCAGTCTTCTTCATTTTGCTCATTTATGTCCTTGAAAGCATCACTTCATCATCACCAACGTATCGTCCAACATGATTATCGTCTGCACTCGGATGGAAAATAACCTCCAGACATCAAAACGGCTAAAATTCAATTGGTCTCTTGACACGATTGAAGTCCATATTCATACCGTCATTGTCACTGTCACAGTCCCTGTGTCCATCTTCCCGGGGGACAGTTCCACACCATATGTGAAGGCATGAATATATTTTATCGGCCGCCTTTAAGATTTTATTGCATTGTATCCTTTTTCCAACTCCTTGAATCGTTGAAGCGCCAATCAATTCAGATTCCATTTTACCCTGCCGAGCTGAACCGTACTTAAGGATACGAAATCATGTTGAGAATCTGACCGGCGTCGCACAATCCATAGCTTTCATATGCGAAGGCAAAGGCCAATTGGCCCATAAAAATGAAAATGAACAGAGTCATCGATGTAATGGTCATGTTTATCGTGGGTCCATGATAATCAATGGCAGGGAAGGACAACGACCATAACGGTATGTCGAACTTAAGGACTTTTACACAGATTGACGATGAATTTTGGTATTTATTCAATACCCGCACATCAACTTATGTATGGCCGATTTTTTTTATCTGTCCTTTTAGCTAAAGAATTCTTTTCGTAAGACGATATGTTGGTGAAATAAGTGTCCCTTGAGCTCCACATAACATTCTAATGACATATTAAGTTTCGTTGATGCATTAATTGCTTCGTGGGAGGGAAGACAGGAATAATGCGTATGGAACTTCAGCCTTGATAAATAGCAGAAGCACCAGGAGAGCAATCAAGCAATAAATGATGTAATTACGACGCCCTTATTTGCACCCCACCCATTCGAAAACGAATAGATACGAGTATTACCGCCCGCACTTGAAGTGTTGCATGCTAAATCACTGCTGCTCCTGCTTCTATTCATTGCTGCTGCTGTGGAAATTTATGTTAATTGAACGCTTCCGAGAATGCTTTGATCTTGTCAAATTTGTGACTAATTGCGACACCTCCAACCCCTAGGCGGGCATCCACCCTCAGATGAGGCTCAGAATGATAACACCACTCATACGTGTGTCCCTTGACGAGGAACTTCTTGTTGACATGTTTAGAAATGTGCTCCCTCATTTGAATGTGGGTAGGGGTGCAACTCCTAGATGCGAGGACAGGTGCAATCTTTGAGTCAGAATGATGAAGGGATGAACATGGAAAATAATTAATAGCTTACTCACTTCCATTTCTCTGTAGTACACACTCGTATTTGTTGGATGGGCTGGTGCCTATTTGATTAAGTGATACGTGTTTGATCCCCGATTGGGGAGATGTAATCAATTGTCGCAGATTGAATGACGCTTTGGTATTTATGAGTTTGAGTGGATTTTAGAGCAGAAATTGAAATGTTTTGTCGCTGGGAATCGATAATATAGAGAAGAGTGTCGCAATATTTGCCAACAACTTGTCAGAGTGTTCATAATAAGATTCAAGGATATCTTACTGTCTTACTAAAGCTGTCGTGACTTGCCATCTAACAAATACGAAAAGAGATGCTTTCATGATATCCTTCAGAATAAACTGTACTATACGCAAGCCATGTCTTGAAGAAGAGTATGAATTTCAACTTCATTCTTGCTAAGGTAGAGCATCTCTAAGCAAAGGGCAATACACGAGTATATAGCTTAGGTATTTCTACATTTCACTCGCTATATAAGCTTTCGATTGTCTTTTGTCGTATTTGAAGATTGTGATCTACACCAGAGCTGGTCCAAAAAGCTGAGTGAGAGAAGCGTGCTCTGAACGCAGTAAACTATAGTTATGCTCTTCCCGGATTGGAAAACTGCGTGGTCTGGTTGGGAGCTATACGATAAGAGCCAGCATAGACCGACGTCAACCTGGCTAAATCAACTTTGACTAAACATGATCCATCAGATATTGGATTTCTCCAACTGTATCTGACTACTTAAACGTACAAGTTCGTAAGTTGATTAAAAAGAAAGACTTGCCTTTAGAAAAAGGACGTAGCTACTGCAAATGTGGTGCCTCAGAAAACGGTGTAACAGAGGCCTTATATGAATCATTTTGATATATTTGAGGTTGAGCCCATTGATGACATAAGAATTCTAAATGAACCAACCACAGCTCTTATATCCTAGAACTCAGCAGCTCAAGCCATGCATATCGGAATTTTGATATCCAACCCATGATGACATTTATATGTGGGTAAACTACCACATAAAGGCTACACTGCTACGAAGCAAACGCAAGGAGTACCTTACGTATGTCATAACAATTTCCGGTTCCGTGACGGCCTCCAAACACTTTGTGATTTAATAACAGCTGTCGAAAAAGATCGCCATAATCTTGCCAAACAAATGCACCAAAGAAGTCATTCGACAGCATCACCAAAAGAACAGCCACTGAGGGATGTCGTACCTAACCGGAAAGACGAGACCATGACTAATCCTCGGGATCATAAGAAACACGTGGTAGAGGTCAATCACCAAATGTTGAAGAAGGCACACCAAGGCCTTGTAAAGTTTCCAAAGAGGAACTAGGAAAGGTAATTCTAGAAAAGGGAGTGCAGCAAGACTGCTGGACAGTTTAAGGCTCCCGCTGCTTTAATGACTTGTTTAGGAGAATACGTCAACTCACTGGAAAAATGAATCCTAGGACCTTTAGGCCTTTCTCTGTTTAAGGGGAGTTTTTGTTGTAAGTAAAAAGTTATCCTGCCGTTGGGTGCCGCGCATGCTCACTCCTGACCAAAAACATGAACGCGAGAGCACTTCGAAAAAGTGTTTGGACTTGCTGATGTGGAATCGGGCGGACTTTTGGCATCGATTGGTAACTGTTGATGAAACCTGGATCCACTTTTACATACCAGAGAATGGAATTAGTGCCCGGCAATGGACTGGAGCCGGCACGAGTGCTCCGAATCGGCCGAGGGAGGCTCAATGAGTCGGAAAGGTTATGGCGTCGGTTTTCTGGGATTGTCATGGCAAACTCTTCGTGGACTACCTCGAAAAAGGAAAAACCATCAACAGCGAGTATTACTGTGCATTATTGGAGCGATTGAAGGCCGAAATCGCTGCAAAACGGCCTCACATGTTTTTGCGAGACAATGCGCCACCGTATTTGATGAGGCATCTTTTTGCAGACCTTCCGGAAAATAACTTTTCGAATGAGATCAGGAAGTTGGAAAATCGCTGGAATAAATGTATCAAGCTAAAAGGGGACTATATTGAATAAAATAAAAAAAAATTAAGAACCTAGAAAGAACCTAGTATGTAATTCGTTGGCAGCTACCTTAGCATCGCTTTTCACTTTGACAATCGAAGGCTAACCATTGCCATTCTTAGCTTTTTTAAGAGAACAATTGATTGTGTAATTTTCGGTAGTACGATGAACTATACGAGTAGTATAGTATACAACGACATCTTAACAGAAAATTTTGAATACAATGACTGCCGAAGCTGCGAGATGTCAAGCATTTAAACCTAGGCGCTTCAGTTTTGAGAATCTTCAAATCCAACTTGGAAGGATATCGCAGACTAGAGACATCTAGAAGGTGTTGCTGGCCCATGCAAAATTTAGGACTACTATCGCTATCTAAGCCGCGGATATATTTTCAACTCGCTAACTCTAGTTTCAGTGACTTACTCGTTAATGAACTGTATTGTACTAAATTGTTTATTTTTTTAATTTCTACTTGTCATAATTGGTGTTTGTAAGACAAGTTTGACTTTCCTAATCTTTGGCTTGAGTAATCCGTAATTTCTGGTTTATTCTCGCTATCTGTGGCAAAATTGTCGATGCCGTTTTTATTTGGTAGTCCGTGCAATTTCATCATAATGACATACACAGGCTTCAACAACGTTACCAAATTTTAGAAATTGGGTTCCAAAATTGTAGTTAACCCGCGCGGTATTGTTGACCGTTTTCGCACAATATTTTTTTTTTAAATGCAGTGCCACCGTGGTACATAAGAGGAGTCAACGCTGAAGAGAATATTGCATCCGTTCAGTAGAGTATCGAGGAAGATCCAAATTTATCAACGTTGTACGACTATAGCTTTGTTTTTGTCGGTCCACTTTATGGACAATTTTACACAAAGATTGACTCAAAACCATTTGACATTCGATTTGTGTTCGAAGGTGAGGCTAATTTCTGGATTAATGGGTATGTCATTGTCAAATTTAGAGCGAAGATATCGAAATGCAGTTAAATCCTGAAAAATGTTCAGCTTGTTGCGGTCTGTGGGCTGTTGGAGCAATAGTACCACATTTAAAAAAAAAAAAATGGGAAACCAGTCCGCTTGTTACTTTCAAAATCAGTGGCCATGGCGATAGAGCCATGATGAATAACCTTTTCTTCCACCGATTGAATGGCATGGATGTGGGAGAGGTGTCGTTCCAGCAGAATGGCACTACGTGAAGTCCTTTTCATCTTCGTGGTAATTATTGTCAACAATGACGTTTTCTACAAGTTGGTGGACAAACTTTGTTCTCTTCTAGTTTAATCCAGTATGATAGCGCAATGGGAATGGCTGATTATGTTCATGTCTGTGTAATTAGCCAGATAAGTTGGGGATAGTGCATTTCGTGCCAGCACATAGCCTGTGGAGGTTTCAAAACTCTTTTAGATAAATCACAAGAAAGTGCATATCCTTGCGGAAATCCGATATACCTTGAGAATAGTTAAGAGAAGTTATGTATAGGACTGTTTGTTTTCCGATGGCGGTACGATCGTAGTCGGGTGGAGCTCAAGACAATCGGAACCGGCAGCTTTGTTGCTCTTCATCTTTCTAATAGCGAAACACAAGTGCACTTTGAATGAGTATCACGGGTCTTCCCTGATGGTCAGCAGCTGGAAGTTCTATTATTCATTGTACTTTGGTGATAAGATTTTCGTTACAATAAATGAAGAGCTTGCATTTCAGGCTTGAAGCCTGCTACCAATAGTGGAACTTTGTTGAAAAATGTAAGCGTATTGTAAAAAAAAAACACTGTGGCCCCATGGCCATGGCCTAGCTAGCTTCTTGACACTCGTTTATGTTGCTTATGTTGTCATTTTGGTCACATCTGAGCGGGGCCTACGGTTTATTGCCGAGTCCGAACGGCACTCCTTAGAAGCTTTTTTGTAGGCAATTTTTTACTTTCGGGAGTTTGCCCGCCGAAAGGATGATGGAGGTTTAAAAAATTGTTGTTGGTGACACAGCCAGGAATCGAACCCAGACTCCCTGCGTGATAGTCCAATGAGCTAACTATAGCGCCATCGCCATCGCCTAAGCGTATTGTAAGATTAGCAAATTGCATGTCCTTGAGCCGGAAAATTATGTTTAACTTTTTGTATTTACTTTAATTTCATGACATCACGACATTAGTTCCGAAGATTGATGGCGTTAATGGACATCGAATGCACAGCAGGCAGTCTTTCGCTCAGCCAATTTTGGCTCTTATTAATGCAGTCGTAGTTAGGCTTTTAACGTTATTTTTATGAGAGGTTTGCAGAGTCAGCCGTTACTTCACGGTCAGCCGGAACTCACAATTCCACGATCTGTGCTGTGTGGGTTCGTAGTCTTGGAAATCCAGTGTTATTTACCCCAAATATACGAAGGATATAGGTCATATGTTGTCTTGTTATGGAGATCAACTAATCCGTCGATGTTTTCTTTACCTATTTTGGCATTGAATTTTCAGGTCCGATTTTGATATTTTACTTGGGTCGACTCCATCCGAATTTCATAGGCGTGCCCAATTGCTGACTTCGTCGACGAATTGAGGTGCCTGACAGCTTTTGAACACTTTCGTTCACAGTAGTTATGTTTTAGCGTGTACGTGCTGGCCGGGCATGCTGATATAGAGTTTGGCCCGATACCGAACCAGTTTCTTCAAAACGCTTCACAATTGCCCAAATTTCTGACTTACTAGGGCGATTATTTCGGCCGAAAAATTTACGAATTTTACGAAATGTTACTTTTAGGCCAATTTTCGTGATAGGATCAAATAACAAAAATGCTTTGACAAAAGTTGCCAAAGATTATGTGCCATCTGTCAAAAAATCGACCATATTGAGTTCAGTAGTTGGGAGTAATTGACAGCCAATATTCACACCATCTATTGGCTAACACTTTATATCTAGGATCGTGATATGGTGAGTCTTGTGCCGGTGAGGACGAATTCAAATCTGTTTTACCCGTGAATTATATAGCCTGTTCTTTTGTTATATATTTCTATAACAGTGCTTGGTAACGAAGATTCCAAATTCACTGCAGAAAGACGAACATATTTGCAACTCAAGTCTTATAAAGTACTTTCTGAGTACAAACGTACCATTAGGCTGGAATAGAAGGAATAGCACCGTTGATTTTAACTCACCCCCTACTGTCTTTTAAAGCAGCCAATCAATTGAACTGCCTTTAACGAAAATCGTCCAACAATTTCTGCATTCAGTCTGTGAAAACCCCAACCACTGGCTGCTTTGACTACTCGTCATTCGTTTTTTTTTTTATAAAATTGGCCACCATGTGCACCATGTACGAGTATAGCCATTGGAAGAATAATCCGAGGACCATACAGCAGCAGCGTTAAATAATGAACGGAGAATACAATTCACTGGACCATTAATCAAATCAGTCCCTTTAAATGAAAAGTAATTGATTTAACACCGATGCCAATCCGAAACATACCACGGTCGGTCGGGTGCTTGGTTTCCCGTTTCAGCATACACATCCCTTCAACGGCCTCTACGGATACATACCGCTGATGGTAAGGTCAGGCGCACTTCTCTCATCGAACCACGACACCACATCATATGCCCAACGAGTGTTCAGGAATCCATCTTCTCCTCGTCGGTCGGCCGTTGTCGTTGTATTCGTAGTTGTAGTTGTATTCATTCTCGTCAGTTGTTACGGGTACTCTCTGACTGAAGACGAAAGTCAAATCAATCATTTATTTACGATTATAGGGCCCGAATCAGGGGGTTGTAATAGTTCTTGGATATCTTTTGGAACAAGGAACAAGAAAACACCCTCTGTGATTTAGTGAGATGGGCAGAGTTGTATATTTGGACATACACTCGCACATACTATACATCACGTTAAGAATGAACAAATTATTCATTAGTCTTCAGTATTTCGGTTCATTTCCTTTATCTCGCATTGTGTGTTCTTTCGAAAATCCTTGGCCCAGCCTGTCTGCGTCTTGGAGGAGGCAAAATTTAATCAAGTTACTCCGGCACGTCCGAGTAAAAGACATCATTAATTTTGTGAAGCCAGCAGTTCGTAAGAACGGCCCAGCCCATGGTATATTGGTTCGACTTTAGTTTCGGGTTGGATTTCGGTTTGGGTTTGGTCCAAGTGTTGGCCACATGACGGCCAGAACTAATATCCGTTGGCTCGCCGAGAGGTTGCCCTTCTTGTTTTCACTGGAAATTTGATATGTCAGTTAGGTTGTCGAAAAGATTTTCGAACTGAAGGAAGGAAGTGGTAAAATGAAACTCTTAGACTTTGATAGTAGGTCAGAAGAAAGTTTAGATGTAATAACTGGACTCCTTGTCAAGATAAAATGCCAAGGTGTCAGATTAAGGTGTTGACCAGTGTGATGGATAGTTGAATGGAGGAAATGTTAACTTACGTACAATGTCTTAAAGATGAAAATTTAAAGAAATAAAAAAGAAAATTCCAAAAATCAAGACAGGTTACAAGGGCAGTTTTCATTAATTGTAGTTGGAGATGGAGCTTAAGATTTTACCAGGGGTTGTCAGGCTCCATGTGTTCATTGATACAATTTTCCATCGATTTTTTATGTCTGAGTTTCACAACAAAGCAAACTCAGTGAAATGATTTCAGCTGAAGCCAAATTCTTTAACAAAATTTGAACTTGGATTGCTATGGGATTTCCAAAAACCTTGTTTTCAAATATGTCAAAAACCTGTCATTTAAGTTTTTGAATTTGTAGAATTCAAATTTCATCCGATTTACCGAGGTAAGGTATATAATGCTTGTTTATTTTGAGAGCCTTGTTTGTCGCATTCTATTCATCCACAGAGATGTCGTACAATGCGAGCTAGAGCTCAGTATTGTGGACGGTCGAAATAAGGTCATGTAAAGCTTTAGTTTACGAACTGTAAAGGAAAGTCCAGCTTGTGCAAGAACTGAAAAGGTTGAAGCCACTTTTCTGTGAATGGGCGGATGACGAGTTTGGCAATTAGACTTACAAATTGAAGTTTATTTAAATCAGCCGTGGCACTGATTTGAAAAAAATAGAAAATAGGCCCGCCGACATCCATCACTTAAGATAACATTGACAAAATCCATAAAATAGTCTTAGAAGACCGAAGATTAGAAGTCTGGGCAATAAGTGATACTATAGGGATCTCAACTGAGCGGGTATTCCATATTTTAACTGTTGAATTAGGATTGAAAAATATTTCAGCAAGATGGGTGCCGCGTTTGCTAACTGAAGAAGAAAAATTAAATCGGGTTGAAAGTTTTGGAGATAATCTGGCGTTATTTTGGAGAATACTTGCGAATTTTTTAAGAAGATGTAAAACCACTAATGAAACCTGGATTCACCACTTCCTGAAACAAAATAACAATCAAAACAATGGAAACATAGAGGTTCTGCACCGCCGAAGAAAGCGAAGATAAGTTTATCTGTCGGAACGGTGATGGCTACAGCACGAAAATTTTCAACCTAAGAAGATGTGGTATCTGAGACAGAGCAGATTTTTAAGGAGTTGGGGAAATCGGCTTGTGATGTAGAAAAAGTATGAAGAAAAGTTCTCAAATTTTCAATAATTTATTGGTCAAGCCGAGAACCTTTCAAACAGCCGTCGTGTTTAGATATTATTGTTAGCTGGAATCTACTACTCCCCAGCAAAGGATGCACAAGAAATTAAATAAGAAAGTTCTATCTGCAGACAATTGTATGAATGGAAGCTGCTTTATTGGTTCCGACTTGTTCAGTGGTCTAAAGTTTGTAATTATAGTAAATTTAATTCTACCAATAAGTGCATTTAAGACCTCCCTGACCAAGCTTACAAAACGACATTCCAACAAAAACCAGGTACAACAGTGACGTACCAAGAGCGGTGTGCCAGCAAAAAATGTTCGAAGGAAAATTTATTGATTCAAAGCATAGGGTACTAAGATACTCACACTCCCGCATAACTGAGAACAAATCACACTAAACTTTTGTTTTGTCTAGTTGTACCTAATGGTGGCTACTGAATACGGCTATGTTGCATATTGACGAAGCCATTAAGCCATAAATGGGCCTAATCATTGTAGAAAATAGTGCACCTTTTTGAAACTTTTCAAACCGAGTTGGTTCGGAAGGTCAGCCAGCTTCCTCCAAGTTGTTGCACACGACAGAGCAAGCCATTGAGAACGTAGTCGATCCGAGTCATCAATGTCAGTGAGAACAATCTCCACTACTACCGCCTTATATTCTTCATTACGTACTAAATGTGGTCTATTTGATCGCGTACTGAGTTTCAAACATTTCGATGGTAAATATCAATGTGACACGAAGCATACCTCTAAAAGAATTACCCTTCAGTTGCGTTTCTTGCTTCGCATTCTGGGCTTGAATTAACTCATCTTTGTCTGATATAGTTCCGATATTGGTTCCCTCTGTCTTCTACTTATTGATGATGTAATTTGAGCTTATACAGATTTTTTGGTCTGACCAAGCTTAAAGAAGACTCTAGATTACCGTGTGCTTTGTCTTGCTCATTTAAAAAAAAAAAAAAAAAACTTAATGGGAGGCGGATGAAAGCTTTAAAGTAAGCAAATATTCAGAAATGTTTGAAAATGAATTTCAGCAATTTGCAGTCGTTGTTGTGGCATCTATCTTCCAATGATGAAATGGCAGACTGATGAGGCTGATTTGCGTCAAATTAGGAAAAGAAGAAATATTTTAAAGAATAATCGGAAGACATAGCCTACATGCACATCGCCCTGAAACCAACTTGAGCAAAAAGAAATATGGGAGGCATTTAATTATCAAACAGCAAACCAAATCCATCAAATTGCGACAGATCCAACAAACACGGAAGCATAAGCCCTCCTTAAAACGCGTGATAGGATGTTTCTGACGTAAGACCTGAACACCGCTGTTTAGGGACCAGTAAATTTAAATTTTACTAAATATTTACACTACAGTAAGGCCTGGAAAGACAGCATCTATAGGCATTAGTTACATAGAGTAATGCCTGATTTTGGTAGCCGCCTTGCAAATCTCATTGAAGAATGCCGGTGGAAAACTCACGTCACGGTCGGAAGAAATCTTACTGAGATATTGGATGTCAAAACTACGTGATGCACTGTTATACGATATGTCTTCTTTAACGTCATACTTACCAATCTTATATGTATATGCCAAATTAAAGGTACAATTAACACATACGAACTAATGACAAATATATCATTGCGGAACCCAGAACTCTGGTTGTCACTGAAATGAATATCATCAACAAGGGCAGACGCCCAACAACGAAGAAAATGAATTGATATAATTTTATCTACCTCGATTAACCAAGTAATAAGGCCTTGTCGCGAAATATCAAGGAAGCCTTGCTCTCTGTGCACACTTCATACCGAAAGAGTATAAATATATCCTTGATAGTTTTGTAAAATCCTAATTACGATATTGACGTGGACAGAAAAGCACGCGTCAGATATCTCAACCGTCTGGAAGTGCACTTATTGTGGCAGTTGGCAAAGGGCCGCTACAACTAAAAAAACTTTACTTGCTGAGGTTCAGGACGAGCCCGAACTGTAACGCTCGTCGTATAAGTAATGAAAAAAGTTCTGATTACTAAAAAAAATGTGTATATCATTATCAAAGGGTAACAGGAAGACAGCAAACGACCAGTAATAGAAATAGAAACCTGAGCATGTTATCAACATATTCGGTCTACGGCTTGGGTTTTGAAGCTCAGATATACTGAATGTCATCGTCCTATCGGAAAATGCTTTAATTTTTGCAAACGACGGCAAATGCCGCCAGGGATCGAACTTGCTGGAGAAGATTGTTGACCGAGGTCCAGGTCCACCCCGGACTGTAGCGCCACTTAAAGAAAGAAGGAGAAGACGGCAAATGTCAGCTCTTTTTTGACATTTGTGACATAAACAGATACATAATGCACGTTAATAAGACATCTATCGCAATACTCCTAAAGAGCATATAATAATGTTGGGATTTTTTTGCGGAATATTTCGTCGGTTGTATTGGCGCAGCGTAAATTTCGGCACACTAGCCACTCGCCTAGAACAGTATTGGACAACACGAGATGCTGCCAGATCTGGCCGCCGCTGGAGCAGCCGTTCTGCTGAAAATATCGCACCTGTGGTTGAAGATGTCGCAGAGGACCCTGGAATATTGATCAGGCGATATGCCACCAAAATTCTCTGAAAGACCTACGCTCAAGCCATCGAAAATCATCATGAGCGACGGGGCCCATTTCCATCTCTGTCGATATAAGCAAAATGATCGCTTCTGGAGCACCGAAAATCCGCGTATAACGCACGAAGGGCCATTACACCCGCCCGTTTACGGTTGAGGCGTCAACGGGCATTATTTTTTCGACGGCGAGTACTACAGAGCCATGCTCAATGGCTTCATCCATCCTCAAATGGATAAATCGGGACTGGAGAACATGTGGTTTCCTACAGATTGAAGCAACGGCGCATACTGCACGAGCCACAACCGAAATTCTGAGGGCTGCATTTCTGGGTCGCTTAATCTCTCGTTCCGGCGATTAGCATTGGCCGTCGATCGCCTGATTCAACCGTCCCAGACTTCATTTCTTTTTTTTTTTTTTTTTTTTTTTTTTTTTTTCTTTTTTTAAGTCACGGTTTTTTTAATATCGGTCAAGAATTCGAGAACCCATCGCCGAAAGTTATGGTAAGAGCAATGGAAAATGCCGTATATCGGGCCCGAATGGTCATCAATTCTGGCGGCGGCCACTTAGCCGATATCATTTTCTCGACTTAATGAAAAAAAATGTAAGATATCAAGTAAACATAATCTAAACAAAGTTGTTCATTTAAAAAAAAAAAAAAAAAGCCATAGAACACCGGGTGACATGGTTACTTTTTAGTCAAAGAGTTTAATCACTAATTTTCAGTGTCGATAAAGGATCTCATTTTCTTAAATCTTTCCACTTGCTTAATATTGAAAAGACTTCATTTAGCTTAAATTGTATGTAAATTCAACCTAACAATGCCATTCTGGTATATATAATACAAATTAAAAGTATGTCCATCAGCCCACCCTAAAAGGCCCGTCGCTACCGATTCTGCGAACCATAAATTCTTTTTTTAATCACTCATTCGTTCAATGGAATGAAAATATCTTAAGTTCCACACTCGAAAATCAATACTCGTACTTCGTCTTTGTCGATCAACTCTGTCTCAAGGCAAAGAATGCTTTTCAATTTTTCCAGAACACTACGCCGCAAAACAGAGGGATGGATACGAATATGAGCAAAAATGAAATGTTAATTTGTAGTGAAATAGCATAAGACTACCATTAAAGTGGTAGTGCTTAGATTTGTAATTCTTGCATGGAAATGGGGGTGAAAATTTCTGAACGGAGAGTAGGATCAGAGAAAAGCCATCATAACGTCCGGAGATGAAGTTACGTTTAGTATATTCGCCTAATGATGACTCTCCATAATGTGTCACCAGGGTAACAAAGGACAATCGATTTCTCTTCAAATTTACACTCTGCAGTTTCGGCACTTGTTAATGTATTTCGAAAGTATCTACAAACACATTTTGTATACGGTCGACTTATGAACCCAACGACCATTGCTGCCAACGACAACAACCAAAATCTTCTCTCATGTATGAACACCACCTCTCTCTGGATGTGCAGTATTCTGCCATATTCTACCTACTGCTATGTTGTTTTGAGTCATTTCTTACCACCGCCGCCGTTACCTCCTCACCAACAAAAGCACCATCATCAACAACAGTTTAGTTCACAACGTAAATAGTAAATTCTTATTATACGGTTGAGAAGAATCTCGGTTACCCTTAGAAACGCCACAAGGTTGGTTGGACATCTTTGCAATTAGACGTCGGTGTCAAAGGTGAAATTGGATCTTTTGTTATTGTCAGGATAACGACATTTCGACAACGACAATGACAACGACGACGACGACGACGACGACCTGAACGAGAATGAGAACTCTTCACCCGTCTGTCAAATTAGAAAAAGTACCCACGATGACAAAAGTTTTGCAGGTGACTGGTATTGGATACAGATGCTTGGTTGAACGGCCTTCCTTTCATATACCTACAACTTTGTTTAAAGATTCAATCACATTTTAGACTATTTTTAAAAACGTTTTCAGACAAATGCATTCCTTTCACAAAATTAAGCATTTTTACGTATCCGTTATCTGTCTGTTAATTAACCATTTTTGTATTAGAATAATCCAATAACAAATAAGAATAACTTTCCTCTGCTAATCCAGCGAAGATTTACGAGTACTACGATCAAGAGGTTGAGGGATTAACTAAGGCTTTCTTTGGGCAAACGCTTTAGAAAAAATATCTAAAGGATAAGTTAAGAGGTACAAAACTGTCTACAAGCATTATTCATAGGTAATTGGCAGTTTGTGGTAACAAAGAAAGGAACTTCGAAACACAATACATATATCTAGGAGCATGTAGTACTTCTCCACAATTAGAAATTCAAAGGGGAAAGATCCCGAAATAAGGTAATTTTTTAAGTATTTTTTAGTCAGTGAAAAATTGGTATTTTATTAAAAAATCTTTTATTTTCAGATAGAAACATGTTTAAACTTAAAAACAATTTTGTTTTTCCAAGGTGGCGGCGCTGCACGGCGTCAAATTCGGGCTATTTTGAAAATGGCTGGCATGCCATGAAAATCATGTTTCAAAGGACTAGAGAATAGCTGAAAGTGTCAAGAACATCTCCTCAAAATTTTAGAATTATCGGACAATTATTTTTTGAGTTATGTTGCATGTCGTTATGAAAAATGCAGCTTCGAGAAAAAGCAATATAAAGTTATCGGAGCAGAAAAAACGACAATATTTCGAGTTACCGACTAACGGTTTTTTCGTGCTTAGACACATTTGGACGCATCTAACCTTGGCCTTCCTCTTCTTGAACAAAACTATACCTATACAAAAGAAAGAGATTGAGAAAAGGAGCAGGCGGAGCGTTGCGTCCCGTGTTCATGCGGTGCGCTCTAAGGGTGCAAGGGTGCATCTGCGGCCAAAACCACGCTACCATTTCGAAACGAATAAAGATTTTGCTTCGAAATTTTGAGGAAACATTCTTGAGATGTTGTAGAATATGTAGAAAAATTTAAAAAAATGTTGGGACCTGCCCCCCGTTACTCAAATGTAAATGTAAACTGATAAATTGCAGAAGTTTTCAATGCTGTGCTAAAATATTGGGTTGGCAGGAAAGCCCGGGACAATAAATAGTCTTAGAATTATCTGGGAGTAACCTACTGCAATCATGCAGACATGGCAGGACGAACTCTTATAATAACATTCACTAGTTACATCATCCAAAAGTTACTAGCTGTACGTAGGTAGGGTGAGAAGTTCAAGGACTCGTCCAGAGAGGGCAGTTTTAAATTATTTTGCTTGTGGTTATATTGCCACATCTTTCGTAAGCACACACACAATTTCCGGGTCGATATATCAGATAGTTTTTTTCCCGTCCATTCAAGTCGACCAACTCTTGAGATCCTTGAAAAGTGGAGAAAATGCAGAACCGAAGGTTAAAAAAGGGCCATCGTCCACTGAGATTTTTGCCGATATGACTAGTGTGTTAGGTGATGATTGCCCTTCGATATCCACAATATTCGGATGGGCTGCAGAATTCAAACGTGGCAGAATAAGTACGAAAGATGGCCCTCGTTCAGAACGGCCGAAAACGACAGTTTTTCCAGAAATTATGGATTAAGTTCAGGATGTGGTAATGGAAGATCGCTGATTGAAAGTGTCGGAGATAGCTGAGGCCATAAGCATTTCAGCTAAATGGGTACGAAAAATTTTGCATGATGAATTGGATTTGAGTAAGCCGCCTGGAAGATGAATGCTGTGTTTGCTCAATTCTGAACTAAAACGAGTGTTTTGGTCTAACAGAAATTGGACCAGGTGCAGTTCCAACTCATCCATTACCTATCATATTCGCCAGATTTGGCTTCCTCGGATTTTGATCTGTTCCCAAGAGTCAAAATTTTCTCAGCTGGGCACCGTTATTTAACCAATAATGATGTCATAACAGGAGTAAACGAATACTTTGAAGATCATGAAGAAAACCACTTCTGGGACGGAATAGTTGAGCTGGAGAAAAGAAACTGCTTTTGGATTTTTTAAAAAAGTCTTTCCTTGTGAATCTGAAAAGTTTTTACCCTACCCTAGTATAACAAAATACGAGTATTATAAAGTAAGGGGACATAAGTTTTTAATTACATGAGTTGTGTACAGCCAATTATCTCACCTTCTGCTTGATCCTCTAAAAATGCTACTAATCCAATAGGATACTGTGGAACAGCGCAAAAAATCCCCTGCTGAAGTATAATTCCCTGGGTGAGGAACTCAAAATTAACTCACAATGTACGAAGATTTAATGAAGTAGATGAGAGTTATAATAATTGATACAAGTCACCATAGCTAGTAAAAAATTGCAACAGTAAATCCAGCGACAGGTAGGTAGTAGGCATGTAGATGGTAGGCCAGAGTCCATCAATGCCAGCTGCAAGCTCATATTGAGAAAGTTGAAAGGTTTACAGTATACTGAGTCCAGCCATACAAATGAAAATTAACAGAAGGAACTACACAAGCAGTGCTTGTTAGAATTCAGTCCATACGATTCAGACAGTGTACAATATAAAGAACTCGACGGTGGAACTCTTAAGACTCGCGACAGCATTAAACCCAAAACTTAATGTCAGCTATCTATTCGACATACTCTATGATCAGGCCATGTGAGGTTGTCCAAATGGAGATGCCCACGGAGAGCACTACCTTCCAGCCGTCTAGATTGCGCAACACAGAGCCTCGTATTTGGATGGAGTTACTATTGACGTGTTTAGTAAACAAAAATGGGTCATAACTTCGACACTTGGAATAGTTGTTTGGAACCTTAACAATCCACTTGCAGCCAAACAGTTATCGAAGACTAAGAAGTGCGATGGCATAGGGGAGCGAAAGAAGAGTAAAAAACTCTGACACTTACTTAAGTAATTGCAATAGAGAACACATGCAGCGCCTATTTGGATTTGGATTTGTCATCAGAGGAATACCAAGGCAAAAGTTCTTGAGCTTCAGGCGTCTGAGCAAACGCTTAATTCGTATCCAGGATAAGGTTAAATTCACCAAAACCAATAGCGCTCGCACTCCAAAATGAAAAGAATGCATAGCCAAAGATTGTTTCTAAGTGATCCTTCACCAGACATGTGAACAATGTCCTAAGTAAGAATTTGGAATCATCCGCGGTAATTATATTCAAAACGATAATGCATACATCACAAAAGTTCGGCGAATAATGTTGACGTCGATCTGCTTCAATCGGAAAAGACTGCTAGAGACTCTTGGAATTATATCTCCCAAAGTTGTTAAATATGTCCAATGCAACAGCGTCATTTTCGGTAGACCATTAGACAATAAAACCAATGTTGAACGACGGCTACTACTTAAAGGATGACCGACATTGAGCTGTTAGCCAGAATGCACCATTTTAAGTGAACAATAACCAATAACAACTTTCACCGACCAGAGGTCTGGATTTGAAGGTTTATTTGAAAACGAACGGATGCTGGAATATACTATATTTCAATGGAATTTCAGCATCAAATGACCGTTGCTCAAGAAGAGACACTGAGCCAACCGTCGCCTAAAGATGACCTAAAATTGTTAATTTACAGCGCATCGATCAACGGAAGTCTACGCGCATGTCTGCAAATTTTTTTGGGATGGTAAGTCCACCACCTGCTAGATATTTGCCTTACAACTGATCTTGAAAAAAAAGGAAACTTCAATGCAATTGAAAGAATCGTGCAAAAGAGCCATCCGGGGGAACAATATGTATTTCGTTTGCGTTTGCGTTTGCGTTTCTAGATAAATAAGGGAAGCAAAGTGTCAAAGAGAAGGGACATCCTGTAGTTTTGCTGTGGTGAAAGACTTTTGCCTCGCAATAAAATATTACTACGTCACAACTGCAGAGTTGAAGCAAAGAAGCACTATTGCAAATGGCTAGATTGAAAGTTGTTGTTAGAAAAAGTTTGCACGATTTCGGTTTCGTTTACATAAACGGCATTTGAACAGCAAGATAAAAGTACGTACTTTATAACCTATACAACAAAAAAGCCCTTATCGAAGGTAGACATTTGAAAAGCTTAAATTTCAAAAACATATCTTGCATAATCTTGAGTTGGGAGCCCGGAATTATTCGTAATAAAATCGGTTTGCATTATGTACACTACAATGGACCAAGGAGAGCAACCTTAAGCAGTCAGTGGAGTTTAAGTCTTGTGTGAGCCCAGCAGTGATTACGGAGAATAAGAAGAAGGCCTCGCTTGCGGGTTGTAAATGCCAACACAGGACATTTTTGCTCTCATTTTTCCTTATCTTTGAAAAGACATCGCCTTAATCTGATGCTTTTGTGAGGACTATTTAGAAAATAGAAGCAAAAAAGTGATACTGGTAATATGTTATGTGCCACGGTAGAGTACTGTGTAGAAAACTATCATTCTTCTGAAACCCCAATGATTTTCTCTATTTGAACTTCATCACCACTCTACCTGTATCTAAAGAGCACCTACTAAAACTGACTGTTAATCATTGATATTGTCCTCTTATAGTCCCGCCTTTGAATGCGCTAGTAAGAAGACCTAGCGTCATATGAAACCGTGCTTCGACTTCAAATTTACATCTTCGCGACGACGGCCAAAAGTTGGGACCGTCTTTCTACAGAAAATAATTGCAGCATCAGACTTAAGAGATTCAACCTTTGCTGAGCTTCCTAGTTTATTTAGAAGCTCTTCAAGCTGAAGTTTATGCTTTCGACAAGCTGCCGGCTGATTGAAAAAATCATAAATAAATATTGATAGTCAGGCTATGAAGACCCTTACATGCATTATGCAGAATCTAAGGAAAATAAAACTGTTCTGCGCTTAAAGATCATTTAAGTGTCTCAAATATTACAACGGAACATAGTATATTATTTGCCAAGTACCTTCTATTACCAAGCAGATGCGCTTAAAAACGTTAACCTCGATGAAACCAACTTGCTGATTAAACAGGGCACAAAAACTTCTCATATTGTTCAACAACAAATACTTTGAAATATTTAATAACCCATTTTTTTAATTAAAAATTCCTGTGTTTGATTTTACAATAATTTTTTTTTTTTAATTTACTTATAATTAAAGAAGAATTTTATTTACAAATTTTATTTTACAATATTTGAGTTTATTTCAGAAATTAGTTTTTTATTTAAATTTTTATAAACTTTCGAACGGTCGCTTGACGGTGTTTAATGCATTTTCTGTTAAAATTCGTTTGTGAAAAAATAAGTGTGTATAATAGAATTTAGTTTTACTAATTTTCCTCTAAACAGTTATAGAAACAAAGTAATAACAAATATTTTTAAGTGCAAAGTAAAATGTATGCATGATTGATGGGTTCTAACAAAATTGATTTTCTCTAATTTTTAGATTTTGTTTTTGAGAATTCCAAACCAACAACTTGGTTTTTAAGATTTATATTAATATTTCGGAAAGTGTTGGATTTATGAGGTTATCAATTTCTGTTTCAAGGTGAACCTCTAAAAGGACACACGATGGTTTCCAAGAAAGAGTTCTTTTATATTAAAAAATGAAAAAATCTTCTAGACACTAGAAATACTTTGGACGATAAAAATAGTAGCGCTGCCTATACTAAATACAGAAAACTAAGCTGTTTATTCAATAAGATCACGCAATGCAAAGACTATTTGAACGAAATTGCCCGTACCGGTGGATCAAATGTGCAATGAATGCATGTCTGACTAGGTACACCATTTCGTATCACATGACTAGTCTTTCTATGTTTTTTTGACCATATAATGCAGAATTAGATTCATTAGACCTTAAGTTCCAGCTGAAATTCATGAACCAAACCAGTGCAAAAAAACCTTGTAAACGCTTACCCTAACCAACAGGATGATTAGGAAAACAACAGCATGTGGAACGATACTAAGGTCTAAAAACCCCAACCTTATTGTAGTTGCATCGCAGATATGTACGTGGGAAAAATATGTAGTTGCCCGCAAAAAATATTTAAATTGTGGATGTGAAATGAAGTCCAAAGTTTTCAGCCAAAGTTCCCATCTTGAACAGGCCAGCCCGCTTTTTGTGTGGCAGCACTTTCTTTCGACAACTATGCGAATAATAAAAATGGAACTATACGGTCCTCAATAACACGCAGTAATTGTATGATACTCGTAATTGTAATTGTCAGAATTCATTTCAAAAATAGTAGAAATTTAGCCGAATTGGTTTGAAAAACAATAGATTGTTTGGGTCGATATGAAGCATCTTTTCGCGGCGTAAATGATAAATACAATCAGAAATATGAGCTAAAGCAACAAGGCAATGATGGAGAGAAAAGAAATTGTTTCCGAAGCGCTAGAAAAACTAGGAATATTGCTCATGCAGCAAAATTTGGACATATCACACACTTTGCCAATTTGGTGTTGGAAATTTCGGAGATTGATCCAAAAATTTAAGCCAAATTCATTTTGACCGATGGGGCAAATCTTTATTTGCAACTTTTATCGTTAGGCAGATTTGCCACATTTGGGGCTTAGAAAATCCCAGAATAATAGATAATAGAGAACACACCCTTGCCAAAACTGTGTTACTGTGGCGGCATCACTGGATCTTATTTCTTCAAATAAAGAACGAAATGGATTGCATAACCGAACCGCTTTTTAGGGATATTATGCGATTAGCACCGGACGACGTAATTTTTCATGTGAAAAGGAAGCCTTTAGCCAATGCTGCTCTGCTAATTGCAAAGCTCGAGAATGGTTTCCGTGATGTTATCGATGAAACAGAGCCACAAGTTGGTAAAAATTTGTCACACATTGTGTTACATCTTCAATGGTAACTTTTCTTTTATCGAGTCAAATAAACAGCAATTTTTACTTCACAGATATACGTCTTTAGTAGACATTATACGGTTTTCCAACAACAGGTTTTCCTTTGAAAAAAATACTAAAAAGTTTAAGCGAGTTATTGGAAACACATGCTGATATCGTCGTAGATTCGTACAGAGATGAAGCTGGAGTCACACAGAAACACAAACTTTTCAAAAAAAAAAATTATGAAAAAAAATCAAAATTGCAGTGGTCCAAGTTTAGGGTCTAAATGTGCCTCGCACTTTCGAGGTAGGTGTGGTTAAACTAGACAAGTAAGTTTTCAGAATAACTAGACACCTTTTCCCAATGAGTGTCCATCGATTTCGAGAAAAGAATTATGCTAACAACAAGCTGACATAGGAAATTATTGTATAATTTTGGCCGTTTAAGGATTCTGGTTTATTTGCGAGTCTTACCAAATGAAGTACGAATGCCACTCACAATTCTAGCAAAGATGGAATTCGCTTGAGTTTTCAAGTTTTCAAGTTCTTTGGCGACCAAAAAAACGTCTGTGATATACGAGTAGTATACGTGCGGGGCTAAAGAGAAGATGTCTTCACCAATATAACAAAACAAGATTCTCTCTGAGTTCAGATAAGCCGACTCTTCTGCATACATTAACAGAAATTAAGCGGTTTCACTCTTGTAAAAATGATTTGCTCTTTCTTTGAGATTTAAGAAGCTAAATAAAAAATGTTCGCTATCACAGCGTGAAGACAGTTCAAACTCTGGCTGAAACCAACTAATTTATTAGGCAATACACTGAATTTATAAGGAGTTTCAAACAAAACTATATACAAGCAAAACTTCTAAATTCAAAAGATATAGCGAGACTTCAAGAGACCAGTAAAGTTCAATTGAACAGAAGACAGCTGCCAAAATAAGGCATATGGTATTGTGCAAAGAAAACCATCTTTCAAACAATAAAAACAATTTTACCGACCATTAGTGATGTGCTAAAAATTTAGGTTAATAATTGAGGGTAAATAATTTTTGGCTTTTATTGCAGAAAAGATATAATGATCAATAAGACGGCTGATTATTTAGAAACAAATGGCCAAACTCTACAAAATCCGAAAACAAAATACAATAAATCTGAATCGGTGCTATTTAGACAAGAATTTTGGAAACAAGAAAAAATTTAGAAAATATAACATCCCTGTGAAATGAACAGAAATTATCCTGAACCATTCGGATAATCCAATCATTTACTTTTATCATTTCAAAGGACTACGAAGGTAAACTTAAATTAACCAATTTTGGGAATTTCTAGGTTGGATTTCATTTGAAAATGTTTAAAACAAGAACAGGGTTGTGGTGAGGTTCACTTCAAATTTTTACAGAAAGCACACCAAATGATCGCCAATTTCACCATCTGTTATTCATTTTATCATATGTAGTTAGCCTTAATTAAATTAAGTTATCGCTCATTATCCTAACTTTCTTCCTCACATTCTCTACACATCAACATCGCAATTTTATTAATAATAATAATATTTCTTTTTTTTTTAATTTATTCATCTAAGACTTATGAACTAAAAGATCGTCGTCTTCTTCTGGGTTAACGCGTCCCGCAATCTTATTTATTTTATTTTTTTTTTTTAAATTCGATATGTGTGTCACAAGAAACACTCTGATTCTGTGCATCGATATGAAAAGTTCACAACAATTTTCTGTGTTTGTCGAAACATATATGTTAGTAGCATCCGACAAATACGAGTACTAGTAAGGTCTCCAGACGTCAGTATGTTTTGGAGTTCGACAACGAATAGGACCTATGCTACTGTTACTGCGATTACTTCTGTCATCCACAATGTCATCGGGTGATGGAGATCTTCTAGTCGATGAAACCGGTGGCGAAGCATTCGGATTTGCATTCTCACTATCCTTGTCATCATTTGAATGTGAAATTAAGGTAACACATCTTTTCACGAGATTAACCCCAGCTGCTGCATCTTGAAGGCTTCCATTTGACGTTGCACTGCTGTTTGTGCTGTTGCTTGAGGTGCCATTTCGAAACCAAGGCAAATCATGATAGTTGCCATACAATTGAGTATATAACCACTGGCTAGGTTGTGGAATCAGTGGATTCTGAAGGAATAATTGAGCGGCTAGAGCTGGATTAAATGCATGTGGCTGTTGAAAATGTGATGCGAATCCGGAGAAGATCTCATTTTTTCTCAACGATGGATTGCGCTGGATTAGGGCAGTAAATGCACCTGTTTGTGGTGATGGAGTTCGCCGATCATCGTCCTCATGTAAAGAGTTGGATTTTCTTGGAGATCCTGTCACAGATATGCTATCACTTTCGAACCCGGTATCGATATTATTGTTGTTGTCGTTTTCACTTGTCAACGGTGAGGAGGCAGAATTTGTGTTATGCAGTGCGGAGTTTGTTGTACCAGGACATGTTGATGGTGATCCTTCGGGACTGGTTGTACTGTGTGGATTACATGATGCTGATAATTGACTAAGTTGCGCTAAGTGGTGGTTATCTAAAAAGGACAAATACAAATGACTTTGTTTGTTTAGATCAATTTAATTTGTTTTTACCACTAATGGAACGTAGTCCAGGTCGGTCTAGGCGTTCTAATGTGTTGGCCAATGCATTTGGAGGAAATGCTGAATGCTGGTGGTGGAAAAATGCCGCACTATGTGGAAATCCAGGACGACCAAGGGCTGGATTCGCACCCAATGTTCGCCAGTCTGGCGCGTGTAGGTGTCCATGCATTCCAGCTAAGTGGTGTGCGAATCCTAGAAAAAAAATAACAACGATTGGAATATTTATTTACATTATCCTAAACTGAAAGTTTAAAATAAAGTTTACACAAAATATTTAAAATGAATTTGTTTTAAGCCCAAGAACTAATTACTTTAAGACAAAGATGTAGCAAATATTCCATAGTTTTCGAATACTATTTCATTTAAGCGCCTGGCTGAAAAGGGTTTGCGGCATCACATCCTATCAACCCAATTCTCCAAACCTTGTTGACTTTTTTGGCTCTGTCTCATGAATTACTCGGATGATATTTACTTGAATGGCTTGAATCATTTCTGGATTGTCTACAACGATCTGTAAGAGCAGAAGCATAACAAAGTCAAATCACAGCTCCGTGGCACCCAAAATATCGATTATTTGATGGGCTGTGTGGCATGTTGCGCCATCATGCCGAAAAATTCGGTAATCATGGCTCTGTATCGCTAGTTATCGACCGAAATGACGTTTCGAGCAGCATTTTTGAAATAAGATGGGTCAACGATGCCATCAGGTGGATGGTATTTGGTCCCCAGATGCGTCAATTTTATTTATTTACATAGCCACCCAGATAAATATGCGGATCATCAGATAAGATGATTTTCCGGCCAAATTCTACTTCAATTTCGAGCTGCTGTAAGTTATGTGAAATATTGAGTTGTTAAGACCGATGGCGAATTGATGTTCCTCTATTGAGTCTAACACTCTTGCTCACGGTTGCAAGAAGTTGCGTACAGTAGCCAACGTGGGTGCATCATTTCGAGCAAAATTCCTTTTCAATTAAGGCAACAGGGCATTCACTTTTAAACCTCCGAATAGAGAGAAGGTCCCTAGGGATTTGCGTGTATAATAGAGAAGAGATTATGGAAAATAAGGGAGAAGGGTTAACAAAGATATACGAGTATATACATAGGAATTGGGCAAGCAAATAATTTTTGTATGGTCCTTCTTCATATACCATCCTTATGTACATATGTCGTATGACCAATAAATTAATTTTAATTTTTTGCGTTTTGTCTAAAAAAAAAAGTGAGCTTACGGGACTTGTTTTGGCCCGGTCATGCATCTCGAATTTTCCCCTACCAGCTTTGGGTGCCATATGACAAATTATCCAGAAGGTACTATTGATGTGTCCGATGTTGAAAGCCAAGTGAATGTGGAAATGGATGGTGATGAGTTCGATGAAGACCACGATGATGAGATAGAAAAGCTTCGTGAAGAAGCTGCTACTACCACTGCTGCTCGTCATCAGGCTGACCCTGATGCTACCCATTTTAATTTCAAAAATGGCACAAAATGGTACAAAGATCCATCAACGAGTAGTCGCATTTGCCTAATAATATTGTCGATTGCACTAGAAGCAAGCAAGGGCCATTGAAAAACTTGGTTCACAATCCATTTACCGTCTTTTGATCTCTAATCACAGAAGAGATGGCCCACATCATCATTCGAGAAACGATTCGCAAAGCCAAGCAGATAACAGCTATATGGAACGAAGCAAATCTAACTAAGCAAAAACAAAATAAAGTGTTGGCTCTAAAAGCTTTGAATGCTTTTTTTTGCTATCATTTTGTATGCTGGAATGTGTAAATCAAACAACGAGCCTGCTAAGGAACTATGCTCCAATATATGAAGCCGCTTTATCATATAATCGTTTCATATCCATCACAAAGTTTATTCCCTTTAATAATGCGATAACTAGGTTGGAGAGCAAAGCATTAGCAAAACTGCTGCTATTGACGATTTGTGGCTTATGTTACAGGCTAATTTGACAGCAGCTTACAATCCACCCGATTCGATGACAGAGGACGATCAACGTTTCATACAGTACATCCATCTAAGCCAGCCAACTACGAAATAAAAGTATGCTAGTTGTGTGATTCAAAGGGTATGATTTATGGTGGAAAGATGCCGGAACAGGAGCGTGAGATCAATCAAGGCCAAAATCTCGTATTTCGCTTGCAATGTTCTGCAATGTGATCGACATTGCTCCATTGGCCTCAATCATAATACACGATGAAATTGATTCAGTCCAAAAATCGGACAAACGACTATTATTTTTGAAATTGTTGACGAGACAATTGGCAATTCCAAACATTGAAGAATGAGCCACCAATCTACGAATAATGTGCTATCCAAAAATTCGAAATGCTATGGAAGCATATTTTATGTTGTGGTAAGTTGAACTGAAAGCCAAGTAAAAAAAAATTAAGTAGCAACACCAGGACCTGTTTCTTCGTTTGTACCGCATTCAAATCGGCCATTATGCTACTTATGTCGTGCGGAGTACAAAAGCTAGCGGAAAACCCGAGCGTACAATGTACATTTTCGGACTGAATACAACTATAAGTTAATAAACAAAACAATCAGGAACAACTGTATATACCGTACATTTCTTGAAAAAATTTACACAAATCCTTGTAGGTCCCTATGGACCTAGTTGCTAATATAATGCTATTGAAGCTGTCGATGATCGGAGGTTTAAAATTAGTTTGCGATCCATACTATTGCACTTCGTGAACAGGAGTTCGGGCGATAGCGATGGCGCGATAGTTAGCTCATTGGACTATCACGCCGAGAGCCTTGGTTCGATTCCTGGCTGGGTCACCAACAATTTTTCAAGTCGCCATCACTCTTTCGGCGGGCAATGGCAAACTCCCGAAAGTAAAATTGCCTACGAAAAAGCTTCTAAGGAGTGCCGTTCGGACTCGGCGATAAACCGTAGGCCCCGCCAGATGTGACAAAAATGACAACATGAGCAATACAAATGAGTGTCAAGAAGCTAGGCCATGGCCCATACCGGGCTGCCAGCGCCACAGTGTTTTTTTTTTTTTTTTGAACAGGAGTTCGTCTGCATGTCTTCCATGTGCATTTCATGTGTCCGGCGGATGATTATAATTCTTAGTTGGGCGTGTAAGCTCATCCATATTCAGGAATTTTGTTGCTTCACACCATGTCGTACGTATATAATACGTATAACCTCCAAAATAGAGAACTAATCCTTTAAAATCTCGTACCAGTATTCCATTACGGGAATAAGATATTACTTGTGCGATAGTTACTTTCCTGGCATCACTGTTTTGGCATCCTGGGTAAATATCAGAGAGGTCAGACCTAAAAAAGCCCATAAGTCGACTTCTGACGTGGACAAATTCTCCAGTGTACCCCTAGGTTAAGCTGCAAAAAAAAGCCTTTTCAACACCTGGTCGTACATGGTGAGTAAGTTTAGTTTTGGTTTCACTTCTTCCTCTTCTTATCCTTTTATTAACCCTTTCCTCGTTATACGAACTTATGCGTAACGAGTTTCCCATTTTTACTGCATCGCTGCTGCTCCGCTTAAGGGGTTGGCTCATGTCGCAGACCGCAGAACGCGTCTACACAATGCACGGTCCTGGATCGCTTCAGTGGTTAGCCCCAGCCGTTGTTGCGCAGTTGCCATCTGAGAAATCCAGGAATTCTTTTTCCGACCTCGTTTTCTTACAGTTGGAGTGACCGTAGTTGATAGTGCCTTTTTAACCGGATTTTCCGCAGATCTTCTTTGAACGTGGCAATACCAGCTTATTCTATTCGCCTCAAGCTGTTCGGTTACCGAATTCTTTATATGTAGACTTCCTCTTATACGCGTAGATCTAATGCAATCGCGTTTAGTGACTTCACTAGACATCCTTAACATTTTCATTTCCGCTGCCGTCATTTTGTTTTTAAACGCTTTGTATATTGTCCAGCACTGTAAACCGTATATAAGAGCTGGTCTAACAACCGTGATGTAGAGTTTCCCCTTTAATTTAAGTGGAAATTTTCGGTCGCAAAAGATTCCCGAATTTTCCCGCCATTTCATCCACCCCACACTCACTCTGTGGTTTACGTCGTCTTCACATTTCGCTTCCATGTTAACGATTGATCCTAAGTACTTAAAGATAGTGCTTTTCGGACGAACTATTCCGTCTAACATAATATCCGGAACAGGTCGCAACGGATGCGCAAATGGGCACGTCAAATGCTCCGTCTTTGAACCACTTATTTTAAACCCGTTTCTCTCTAGCGCATTTCTCCATGAATCTAAGGCGTTCTGTAAATCTTCGACGTTATAGCTAAGTATAACTGCGTCGTCAGCCAAGAGAATTGGCGTTACATTTGCCTCGCGCATGCAGTCTTTTAAAAGATAGTCGAATACTACGTTAAAGAGGAAAGGGCTAAGTACGCTTCCTTGATGCACCCCGACATTAACTAGAAATTCTCTCGTTAGTCCAGCAGAGCTTTTAACCGCAGTTTTCACGTTTCCGTACATGTCCTGTATTATTCTAACATACGTTTCCGGTACGTTTTGAGACCTCAGCGCGGCCCATATGAGATCCCTAGGCACTCGATCGAATGCTTTCTCGAGGTCGATAAATACCATGTGTAAATCCTTAGACGAATCTCGGTGCTTTCCCATTATTATTCGTAGGCTTTGGATAGCGTCCACCGTCGATCTTCCTTCAACAAATCTACATTGGCTATTATCGAGCTTTATTATTTGCCGAAGACGTTCGCTTAAGACTATTTCGACGATTTTCATTGTGTGTGACATAAGCTTGATTGAACGGTAGTTGTAGCATTCTCGAGTGTCGCCTTTTCCTTTGTATAATGGAACCAAGAAGCTACTTCTCCATTGATTCGGCATAGGTTGTCCACATTTTAATTTATTTAAAAGTTTCGATAGCCAAACGCTGCCGATCCCCTCCATCTTCGACCAAAACTCTGATGGAATGCTGTCTGGTCCCGCCGCTTCATTTTTCCGATCGCTATACTTATTTCTTCGATTGAAAAGTCCGAAACTTCCTCCTCGAATAGACCAGCTGTCGGCACGATATCACGTGGAAACTGTTTGTTAAGCAACTTCTTGCAGTATTCAAGCCACCGGTCACAAATTTCCTTTTCATTTGTTAGTAAGCGACCGTCTGCGTTTTTGATGTATTTCGGCGAGGTTATTTCCATTGAATTTTTTCCCCTCTGTGCAGCGAGCTTAAAAATATTTGGCATTTAAGTATCGTACGACGTTTGAACTTCTTGGATAGCTTGTCTTCTATCCGCCGATCGTGAGGATATTCGTTCCAACTCCTGGTACAGGGTTTCCGCTTTTGCCGCTCGAGTTCGAGCCAGGACTTTCTTTGCGATCTTTTTAAGGCGTTCGTATTCAAGAGCCAGTCGAGCTTTTTCGATATCGTCGCTCCGATCGCATTTTGTCCACGCTTGGAATGCATTCTTCTTGTCGGCCACAGCTCGTTTGGTTTCGTCATTCCACCACCATGTTTCTTTGTCGACGTGATGGTATTTCGATATAGTCCCCAGATGGGATTTTGCGAGTGTTATGCATTCCTCGTGCATGCTCTTCCACATTTCTTGCGGGCTAAGTGAGTCTGCTATACCATTTATATTTTGAAGTACTTCTTTAGCCAGTGCGATAAATCTTGCGCTTCGTTCCTTCGATAGATTATACCACCGGATTTTTGGCTTTCCAAACGATGCCCGTGTTTTCGGTGGTTCCGCTGTGAAAAATTCTGTAATGAGCAGACGTCGTTGGCTTACTAGCGATTCTCCAAGTATTACTTTACAGTCCTTAACACGGTTTCTCATCGACATTTTGCAGAGGTGATAATCTATTTGCGTTTCGTGGCCTCTGCTGCTATAGGTGATAAGATGTCGTTGATGTTTAATAAACATTGTATTTAAGACGGTTAAGCCGTAAGCCCTACATGCTACAGGGATGTCTTCGCCAGCTGAATTTCTGGTTCCAAAGCCTTTACCGCCGTGGCAGTCCTCATAATCAACATTTGTTTCTCGGACGTGGCCATTTAAATCTCCGCCTACGAAGAGTTTTGGTTTCACTATCGTAAAAAAATGAAATAAAACGGCAACCAGAAGCAGCTTACAAGATTTTCGTATAAGGCAGATCAGAGGAAGGATTACAGCTTCATAAGATCACAGGACAATTTGTCAAAGTTCAATGGTGAATAGAATTATTCGAAGTAAGCACTGGATCTCATATTCTAGCGAGTATTAGCATCATTTTAGCAGTAGATACCACGAAATTGGGAGTGTGAGTCCCTTTAAAATCTTGAAAAAGCCTCAAATTATCAAAAACGGAAAAGCAATTGAAAACACATTACCTTCAGCCAGCAGTAAGTGCTGGAGACATGCAAAAAAATAAGAAAACACAAAAAACACTGCTACCCAAAAGGAACCCACTTCATTTGGCACACACAAGTTCCAAGACCAGACCCAAGATGGAGCAGCAAATAAATATAAATTCAAAAAAAAAAGGGAAAAATAGAAATAATAAAATGAAACCTCACATACACAAGTGTACATAACCAAAAGTAACCATCTTTGGGGGTAACCTCAAACTATCGTTCTCAGTCTAACTCACTCTCGAGTCCATTGGCAGTGTACCAATGAAACCCAAAAATACACACGCAAAACCCACCTAAATATTCATTATAATTAAACCACCAACAACATTCTTCACCCATAAGGCACAAGTACAACCTCCTTCTTGCATGGGGTTGTTTATGTGTGTAGCCAAGCACAAGAGTTGTGTGAGTGTACCTACCAGTGTATCTATAACGAGAATTTCCCTTCGAATTAAGGATACCCTCTCTTCAATTAACAAGAAAAGCTAACCACCACCTACCAAATGGCATATATACTCGTACTCGCAATCGCACTTGTACTTAGAAAGTCCTCTCTTCTCCAACGTATCCGTAAATGAACGAATGGGACACATCTGGCTAGGAGTTTTGATCCCAAGCAACCATTTCTTGGTCAACATTACCATCTATCTGTACACCTACCAACCGACCGACCGATTCGGTATTAAAGATATGGATACGACTGCTGCCACCTACTGGTACAGATATCGCGCAGCAGCAGCCTTATCATTATAATAATCATCAAAGACAGCTGTATCCATATTTAGATACTACTCTTACCTACTGAACGTAGGTGTCATCATCATTATCGTCATTTTCATCGATGGTGAACGCGGTGGTAGGTACTAGTATTACCGTCGGTGGATTGTTGTTTATCCTTTGGTAGGTCCTAGTTCCCAGATACTGTGGAACTTAACGAAAATGCCAAGACAAAGCCGAAAACCTCATCGACATACTGCATAGCAGTCTACCGGCGGCGACGGCGGCGTCGGGGGCTTGAACTAGTACCAGGTTGTCGATGTGAGATATGTACAATACAAGTTTGTACATAGGAAAATGATGGGAAGGAGATCCTACTGGAATACCTCTGCAGATACTTACACACAAATGTATAACTTAGGGGTATGCCAAGATACCAAAAAGACTACAATTGAGACTGCAGATCCCGCTGCCGTCGTCGTCGTCACCATCATCATCGTCGTCCTCGCCGTCCTAGTCATCGTCGTTGACGTCGTAGTCGTTGTCATCGTGGTCGTCGTCGTAGTAATCGTAGTCGTCGTAGTTCAGTGGCTTGCTTCACTCCCACTAAAACCTAAATATGCGGTCCTGTAAGGAAACCCTATGTGCGATAAAGGGTTAGCCACTCTGGGTACGGTGAAATCGTTGTTACGTTGCCAGGAGTGGGGCATAACGTGGTGCCATTGGTGCGCCGCAAAAAGCTTTTCGTCTTCTTCTTCTTATTTTACATCTACTCCACAGCTACGGCATACTCGTAGACCTACCCACTAAAAGTGCTCTGTCTCCTCCTCGTCATACTTAAAATGTGAAAAAATAAACCAAACCAAAAACCGCCCCCGCAAACCCCTTTCAGTACGGAAAAGCATGGCGCACATATTTTCTTGGTTGAAATTTTGGGGCACACCTACACTAAGAATAAAAATAACAAAAATTTCGTCATCCTTTTTGCTCAGTATTTCCATGTCCCATGTCCTGAATACTTGTAGTACTTTAGAAATGAAAAAAATAAAATAAAATTTGAGATTTCCTCTCACACATACTCGTACAACCTCAGTGGCGTCGTCGTATTATAATAGTCCTATTCAACATTCTAAGGAATCTAATGTACTACACACATTTGTATCTTTGTGGCTTTTGCGGGGGATGAAACACTTCTCCAGAAATGTGGAGCACTCGCAGAAAGGATACAAATATCTTTCCCTGCCCTCTTCTACAATATTTCGAACCGACCTACTGCTGCGTAACGTCTTTCAAGAAGGCAAACTCCTTCCTCTATCGTCTTACATCTATTTCGATGGAAATGTGTTTGTGTAAGCTTAAGAAGCTTTCTCCATCTAACCCGCAGACATCTCTAGATACTCTCTAAAGGCGAGATGCGCAAAGAGAACTGGCATCTAACATCGTCCTCAGTTATACGCTATAAGAAGTCTCCTTTTTATTTCTAGTTCAACTTGTTTTTTTTTTTTTGTTTTTTTCTGGATTTTTCTAGCCACCATCATTCTTGGTTTGGTATTTACTGCGAAAAAGAAAATAAAAAGAACCGACAAGGAGTATATAAAACTACACACCTACCAGGGTGATGTGTGGTAAATGGTTCTGGCCACCCACTACAGTAGTCTGAGATGGAGTGGGCCAAAAAAAGGACGTCCTTGATGAATCTCCAAAGTACGAGTAAAAGAAGAGCAAGATGAAAAAAAGGCCCCAACAAAAATGGAAGAGAAAAAGGATTCAGTGTTAGGTATATAAATATGTACAAGTACACATGGTGCCCTGCTTGTTTTTTTTTTGTTCTTGTTTAAGGTGCCATATGCGAACGCTTACACAAGACCAAGACCTGGCCGTCTCTATTTTATTTACTTGTCGGAATTAATTGAAATCTGTTTTCGTGGTGGTTCTTCTGTCTTACGTTTTTTTTTTTGTTTTTTTTTTGCTTTTTTTACTGGACCCTCTCTTGTTAGCATTGGGAGTTTTGCTTTGCTTCTTTGTGTCCTTTCATTTTGTACTTTGGGAATTAAGGTGTTGGTCGGACTTGTCGGGACATTTGTGGGTGGGTTATGACACTTGCGGAAGCCGCCATATTTTTCCTCGTTTTTTTTAATGTTTTAAATGTTGATTTTGGGTCTTGCTTTGGCTTACAATTTAGGAGTCTAGTGGTTGATAATTTGGCAAACACTTTAAGGTTTGAAAATGTTGGGTTTGAGGTGCAAATTTTCAAGTGTTTGGAATGCTTCTTTGGTGAGTTAAAGTTGGTAATGTTGAAGATTAATATTTTAATATTGTTGGGGATGTATTCTATGGATTTATTGCGTTCTTGAAGATCCTTTTTATATGCAAACATTTTTACCTTCTGCAAATTTCCATTGTCAACCGATTTGGTAAGTACGTCAGAAATATTTTCTTTTGTATTTGAACCCAGAACACTGAACCGGCAACTGCTATATTTTATTACATTACCATCTTTGTATGTATAAATTTTATCCTTAAAAATCTGAGAAAAGCCTGCTTCCGAACCACTCTTGTTCGTCAGTTTTAAATTCAGACACACAACTCAGATCCAAGTGGATCATTTTACTAATAACTCTTCCGAGTTTGAAGTGCCAGATTACTGATTTTACAGTTAAGTTTGAAAGAAAAAACGGAGTATGGCTTTTGGCTAGCTTAACTGCCTCTTTCTCTACAAAATGTACTCCTGATGATCAATTTTTTATATTTTTTTACAGCGATTGAAACTTTACTAAACAAAATTTCACCCAAATATGTACATCAAGTTTTCCTTGGAACAACTAAGATAATCACCACTAATTTCTACAATAGTATGCTGCGTTGATGACTCTGAATGCAAAAGCTTGCATTAGCACCACCGGTTGACCGCTATTCCATCTTGATTGAAGTCTGTTTCTCCACAGAATACCCGATATCGACCTTTTAACGGAGGAACTCTCAAGATAGAGCCAACGGCAAAGTCAGAGGCAGATCCACCGATAACATATTTGAGATTGGTCGACATACACGTGAGTGCCTTCGGTGTCTTGTCAAGATTAGGAACTATGGAAATCAGAAATGGAGCATATTATGATTTTTAAGAAGGAGTGAAGATTTAGGCAGCTAATCAAACGCCTGATTAAATTCCTTATCAAATACAAAAAATGATAGCTCTTACAAAGATCCCTTTGCAGACCCATTCCTCTAAGTGAATGAGCAATTTCCCAAGGACGATGAAGAAGGACGGCGACGATACAATATTAACGCTAAGTAACAAAACGAAATGAGAGTGTCATTGACTATAGAGATGAAAAACAAAGCTACCACAACATCAGCCCTGAAAATAAATTCACACTTTGCGTGTTAGTTATAGCCAACGTGCATCTCCCGCGCCTCAACATTTACATATTAACCAAAGAGTCTATCGATAAAGAAAACTAATAAAACACAAAGCTTAATGTGTGTTTAAACGTTGCGGCAAGTTGAAATCGACTCAGACCACTCCCTTGTTGTAGTCAGTCTGTGAATTACAATATCCTGGACGCAACACTTTCGAAGAGATAGTGCCAGGTAGTTTATTCTACCAGCATCAAGTTCAGAAGACCATTTGTGACAAAATACATTGAAAGTGATTTTCACAAGTTGTGCCGCTTCCCTGGGTTTCGCGCATCTGAAATGTCCAATTTTCCATGACTCTGGCTCATAAATCAGGCTGAATTTGACCGATGGCATGGGGAATGTTAGCCTTGAGGGCCGCTGTTTGTGGCTTATTCACATAGACCTGCGACTTAAAAAAAAACCCACAAGAAAAGGTCTAACGGGACTAAATAAATCGCACGATCTCGGAGGCCAGTTATGTTGCACGTACCGCCGTCCTGTTAAAACCATCTGTCGTTGGTGTCCTATAGCGCTCGCCTTTGAAGGTGATGGCCTGGCTAACGTCTTTCTCAATAGGACGATTATGGCGACCATAAAATGGGCAAAGCGCGCAGAGCGTTGTTCGAACAGAACACCCATTTTGAAACAATTTCATCACTGGCACGTGTTGTTCAACGTCCGCGTGATTTGGCAACCCAGACTGAATAAATGACAGCCAATTTGACTGCTATCAACTGTCAAAATTCGGAAGATAATATTGGAAAACCCTTTACATACTATAAATATCTGCGAACTGCGTCGAATGGTACTATTGTATTTCCGGTGAGTTTGCGATTATTTGGTAGAAAAAAAAAACATTTTACAAAAAAACTTCATAGAACCAGAGATTAATATCGTATGAAAATAAGTGCAGTCAATGCCAAGAGCACATCACCTGAATCGGTTCAATAGCCACAGACCTATCAAACCTGGTGGAAAATTCTTGCTGAATCCAGTTGGTACGATTGGGGAGATAGTCACTTCATAAATGGTGGATATTATCGTGCGGGAGACAAATCGAAAAGCAAATTAAGTAACGGCGGAATGGGACGCAGCTCACCCTGAAAATAAAGCAAAACCAAACCGACGAGATAGAAATATAAGCCTGACTGGTTTGCTGGCATTCTCCGGGGTGTTCCATTGCAACAATATGGCAGCAAAGGATTTGTGGGCATCTCAGCACTTTGATATTCATAACGCTACCCAACCAACTACCCACTTAGAGGTCAAATTTACACCGGAAAACTTCCAGGTGCAGATAGCGAAGTGAATCAAGTTGCACGAGTGATATTGGATTTAGCTTTTTCACTTCACTCAACAAGGCCAAAACTCTGATGAAAAATGGACTTGCCATTGTAGGTACTGAGCATGTAAATAGAATGTTCGTCCCGTTGTGTTTTCCATTAAACAAAAATACAATACCTTATATAAAAAATTGTTAACCGTAGGTCATTTCGGAATATAAGGACAACAAAGCAGGGGTCGACGCAAGGGATCAGATAGTATCTGGATACAGCTGCAAACGATCAACAAATCGTTGGCCATTGCCATGTCTTAGAATATAACATGCTTGATATTAGTTGTTTGGCATCATATATCATTTATAATCATTTAAAGCTGTCGAAGAAATCTGACAAACGTAGGGCATTTATTGTGGAACTGGCAGAGCCGTTGGTCATCCCAACTATGGAAAGACGGGCTGGTATTCCAAAGGTATATTGCAGACCATCAATCAAATTGGCAAAGCAGAAATTCAATGAATTTTTTTAAGTAAAATGTATCATCACATATATTTTGCATATATTACACTATATCACTTGCATTCTCGATCTCTTTACAGGAACTACTACTATATCCCCGGGTATCCACATCAACATCAGCAGACTGGTGAGCTCTCAATACCGAGTATTATGTAACACCTGTTCAACGGCTGACAAGTTTAAAGGCAAAAGCCGCACTGTTGCAATAATCCGATGTGCTTGCAACATAGTACAGAAAATAAAATATACTCGTACTTATGCAACGCTTGTCGGCTCCAAGTAACTTCAAAATAATATTTTCAAAATACTAATATACTTATAAATGTTAATTTTCGTAAATTCCGTGCGGCATCGGATAAAGAATAGTGCCGCAGTGCGTCCCAGCTTGTCGTAAGAGGCGACTAAATGGGACACCAATCATATACAGGCAACTATGACACCAAAAATGAGCCTGTGACACTTTAACACCTTAAAACTTTCCCACAAGTTTGTATGCAATCAGTGGGTTCCCACGTCTGGAGACTACCGGTGGGGTAAAAGAACAGTCAATCAATTCGAAATGAGCATACAAGTGTCAAACCACTCAAACTTTAGATACACTTCACGGAAATGATCGCAATTAATAGCACTACCCCGCTGGGCACCACGGTTGCAACGCACTCGGGTGATCCCAGAACAAACAGAAGTGCTTGTGTCAGAGCCCGACGGATTCCGGGGGCGGGCAAAATGAAGTTTCCAAAATATTTTCATAAACTTCGGTTTGCAAGTTGGAACGTCGGATCGATGACCTCAAAAAGTTTAGAACTGGAAGCGATTATGCGCAGAACTCTACAAATCCTGTGCGTACAGGAAACGAAGTGGTGTAATACAGGAAATAAAGCGCGTTTTCTAGATTTAAAAACTAAGGCATTTAAGATGTTCTACCATGGAACGGTCAATGGACGAAACGGTGTTGGAATCGTTGTTGCAGCGGATCTTCTAAACAACATCGTTGGTATCTTGAAAATAAGCGACCGCTTGATGAGTGTTAAACTCGTCATACACAATGAAACGTGGAACATTGTTAGCGCGTACGCTCCACAAAATGGATGCGACCAATCGGAAAAAGATACATTTTGGTCAGAGTTCGGTAATTTGCTTAGAAATATACCTATCGATGAGATGCTCTTCGTAGGCGGAGATTTAAATGGCCACGTCGAAGAAACAAATGTTGACTATGAGGACTGCCACGGCGGTAAAGGCTTTGGAACCAGAAATTCAGCTGGCGAAGACATCCTTGTAGCGTGTAGGGCTTACGGCTTAACCGTCTTAAATACAATGTTTATTAAACATCAACGACATCTTATCACCTATAGCAGCGGAGGCCACGAAACGCAAATAGATTATCACCTCTGCAAAATGTCGATGAGAAACCGTGTTAAGGACTGTAAAGTAATACTTGGAGAATCGCTAGTAAGCCAACACCGTCTGCTCATTACAGAATTTTTCACAGCGGAACCACCGAAAACACGGGCATCGTTTGGAAAGCCAAAAATCCGGTGGTATAATCTATCGAAGGAACGAAGCGCAAGATTTATCGCACTGGCTAAAGAAGTACTTCAAAATATAAATGGTATAGCAGACTCACTTAGCCCGCAAGAAATGTGGAAGAGCATGCACGAGGAATGCATAACACTCGCAAAATCCCATCTGGGGACTATATCGAAATACCATCACGTCGACAAAGAAACATGGTGGTGGAATGACGAAACCAAACGAGCTGTGGCCGACAAGAAGAATGCATTTCAAGCGTGGACAAAATGCGATCGGAGCGACGATATCGAAAAAGCTCGACTGGCTCTTGAAAGAAAGTCCTGGCTCGAACTCGAGCGGCAGAAGCGGAAAACCTGTACCAGGAGTTGGAACGAATATCCTCACGATCGGCGGATAGAAGACAAGCTATCCTAGAAGTTCAAACGTCGTACAGTACTAAAATGCCAAATATTTTTAAGCTCACTGCACAGAGGAGAAAAAATTCAATGGAAATAACCTCGCCGAAATACATCAAAAACGCAGACGGTCGCTTACTAACAAATGAAAAGGAAATTTGTGAACGGTGGCTTGAATACTGCAAGGAGTTGCTTAACAAACAGTTTCCACGTGATATCGTGCCGACAGCTGGTCTATTCGAGGAGGAAGTTTCAGACTTTTCAATCGAAGAAATAAGTATAGCAATTGGAAAAATGAAGCGGGGGAAAGCGGCTGGGCCAGACAGCATTCCATCAGAGTTTTGGTCGAAGATGGAGGGGATCGGCAGCGTTTGGCTATCGAAACTTTTTAATAAATTAAAATGTGGACAACCTATGCCGAATCAATGGAGAAGTAGCTTCTTGGTTCCATTATACAAAGGAAAAGGCGACACTCGAGAATGCAACAACTACCGTTCAATCAAGCTTATGTCACACACAATGAAAGAGTTTTAAACGAACATCTTCGGCAAATAATAAAGCTCGATAATAGCCAGTGTAAATTTGTTGAAGGAAGATCGACGGTGGACGCTATCCAAAGCCTACGAATAATAATGGGAAAGCACCGAGATTCGTCTAAGGATTTACACATGGTATTTATCGACCTCGAGAAAGCATTCGATCGAGTGCCTAGGGATCTCATATGGGCCGCGCTGAGGTCTCAAAACGTACCGGAAACGTATGTTAGAATAATACAGGACATGTACGGAAACGTGAAAACTGCGGTTAAAAGCTCTGCTGGACTAACGAGAGAATTTCTAGTTAATGTCGGGGTGCATCAAGGAAGCGTACTTAGCCCTTTCCTCTTTAACGTAGTATTCGACTATCTTTTAAAAGACTGCATGCGCGAGGCAAATGTAACGCCAATTCTCTTGGCTGACGACGCAGTTATACTTAGCTATAACGTTGAAGATTTACAGAACGCCTTAGATTCATGGAGAAATGCGCTAGAGAGAAACGGGTTTAAAATAAGTGGTTCAAAGACGGAGCATTTGACGTGCCCATTTGCGCATCCGTTGCGACCTGTTCCGGATATAATGTTAGACGGAATAGTTCGTCCGAAAAGCACTATCTTTAAGTACTTAGGATCAATCGTTAACATGGAAGCGAAATGTGAAGACGACGTAAACCACAGAGTGAGTGTGGGGTGGATGAAATGGCGGGAAAATTCGGGAATCTTTTGCGACCGAAAATTTCCACTTAAATTAAAGGGGAAACTCTACATCACGGTTGTTAGACCAGCTCTTATATACGGTTTACAGTGCTGGACAATATACAAAGCGTTTAAAAACAAAATGACGGCAGCGGAAATGAAAATGTTAAGGATGTCTAGTGAAGTCACTAAACGCGATTGCATTAGATCTACGCGTATAAGAGGAAGTCTACATATAAAGAATTCGGTAACCGAACAGCTTGAGGCGAATAGAATAAGCTGGTATTGCCCCGTTCAAAGAAGATCTGCGGAAAATCCGGTTAAAAAGGCACTATCAACTACGGTCACTCCAACTGTAAGAAAACGAGGCCGGAAAAAAGAATTCCTGGATTTCTCAGATGGCAAATGCGCAACAACGCCTGGGGCTTACCACTGAAGCGATCCAGGACCGAGCATTATGTATACGCGTTCTGCGTTCTGCCAAACTCGTTACGCATAAGTTCGTATAACGAGGAAAAGGTTAATAAAAAGGATAAGATAAGAAGAATTTTCGTAAATAAAAAAATGGTTAAAATATCGTTTTATTAATTTACTATGGGTGTTTGGGGGAGGGAGGTTGGTCGAGGATGGTTGAATTCATTCATATACATATATTATGTGTGCACCTTTCCTTATCTAAAACTAGTTTTATGGGCCAAGCTTCTTAGGTGGCCTGGTTAGGCCACTTTGCCCATTAGAAGGGGTAAAAGAAATTTTCAAATCGGAGGGTTAACGAATAAGCGTTCGGCAATTGTTCTGGTGTTTTTTTGCGTTCAACGTCAATTCTTCTTAAAATATTTCTCTGTGCCATAGAGAGATATCCATTGACCCACCTCGACTTCTATGTTTCCGTACTGAGCCGAGTTTAAATTTTGACCTTTTCATTTAGAACACCTACAGCATTAGAGCATTGCATTGCAACCATCGTTATGTGATCAAATTCATTTACTGTTTTATGGTAACAATCATCTTCATTATAGATATTGTGATGGGAAGACTGTAAGCTGACCTTCCCTGTCTGTAGCTTGTCCCTGTCTAAAGGTTCCGTAGTATCAAAATTTCTGCAAATATCAGTATATTTTTTCAAAACCATGATTTGTTGTACCCGCTGAAACTCATTATTGCCAATATCAAATTTTACTTTATACGTCTTGTACAATGGCAAAAATCGCGATACACATGGTGGACGAACAATTTTAAAATATTTGTACCTAGCGTTGGCGAGAAAAAATTATGACAAGGAACAAAAAGCCCGGCAAGGCTTTCCATAAGCGAGTTGGACGGCTTAGTAAGAATCAAAATATTTCAGACCTCGTACGTTCGGAAGTGGTCCTGAGGGTAAATGGATATGCATTGATAGAAACGCGGTTGTAGATTCTAATGGATCAAATTCTACTGATAATTTCATTGAAATACTGGCGGTGAAAAAAGCTATTGAACAAGATAACCCAGGAGAGATTATGTCGAGAGATTAAGGGTGTCAATCGCCCGTGTAAAATTAGCATGACCCATTAATTTGATCGCACGTTTTTCAATCTTATCTACAAGGTGCAGATAGGTCTTATGAGCACTTGACCAGATGTAAGCATTGTACTCCAATTTTGGGCAAATAAACGCTTTATATACCCGAGCCTGAGAAGTATTTCTTACATTGCTTATCATGTACGAGTATATTGTAGAAGACCTTTTAGTTTAAGAGACATTTCTTTGTCACGGAACAATGGGGAGTTTCCACGTCATTTAAGTTATCCCACTTTAAATTTATGAATTGAATACCATCAGCGCAAATCTCTTCATACTTAACAAAAGAGTCAACGTATTTCAATTTTTCCCACATATCAGCACGATAACTCCTACTATCATGTGATTCGTTAAGTTTGCGAGCTCGGTAAAACGACAGATAATCAATCTTTATACGACTGATTCGCCCTTACACAGTAGAACAAGAAAACTATCTCTGCATGGGTTCTGATCTGAACACCTTTACTATTTTTATTTTATTATTTATTTTATTTAATATTTGAACCATTCGTTAAACTGTTTCTTTTTTTCTAAACTAACTACTCTAATCTAAATTCTTCGAGTGATTTTTGGTCCCGTCTGCATTGACGGTGAGTGGGGAAGAAGATACAACCGACCTAGCCAGAAGAGTGAAGATCCAATGACTAAGAGGGATGGGTTATATAGAGCGGATGAACACCAGTGCTCCGGTCTGAAACGTCTTCGAACCCGCCCTAAAGGGACAGCGCAGTAGAGGAAGACCGAGACTCAGGTGGCGCACGCTAGTGGAAGAAGACCTCTGGCAACTTAGCGTCCAAAACTGGTGGCAGCTAGCCATAGGTTGAGCTAGCTAGAAACGCTTGTTGAATGAGGTCTTGGTCCGCCCGGGACTGTAGGGCCACCTAAAGTAAATAACTACTCCAAGCTATTCTTCGTTGAGTAATGCAATCGATTTGAAAAACCATTGAATTACATTTCTCCGATTTTCTACCGCAAACTTCAAAATATGAAGTCGTCGTTGAATGGGTTGTAACTTCTGTGCCCCTACAGTCATTGCAAGTGCTTTAGCTACCTCATTTTCGTCTCGTTTTTGTTACGTTCACAGTCTAACGCGAGATTTTATCAGTATTGCTGTTTCAGCTGATCCTTTCAGAACTATAATACATTTCTTTATCTGTGCGTAACATTTTTCATCGAGGTCCTTGCACGTATTTCCTCCCTTTTTGTTTCTCAGTGTTTAGAGCTGTGTCAGTTTATATTTCCGACTGATGGTAGTTTTCGTTGGTTTTTCCATGATTTGAATTTTGTCAGAGTTTGGTGGGCTTGGTACCCAAAGCTGCAAACGTTGTTATTGTAAATGCCACTCTTTCTTATCAAATGACGTATTTGGTTAAACAAAAAGAATGTTTGATTCCCCGACGTGGCCCGCCCGTTGATATTTCATTCAAAAGCTGATGAGATTCGGGGTAAAATGTTTATTTTACTGATTGCTCATTGTCTACTTGGGGTGAGTAGGCACCAGCAGCATTCCAAATTTCATGTTCTTCTGTAGCCATTTCCACGGCCATAGTCCGTCGCTGATGTTTGGTAGGTTTTTAGTCTTATTTAGAAGATGATGGCAACTCCCTTCTATTTTGTTGCGTTCCATGATTAAACACTTTGTACCGCGTTCTGTTTTTGACATTTCGCCACTCAGTTTTATTGAATCCATTCGATTTCTAATTTGAGGCTTTTGTGCGTTAAAATGTCGATTTTCTAGCTTGCGATACGTAATTTACTTGAAAGTATCAAGAATATTAGCGAGCCCCTGGAAATCGTTGAGCTCTGACATGAATGGGCATATCCTCTGAAGACCTTGGAAATTATAACTATTCTGTTGCTAAATATACAAAATTACGGTCTGTGGATTTATGGCCGGGTATCAGGTTTCCTAAGACCTTCACATCAATAGTCTAACTCGGTTTCGCAGATTAATACTGCTGTTCAACATAGTGCAGACACATTGGCCTTGTTATCTTTTTAATGAATTATGTACAAATGTCGCCACCAACTAGATAAATACTCCCTTGGGTACTGGGGTACTTGGGTACAAACATTTTTTGGGGAACTTACTCCTATTAAAATTGGAAAAATACTTTAACGAGTAATCCTGAAACCGTTGTTGTTAAGCAACCTGATTCATTTATTGAATGTGTTCCAGGAGGTTTTATCGATCCTGCTTACAACAGAGCTCTTTTATTTGACTGTCTTGAGTGGTAACTAGATATTCTCGCCGGTAACTTTATTTTGGCGGAATTGATCATGACCTATTTCTTTTTAACATTTTTGCTAGTCACTATGTAAAAGGAAATAACTCTGTCGAAGACTTCATTCAGATCGATAGAGATAATTTGCAGATCTTTTATGCTACGTAGTTCTTCAAATTATTCAGCATTCATTACATGTCCTTCCTTTCATGTTTTCTTTCCAAAAAAAAATTCCGTGTTCAATTGATTAAGCATTTAATTTGCAATTCCCAACAGCCGGAACCAGAAAATGTAAAAATAAAAAAAAAATAAATAAATCGAAAAATTGCTATTCAAACCAAAAGCGGTAAACATAAGTTTCCGTCGTGCAAATTGCCCATTCCGCTCCTTCTTCATCCCTTGCAAAATATATGTATTTCACTTTTTTTTTGTCTCTCCAAAACACTTGCTTATATCAATAACTAATAAATAAGACATAAGGTGTCGTTTCACTTGAAGGGTAGTATCCGGGAGGTTGGTTGGTAAGCATTGTAATATTGACACGTTCGCACTTTCTGCGAGGGTGACAACGACAACAGTAAACGATGTCAAGGGCCAAATTTCAAGTGCAAAATTTGTTCCACCCTTAAAAAAAAATTTGCACGAATTTCACCTCACACCCACCCTTTGAAAACACTGAAAATATATTGCGTGTGTGTTGTTATGCTAACGGAAAGCTACTCGGTTTACAACATACCAATGGTGGATGGGGATGGATGGATAGACGAATATCCTCGTCGAGATGGTCGGGTATGTGGATTGCGATTTCTCGTATTGACAAGAAAATTGACATAAAATTGAATCAATGTAATATGTCCCATGAGACCAGGCCAACGATTTGACTTAAAGTTACACAATTTTAAATTGAGACCATGTACGGGACGATGTTGTTAAAGGTTGTAACAGTTGGGGGTTGATATTTTTTTAATTTTTTTTTTGCTATCAGTCCTCCGTCTGTTGGCAATAACTCCAACACCCAGCCGTACCGTATTCATATTTTAAAGGAAGTGTTTTGATTTTGAGTTTATGTCTTTTTTAGATACATTTAGGGTTGGGAATAGATTGCGCTTTGTTGTGCGGCAAGAGAGGGTGACAAAGGTAACAGGTGTTTGTTGTTACTTTGAAACGGAGAGTTGACGAAATTCTGGGATCAAAACCTCGGAAGCAATGCTAGTTGTGAAAAAGCGTTTACAGTTTAAATTGACCTAGATTTGAATCGATTTTGAATACGTCTTACGATTTCATCCCCAAAATTTACCTTGCAATGAAGAAGCTGTAATGGCTCAATTTAATACTTGAGGATTTCATATAAGAAAATGGTAATCAATTACGATTTTTAATCTGACTTTCATCAGATTTCATGGGATAAACAACGTCATGCTTATGGTGCATGAAACAAAGGATCACGCGCTCAAAGTGGACGTGTTCCTACTGTGGTTTCAGTGTATTTATTCTTGTGTCCTGCTGTAGGTTGCCATATTTCTGATAGATTGTCTAAAAGCGTTATATCGTCTTCCGTAGAGCATATACTCTTACATTGAAAAGAGTGATGATGCGTCCTAACCTTTCGGTGGTTGAAACCTTTTCCGGACGTAAGTCAGTTCTAAAAGCTGTCAAAAGAATTAAAATTAAAGGGCCGAGACCATTTACCATTTACCCTATGAAAGGTCTTCAACAACAAACTTTTTCTTCCATTCCGTTGATGCAAAACATAATCCTGTGACGTATAGGCATATTGCCTAAAACGATGTCCCATTTTCATGCTCGTATACAGTCGAATTGGTTTTGGATCTCAAATTACAGCTTGCTTAGTAAGCTGGAAAGTATGATCCCTTTCTCCCTTATAGAGGGTGTAGATAGGGCATCTTCCGAAATCTTGCTTCTCTCATCGTAATCTATCATCAAAAAATTTATTCAGATGCCGCGAAATGAAGAAGACAAAAGGCGCCCTGAAATTTAAAACTACAAGGATGTGGATGTCGCTCAGCAATTTTCACCTTTAAACTGATTTTTCTCTTAAATAAACAGGCGTATGCTTAAGGGGTTCTGATTCAAGAATATTTTGTTCGACTCACGGAAAGAATATTCCAAATAAGACTCTTTAGAAGCACCATGCGGCTGAGTTCATGGTATTCCTGTGAAATTTTTACAAGAACCAACGGAAGGGCTATCAAAGGCAAGCCCGTGGAACACTATGTATGTATTTCAATGAAAAGAATATCATTGAATTTGCCAAGAGGGGGCAAGTGCCAAGAAGTTTCCTAGATAAGAAAATTCTGGAGAAGTTTTCAAACCACCTAAGCTAAGAGACTTCCTCTTTTCATCTACCTGTATACATCAGCTGTCTAGGAAGTAATGTGTTAAATACTTGGACTTCGAATTATCTCCAAACTCTTAAACCGTCCTAGAATTTCAATTATTTCTCATTCAGATGGCAGAGCAGTTCAACAACGGGAAGGGATGCCCGACAAGCTCATTCTACCTAAAAAAGGCAGCATCGGTATACAAATCGCTACGTGGAAACAAGAACTAAAGGTAGATGCTAACAGAAAAACAAACCTTAGGTGTATTTTTGGGTCATCATGTCTAGCGAACAAACAAATTTGGCCAAAGCTGGATATGAATTACTCTAAAAGTTTGATCGTTCTAAACAGATAACACAGCGCTATCTTAGGTGTCATCACTGGACATTGGCTCACAGGTAAACTTGCAAGATGGCAAGTCCGCAGCGAGTCTAATTGAGTTGGTCCTTCTTCGACAGCAACTCTAACCTAACCTAACCTAGCCTGGTCTGGTCAGTATCTTCCGTCAAACTCTGAAGATACAATTTTTCAGCTGGTAGAATACGCCGATGATATTCACATAATTGGAAGAACACAGTTGGTTATAACCGATATGCTTGCCAGTGTTCAAAGCTCTCAAAATGTAATTAACTTTAATGAGGACAAGGCTGATAAAAAGCCGTCAACGAGAAGAGACATACAACATCGACGAATTGGACAGAACTTTGCAGTCAACAGCTTCAATTTCAAGGTAGTAAGCGACTTTTTCCACCTAGCTATGAATTCTGCGTAAGAAAACAATCGGATGAAGTTATCCCCCATCATGTCGAAAGAAAAATCCTTCAAAATATATTCGGCAACGTTTGCGTTGATGGTTTTTGAAGGAGAAGATTCAACGACGGCTAGGGGAGGTAGGACGAATGGCCATAAGTGCTCCATTGCAACGTCTTTAAATCTAATCTGGAGAGTCAACACTACAGAGGAGGGCCTCACCTTAAATGGCGCCACAAAATAGAGGGAAACCTAAACAGATTTGGAGTGCTCAACTGGAGCAGTAAGCCAGAAACAGGGATAAGCTTGTTTGGTCCACCCTGAACTGTAGCGTGACCTAAGTTAGTAAATAACCATTATTCATTTTGAAAAACGCGAAACCTCGTCGCACACGTGCCGAAAACTCAAGACTTGTTGCCTTTAACTGCAACTTACAACGAATCCGTGCATAGTAAGATGGTTCTTCTGTTCTTTGTAGCAGTTACCCTTTTGTACGGTACGCACTTCCTTAATAGCAGCAATAAGCTCTGTACCTATCCAAGACTTCTTATTGACATTCAGCTGCATGTAGCATATACAAGGTTATGAATGGGCAGATTTAAAAAAGTGTAAGCTGATGATTGAGTAACTTACAAGAGATATCGTATTAACTCACATTTCGGTAGAAGTATTGAATAGCGTTGCACAAAATATGTTGAACGTAGACTATAAGGTATCATACAATCTCTTCTTGTGGACCCATGTGCAAGAGTTTTTTCTCTTTGGGCCGGAGAATTTTCGATAAAACTTACTTTTAAATTCCTCAGATATGTACACAGTGTGACAAATAACATCCCGGACTGGCTATGAAAACAAAATTTAAAACACGATGTCTGTCTATTTTTCGGTGTTTTTATTCGACATACAATATGCTCCTCCCAATTCAATACACTTATCACAGTGATAAAGCGATATAAAAGCCTGCTCTAACTCATTTTGGGGAATTGCCTCCAGTGCCCGTGTCGAAGTTGCTTGAATGGTCGGAATGTCTTCAAAAAAGCATCTTTTCAACTTCAATTTAAATTGTGGGAATAAAGAAAAGTCGCACGGTGCGAAATCATGTAAATAAGGCGGATGATTTAATACACACACTTGATTTTGATCCAAAAATTGACGAACAGTGAGTGCTGTGTGACTCGGTAGATTATCTTGGGACATAGACCGACTTCTTATATTGCGATGTTCGGGGCGAATACAAAGCATTCTGCCCATCAAATGCCTCAACACCTCAAGATAATATGTGGCAGCAACTGTTTCATCATTTGGAATGAATTCCACAACAAAATCATGTACTTTTGGATAATTTGACATTTCAATGCATTTGTCATCCTCCACCGTCTCTTTACCGCCCAAAAAAACGTTTATGTAGCTCGAAATCAACTGATCTACTCAAACAATGAACACGGCTTGCAGCATCTATCGGAATGTTTCTAGTAATGTTTTCCTAAGTTTTACGTGGAATTTAAAAGCCGCTCTTGTTCCATGTTCAAATTTCAACATCAAATGAAAAGTTGTTCTGGGGAAAAAATTTGTCATAAATACTAGTACTCAACTGAACTCACTCATTACGAATGCATCACTGGACGCATCCATTTCGTATTGATTGCGATTTGACAATTGATTTTTATGCTTCATTGTGACGTAAGAAGTTTTTAACATTAATTACTTACAATCATGGAATGGGGCGACATCGAAAATCGTATTGTTGTAGTTGCCCTACTTAAATGCAACATGGAAAAAGACGATATCTTCAGGATGTTGCGACTGATTGGAATCACTCGCAGTTTTGTGTATCGTGCTGTGAAGTTGTTTGAGGATACTGGTGGAGTACGAGACCGACAAAGATCCGGCCGTCCGCGCACTGTGAGAACTCCGAAAGCGATCAAAGCAGTGAAGAAACGAATCGACCGAAAACCGCTGCGAAAATAAAAAATCTTGTCACGGGAACTGCAAATTTCGCAAAAATCCATGTCTTGCATTATCAAGGAAGATTTAGGACTCAGCGCGTACAAGCGATCGAAAGCGTTACTCAGCCGCGAAGAACGCTCACAGACAAATTCTGTTTACTGACGAGAAAATCTTCACCGTAGAAGAATCGTTCAATAAGCATATGATATGCTCGATCATTCAGAGAAGCATCCCAACTCATCCCGAGGGTTCAAAGAGGCCGCCATCCTGCGTCTGTAATGGTATGGTGTGGAGTGTGCTACGATGGCGTTACCAAGCTCCATTTTTGCGAGAAAATAGTGAAAACATTGGCCAAAGTATATCAATCGACCGTCTTGAAACCCATTGTGAAGTCTCTCAACCAATCAATATTCAACAACAAGCCATGGACTTTCCAGCAAGACTCTGCTCCAGCTCACAAAGAAAAAATGACTAAACTGTGGCTCAAAAACAACATTCCGGACTTCATATCAACGGATGATTGGCCAGCTGGTAGTCCAGACCTCAACCCGTTGGACTACAAGTTTTGGTCCGTATAAGAGGGCGTGGCTTGCTCTACACGACACTCAAATATTGAGTCGTTAAAGCGAGCCCTAGTCCGTGCAGTGGACAATTTCCCCATGCATGAAGTGCGTCTCGCAATCGATGAGTGGCCACGTCTTAAGTCGTGCTGGAAGGCAAATGAAAGTCATTTCGAATAAGTTGTTCTAAGATTTGTAGCCATTGAATAACCCAATAAAAACAAAAAAACAAATTGTTTAAATATTAATTCGTTTTCATTTGGCGGTGATTTTTCTATGTAACAGTATTTATATCCCTACTAGGTAATTGTTAAATGTCAACGAAACGTCATGAAATTTTGACATATAATAGAGAAATCTTTTAAGCGCATGTTCAGACAAATAGATGGCGCTTTTGATTGCTGATATAGGGCTCGTGTCCAGGATATTATTTGCCACGCTGTGCATGTACTCGTATATAAGAGAAAATATTTCATCAATTAATATGCAATGAGTGGGAACAAATCGGAAGCGTGTAATGAGAATTTAGTTCCAAAATTTGCGTTCATTTCAAACTTTTCGTCCATGTGTGACACGCATTTCTCAAGCCACCGGTAAATTAAGATAAAACAATTTTCGACGAGAAGATTTCGATGAGTGGACTGGCTATCGAGATCATGGGAAAAGATTTCCTTTGCCGCCACTTGAAATCATTAGTTTAAGTCAAATATTTTTGATAATTTTACTCAAATTACCATTATGGGCCCAATTTACCCGAAAAGTAGTATAAAATTGGTCAGCCCGGTTGACTTTTCTAAGCCCTAGTCGAGTGGGTTTCAAGGGGAACAGAAAATGTGAGCACAAATGAATTTGTCTGCCCAAATATTGATCTGTATTTGAAGACATGTCCTTGCTGCTGTTAAGCAAATAAACATCCAAGTTTTCATTCAATCTGCAACTACCCAGGAGGATAACTATTCACCCGTTTACTGACCACAAATTGAGAATTTCCTTCAAAGTTATTCACTCGGATGTCCTTTCAATGTTCGTATTCAAAATTGATTCCACGAACGGAAACAGGAAAAATCTATTTGCGACTAGTTTTTTTGTTTTTTTTAAGGAGAATTGAAACACCCGTTTCTTGTAAAAGGACTTCCGCTCATGTACATTCCCAACTCATCCCCAAGAGGACATATGGCATGTAAGTCTCTTAAACACTCAAATCCCATTTGTATTTGTCCTTCAGCTCGAACCGTATATAGATATAAAAAAGGACAAAACTCTATTTTTTTTTTCCTTTGAAAACGGAGACTACTGACAAGAAAACTTTTACCATTTTCCCAAACGAGGGTTGGACAGACTCCAATACTTTTCCACACATGTATACCCGTATCTAACCTATACACCCTTGGTCTTAAACTTTGCGTCTCTCATGCAAATTACATTAGAAAATTTGTTCCCACTTGACGATAACGGCGATGGCGATGGCGACGTCGACGTCGACACACATACGAGTACAACCACTGACAAACATGAGAAAAGTAAAACTAAATGAATTTTCACAACTTGAAATTAATTTTACAAAAGTTCCACACACGGCCATAAAGGTCCTGAATGTTTTAAAAGTCAGAAAAAGGGCTCAACTCTCGGGGAAAGTTGTGAAGCAACATCGGTAGAACAGAATGACAGGAGAACGGGTGAAGGACTCATATGTGGAGCGGAACGCATAACACGAAAGTGCGTGCGTGTGACCTCGTTAGATGAAAATCATTTACATCCTGTGTAATTAGGATTTCCTCCAGCTCCTGGCGTAATAATTTAAAATTTATAAAATGAATTAAAAATCATAAACAGGTACCGTACAGGTTAAAAGGGTTAACAGGGATACACCAAGGATATGAGTTTAATCAGCATAAGAGCCTTCCCACTACTCGTACTTACTATATGTATGTAGGAAGGATGGTAAAACGGAAAAAGGATATACTCATGAAAGAGTCCTGATTGATGTTTTCTAAGTGAAAGACACCCAACGAAACGAGGTTTCCTTTTTCGCTTCCCAGAGTAAATTTACTGGGATTGGAAAGTTCTCAAAGTAAAAATGAACTCAAGAGTATAGATACGAGTATATGTACTCACAAATGTACAGATGCCTCCTTCTATGGCACCTGTCATCATGTGGTGTTACATCCTTATGCTCTCCCACGGTGTTCACATGAGCAGTAAGACGTGTGTGTGACGAGGTAGAAAAATTTCATTAAAATATCATCACACGATGAAAAGGCGATGGAACAGGATGAGGCGGTATGAGGCAGGATGAAAAGGATGCGACGGATGAAACGGCCGGTAGCGCAGCGGTAAAAGGTAACAAGAGGAAGTGGAATGGCTTGAAGTGGAGCCTGTGAAATTGATTTGGGTTTTTAAGTCGGAAGGACTTTTGCTTGAGGAGTAATTACGTCGGCTATGATGATGATGATGATGGCGTCGTCGTCGTCGTCTTCGTCGTTGCTGTCGTTGGTGATGATAATGAAAGTTGCTACTCGAGAAGAGATTCCTTTCGAACATAGGGTGAATGGAGGCAAATTACTCGACAGCGGAGTCAAGTTGGGGGAGTGACGACTTTTAAGTATCAAAGAATGTTTCCTAATGAGATTGGATAGGAAGTTGAGTGGGATGGGAAGACCTTGCAGCACATGGGAGTCAAAGATGTGGTATCTTGACTTCAAATAAACAAAAGATGGTTTCAATAGATTATAGAGTATGCTGGATGTGGCAACCCATGCGAAAGATTATATAAGACACTAACAGATTCGGCAGAGGACTAATGAGCTAATTTCGAATACACATGATACAATTCGAAGGTGTTGTGTGGCTTTGTGAAAAAAAGTTTCCTCAAACGGATGAAAAGGAGTAGAGAACCTGAATAGGTTTTGTCTCGGTTTAATTCGATTGGAAAGACATTCCCTTATTGAAGCAGTTTCGATTAATCAGATCAGGTGCGAGCCTTTCTGGTTACTTCCCAATGAAGTAGTTACCCGAACCTAATCGAAACGTATTCATATTTATTGTGTAGAAAACTACTGTCTGCGGAAACAAAAAGCTCCTGTAAGAGCACGGCCAACTGTGCGAAAGGCTCTCGCAAGCTCGTGTGACTATAGTTACCCGGAATGAAACATTCTGACAGTATTTTTCCATCGCTGTGCCTCCTTTAGTAACCTCAACCCCACAGAGGAAAACCGGAAAAAATTCAAACGAGCGAGGAATGACTGCAGCGCCGTTCTTAATCGTGTGAAATTTATATACGACCAAAAACTAAGGCAAAAAAAAACTACATAGTCCTAAAGGTAGTAAAAATTGTAAGTCGTTCGTCAAAAACCCCAAGAAGTTCTGCCTCACCCTCCATCCCAACGCACATTTACAATGACATTCCAGCTGTCAGCTCTGTGGACAAAGAAAATTTGCTTGCTGCACACTTTGCAGCCCTTCCAGATTGTGCTCTGTCTCCGCCTACACTTGAGTGCGTCGAATCTTCAATGGTAACGAATCCACTTTCGCACTAGTGTAGTAGCAAGAGTACTTTAACACTCACAAATCCGCTGGTCCAGATGGCATATCTCCCCTTCTTCTGATGAGGTGTTCTTCTACACTGGCAAAACCACTTTGTAAGCTTTTCCATCAATCCCACTCTTAAGGACACTTTCCGAGTAGATAACAAACAGCATTTGTCCAGCCTGTCCCTAAAGAAAGGCGAATCCTCTTCGCTCTCCTCTTACAGACCCATTGCGCTAACGTCCCTTCTTTTCAAGGGCATGGAAACGCTGATAAATCGTCAGCTCATGAAATATTTCGAAACACGGAAACTTCTTAATGACCGGCAGTACGGTTTTCGTAGCGACAGGTCCACTGATGATTTGATGGCATGTCTCACCGAAAAGTGGAACCATAGTTTACATCAATCTGACGAAAGCAAGATAGTTGCACTTGATATTTCTTAGGCATTTGACAGAGTTTGGCATCAGGCTCTTTTGTCGAAAATGCGTGCTTTTGGGATCGACGACTCTCTTCTTCAATGGATTAGAAATTACCTTTCGAAACGTTCAAATCAAGTTTTTTTTGGATGGTTTCAAGTCTAATATTCACAAAATAAATGCTAGTGTGCCCAAGGGCTCCATTCTGTCTCCGACACTCTTTTTAATATTCGTTACTGATCTCTTGTCTGCTACTTCTAATCCAATTTACTCCTGACGACAGTACACTCTGCTTTTTTATATTCGTTCCCGGACTCATTTCCCTGCTCTTCGGCTGTAGAACAGGAACGGCAGCGTATGTTAAGCTCATTAAATTCCGATGTAAATGGCATAACCAATTGAGGAACTACCAACAGAGTGGAATTTCATGCTTCCAAAACATAATGTTGTCCGCTGTCGCTTAAGCGAAATTCAAATACCCAGCCATTATACATGAATGGCACTTGCATCGCTGAAACCGAAAAACGTTCCACTCTTGGTATGTGTGTCAATGACAACTTACGTTGGAATGACCACATATTCGAATTCGCCAAAAATGCTGCGAAATGTCTAGGTTTCCTCAAGCGATGTAAGAAATAGTTCACCCCCTCTGATCTGGCTTCAATATATAAGGCTTTCATCCGCCCAAAATTGGAGTACAATGCTCACATCTAGTCAGGTGCTCCCAAGACTTCTTTGCTAAGATTCAAAACCGTGCGATAAAACTAATAGGTGATGCTAATATCACACAATCTATTGACATCCTCGAACACCGGCGTAATGCCTCCTGTCTCACCCTGTTCTATCGATATTTTCACCACCAATGCTCCTCAGAAATTGTCAGTAGCATTCCGCCCCTTCAAATCTCCAACCGTAACACTCGTCTCGCTATGAATGCCTATCAGTACACCCTCAAGCCCACTTTCGGACGTACAACTCGCTCATGGAATGCCCTGTCGAGCTCTTCATTTCCTATCCATTACAACCTTCAAACATTTAAAACCAACGTACATCGGTACCTCTTTTTCAATAGATATTCGAAGGTTTCGGCCGCCCTTTCTGGAAAAGCTTGGCTAATATTGTTCCTAAGTGCATAATTCGTGTCTGGATTGTTTGCATAGCATCGATCTTTAATGACACTCTACAAAAAAGTCCAACGGCGTTAAATCGGGCTTCGAGGCCGCCAAGCTATGTCACCAAAAGGACAGATTAGACGATTATTGAACTGAGTGTAAAACAAATAGTTTGTTGGACAACTTGTGTGGCACATAGCCCCAACTTGCTGGTACCATAGCTCGCCCAAGTCGAAATCCTCAATTTCTAGCCATAAAAATCGTTTATCATGCCTACATTGGCTGTAACGTTTCTTCCATAGTCGCCTTGAAAGAAAAATTGGCCAATAATGCTGCCACATTAAAAACCACACCAAACAGTTACACGTTCTGAATGCATTGGCTTTTCTATGACTAAGTGTGGATGTATCTAGTCCCAAAAACTGCAATTTCCCTTGTTTGCTTAGCCGCCGAGCTTAAATAACTGTCAGTGTCAAAAAGTCACATGATTCAATAATAAACCAACAGACGGCCCACCTTGTATTTTACTGGATACATGTTGAATCCATCTATCGCCGTATGATTTCCTATAGTCTGACTTTTCGTGTTGTGGGATAGTAGACCACCATCTCGTCTGAAGATTAGGGAAACGCTATCCAAAACAACGGCGCTATCGAAGGCGCCCTTTTTCCGGACTCTGGCATTTACCTTGCCGACTATAACTTTTACGACACCGCTCGAAAATTTGCTCCACATCTCATGATCATTCCTATAGTAAGCTTCACAGAATATTGTGTTACTTTTACCTAAATCGTTATTCCTAGTAGGTAAGCAGCCACTTACCAGGCTTGGATCGCCATAAACTCTCCACTGAACAAGTTCATCAGTTTTGAGCTTCTCCAACTATCTTCGAAGTGGAGAGAGGAACCAGATTTTTTGTCGCTACAGATTCGCGTAGAGCATTAGAACGTTACTTTCTTGAGACACCTATGATTGACGACTGATTGTAATCCAAGCCACTTATCTTATGCCCTACATTCCCCCTTCATATAAAATGTTATCTCATAAAAATACACTTTCATGTAGGAATGTTCTAAAACATATTCACCACGCAACTAGTAGGTAAAATTCTTAACAATTAAAACAGGTTGCCCCCCTTGAATTCTGTTACTAATACAACCCTCACTGTCATCATTTTCATCAACATTTTCATAAACACATCAATAACAAACAAAATTAATCCCCTCCAACCCCAGTTTTCGTTTTCGAATTGACTGTCATCATTCTTGTTGTCACCCAATTATGTAAAATAAAAGACGTGCACCACCTTCGTACTCGATAGTATGTACTATGAGTACCACACCAGGTCTGACAGAAGATTAAAATCCATTAAACACTTAATCTTCTAACGAGAGCTGAATGAATTCCATCCAACATCCAGATAGGGTTGGAGCTTAGATGACAAGCTCAGTAACAAAACAACTTACAAAAAGGGGTGCTCTTAGAAAGATAAACTTTTACTTTAGCCATCCCCCAGGGGCTGTTTGCACGCTGAAAATTTTAAACCGCGAGGTGTCGTCCTGAATAACTAATTTTTATTCAAGTCCTCCCACACGCATATAAACACATACCAATGCAAATATACATACGTACACCCGATGAAGTTATATCACTTTGTGACGTCAATCCAAAACGCACCCCTTTCTTCAAAATACAAACAATCAGACACAATACACAATACACAATTGAAACCAATACAATTACGCGGTAATTTAAACACCATAATGAATCAAAGCCCCCAAATCCTCTTCCTCCAGGCAAGCATACGAAAAAATATCCCCCAAAGCAGCATATATCTAGAGTATAGTACATACGAGTACGTCTAAAATTCTGTAGAAAAAAAAAACCCTTCAGGTGATATTCTATGATAAGTCCCTCCTTTTACCATGGATGAATCTTACCAAACCCCATGTGAGCAGATTTCAAAAATAACAAAACACAGTAAGCAGATCAATTTTGAAATTACCTGGCAATTTAAACGGTAATCCTCCCATAAGTGGATCCGGACCAAATCGCTGTGGGCCAAATGCGAAGGGATGAAATCCTTGATGTCGAATTTTTGACCTTGGCTCTCGGGGACCATCGACAGTTACTTTGATGGCTTTATTATAGGTGGCCACTTGGACGGGGGATGATGATATCACGATGGTTAGGCTGAAACTCTTCCCTATAAAAAATAAAAAATAAAAAAATTATAGAGTGTTTTAATTAACGGTTCACTGTCCAGGTAACGGTGAAAGTACGGATATCTAATTAAATTTTAATGAAGTCGTTGAGTACCGAAAGGCATTTGAATAATTTCCATAGTTGCATCGAAATTAAGATGCAAATCAACCCTTAAATGAGATGAGTGCACTGAAGCGAACCCTAGTTAGAAATGTAGAAATCTAAACGGCATTTAATTAACAGTATGCTCCACAAGTAAAGGCTAAATTGTAGTATATTACACAAAATCAAAAATTTTAATATTATTTAGAACTGACAAAAAAGTGACGAATGAAAGCCTATAGAGACAATGGAATTTTAAAATTGTAGTGGGTACCATATACCTGCTACAGACCCAACAGTCTGGCCTCATTTATGTTGAAGAGTATGAAGATCATGGCCATGCTTCATGTGCACAAAACTGCTTTGCGAATACATTCTCTGGCTGAGATGCAACATGCTTACCAACGCAGAAAATCTTTCGAGAAACCGCTTCAAATCTGGTAGGCATAATTAAAGGTTGCTATAGCGCTTGTTAGTCGACTCACTACATAACACTGTCAGTAACTCTGCTGTACATGCTCAAACATAAGCAGATGATGAACTTGTGGGATTTGTGAAATGAATTGTCTGGTGTTATGGAAACACCTGTTGCTGAAAAATACGTAATCCTCTTTCACTATGCTCAGGAATGGTATTGTTGACGTATAACTTCAAAAATTTAGGATGCCTGGTAGACGACAGTGGCGAAATTTTCTAATTGTTAGGAAAACTTGCGTCTATCTGACAAGCGCAATGTTGAGTGCACCGGTAGCGACAACCAACCTCCGCTTAAACCTTTCCGTCTCATATCTTCCAAGTTATTTGATTGTTCGGAAAGTAATTTCGTTTTATTTTTATGAAAGTGAATAATATATATAAATATAGTAAAATATTTTATTGAATTATACCACCTTGATCAAAGAGTTCCCGGAATTTATTCAGAAAATTAAACATACAAGTTTATTCATCTAAATCTATATTGTCCCCTTCAAAGTAATCCCCATCGACTGCAACACACTTATGCCAGCGCTTGATCCAATCCTCAAAACATTTTTTAAGTTCGGTTTTCGGTATGTCCACCAGTACTTCCTGAGATTTGTCCATTATTTCCTCTCGGCTGCTAAAACGCGTACCCCGTAGTAGTTTTTTAACTCGATTGAACAGAAGGAAGTCACAGGGGGCCAAATCAGGTGAATTTGGTGGCTGTTGGGTGGTATTTGTTGCATTTTTCGTCAAAGAATTTCGAATAATGATGGCACTTTGCGACGGTGCAAAATCCAAGAGTTTTCTGCCCACAATTCTGGTCTCTTTCGGCGAATTGCTTCACGCAAACGTCTCATAACGACCAAATAATACTATTTGTTTACTGTCTGGCCTTTGGCAAAAATTCATGATGCACTACACCGTTGTAATCCATGAAAACCGTGAGCATTGCTTTCTTTTTTGACTGAAAACGACGTGGTTTTACTGGTCTCGGGTCATTTGGTGAACGCCATTCACTTGCCTGATGTCTGGATTGCATATCGTACTCATAAACCCACGTCTGGTCTCCAGTAATGATCCTTTTGATGTGGGATCGGATTCAGCCTCGCAAATTATCTCTTTTGCAACGTGAGCACGGTATCTTTTTTGCATGAAATTGAGGTCTTTTGGCACCAACTTTGCTGCTTCACGACGGAAACCCAAATCATTAACCAAAATGTCTTGGACGGATCCATAGGCAATGTTCAAGTCCTCCGCTATCTCTCTGATGGTTAATTTGCAGTTATTGACTAACATTTCTTTAACTTCATCAATGTTTTCGTCGGTTTTCGATATCGATGGTCTGTCACTGCGTTCATCATCTTCGATAGACTCACGACCACTTTTGAACTGCTCGTGCCACTGGTAAACGACCGTTTTCTTTAGAGAATAGTTGCCGAAACACTTTTCCAACATTTCCAACGTTCGCGCACCATTAAATCCATTTTTTACGCAAAATTTAATACAAGTTCCTTGTTGCAAATATAAATTCATTTCTAAAATTGTAAAAAATCGCCAACACACACAGAGACAGATGTACTCTTGGCTACGTAACTTTTGCAAATGTCAAGCTATGACGCTAAGATTTAGAGGGAATTTCAATAACAGATGTACCAACTTCGCGGTGGTTATTCCGGGAACTTTTTGATCAAGGTGTTATGTTTTCCATTTCGATCCAATACCTTTTGGCATCTTTCTGTGTATCATAATTCCACGCTCATAAAATTTTTCTAGGCTGGAAAAAAAACTGATCCAGATGATTTTTGAACTCCTCATTTTAAGTAAAGGTTTTACCGTCTAAAAATATTTGCAGAGACCGGACCAAATAATAGTCAGAAGGTGCAAGATCTGGAGAATATGGTGCGTGCGGCAGTAAGCTGTAAAAGCTTTTGGCGAGTTACTAAATTTGTATGAGGTCTCGCATTATCTTGATGGAACATTACACCATTTCTATTGATAAGTTCTGGGCTTTTCTCTTTAATTTGTCCAACTGATGATAGTACACTTCAGAATTGATAGTTGTTTTGTCCGATAGAAGCTTAAAAAAAAACACGATTCCGTTGAAATCCCACCATACAGATAGAATCACCTTTTTTTGATGAACATCGGCTTTCAGTTTCAGTCTTTTACTTCATAATCTCTTGGGTTAAACATTGTTGTAGGCAAACCCATTTCCCGTTCTCAGTGATGATGCGCTTTAAAAATGGATAATTCTCTTGACTTTTGAGAAGCAAATCACAGACATCAACGCGATGGCACAAAGAACATGAGGAACCCATATGTCAAGCTTTGAGATTAAAACTAGGCGTTTCAAGTGTTTATGAACGGTCGAATTTGATAAATTTGATCTCTCAACTATTATCCGGTTTCCATCAATTCATGCCTTAATTTTGTCAGCATCAACTTCAACGGCCTTCCAGAATGTGGTGCATCTTCAACATAAGAATTGCTTGATCGACATTTTGCAAGCCAGTTTTGGTTCTGTCAAGTATCTTCTCTATACACATTGGATAATTTTTTTCTTGATTTAACAGAATTTTTGCCTTTTCGATAATTAATTATGCCGAAAATGCTGCTTTTCACTTTCCATATTTGAAAGGACACCAACCAAAAACTACTGCGTAGAATCGATCGAACTTTTTCACAAGCAAGCCTTTCTATATCAGCTGTGTCCCAGGTTATAGCCGGATCATGCAAGTCTACGCTAGAACTGTCTGCCCTCGGCTTAACTACAAATAAGCATAAATGCATATATTATATGTGTCAGGACCCCCTAGGTTGCCTGCAATTCAAACAAATGCTTTCTGTTCCTAGAAGATCAGCGGTTAAGAGTATTGAGACGCATTTTCAAGGTCAAACGAAGGTCACTTTTGATTTTTCAAATGATAATACCTGATTTTCATTGCTCAGTCGTATTGCCCGTAGGCTTGTCATTTGATTTTACATACTGCGTTTAGCATAACCCAGAAACAACGACGTGGACGTAGCAGGTGAAAGGTTTCAAGCAGGGATCACGGCTTACCAGCTTAAAAGATTCAAAGCATTAAACCTATGCGAATATCGCTTGCGTGGTGACTTGACACGCACTTTTCCATGAAATTTTGTTTAGTGTTGAGCCTCACTTCTAACCTAAGACTACAAAGCCATGGCCTAACCTGCAGGAAATTTTATTTCAACAGGATGGTGCAGAATGTCGTACTGTAGCTGAAATCATCGACTTATTGAAGGAACTGTTCCATAACAACAATATCTTTGGAAATGGACCTCTGGCCTGTCCTCCAAGATCGTGTAAATTGAAGTCGTCGGACTATTTTCTTTGGGAGTTTGGTCTATGCGGGCAATTTTCCAGCTTTGATATGCATTTTTCTGGAAAAAATGCACCAAAATTGGAGCTCCCGGGACAGGTTCTGATGCGTTTTTATAGTGGCAATATGTCCGAAATCATTGTCATCAAATTATCAATCGAACAAAAGCAGCATTGATTCGTTTCGCTTCCATTTTAAACTCTACAATCTTCTTAAGAAAAAGAAAACCAAAACACCCTACAGTTGGTCTTAAATTTGCATTTCTAGCCGAATAAGATAAGATATCTGGCTAAAGACTTACAGGCATAGAAGCACCATTCCAAAACAAAAGCTAGGAAACTTTTAAAGATAAGAAGTTACAGAGAGTTACAGTCGGTACCGAGGATATTTAAGAGGGACTTTCAACTTGTAGACCAAATTTGGAGTCTAACTTATTCTTAAAAAGATCAAACAATACTATTAATTAATGGCGGACGTTTTTTTAAAAGAAAATTCGTTTTCAATTTGTTTGCTGTCCTATTTGAAGCTCTCAAAAATCAGCAAGAATAAATAATCGGAATCTTGTTAAGTGTTTTCTGTCGATTTAAAGAAAAAGACAAAAACTTTATCGCGATACATTGAGTTGTTCTACCGTAATCGTAATAAAGTTTTGAAAATTCGACTTTTAGAAAAACCCGCTTGAATTTCTATAACATTACAACATGTAAATTATAAAACTTGCTATACTCTCCAACTAGAAAGATATCAGACAAACCCTTTTATAAATAAATTTTGTTAAACCGACAAGGTGTAAATCCCCCTTAAAAATCAATCAAAATTCCCCTGCCACACAGTACAAACCTTTCAACTTTGATGATGAAACTGAACATTTCTGTTTATTCAATTTAAAATGAAAACAAATCGAACGGCTTGTCGAGCTACTAAGGCCAATAAGTATAACATCCACGCACTTCTAAGATTTAGATATAGGAATAATGCCTAGTGAACAGGATTTCAGTATCAGTCTCAGTCAGTAAAAGGTGAGCCAACAGATGGTGTGGATTCTGGCTGTCATCTACTGCCATCTACTGAATTCGAATATTTGATCTTTTTGACAGATGTCATACAATTTTCGACAATTTTATTACAAGAATGGGCGATCTGTAAAAGTAACATTTCGTGAAATTCGTGAATTTTGCGGTCAGCTTGATCCCTTTAGTGAGTTCGTACTTTTTCGAAGAAGAGGCTTGGGAGACAGTTTCAATGAATGCAGAACGTTACCGCAACATGTTGACCAGCTATTTATTTCCCAAAATTGAATCAATTGGGTCTGGAAGTTTTCTTATTTCAAAAGGATGGTGCTACCGCCCACACAAGCATTATTTCGGGTGAAGAAGAAGTTAATGGCTCTCCAAGGTCATGCGATTCAACACTTTTAGACTTCTTCCTGTGGGGTTATTTGAAGATTAAAGTCCATGCCAATAATCTTCCAGCGACAATTAAGGATCTCAAACATAAAATTCAAACTGAAATTGCGGACATTGACCTACTTATTCTTCAAAAAGTCATCGATACTTTTGACCTTGAGATGGTCGCTACTGTGGCTGTCACATGAATCATATTACGAGGGCTGTATGATAAGTACCTGTGTTAGGCAAGAAAACGCATTAAAAAAAATAATTTTTATTTGTTTCTCAAAATAGTCTTCTTTCAGCTCGACACATTTAGTCCAGCAATATACTAACTTTTTCAAAAAATATGATTTGTCGAACTCCGCAAAATAGGCCTTCTTTGGAGCAGTTTCGCCGGGTGAAATCCACTGTTTTGACTCTTCTTCAATTTTTTGGAATGTAGTGATGGATCCATGTTTCGTCAACAGCCACGAAATGCCGTAGAAACTCTTTCGGATTGCGCTTAAACATGTCCAAACAGTACTCCGAAGTTGTCATGCGATTTCGTTTTTGCTACACTGTTAGCAAACACGGCACCCATCTCGCCGATAGCTTTCTAATTCTCAATTCTCAGTGTTAGATATTTTGTATGCATTCAATTGAGATGTGTACAATGTTAGCAATCTCTCTGACCTTCACCCGACGATCTGCTAACACGATATCATGGATTTTATCAACCATATCCTCCGTAATCACCTCAATCGGACGGCTTGGGCGCTTTTCATCAAAAATAGATGTTCGGCCACGCTTGAATTCATTAAACCAATATCTGATGGTAGTCATCAAAGGCGTATGGTCCCTATAAACGGCATGGAACTTCACTTTGATTTCCTCACACGTCGTCCCATCCAAAAAAGAAATCGAATCACTGATCGATATGCTCTTTCTCCATGATTGCAAATAAACACGAACTTGATGACTTTCAATAGCTGTCAAAACAAAACTAATCGATACATCTGTCTGAAATCTTTGACAGTCATCGTTGTAAAAATGGCGCTATATGATAGCATACACATTTTTCATCAGTGGTGCCATCACGCGGTAAACACGGGTACTTATCATAAAGCCCTTGTATACTTACTTACTGGGCCTGGACCTGGGCCTCAGTCAACAAGCTTCTCCAGCCAGCTCGATCCCTGGCTAGCTGTCTCCAGTTTCGCACGCTAAGTTAGCTGAGGTCCTCTTCCACTTGCGTGCGCCACCTGAGTCTTGGGCTTCCTCTACTGCGTTGTCCCTCGGGGGCGGATTCGAAGACTTTTCGGACCGGAGCATTGGTGTCCATGCGCTCTACATAACCCAGCCATCTCAGTCTTCTTCATGGGTCTTCTCCAAGATCTGCCGTAGTGTGAATATCTGGTCGATGGTGGACTTTTCTGGCCTGAAGCCACACTGATATGGACCTATCAGGTTGTTGACGAACGGCTTCAGGCGTTCACACAATACGGCGGATAAGATCTTATATGCGATGTTAAGGAGACTGATGCCTCTGTAGTTGGCGCAGTTCAGAGGGTCTCCTTTCTTGAGAATCGGACAAACAATGCTGAGGTTCCATTCATCGGGCATACTTTCGTCCGACCATATTTTACAGATGAGTTGGTGTATGCTCCTAACCAAGTCATCGCGTGCCGCTTTGAAGAGCTTAGCAGTCAGGCCATCCGCTCCAGCAGCTTTGTTGAACTTAAGCTTCGATATGGCTATCTTCATTTCATTCAGGTCGGGTGCACGGAATTGTTGGTCATCATCGTCCAAGTTGAAAGGTTGATTCTGCCTGACAGCGGTATTTGGTCCGTCATCGCCGTTATACAGTCTGCAGAAATGATCTTTTCAAATCCTCAGCATGGACTGCGATTATACTATGATGTTCCCTCGTTCATCTCTACAGGCTTCGGTTCGGGGTTTGTTTGTTTATTGTATATTCCATTTATTATTGCCATAGACAGAACTTTATTTATCAATAAAACCTACTAGCTGTTGGCTTTCCATTTATAACCTGATCACCTTAACCAATTATGAACGATCTAGTTAGTCCTCAGTTAAGTTTTAGATCCTTTAAGTTCACAATTGATACAATTTTTACATTTGAGTTGATCTTAGAGAAAACCCAAGAAGTTCAGCTCCTCTTAATTAATTTAAGCGCCGTGTTTGTACTAGTTTACTAGGCTCTGGTACTGAGTATGTCGGGTCCAGATGATTCTACGTGGGATAGTAAATGTTCATTCCTAAAAAATTTTTGACAATATTATCTCCCTTAATTCATTGAATGAAATCTGGCTGTGAATCAAATTAATAATTGAAACGAATGGTGTTAAATTAAATTCAAGAACGTTCTCGCCATTGCTTTATAAATCGATAATTTATGGCCATCAGTTTTGAGGCCAAATACCATAACGTCTCAGATGTGACTCAAACTATTTGCATTATTTGCATGATGCTAGTGCAAATATTAGGGCCATTTCGCAATTGCAAGAATGGTTGAAACCTTAAATCTTACAATACATAGTGAGGTCATGGTGGGGAGGTATGTAATCCTTACCCACATGAATCCGCCTCGTATCTACACCTATATTTGTATATCTGCATAGTATTATCATCATGCATCCGAAGCATTATCATCATGAGGGTATTATTAATGCAAAATAATCGGGCAGATGTGTAAACAAATTTCGATTCCCTTATTAATTACTTGTCAAGGCACCTTGCCAAACATAGCTAACGACTAGAGAATCAGCCGCATGCACCACCAGATGTATGTTTTGGGGATAGAAATTGTGAGATGCATAAATATACATATACGTGTATATACACTGACGGACACAGTCAGCAAAGTGGTTTAATTTGAAGGTGGACAATGGCAAATAGATTGTAAAATCCCCACCAAGCTATCCAGATCTGGATATGACTCCTATTCTATCTATGCAAAGATGTCACATCCCTGTCAACCGGCTGGGTTAGGAGTACAAGGATAGTACGTAGATACCACCTTTTCCCAAACTCTGAAAGCTCATTCATTAAACTCATTATTACTGGGAAGTTGGTACTTGTATAGTATATCCCTTGGCAGCAGCAGGATAGTGAATCTGTATACATGTGAAGCATCCTGCTCCTGATAATAAGACATTTCCTCCACCATGTCGTTTTACATGTTTGCTGGTGTAGGCTCATGTAGTCATCATCGTCATTGTCATCATGATCCTAGTCAGTGCCAAAGCCAAAATTTCAGGGAGATGTACTCGTATATTCGTATATTGTCATCGGTCTATGTGTGTTGTGTTGATAATTTTGTGACTAAATTTAGGCAAACAACAACAACAAAACCAGCAAGTGAAATCGAAACACTCAGAAACAGTAATCGTTCACTGGAAGGAATGGAATAATACCAACGAGTATCCTTCTTACTTTGCATTTGTGGAAGAAGTACGTTTCTCTGTGGACATTTATTGGTGTCAAATGCGCTTTAAGTGATGACAATTGTCGTCATCGTTTTTAAACTAACATGCATCACCTTAATCGACCTCTGTCTTTGGTCTCTGTAGCAACATTTGAGGGTTGGCAAAGGATGAGCCGAATGATAATTGCCTCGTTCGCAGGGCATGATTTGGAGTTCTGATGGTTGGCTATTGTAGCGATTATCTGACAGAACGGAACAGACTAGACGAGGTTTAAGACTTAACCCTTTTCGGAATGGAAATGATTGTTGGTTACTTGAGAGTCCTATTACATTGTTTTGTGTATCGGTCTTTACAGGAATTGATCGACAGTATCACTGAAAAGGCAGATGCGACAAAATAAAACTAAGCTAAGGAAAGTATTTTTATTACTTATTTGAAAAAAGGATTTCAAAAAAAAACTGGCGAAAACACTGCTAATTGAATGTTTTATTAAGTCGGGGATACGGAGGTAATTTTGAAAATACATAATACATTGGCAGCATTGTAGTTTCACTCTTACAGAATGAGAGCATGCTTTTGCCTGATTGTATAGTCCGAGCGCAGTTTTTGTTGGATAGAAATGATGCCTGTAGATGTCTCATGTGCTCAGTGTGTCGTTGGCCTTGCAGCTTCTATAAATGAGATGAAAGTATAGAGGTAAACTCATGCCACATAAGATTTATGTTTGAATTTCTTAGTAACAATCGTCAAGGAAAGTGTGGAACAAGTGTGACAGCGTATTATTTCACCAGCAGATATCGAAAACACGACCTAACTAGATCATTAGTAAGCCACCGAATTTGCACAACAATGAACGTCCTGATATCGGAGACACAGGTTGATTTATTGGGCCAGAATGAATGTGGCTGTATGGTGCAGCCCAGGCAAAATTTTTCCAGACTAAAATTTGTTCCCAAAATTAAAAGAAAAAATACGTGTATAATGACCCTCATAAGTTGACTTTGAATAAGTCAAGATAGCTAACTTGCGTGTCCATACTTCAAGCTCAATACCATATTAACCACAAAAGACTTAGATATGTAACGATTCCATAAAGCACAGCCATTTGGAGATATTTATGTCTAAAACTTCGATCGATTACAGCATGTTACATCCTTCGAGTGACACCAACTGAATCCGCTAACAAGCACACACGTTGTGTGGTGTCAGTGTGGCCACTAGGCTTTGGTTTCCAACCCAACTCTGTGATTGGAAAAGAAATCCATTAAAACGCAGACCAACCCGAATGGATCTACCGCTCATAACGTAGGTACATGCTTTGCCAAACAAAAGATGAAAAAACTCTCTTTAAGCGCTTCCACCTTTAACAAAGGTTCTTTAGAGGCAACAATTTACAAAAACAAAGCAAAAACAAAATATATAAAAAAAAAACTCCGACTACGACTACACAATCATAAATATCGTGCTTACTGTTTTGGGAATTTCATTCTTTTATGAGCGCGCCTCCATTCCTACCGTTCCGTGACATTCATCATAAATTCAACCCTTTTGCTGTCTCTGCATCCATTTAACCTTTTCAACCTCACATCCATACCCTGGTGCTTCCTTGTACATAGCTGTGAGGCTTTGGCGTTTTATTTCGAATGTGTTGACATTAAGGATAACAATAAGCGGGAGGGCTCAAGATAAAAAAAAAGTCAATGCCAACGCCAACATCAACGTCAACCCCAAGGGTTGAGAGCCAACATCCCTCGAGCAACAAAGCACAATCACATCGAAAGTCATGAATCAAAAATAAAGGCACAAACCCACCGCTACCACCCCCAATCAGATGCCATGATATCAAAAATTGTATGTCTTGAAGGGGTAAAAATGAGAATTATGACAGACTGTTGCATGCACATGGGCTTTTAATGGATGGGATGTTACCCATCCGCACTCTAACTACCAACCGAAAACCAAAACCAAGGCAAACCATAGACGACGAGACCAGAGAAGCAGCGTTGACACTTACCTCAGATTCTTGTCATGGCGCCTGCCCCCGTTCGACCGCTTGGCGAAAAATGACGATGATATGAACCGCCCGGAGAAGTCATTTAAGCATTTGTCAGAACTGTCAACTACAATGGCACCCCATGAATTTCTTATGCGCTCCACACATCGCCCCTCTGGGCAACACACCGACCAACTGACACAAGGTACGATTACAAGTAGTCATAGTGCGTATCCGAATAGTCGGAGTCGATTTGTAGCTAGGTCGTTGTTTCTGCAACAAGGCCGACTGTGCCTAAGTGAGTCGGGGCAGTGTGTCCTGATCGTCGTCCTATGGTTTGGCTAACTGGTTGTTCGGTTGATTCCTCCACCAGCTCCAGCCCCCCCCATGGTATGCATTAACAGCAGCATCAACTGCACATTAGTCATACAACATGTACGAGTAGCTACGGCTGGCTATGTCTATTGCTTTGGCTTCGGTCTTGGCTTTGACATAGGCATTCTACGAGTATGCATTGGGGGTTGAATCTGATTCTACCTATAGTGCGAGACACACACTACGGATAACTTCCCCTGGAACCATAGTCATAAAATCGAAACAATGCGAATTAAATTGCTAGCGCTTTTGGGGTACCCTTAGCTCAGCTTGAATCCGACGGATGATGGTGTAAAATTTAAAAGGGGGGAGATAATTGTTTTTGTTGTCGCCTTAGCACCCAATGATGTCAATGTGGTGCGTATCAGTGGGATGGCAGCGGTGTTGGTTTCGTGCTGTCTACACCGAACAAGGGGTGAATTGTTGCTACCGTCGAAATCAGCATGGAGATGGGGATAGCAAAATTGCGTCGCTTAATGGGATTCTTATTAGAATTCTGCAGCAATTAAGAATACCTCTGTTGCTATAAGAGACGTAGCGTTTTTGTTTTTATTTCTCTCTTCCTGGAAGGGGAATGCAAAAGAAAGCAAAGAACTTACTTTTAATGAAACAAAAGATATATAATTGAAAAAACAAGACCAGCAACATCAAACAAAGGCAAGAAGTAACTTTGCTTGATTTAAATAAAACAGCTTTGATTTGAAAGTTTCGAGAAATAATGTACCTAACATCAATGGTGCCTTAAAGGAGCTTCTAAAAGAATCCTTTTTAAGCAATGTGGAGCTGGGGAAAAATACAAATACTCGTAGGTGGTCAACTGGAAATAGACATCGCTGAACAAAAGCGCAGCGCAGAGTAACACCTAGAAACAATGTTCATGTGCTTCCAAGTATTTTAGAAAGTCGAATGCTTTGCTGCCGTAGATAAGGCCAGTATTCAATCTTTTGACAGAATGTTTAATACCTGAGGTGACCAGAGTATGCATTCTTACTCTAAAAATAGCAAATACATGCACGCTAAGAAGTAATTTCTTCATCGCGAACGTCCACTGTAAATATAGATCAGCAATTTTGGCACTCTGTGGAACCCAAGTAGATCGCAACCCACATCCACCAGATTACTCGGATCTGGAAGTGGCTGGATACAAACAAGTAAAAGGTGTTTTTTAACAGCTGTACGAATTTAAACTGAAATAAAAACACAAAACAGAATGAAGAATGATTTTGGGGCATGTGGCCACCAGGGGAGTGTCTCTGGAACTTCTTCCTGGAGCTCAAGTTCGGATCACTTTTTTGAGCAATAAAAGTCATATGTCACGAGTAACACGCTTGCCGACTTCAAAAAATAAAACAGTCCAACTGTGTCAAATGGCATAATGTTGGGGACCACGGATATAGTACTCGTATATCTGTTCTTAACGAGCATTTCTTTTAATAATTTCAACAGGAACCAAATATCCTGCAAAAATTGTTCCCTCAATTTTGGAAAACCATTGAAAACCAAGGCTCTACCAAGATGCCATTGACGGTGACGTTTCTATTTTCTCCTAAACCGCACCAAACACTGCATTTTTCAGACTATATCGGTAACAGATGGATCACCTTAAGATTTTCCTCGTTTCGAATTCGAAATTTTACCGAGCTTGAAGGAATAGCGTGCATGCTCCACCGTTATTCTGGACAGACGGACGAATTTGGCAGGGATGCCGAAACTAGACATTGCTCTGTATAGCTCGTCTCTATACTATATATGCTGTCAGAAGCGGCTTTATAGTCGATGAATAGGTGGTGTGTATGCATGAGTAGCCTAAAGCCACACTGATATGCACCTATCAGGTTGTTGGAGAACGGCTTTAGGCGTTCACACAAAACGGTCGATAAGATCTTGTATGCGATGTTAAGGAGACTGATGCCTCTGTAGATGGCGCAATTCAGAGGGTCTCCTTTCTCGAGGATCGGACCAACAATGCTGAGGTTTCACTCATCGGGCATACTTTTGTCCGACCATATTTTAGAGATGAGTTGGTGTATGCTCCTTACCAAGTCATCGCCTGCCGCTTTGAAGAGCTCGGCAGTCAGGCCGTCCTCTTCAGCAGCTTTGTTGGACTTCAGCTTAGGTATTGCTATCTCCACTTCATGCAGATCAGATGGGTGGAGTTGTTGGTCTACATCGTCCATGTTGTAAGGTTCATTATGCCTGACAGCGATATCGGTTTCGTCATCGCCGTTATACAGAATACAGAAATGATCTTTCCAGATTCTCAGCATTGCCTGCGACTCTACTACGATGTTCATTTGTTCGTCTCTCCAGGCTTCGATTCGAGGTTAGTGTCCGTGGCATATTTTTGTTACCTTTTGGTAAGAATTTCGAATCTGATTCCTTTAGTAGCATCTCTCAATTTCCTCCCACCGCGTGTTTCTGATGCTCCTTCATTTTCCTTCTGAGAGGTGTTCATCTCTCCTCTTCTGCTCTTGAAGCACGAAAGCAGCCCTAGTCTTCCTATGCAGCGCCGCTTTATATGAATCTTGCTTAGCTGCATGTCGTTGTAGTGGTCGAGTGAAACCAAGCACATTAGAAGCAGAATCTCTGATGGCCCTCTGGCAGTGTTGCCACTGGTCTTCGATGCTTGACGCTGGCGGCAAGGGACCTCTCTAGAGATTGAGACAGACTCGATTGGAAAAGGATTTGGCAATCTCTTGCGATTGTAGCCATCTGACGTCGAAATTTCTCACGGTATTAGCTTGTCACCAATAATTTTTCAAATCACCATCACCCTTTCGGCAGGCAATGGCAAACTCCCGACAGTAAAATTGCCTACGAAAAAGCTTCTAAGGAGTGCCGTTCGTACTCGGCGATAAACCGTAGGGCCCGCTCAGATGTGACTTAAATGACAACATGGAGCAACACAAATGAGTGTCAAGAAGCTAGGCCATGGCCCATACCGGCTGCCAGCGCCACAGTGTTTTTTTTTTATTAGTTTGTCTTGGCGTTTTTCGGGATATCCGCAACCGAGCCTTAACTACAACAAGGTAATGGTTTGAGTCATGTTGGCTCCTCGGAACGTTCGAACATTCATAATACTGGAGGAGTGTCTTGCGTCGATCGTAGTGTGGTCAATCTCGGTGACGGTGCTAGCTACGACAATATTTAGTACCGCCGCAAAGTCGATTTACCTGAATCCGTTGTTGGAGATGGTGTCGTGCAGGCTTTATCTTTCGACAGTACTACCAAAGATGCCTTTTCTTCTTAGCTTTGCATTAAAATCGCCGAGGAGAATTTTAATGTCATAGGCAGGGCATTGCTTGTGGGTCTTGTTCAAGAGCTCATAGAGGGTATCTTTCGTGTCGTCATTATTCTCCTCTGTGTGGGCGTGTGCGCATATCAGGCTTATATTGTCAAATTTAGCCTTGATGCGGATTGCTACAAGCCGATCGTGCACATGTCGAAAACTGAAGACTTCTCGTTCGAAAAAGAAAGGAACATTTTGACGATTTCTATAAAAACAGGCACCCCGGGGAATTGATGGCAAAGGGACTCGGCATATGCGAATCCATAAATCTCCAGTGTAGACGTGTAAGTTTTGCCTAATTTTGTAAAGAATTATATAGAAGAAACTGCACGACACAGCGTCGCTTTGTCATGAACTAAAAGAATTTTACAATTTTTTTCTAAGACCTGGCGAAGAACATATTAAAATGGGCTAATCCAGTTGTTGAAAAAAGAGTTGAAATATTCATATCGTGCAGGAAGATATAGGCAGACTTATTGCTATATATTGACGGCCTGAGACAAAACAAAAGGACAAATTTCGTGAGAGTAGTGGCTTCCATACAGGGGGCTCAAATATGGGCCGAAGAGATAGAAAACCATCATATATAAGAAGTTATAAATCCGTGTACAACGTATGCGCATTGAGAGTGCTTTAGCAGCGTCTTTTGAACGGTATCTCACAATGCGATACTGATCAAATCATCTTTGCCACCTATCGACATTTTCGCTAAGGAGCCAAAAAGATTATACGATAGTCGCCCAATTGATACCCATTCACAAAGGCGAGAGAAAAATCGTAGCATAGAAGTCTGGCAAAGGCATTGGGATGAGTTCCGAAAAGGAAGATGGATCCACCAAATTATCCCAACGATAGATTCTCTGGTGAACCGAAAACACGGTGAAGTCTCTTCAGCTCATAGAAAGCTACCTAGCCTCAAACTAGATGAATTCATTATTGTGACCGATATTAGAGACAGCATCGCCAATAGCTTTTTGGCACCGCTAGCACCAATTTAAAAGACCTCTCGAAACATCCATATTCTTTACTCCCTGGCAACTGCTTATATACATTTTTGAAATGGTCCCAATTTTATTATGTGCCACATATTCACATTTAAACACTTGCAAATTTTGCCACCTGTATCGAAAGATGAAAATGTTCATCCGAAAAGGGGTGAAAGCATTGCTCAAGTGGAAATCCGCAAAAAATGAAACAGATTTGTGCACAACAATGTCGACAACTACTATCTCTAATGAAAATCCACTTCGAAAACACTGTCGCCTTTATTCCTGCCTCTGGGAAAGGTCATAGTCATCCCTAAAATTCAAATACGTACATATTTGTAAATATAGCTTTAGCTAAAAATATATGGAAACGACTTTGCAAGACCTTACCACGTTTTCAATTTGTACAACCACTGCTTTCACAAATCCTCATCATATGACACATTTATCACCCAGGTATCTACCTATAACCTCAATCCACCCACTGACTTGCTCATACCGCGGCACAAATCTTTATGGGGATATACATAGATTCAATAAATTCTTTGGAAATTTATTACCCTTAAGATCCTGGTCGCATCCACCCTTAGTGAATTTAAAAAATTCATAACCCTTCTATCCATGGCAACGTTTTGTATTGAATAAAGTGAAATGGTTTCCCATTCAGATGTTGTCTCCATTGCGGAAGACGACAAGGAAATTAGATTGCGACTTACGGTTGCATGAGCTTTGACAATTCGTACAATAGGTTGCTATTGTGGCACTGATAAAAACGTTCGTCTCATCTCTGATTGTGATTGGAATTCTCCTTTTCTCTCCTTTTTGTTTTTTTGCTTATATGATTTAGAGAATTTTATTTAGTGAAAGGATAATAGGGATGCAAATTTTCAAGTCCCTGGCTTATAATTTGTTGATCTATTCATCAAGACTTGCGTTCAAATCCCCGCAGAGGACAATGATGAAAGCATTAACTACAGATTGTATGACCTCCTAGACCAAACACATGCTTTGTGTTCAACTATGACACAGAGTTCGGTGAGGACGCAGTCTTTGAGCAGCTCAATGAAAACATACAACGTCTTAGAATTTGGAGCCACCGTGGGTTTGAAATATCTCAATTTTCATAAAAGGACTTGTCTGTCCTCAAGTGAATAAACTGCACCGAGTGGAAAACATCGACTCGGGTCATTACTTCGTCGAAGCCGGGACACGATTACGTATATCACAGACGCAACCAAATCAAGTAAATCATATAGGTTCGATGTAGATCGCGTTTCTCTCAATATGTCTTAAAATCCTTTCTCTCATACACACACTAACCAACTTGAAGACAGTAACATGGAGCTAAACAAAAAGGATATAAAACTGCGCTGAATTGAAAGATGATAGATGGCGATTATTGTCAAAATACCGATGTCGTGCAAAGTGGATGAAGATGACAGAGAATTCCATTCCTCTGTTCTGGACGAAGTTAAGGTAGCAATATCCAATTTCAAGTCTCATCAGGCTTTTGGCACAATCGGACTGTCTGCTTAGCATTTTGGAGCAACTGGAGATGACCTGGTTGAGAACATGCATTAGCTCATATGTGGAAAATGGTCAGAGAAAAGCATGCCAGGAGCCAGGAAATCTCAGCATTGTTTTCTCGATTCCAAATCTTTTCCGTCATTCTATTGAATCATCTTGAACCATTTATAAACAATCTAGTTGGTCAATACTAGTGATTTTTAAGGCTGAGAAAGTCCTGCATCTTTCATATTCACACTGCAGCAGATATTTAAAAAGACGCGATTGACACTCATCATCTATTTGTCGTGTTCAAAGTTGGTTCTTTTATGTGAAAATTAGAAGCAGAATTGATGTTTCCGATTTATTGAGTAACAGATTTGTCCCTCAATCTGTTTAGTACAGAGGCTTGGACATTGTTAAAAACGGACGATGTACAGCGACATCGATTTCCTGGACCTCTATTGATCCAGCGTTTAAAATGGCTAGGTCATGTTGTGCGAATGTACACCATAAGCACGGCCTACAGAGTCACTATGTGTTTAGGGATTCAGTCATGTGGCCTACGTTCTTTCTGACAAAAAATATTATGTTCTCTATTCTACCAACCTTAAGTTGCGATTTTGCTTATTCGAAGCGCTACATCAAACATGAGCTCAAACGCGAACATCGCCCTGGTTACTCCTCTCCAAAAAAGGTAAGAGAATGCATCGGATGCAACCGCCTGCATAGCACCAAAGCAAAGTGCCACACCAACTTCTAAGAGTAACGCTACTGGAGCACCGAAGCCTCTCAACATTGAAGTGCTTGAAAAGCGTCTAAATAACCACATGGATGCAATCCTAACTCGGTTTTCTGCTGAAATCTGCAGCCTACGCAACAGACATAACTCAACAGATTTCACGCATTGAAGAAAACTGGTCAAACTATGCACAAAAACTAGATCAGTCTCTTAAGGATTTGCAATTACGTGTGGAGAAATTGGAGACACACTCGCTTAAAACAAAAACTCTTGCCGATAACCTAACTGAATTAAGTAACAAATGCGATTATTGGAGAGAAGGGAGCTTGCATCTGACGCAATCCTCTTTGGATTTCCACAGTTGTCCGAAGAAAACCTGAAGTCAATTTTTCACCATCTCTGCCACACCGTAGAATGTAGACCTCCAATAATGGAAGCTATACTCGTATTTCGTGTACAACAACGGGACAACACTAACGACCCACCGATAATTCTAAAATATCCTTCAACTCTCGACAAAAACCTTGTATTGAAGTCCATTGCCGAATATCGGAAGAAAGAGAAAAGGCAGTTGCGCATCAGTGAATCTTGGCCTGGACGAAGAGCCCAATGTTGGTGCTAACATCTACATGAACGAAGGTCTGTAGAGTGCTTTTACATCAAGCAGTCCGTCTCAAGCAGCGTAAGCAACTTTTCTCTGTTACTACGAAAAATAGCTTAGCCGTCGTAAGAGCACATAAAAATGGAAGAAACATAACTATTAATGATGAAGAGACCCCAAATGCCATTACTGTTTAAAGCCAAACAGCAACAAGCTCGAGTACCCACGACCATTTGCATATGCATCCCCAAATCATAAGATTTTATCTTCCAAATTTTAATGTTGGTTTGATATGGCGATCGCTGCTTGGCTCACCTAGCTTTTTCCAGATCCATTGGCGACAATCGGACCCAAAACGGTTTATTTTTGTTTCATCTGACCAAATTACTCTTGCCCAGCAATTAACGCAATAATCCTTATATTTTTGGGCCTTAATTTCTTATGGTGGTCAGTCGATAGGGGCTGAAAACCGTTTCTGCGCAAAAATTTTTTTATCAATCTGGACCGCTTTTTCATATACTCCATATTTAATCTGCCGTACAATGCGCCTTTGTATATTTTAGTTCAAAGTTGGTTTCCTTCCAGACTTATTCTTTTCAGCGTCAGTCTTCAAATTTTTGCGTATTTTGGATGCAACTCCCACTGAAACTCCATGTTTTCGAGAAATTTCTCGATTAGTTATCTTGGAAACAATTAGCCTTTCTACTTTTTTTAATTTTGGAGATACCAAGTTCTTTCATCGACCATCAAATTTAAAACAATTGAAATGCCTGTTTAAACTGAAATTTCAATTTACCTTAAGTAGGATTCTTATTTTAATACTTTAAATATTTTTATTTTTAACAAAAAAAACACAGAGAAAACTCCACATTTGGCCAAACTTTGTACTCAAAATATGCAACTGCGACAGTGTCAACAAATTGATCATATGCGTTGCCCAAGAACTTGTACCAATTCTCACAAAATAACAGTGCATTTTCGTTTGCTTTTGCTGTGCTGAATCATAATCACTCCATTTATTTTGAGTGAAAATTTAGTTGCTCTAACTGTTAAACTTGAAGAGTTACAACTAAAAATTATATTTTGCTCTGATCATGTGATCAAAGTATACTGTCACTTGTCACTGTATACTGCAATTGTTCAATTATCTTGTTAAGTGGGATTTACGTGAGTCAATGATGCCGCTCCTCTGTATTCACTAGTATCCTTAGTAAAAAATATAACTTTTAATTGTATGAATATGTTAGTGTTCCTGGGTATTAAGGGATACTTCAACAATGTCAAACCCAGCTTCGTTGAAATTTAAGGCGTAATCTGATCTGTAAATTTTTTGTTTCGGTGGATAAGATCACTTAACTTATTGCAGAAAACGAAACACAATGTATCTCAATGAAGAATGTTTAATCACACCCATTCCAGGATGACGGATGAGTTATAGATGCAATGTATAATATAATAGGTGGGATGAAAAGTAACATCCTTGACCGCCAGAATGCGCTGCTACTGCAAAAAAGGTTATGGTGCCTTGAAGTCCGTTCATATTTAGACAGACATGCCAAATTTCAGTGCGATGCTGTCTTTAGTTTTGTTTTGACAGCTGATTGTTGTTGACGTGTTTGGCATCATGTTGAGTATGGACAAAAACGATTTTCGTTCTCTCATAACACATTATTTTTTGAGAGGCAAAACGGCGAAGGAAACAAAAGAAAAGTTGGATAAATATTATGGGACTAATGCTCCGTCAGATTACACCATCAAATATTGGTTCCGAGAATTTCGTTGTGGCCCCAACTCCACTACCGATCAAGTCCGCAACGCCAGGCCCTCCGATGCGGTTACAGAAGACAATGTCAAAAAAACACATGAAATGGTGTTGGCTGACCGGAAAGTGAAGGTGCGCGAGCTAGCAGATACCACAAAGATTAGTACTGAGTGCACACGCCATATTTTGGGCAATATTCTGCATATGGAATATCCTGCCGCTGGGTGCCGCGCATGCTCACTCCTGACCAAAAACACGAACGCGAGAGCACTTCGAAAGAGTGTTTGGACTTGCTCATGCGGAATCAGGCGGACTTTTGGCGTCGATTCGTAACTGTTGATGAAACCTAGATGCACTATTACACACCAGAGAACAGAATGAGTGCCCAGCAATGGAGTGAAGCTGGCACGAGTGCTCCGAAGCGCCCGAGGGAGGCTCAATGGGTCGGAAAGATTATGTCGTCGGTTTTCTGGGATTGTCATGGCATACTCTTCGTGGACTACCTCGAAAAAGGAAAAACCATCAACAGCGAGTATTACTGTGCATTTTTGGAGCGATTGAAGGCCGAAATCGCTGCAAAACGGCCTCACATGAAGCGAAAAAAACGGTTCCAATTGCCATCGCATCCACCGTATTCGCCCGATTTGGCTCCCTCGGACTATTGTCTCTTCCCAAACCTCAAAAGATGGCTCATCAATAAAAATGTCAGCTCACGCGAGGAAATCATCGACGCCACGGAGGAGTATTTTGCAGACCTTCCGGAAAATTACCTTTTGGACGGGATCAAGAAGTTGGAAAATCGCTGGAATAAGTGTATCAAGCTAAAAGGGGACTATATTGAATAAAATAAAAAAAAACATTTAAACAAAAAATTTTTTTTTTTCATTCCCAAGGAGGTTACTTTTCACCCCACCTAGTATTGTCCAAATTCAAAGGGACCTGAGTTTGAGTTATAGGGTTCCCATGTTCCCTCTTAATCCATGTTTCATAATAAGTACAAGGTACGTAGGAACCAATGTGCCTAACTTGACAGGGATGCTCTTAACGACAATATGGGACAATATGGGGAGGCCATACATGACACGCGTCATCGTTCACAAGAGATTGCTGACCTCTGTCTCTTGGTAAAAACCTGCCAAGAGAACAGCTATACATACCCCTTATAGAAGACATCTTTCAATGGATGAGAACGATTTTAGACATGCTCCACACAAGCGACTAGCCGTTGCCTTGGCCTATGAAAAAATCGTTCTTGGTGGATAAAGCAGTCCGACCACTGGAAAAATCATTTCTTAGGATCTCTGTGTAGCGCGTAACATCTTAGCTTGCTTTTTGTAATCTTAAAAGACTTCTTTTTATCACGTACTTATTGACGGATAGAATGCATTCAGTGTACTAATTATCTGCAGAATTTATGGTTTCAATATTGACTCGCTAAAAGCGTGCGTGAACACACACAGCGAAAGCTCGACACTGATACCCTTTAAGCAAAATAGATCAACTCTTCTCCAACTTGCCAAAGTACTCCTCAGCTATGCTTGCCGCGATCGGGAAAGTAATTTGGTACCATTGCTAGACTATGACAGTCGTGTAAGGGACTAATTTCGTACTGAAGAGCCATTTGCTGATGGCAGAATTTACCGAGATTGACGGCGACTATCAGCGAAAGTGCAACCTTAAAACAACAAAGTTGCGGGAGCAGACGGAGATGGGGACTGGAGAGCTGTTACGTTCTGTTTCCAACAGCTGCTTTCCAAAATATAGCCGGATTAAAGCATCTCAAGCAATGGAAACCCCATAGTTGTCTGCCAAGTTCATAAGAAAAATGGTTTAATCCGTACTAGCCTCAGCTGCATCAGCATAACAAATATAGGATGTATGTATAAGATGCTATTCAAGAGTGTTATGAATGGGTAGTAAAGGGTATGTAGGCTCGAATATCATACAGTTTGACACTTCTGCACGCCTAGAATACGACAATAATAGCCCGCAATAAGCACACCAGTTATAGAGGTCTCTGAACATTAACTTGCTTTTCCGAGATAGCTATTATCGATCGCAAATACAAAAAAACATAGTGTATCAATCTGCAAGCTGCTTAGCCGAGTATATCATAGACAACAAAGAACTCAGTAACCTTAAACAACGGCCATCTGAAGTATACTAATGCTACCTTGGCTCAAAACTCAGCAAAATCCAAGAGCAACCAGCAAAAATTGGAAAATTTCCTTTCGCTAAGACCCACCATAACATCATTGCAGTGTTCACAGTATTCTTACTTATATTGCTCAATGATGTCCTCAAAATATAAAAATCCTCTTCTGTCTTCTGGCACAACACACTCATTTCCATTCGTTGCGGCCAACAAAAAGATGCTTACAATCAAAGAAAAATCATTCTGAAATTTAAAGGAATTATCGACTAATTTAAATATCCTCAGCAAAAATTCCTCTCCTTCCTTCGATCGAAGGACGCAGACAAAAACAAACAATCGAATTCCAATGAATCAAAGACATTTTGCCGAGAGCAAACGCATCAAGCTTCCGATTCCATCAATTGAATTCCAAGTTTCAGCGTCTGGCAATCTGACGAGGGACAAATATTCAATTAAATTACTCAACTGATACCACGAGATATAGCTGGAGTTCCAATACTTCAATTGCACCCACACATACAATGTATAGTATACAATATATGCGCATGCATCAAGCAAATCGAAGGAATTTAATTGAAGTCACGTTCCATGCTCCAATCCTCCTCGAAAGCATGTGGGTCCGACCACTCGTTCCGGACGAAGAAGAAGTTTTTTCCACTCGTGTCATTTACCAACCACTTCGACACGATAACTTTCGATCTTTGCTGCCGCACAGCAAGGATTTACAAATTCTGAAGCAACAGAATGCACTGCAAAATCATTTGGAACATAAACTCTAAAGCGAAGCAAACTCCTCCAGGACTACATATCCTTAGCTACTTAAAAATGCAAAATTAATTTCTTTCCCTCGTTTGCAAATGAAAAGAAACGAAAGGACGTATCTTCCTCGTCTTTTGGTTGAAGTTTCTTTCGGATTCCATTTTCATTTTGTTTGGTGGTTGCTTGGCGTATGCTCTTTGTGGCCTTATGAGGGGTTACCCAACTATACCCATTCTCTCCACCCATCTACCATCGGATTGTGAGGAAAAAGGAAATTAAATTTCACAAAGTCAAAATTACATTGCCAATGACTCCTGTTGTTCGTTGAAAGTTTATTCACTCTCTCTCTCTCTCTTTGTTTTTATGTTATATTCTGAGACTTTTTCCTTTTATAATATTCGTGCTCTGTATGGAGCCTGAGGGTTGTTTGAATACGAAAGTGATTATACGCACAATGTCTACAGAAGTAGAGGCAGACGTGAAGATAACCATAAAAGAAGAAGAACACGCTAAAGTTCTTCTAGTAAGTGAGTACCCAACCCAATTGTCTAATAGCTTTAGGCGCGTAAAAGTAAAAACGAAAGTTCACAAACATCAGGAACGCCAAGGAACAACCAACAACAAACAAGTCGTGAACGCAACAAGGATGCGGCCTACGATTACAGCGTGAACAATAAATGTCACATAATCTTTAATAAAGGACCCAAATCCGTAAGCAATTTATAGCTACCGCCAACGTAGTCACCACCATCGTTGTTAGGTACGCCAACAATCTGTGAATCCTTCAGGATCATTGTATCTGTATACTTTAGTATATTCGTATTTGGATCTGCTTGTTTGTACTCTGTATTTTGGATGTTGAATATCTCCCCCAATTCCAACCGGAGGGCATCACGTGGAAAGCAAATCGCTTTTCGTATTATTGAAATCATTAACCCGCGACTTTTTAGCTGCTTTTTGGCTTTCCCATCCGCCTCTTATACCATCAACTCACAGTGCTCATTATCCATCCGCTTTCTTGGCAAGAGTCCTTGAGGAGCACTGACTTTCATTTTCATGGAAAATTCTGTTACCAGGTTTTTGGACGGATATCGCCTTTGGGACTTGACTGTTCATTTGAAGATAATGTTTTTGGGAATTGGCGTGTTGGAAACGTAGTAAGGTAGCGGCTCAGTTAAAAAAAAAAAAAAAAAAACACAGAGATTGTTGATTTAAGGATGAAACTTAATATAAATAACTCCGCAAGACTTTTAGAAAATTTTACTCCAAATGATGGTGAAGTGCAGATGTTCATTTAGTTTTTGAACTTGAGAAATCTGAGAAGTGTTTTGAAGGAGATGTGTGTGTGCGTTATGCTTTGACAGACGACGAAAATCATTGAACATGAAGTGTGTTTTGAAGGCTTTTGTCAACACCCATCTGATGTTAATAAATTTGAGAAAAGAAAAATTAGGAAAGAAATTTGCAAAGGCAGATACATTCAACCCATAAAAACCCAAGGCCTTCAAATCGATACACACCACATTTTAAGGACTCGTATGACAGTATGTATAGAGACGAGCTATACACAGCAATGTCTAGTTTTAGCATCACTGTCAAACTCATCCCTCTATGCAAGATGACCATGTAAAATGCACGCTGCTCCATCGAGATCGGTAATGACCTCACCGAGACCTTTGATGTAAAAAGATAGACAAGGCGATGCGCTGTCATGCGATTTTTCAATATCATAATTGAAAGAATAGTGCAAACTCACGCCAAAACACAAGAGGTACAATATGATGATATTGCCATAATCGAAAGAAAGCAGCGTGATGTCTGTGGCGATTTTGCAAGTATTGATATAGAACGGTCAACGAGGTAAAGACCAAGTATATGGTGTCAACCAAAAAGGACACTCAACACCGACGTCTCGGACAAAACGTCACCTTCGACATGTACAACTTTTTTTTTATAATTGGCGCACACAAGAGAAAAGATAGGTACCGATGTACGCTGGTTTTAAATGTTTGAAGGTTGTAATGGCTAGGAAATAAAGATCTCGGCAGGGAATTCATGGTATGTCCGAAGGTGAGCTTGAGGGTGTACTGATGAGCATTCGTAGCGAGACGGGTATTATGGTTGGAGGTTTGAAGGGGCGGAATGCAACTGGCGATTTCTGTGGAGCACTGGTGATGAAAATAGCAATAACACAAGGTGAGGCAGGAGACATTGTGTCGGTGGTCGAGGGTGTTAGTCTTCTGTGTAATATCGACATCAGCTAAAAGTTTTATCGCACTGTTTTGAATCCTATCTGGTAGGTGAAAAGAAGTCTTAGGAGCACCTGACCAGATGTGAGCATTTTACTCCGATTTTGGGCGGATGAAGCCAGGTCGGAAGGGGTGAACAATTTCTTACATCGCTTGAGAAAAACTAGATATTTCGCAGCATTTTTGGCGACCTCGAATATGTGGTCATTTCAACGTAAGTTATCATTGAAACATATACCGAGAATGGAAAGTTTTTCGGTTTCAACGATGCAAGTGTCATTCACGGATAATGGCTGGGTATTTGAAATTTTCTTAAGCGACAACAGACAGCATTGTGAATTGGAAGCATTAAATTCCACTCCGTTGGTAATTCCCCAATAGATTATGCTGTTTATATTGAAATTAAGTGAGCTTAGCATACGCTGCCGTACAGCTGAAGAGCAGGGACGCGTCCGGGGACGAATATGAAAAGCAGATAGTGCTGTCGTCAGCAAAGGAATATATTGGATTAGAAGTAGCAGACAAGAGATCCTTCATAAATAGTGAAAAGAGTGTCGGAGACAGAATGGAGCCCTGGGGCACACCAACATTTATGTTGTGAATATCAGACCTGAAACCATCCAAGACAACTTGAATTGAACGTTCCGAAAGGTAATTTCTAATCCATTGTAGAAAAGAGTCATCGATCCCAAATGCAAGCATTTTCTTTTGCTTTCGCCAGATTGATGTAAACTTTGGTTCCACTTTTCAAGGAGACATGCCATGAAATCACCAGTGGACCTGTTACTACGAAAACCGTACTGCCGGTCATTAAAAAGTTTTCGTGTTTCGAGATATTTCATCAGCGTTTCCATGACATTGGAAAGAATGGACTTTGGGGTAGTTAAAGAAATTGTCTACTTAGACTCCGCTTTAAATTCAAACAATGACACCAGCGCTGAGATCGAACGAAGAATAACTCTTGCCAATAGTTGCTTCTTTGGGCTAAAAGAAACTAGCAAGGCTCTGCTTTGAGAGAAAAATTCTTCAAGTGATTCTCGGTCCCGTCTGCATTGACGGTGAGTAGAGGAAGAGATACAACGACAAACTGTACGAACTTTACAGCGACATCGACCTAGCGAGAAGGGTAAAGATCCAGCGACTAAGATGGCTGGGTCATGTAGAGCAAATGAACACCAATGCTCCAGTTCGAAAAGTCTTCGAATGCGCCCCCGAGGGACTGCGCCGTAGAAGAAGACCTAGACTCAGGTGACGCACGCAAGTGAAAGGGGACCTCAGCCAACTTAGCGTGCAAAAGTGGAGGCAGCTAGCAAAAGATCGAGCTGGCTGAAGACGCTTGTTGAATGAGGCCTAGGTCAACCCTGAACTGTAGCGCCACCTAAAATAAAGTAAGTAAGATATATTCAACATAGGAACAGGTCTCATCGTAGGTTAGATACTGTAAATACTTTAAGATGATCTTTGAACTATGAACTCCAATAGTTTCATAGGAATATAAGGTAAGTTATCACTTTCAAGCCCTTGTAACACTTCTTAAAACGATTTCTATAACACTGAAATAATGAAGACAATCGGAAAATATTGGTCCTTCGCTGAAATTGCCATCTCGACAAAAAACTGCTAACTTATTTTATCAGACAGTGTGACACAGAAATGAAAAAGAGTTTTATATAAGCACAGACTTGCATATTGCCTCAACAGGAATTCATTGAAAAATAATTCCTCTTAAGTAAATATGAAATTTTAAATTTCTTTCAATGATTACAGACACCCGGAGTGTCCTCAATAAAATACCACAAAACACAGCAAACAGTCTGACAAATGAGCAATTGCACGCACAATGAAAATGTCAGAAGAATTAACCTACGCTACAGATGAACTTGCTTGCACTTCTACTGCAGACTGCAGACAATACACTACAGTGTATCTAAAGCATGTTAAATTCGTCCTTTCGGCGGTCCTAAGTCGTAGGCTTCGGAAGATCACGTAGATCTAAAATACTTTGCCACTATGTAGGACAAATTTTATTGAAATTTAGCATATACTTGTATCAACTCAAACGTCAATGTCTAAACATCCCTCCATAAATCTAAGAGAAACACTCTGTAATTCTTTGAGACAGACAAGATCCATCGATTTTGACTTACAAACACAGTTGGTCAAAAAAGTAGTCGGACAGTTGATTTTGAACCAAAAATACATTAGCACTAATATTTTTATATATGTATATAGTAGCACCCTACCAGCAAGAAAACAGACAGAAGATCATTATAGAAAATTAAAAAGAGTATGGGTGACAAAAAGGAGCCCTGATGTGCCCAGTCATTTTGTCTATTAGATTTCAAACTGTCCAAAAAGACTCAAATTAAACATTCCGAAAGGTAATTTCCTATCCATTGAAGATTCATCGCTGCCGAATCCAACCTATTTCAACACAAGAGGCTGATGTCTAACTTTGTGGAATTTATCTTTTTTTTCGGAGTTTTCGTTCCACATGCAAACATGTCGATCATTGAGAAGTTTTTGTTTCGAGATATCTCAAGAACTGAAGGATTATTGGGCTTTCCATGACCTTTGAAATAACTTCGAAGGAAGGGAAGTAAAGGATGGTTTTTTTAAAAGCTTGAAACTTTAAGTAATAATACAAAACCGAAATATTATTGAAATGAATTTTTTATTATTACAATCTGGTAGATAATTTCATAGCATTTATTTTTTAAATATAATTTAAGGCATACTATATGCCTGCCGCGGGTATGAATTACATGGACCATTCAATCAGTTCAATTTTTCACTATTTTGGCTTCCAATGCCCCAATAGTTGCTGGTTTGTCGGCATAAACCAATGACTTAACATGGCCAGTTAACAGGACCACTTCTGGAAATAAAGTTGACACCAAATTGATTTTGCAATAAATTGATGGCTAAGCGCGCTATATGGCAAGTTGTGCCGTCTTGTTGGAACCAAATCTCGTCGATGTTTACCTAATTAATTTTTAAAACAAAAAATCAGTCAGAATGGCTCGATAGCCCTCGCCATTTGACGATTGTCTTCGCTCCATATACGATAATTTTGCTTGTTGACGAAGCAAGTGAGCTTCATCACTAAAAGCAATTCGTAGATAAAAATGATCATCTTCGGCCAGTTTCAAATTAGTCCAATCAGCAAAAATGCGACGGCACTTATAGGCACGTAAGTCAAGATATTTACGTACAATTTTCCATGTAGTCGAACGACAAAGGCCAACAAGTTGAGAACGGCGACGAATCGACATTTCGGCGTCTTCTTCAACACTTCGCGCTACAGCAGCAATATTCTCTTCGGTATGCACATTGCTTTGTCTTGTTGATGATTTTGAATCGAGAAGAGTAAAATAAGTGCGAAAACGATCAATAACTGTACGAATTGCTTGCTCACTAAGCCGATTATGTTGACAGATTGATTTTTTTCAAAGTAAATTTCCACAATTTGGAAGCGTTGTTCTGGCATTAAATGATTCATGATGAATTGCCAAACCTTACTGAACAGAAATGTCAACACAGTTTGACATTGACAGCTGTCGAACCATAGACAACAAACAGCGAAAAACACACCTTTTACGTGCAACGAGTCTATAGGAGTAAAAGACTCTCCACTTTTTAAAAACGAGCTGGACAAATGTTGCGGAATTGATTATTTATAATTCTAACAGTATGGAGAGAGAGAGCGAGATATTCATTTAAGCTAACAACCAAAAAGATCATGAGACCTCCTATGGTTTCAATCGAGTCAAAACGGATATCGCAGAGCGGTATTTTCGGGCTCGGGAATAAAGAGAAGTTACACGGGGCTGGGAACATTAGGGTCCTAGGGATCATTCTGGATTAGAATGGGACAAACAGTTTTCAGGTTCCATTCGTCGCGCATACTTTGTCGAGCCAGATTTAAGAGATGAATTGATGTATGCTCCATGTTCATTCATTAAACAGCTCAGCAAAAATAGTCATCGGGTATTCTTCTCGTTCCTTTCTGCAGAGCTGCTCTATATAATTACTATTTTTCTAGATTTATCTCTCTGCATTCGTCATCGAACCAGTGGTTTCTTTCTTAGGATTGGGTTCAAATCTTTTTTTTCAGAGACAGCATCTCTGATTTCACTTGGCATTTGAAAGTACAGGAGACTTGATTGAAAAAAGTCATAGCTATCTTCTCGATTGTATGGCTTCGAACAAAAGTTTGCTGGCTTTGAGCTCCCACGGATATCCAAATCCAAATGGATACAAGACAATGGTCCGTATCGCTGTTGGTTGCTCGGAACTTTGTCACATACAAACCACGGGAAGAGTGCTTTGTGTTGATCACAATATGATCAACTTGATTGACGGTTTTCTGATCACAAATCAACGGATAACATGTTACGAGGGCGGGTCAATAAGTCCGTGACTTTTTGAATTTCTGACCTCTTTACTGAAACAGCAACACTGCTCCTGTCAACAGGCATCTGTCAGTTGACTCCTGTCAAAATTTAAACTTGCTGCGTCAGTTAGTTTGTGTTTGACAGCTATTTTTATCAGACTACTCACTAATTTGAGGAGAAAATGGAAAAAAGTGAATTTCGTGTGCTTATTAAGCATTATTTCTTGCGAAAAAAAACCATTACCGAGACCAAGGCTAAGCTTGATAAATACTATGGGGACTCTGCACCATCGATTTCAATGGTAAAAAAGTGGTTTACTGAATTTCGTTGTGGCCGTACAAGCACTGAAGATGCCGAACGTCCTGGACGCCCAGTTGAGGTCTTTACACCCGAAACAATCGAAAAAATTCACGATATGGTGTTGGCCGACCGAAGATTGAAAGTGCGAGAGATTGTGGAAGCCGTAGGGATCTCGCATGGCTCAGTGGTTTCAATTTTGAATGATCACTTGGGCATGAGAAAGCTTTCCGCAAGATGGGTGCCGCGTTTGCTCACAGTCGACCACAAACACATGTGCAGTTGCCATGGCAAAAATCCATGAATTGGGCTATGAATTGCTCCCTCATCCACCCTATTCTCCAGATTTGGCTCCGAGCGACTACTTCTTGTTCCCAAACCTGAAGAAATGGCTTGGTGGAAAAAGATTTGACTCCAATGATGAAGTCATCTCGCAAACAAAGGCCTATTTTGAGGACCTCGACAAATCATTTTTTTTGGAAGGGATAAAAAAATTGGAGAAGCGTTGGACAAAGTGTATAGAGCTCAAGGGAGACTACGTTGAAAAATAAAATTATTTTTTTATCAAAAAATCTGTGTTTTAATCCAAAAGTCACGGACTTATTGACCCGCCCTCGTATATTACGAATATCTCCGTTTGTTTGTAGCAATCATCACATGTCACACTCAGAGTCAATTCCTTTGCTTTCTTAGTTGGCTGTCATATCTGCTTTGAAGCATTTGAGGATGACTTAATGGCGTTCACCCGTATGGTACTACTGCATGAGCACGCACTTGCCATTCTAACTTAGTACATGCGAAACGATTTACACTTGATGTTGACAGAATGTAAGGCAAGCACTACTCCGCGAATTGATTATTGTACTGCTGACTCAACCGGGTTAATAGGAGAACCAGTAATCCTCAGGTGTTGTTCAGAAAGTTTCCGCAAATCCAAATCGCTGAATTATATGTCACAGTATGTATATGTCGTGACTGTTTGAATTAACACAGTTCAGTCTTGTGGTTTGGTTACTGATTAATCTGGAATTCAGTTAAATCAGCTTTGGTCCACAGTACCTAATTACGTAATTCATTTTAAAAAAGACTCGAGTCATCCCCTCCATGTTGTAAATGTTACCTTATCACCTTTTGTCTGTTAGATTTATGTGTTTCCGTCCTTAAGACCAAACCATCTGTAAGCCATCAATTAAAAACTAAATTGTTTCATTTCACTCTGATTCTGATTGAAGGAGGACCTGTCACACCCAGGCATCCCAATGCCAATGTGTAATTAAAAGGACACTTCTTCAGATGCCACATTAATTTCACTGAAAAATTGCACCCTCTTCTGTGTCTAACCAAAACTGAATTGCAATTAAAAACTTGTAAACAACCTTGGTCGAGGGACACACCAAACTCTACTCTCATAACACCTTCCACCGAACTCGAAAGAGCGTATCACACCGTCCTGGTATTCAAGCAAACAACGATAATTAATACTCATCTCTGGAAGATCTTAAGGGCCGCCACTTTTCCAACTTTTACACGTCCTTTCCGTATATAATGGAAAATATTTGCAATTTTCTTTAATAAGCTGAAACCAAATAGTTTGTGGATACATCCAGCCCCCTACATCTACTTACACTCAACCTACTCCCTGGAAAGACATTGCTACTTGCTCTAAAAATTAATACCACGTCATATATTTAACGGTTTTTGTAGAAAGCACTAAGGAAACAAGAGAAAAAGGATACAAAATCGCTCACTTCCAGGATATACTCGTACAAGAGTAATAAATAGCGACGTGTAAGTGAAAAGATGTTCCTTTATCCTTTATTTATTTACTCTGTCAGGCGATGTACCCGTACCTACAACTCGTAACGCATCCCAGTGTGTTTGTGTATGAATATGTATCCACGCGCACGGTAAAGAAAAACTTAAACCGATTAGAACAAAGTAACAGTAGCAAAAAGGATACGACTACAAATACAACCCCTTAACTCTCCGCCATCCATCCGCCATCTACAGGCGCCTCATAAGAATGGCCCCCTAATTATTATTATGAAAAGGAAAAGGCTTTCAAGATAAAAAGGGGTTACACCAACAACTGCTAAGGGAACACTTAGAGTGGGTAGTACCGTAGTAGTAGCACAGCAAACTCTTGTTAAGTATACACAGCGAGGTTAAGTATTACGCCCTCGAGCTACTCATCTAAATGCAAAGGCAGAGGGTGTAACGACGATGATGGGAGTTACATGGGGTTATACGTACAGGTCTGATCAGGACTGTGCAATGGTAGTGGTGGTGATGGTAACGAGAGTTGGGAGTTTTGCTAAAGTTTTTTGGGTTAGATGAACTCTGTTGGTGTGTTGTAACCTCGTTAAGCTTAATTAATAGCAGTGAACACCAAGAAACAGGTGCTGGTTGAATGTTTTTCTCATTCTAAACTTTTCCTTGCTACAGCTAAACACTTAACTCCGAGATGAGGTTGGAGGGTGGGTCGCGGACTGAAAAAAAAATCTTTAAACTCCTTCAACAAAGCAAGGACAAGACAGATTTTTTGGTATCGCATACAATTATTGTGTTCACTACAGAAGAGGGGAAGAAAATTGATTTTTCGCCATTTAACGCATTGTTAAGGATAAATTTATTCGACTGCTTTAGGGCATTGAGTGAAGTATAGTAGGCTTTTGGTATCCTGGGAGTTTTTGTACGAAATTATCAAAGACTTTCAGTTTCTTGTAACCCAGTCGTGGGTAGATTTCATTTTCATTGACATTCAGAAGTTAGTTGAGCTGGTTGTTTAGTATCCGCAAGCAGTCTTTCTTGTTTAGACAAAGTTGATGGGTCTTATGTGTTTAAGAGGATAATCGTAAAGGGGTTACGTTTCATGTTTGTACGAGTAAGTTATGATTCAAGCATATTTTGATTTATCTATAGCAGATCAACGATACCATATCAGGAATTTTTAAATCTTTTCGAGGGAATTTAGAAAATGGAAATAGCGTTCATCGTTTTGGTTTCCCAACTAGCAAACAGAATAAGTGCAACTGCTCCGAAACGAAAGGCAATCTAGGGGAAAAATCTTACTACATATATGGTAAACTCAAGAACTTCTTTCTTGAAAGAAAGCTATATTTACTATAATGATGATATCATAGACTATTACCACGAAGAGGTACAAGAGTTGGATGTTATCCTGTACAACGAATTATTTTGAAATCATAACATAAGACTGGCAAAACGTTGATGGTTTTCTAGCGGTGCAAGGAAATTATCGCTCGCAGAATAAAGTGTGCAACCGAGAAGAGTGCAGTTTTGGATACTTCTGTGTCAATGGGCATACGAATTTAAGAGTTAGTCTTTTTTTTTGCGTAGGAAGGTTGAAACCTTGCATAGGCACCAATAGTCCGACGCCCATTGGAAGCGTCAGATTCTTACTGACTAAAACCACCTCCCGGGGAATCTTTCCGTTTATTCCCCAGCGGAACTACCGCTAAGTATTACTTCGCGAGGGACGGATTTGAGCTTTTTGCTTCGTCACGGGGTGCTTAGCGAATTCGCGTTCCGTTGCTGTTCTAAATTCCTTAGATCGTGCATTATTCGTACTGCTGCATGGTTCACAGCAACCCAAAGATCTTTAGATTTCAACATATATGGAACTATGTTTTCCAGTGTTGGCCGTTCACCAAATTCTTCACACAATATAGTTCTTTCGTTTGCATACCGCGCACATTCGAAGAAAACGTGCTCCACGTTCTCCACTGCGCTTACGCAGCGAGGACAGGACGGTCTCGAATCACGGTCTCGCTTGAATAGATATTCCCGGAAACAACCGTGACCTGTTAAGAACTGTGTAAGATAGTAATTCAGTTCGCCGTGTCTTCGTTTTACCCAACTTTCAATCCTTTAGATTAGTCGGTACGTCCATCTCCCTTTTTGGGACTCGTTCCATTGTTGTTGCCATGCTTCTATACTGCGGCTTCTTTCAAATTTCTTCGCTTGATTTATGGATGGCCCGATTTGCACGCGATTTTCATAAAGTCGTCCAGCTTCTAAAGCTAGGATATCGATGGGTACCATAGAAGACAGTACCAATATCGCGTCGTGGGATCCCGTTCGAAATGCACTGCCAACTCGCAGTGCAAATAATCTGTACACAGATTTGAATGCGACGTCAGACCATATTTGTTCCCCGTACAGCTGTATGGAGGCTACAACTCTCGCAAGCATTAATCGTTTGCCTTGTTTCGGGCCGCCGATATTCGACATGAGTCTCGAACGAACTACTATTGCTTTCGACGATTTCTTGCAAGCGTATGCGAGGTGATGCCTGAAATTAAGCCAAGCATCAATCATCATTCTCAGGTATTTTATAAACCCTTCTACTCGTAATAAGAACGGATTCCGTTTTATGTTCCGCGAGGTCTAAAGTCATATCGCGTAGCCAGTTTTTTTATCAGTGCTATTGCTTCGTTACAATACAACAAGATTTCTTCAAGTCGTTTCGCTGCGATAGCAATATCGTCCACGAAACCTTTAATAGCGGCTTCCCTGGGGCCTGGGAGAAGTAGAATGTCGTCATACATCACGTTCCACAGTAAGGGACCTAACACTGAGCCTTGGGGGACGTCCCCTGTAATTTTATATAATTTTGCCCCGTCGTCGGAGTCGTAGAGGAGCAACCTATCGGTAAAGTAGCTCCTAATCAATCTTAATATGTACTTCGGTACATTTAATCTTTCGAGGCATTGTAAAATACGCGACCAGTTCGCCGAGTTAAAAGCATTTTTCACGTCAAGTGTATCCACGGCGCAGTACTTTTTGCTGCCTCCTTTCCATCGTCTACCGTCTATGGCTGATTGGGCTTTGTCTATTACGACTTTCATCGCGTCGATTGTCGATCGGCCCTTTCTAAAGCCATACTGATATTCCGCGAGTCCATCATTGTGCATCATTTGCCCATAGTGTCGAGCATATAGAGCGGCCGATTAGATGAGGGCTCCTCCGGTGGTTTATTTCCTTTGGTAATAATACCAACCGTTGGTACTTCAATTGTTGCGGAAATATCCCCTAGCGTAAGCATGCATTATACATGCTAACGAAACCGTTTAGGCGGGCCTTCATCGCTATTTTTAAGGCCCTATTTGGTATGCGGTCTGGATCAGGGGCTTTTCGATCTTCTACCCTATCGATTGCAGCGGTGAGTTCATCGGTTGTTAGGGCAGGAATGTGTTCGCGTAGCTCTCCGATCTCCGTCATGTTGAGAGGGGAACAGAGTTTCTACGATTCTGCTGAGTAATGGCGGGCAAGTTGATGCCGGTCATTGAAGCGTTTTGAGCTTCGCAGTAATGATTTTCTACGCTTCACCCAATACATTTTCGTTGAATTGCGTATAAAGATCCTTAAAGCACTTTCTTTTGCTAGACTTAAAGGCGAATTTGAGGGCGGCGCATGCCTCTTTATACGCTGTCTTCAGCATCGAATGTCTATCCGTATCGCGTTTAGATCGTTGGTATTTTCTGGTGCTTTAAGACAGGCTGATCGAAGTTCCTTAATGTCGTCGTTCCACCAATACGTTGGACAACGGCGGTTTTGTGTCCCCTTTCGAGCCATTGATATATCGCAGGCAACGTGCAGTTGTCCCGTTACTTGACGTACGATTTCGTTCGCTGTCCTCCCTTCAACTAAAGCTTCAGCGATTGCGTTCTCTAAAAGCTCTCCATCTAAGGTGCTTACGTTCCATTTCGCCTTGCTAGTTTGAGATTGAGTGTTTCATGTAAGACTATGGAGATTGGTTATAATTGCGATATGATCACTGTGGGTGTAGTGATTGCTGACGCGCCAAGTCGTATGCCTAGATAAGCTACTACTAGCGAACGTAATATCAACCATCGAGCCTGAACCCGATTTCGCATTTCCCACATTGGTTACGACGACGTCCAAACTAAAGAGCACTTCGAGTAGAATGGTTCACCTTTTATTCGTTAGCACGCTTCCACATTCTACTGCCCAAGCGTTAAAATCACCGGCTATAGTAGTTGGCGTATGATCCTTAGCATCAAGAACTAGGCTTTCGACGACTCGGTCGTATTGCTCAATAGTAAGGCTTTGAGGGACATAACAGCTGTATATGTATATATCTTTTAACTTTGCTCGTACGAAGCAGTTTTTCTCGTGGAAAGGTGGTATCTGAAACGTGGTATTATCACATGCCCATATGACGGCTTTTTTTCGTCAAATCATGCGCCCAATTCCCCGAATTAATGTTGCAATATTGCTCAGAGAGTATTGCAATGTCGACCTTATGCTCATGGACCGTTTTATGCAGTAGATCGGTCACATGCTGTACTCTTAAGGTTTCAGACAGCAAAAGTCCACAATCGACCAAACCTTCATTCTCCGACAGATTCTAGAAAAACTCAAAACTCACCATCTTCTAACAATTTCAAGCATTTATAAAACCATGTCTACCTCTGACGCCCCCGCCAAGTTCGACATTTAAGAACACTCCCTGCTCCGTCAAATTCTGTAACATCTTAATCAAGGCCTTTGATGTAAAAAAATATTTTTAGGCAAGATGACGCATCGTCAGATTACTTCTTTAACATCATACCTTAAATAATTGTGCGGAGCTCACAAGCTAACACCGAAAGCATAATCTTTCATAAGTTAGTCTCTAACTCTTCTCTAAATTCTCCTCAGCAACTTCTTTGGACTAAAAAGGCAATTACGAGGCAAGGCTCTATCCCGAAAAACTTAGGAGACTCTACATAAGACCTTGATGCTCTTAGCGCTTTGTTGTTTATGTTGCTGAAGCATGGACTCTATCGAAAGCAGGTAAAAATATTCCCAGTCGTTTCGAGAGGAATTCCGACAAAAAATATTCGGTCCTGTTTCGGTTGACGGGTTTTGGAGGCAGCGATATCGAATCGACCTAGTCAAAAAATTCCGCATCAGTCGCCTTGTCGCTCATATTATGTGAACGCCTGGGATCTTTCGTTAATCGTCTTTGCAGTTCTTGTCAGTGTAGTTTTGTACATCGGGGCTGCTCTTAGATAAAAAAAAAGATTCAGAAGATTAAAATCTATACATATCACCTTTTCATAAATTCAGAAATATTAACTATACAGAGGAATGGCTAGGTTTGGCATCCCTGCCAAGGTTATTCTATGAAGTTTAATATTTCTGTTAAAGTATCTGCGAAGTTCCCTTCTGGACCTTTTAGGGTGGCTTGGAGCAAGCCCAAGACAATTCAGAACCTCAAGCAAAATGGTCGTGCAGAAATAACATATTTCGGGCCAGAAAAGCTATACGGAACAACCCAGAACGAATTTGGGAGAAAAAGATACACAGTGATATCTAACACCCTTTCAATAAATTTTACTATCCTTCCTGAATCAATCATGTTGAAAAATATATTCCAAATCTATTGTCTAAATGAGGGACAGGATTCAAACCCTGCTTATACAAAGAAATAGCCAGGTTAATGGCATTCATACGAGAATCTATGAGATCCAAAAGGTGTTTCTTGTCTAAGAACTAACAGACGGACTTCTTGAGAAAACTCAAACTCAGCAGATACATATCTCAAAACATTTCATCGAAAACATTTATAATATGTTAAATATTCACTTCCGGTACCAATCGACCGGAATTTCCGGCAGCACTGCATTGCCGCAAAACCTCCACCCATCCCCATTCTGAATGTCCTTCCCATTGTTCCTCATTTTTCTGCTGTCCACAAAATCCAACGCAAAACGATTCTGTCACCCTCGTATTGTATTCAACTTTGTTCTATACTAGTACGGGTATCTGTTCTGCACAAATCTACACGTCCATCCTGGAATGTCATTTATCTGTGTCCTGATTTTTGTCGTTTCGTTTTGTTTTCTTTTATTGGTTTCGAAGCTAGTCCTGCCTTCATCTATTTTCCAAAAAAAAAAAAAAAAGAGAGGAGACTTTAAAAAAAAAATGACAAAAGGAAAATTGTGATAATGACGTGATTTTTCGCCTTTGGCAGTCTTAAGTGGAGTGAGAATGGAATGGAACACGTATCGGGAAGGGCAACGGATGGGTAGTTGATTTCGAATGCAGATGTGAAAGAGATTTTAACTAAAGCAGAAAACAAAAAAACAAAAAATACGCCGGAAACCACCCTCGCACTTTATGCAAGATTCATTTTTCTTTCATGGGTAACAGAGTTTTGGTTTGATTTCTTTTTCTTGTTCTCTCTTATCTCCATAGCTTCCTTTAGCTTGCATAGACTTACGGGATATGTACCTTCCCCAACTACCAGGGAATCTGTTTTTTGCTCTGGTCGTTGTTAACTTCCCAACGTTCCTTGATAAATTATTGAAACGGAAGTTTCATGTTTATCCAGAGCTGGCTTTCTTCTTGTTTTTGCTTTGTGTGTTGTTATTTTTTGTTGCTTCTCCCTTTAATTTTTTTTTTTTTTTTGCCTTATTTTCTTTGATACAGTTTTTTCCGGCATTATCGGGGGTTCCTGGAAATTAACTTCATCAATTACTTATTAGAAAATACATTAAACTGTAAATTTATTTTGGAATAATAAACAAATGTTGAGACGGCTTTTGCTGATGGTGCGGTGTAATCTACAGAAAAAAAATAATTGTAAAATACTCGTATCTAAATGGCGAAACCAATCAAATAATGGTTGGAGGAAAACTTCTGAAGTTTTGTGTTTTTCGAGGATTAAATGTCTGAGTTCCGTTTAATTGAGTGAAGTCGATATATGGATAAGTTCACAAATCATTTGATTCATTTCAAATATTATACCCGAGCTTAACAGGTGGTCGATTGGTGGTAAAGGCTTGCAGAAACTCTTCTACTAATGATAAAACGACGTATCCCCATCAAAATAGTCCAAAGGCTTCGAATCGCAGGAGCTAGCCTTCATTTCTCGATTTCTCTCTATCTATTCGCGTGCTGTGTGGCATCGTCTTGCTAGAACCACATGTCGATCAGATTCAACTCGTTCATATTGGGAAAAAACAGTTCGAAATCATTGAGCGATAGCGGGTGCCATTGACAGTAACGATGTTCCCATCTCATCTTTGAAAAAATCAGGGCCAAGTATTCCGCCGGACCATAAGCTGAACCGGGTGCATTGACAGCTCTTGTTTGCTTGAGGTTGCATATTTGTAGGACTAAATATGGCAGTTTTGTTTATTTACATACCCAATTAACCAATCATCAACAATTCGGCGCTGTGGTGGGTCATGCAGATCGCGTTCGGTTTCTGTACGAACTGTATTTTGTAAGATTTTAGACCAAGATCCTTGCGTAAATTCTTCCGCGTAGTCGAGTTACACAATCCCAATGGCGATGAATGGACAAATCACGGTCTTCATTAACACTGGCGGATGTAGCAGTATAATCTTCAAATCAAAAGGTACCCGTAATTTTTCCTAAAACGAAAACAGCATCCTTGTTCATCGTTATTGATTTTATTCTCTTCAAAGTAGTCCCCATTGCAATCAGTGCACATATTCCAATGAGTCCTCCAATCTTAAAAACACTTTTCACAGGGCGATGTTGGAATCGTCTTCGGCTCCTTCAGCGATTTCTCCTTTGTTGCCTAAATCGTCTGAAAATTCTTTCCGTAACTCTTGGTAACTTGAGTCGTAGGAATAGGAAAAAGTCACTAAGAGCCATGTCAGCTGAATACGGATCTTGCGAAACGGTATAAACGTTGTTTTTGATCAAATAGTTGCGTGCAAGATGAAATATGTGAGCAGATGCCTTGTCGAGGTGAAGAAACCACGAGTTGTTCCTCCACAATTCTGGCCTCATGCGAAGAACATTTTTCCTCAAATGCTGCAATATGCTCACGTAATATTCTTTATTTACTGTCTGGCCTAACGGAAGAAATTCAGAGTGGTCCACACCACGTCATAAAGCCAGAAGTTCAACAAAGCCTTGACTTTAGATGGAATCTGTTGTGTTTTTTTTGGTTTGTCTAAGAAGGACCATTCCCATGATTGTTGATTAGTTTCGATGTCATATTTATAGACCCATGTCTCGTTAACGGATACAATGCCATCGATAACGTTTTGTCCCACAGAAAGCATCCAATTCAATGCTGTTTCTGCAACAAATTTAGCACTCTCGGCACAAGCCACTCTTCAACTCGTCTCATGCCCAAAATATACCGATCCAAACGAGACAGCAAGATCGGATGCTATCTGCCTGATTCTCACACAACGATTTGTGAGGACACTTTTCTTAACTTTTTCAATGTTTACTTCAGTCATACTGGTGGATAGACGACCGGAAAGAAGAAAATCGTCAATTGCAGTACACGGTTTAAACTATTTGTACCACTCGTACGCTTGTGTTTATGACATTATCGAGTCCCCGTAGGCTACCATTAACATTTACACTGCTTCTGCATTTAATATTTTGTTAGAAACACAAAATTTTAGACAACCTCTTTCCTCAACTAAATTTGACATTGGAAAATTCTCAGAACACAGCAAACACTGACTTGTTTTATAAACTATTAAGCAAAAACTCCCGCCAGCTGACAGATGTACCAACTTAAAAAAACAACATTTTTGACAATATCTCTCTCTCTTTCTCTTTGGTATTTTGATTATAAGGTATTTTCCTCTGTATGTACTCTACTCATACGGTTAGGTGGCTAAATATCCAAGAGCGTGAAATTGGTGCAAAATTTGTTCACTATGGCTTGAATTGCTTCCTCAGCAAGTCGATTATGACGATCGTAAAATGGTCGAAGTGCTTGAAAAACATTTTCACAGAGCAAGAATTTTAATGATAAAATTCAATAATTTGTAAGCGCTGTTCGGTTGAAAGTCTTTGCCCGAATAATGACTAATTATGTTTGACTTTGACATTTAGATTCTTGACATATCACGGGTGAGCTGTCAAAACTAGAACACTGAAAAAAAATCACCCGGAATATTTCTTTAACCGCATAATGTTAGTGTAATTAAATTATAAAATATCCATATCTGGGAGATTTTTAAAAGACCTCTAGAGCAAACACAGTCGTGCCGCCTTCGTAAAACATCAAGGAGACCTACAATAGATTGCATATTATATCCATTTAACAATCCCAAACTTTATTAATGCTCAGAACAATATTACTTAGTAATCATTAACCAGATCCGTGGTCAGAGGAACAGCTCTTATCTTTCTACGTTGTTCATCCTTCAGAGCTTATAAAGATAATTGCATCGTCGGTGTTTCCAAGAAATTCAGAGTAAATGTTACGAGTGCTTAGATTCTAGTTTCCTGGGATCACGCTGATCTGAACCTACATACATATCTGGATAGGAACAAATTTAATATTTAATCTTAATTTTCATCGCGGTTTGGCTACCTTATGAAGTTGGTCACAAACATTTCGTTAAACTAAAATTTTATTTCAATAGGCGAGATAGGACAGCAATTCTACTTCTTATGAGTTCGATGGGCTGTCGGCCTTCTTTCAAGGATTTGCATTTTTGCATTCACATACTTTAATCTACAATATGTTGTGGGTGGGTGATTTTAATCCACAATTCGGAGTGGCTTCGATCACTCTGCACAGAAAACACCCAAAAGATTGTGAATTGAGTTTTCTTCCCTCTTCTATAAAGACCACTGTAGGAGATCTCTGTGAAGATCATCCTTTCTAATGTAGCACGGTGCACGAAATATATTTCCAAAATAAGAATCAAGAAATACCCCTGAGAAAATTTTTCATTTTTAAGGGCCTACTCGTACACAATTACGTCAGTGATGCTTTATACCTGATCGATAGTTGAATGCTTGCATCTGAATGCAAACTGACAGTACGCGATACGTACACTGCGCGAAATTCTTTTAAAAACAATATAAGTTTTTATTTTAGTTTTTTTTAGTACTTGACAATTTTTTTTTTTGTTATTTTAGAAAATCGTACACAATCATTGATACTCAAGTATGCTTGAAAAAATATAAAAATGTTCAATAATAATGGATAGAACCTTAATTTTTAGTTATTGTTTCGAATGCTCTGTTTGTCATGATTTCAATTAAGTTTTGGAGGATGGTATTTGAAATAGAGTCACAGGCGAGCTTCATAGCTTCCTTAAGTTCTCAAACGGTATTATATTGCCGGCCGTTTTCGTATTTCAGACGAGATAATGTTCCCCACAAATTTTCGATCGGGCTGAGGTCAGGACTTCTTGCTGGCCAGTCCAAAACATCAATATTTTTAAGAGAAAACCACTCTTTGACCACCCGTGCTGTGTGAATGGACGCATTATCTTGTTGAAATATGAAGTCAACTCCAGTTAATTCCTCACTTCTTTCTACCATTACATCCTTCAGTAGCTTGATATATTTCTGGTACATCATTTTCGTTGGTACAAATGATGGCTTTCAATTCCTCAATCGTAGCCGGCTTATTCTTGTATTCTTTGGCCTTAATGTAGACTCAAAGGAAAACGAGGTGTAATGTCGCATCATTAGAGCAGCCAATTCACCGGTTCTCTCGTAATAAAATCGGAGTTTCTTGGACTGTGCGCCATCTTGCCTTTCACATTTACATTTTGGCCGACCTCAGTTTTCAAGAAATATGGCCCGATGTTTCAATTAGAAACCGTTGATTTGCCTGAATGTAATGGCAGTTCTCGTGTCTTTTCGGGTTGCTCCCGAAATATGGCTGTTTTGCTAATTTACAGCCATTAAGCCAGGCAATAACCTCATCTCTGAAAATTTGGGTCGAAAGAACCCAACGACTAAAACGGAGACGATTCGGAAGGCCAACCAACTTCAGTTCTTGAACGATTTTTATAATGTATGCTTTTAAGCTCAGATTCTCATGTAAAATACGCAAAGTTGTTGCATACGATAAGCCAAGCTGTTACTAACCGTGCTGGCTATCGCGTGCACTCACCACCACCGTCACTATATTTTCTTCACTACGTGCCAGTTGTGGCTGCGTATTATCCAAAAATGAAAATTGGGTTTGAAGCTTTTCGATGCTAAAGCGAATTGTGCACTAGGCCGATTAAGTGGACCAAACGTTGTCTATGAGCACAAAATCTCTAATTTGCTGCTTCTAATCCAGTGTATTCCTTCCCCGAAAGTAATATTTCTTGCTTTGTTTGTTCACCAACTAAAAGCCCTGCCCTCTAAATGTGGAATGGAAACGGTTGCATATATTAACTTTATTACATTCGATAAAGTAGAATCCCACAGTTCAAAGCATGTTCAACCTTTATTCACCGCGTTTTAAGTTCGCTAATGGTTTTCTTCACTTGCTCTTTGATATCTGGAACCCTTGAAGCATGTTGTGACGAATAGGAAATTGTGTTCAATAATAAACTAAATAGCAGCTGAGCACAACTTTCTACGATCTCAACAGGAATTTTGTTGCTGATCCAAAGAAGATGCAGCAAATCCTGAAGACAACAACTTTGTTTTTCATCAAATAAAGAACGGATTTGATGAATTCTAGTTTTTCAGGAGATATCGAAGTTTAATAGGAGACACTATCTTAAGATGTTTGAATTGCACCAGAATATAATTGCGGGCCAATATCAAAGACAGAAAGCAAACAAATATTAGAGAGCGAAGTTCACCATCATCCCGTCATTGTGTATAGTAAGATGAAATTAGCTCAGAATCATGTTTATTTTTCCTTGAGTTGGGAATTATTCTTATAGACAAAAACACTCGCTCTTCATATAAGAAATATGTTAGCGGACCACATCTATAAATAATCCTTCAGCCTGGAATCCCTAAACATATCCATTTTCGACAAATTTATCCTAACAATTTGGGACAAAAAAGAGGCAAATCCCACTTCAGCTCAATTTGAATTATAAATCACTTAAAACCCGACGATCCTCTCGAGTCATCATCGCCATCATTATCGCCATCACTATTATCATCAACTGCTGCGCCCTTATGTCTGGAAGACATAAAAAGCATTACAAAAACAACGAAAAATAAGTGATTCCATTTGAAATGACTACTTAAGCCTGTGACATGACCTGAAAATACCCAGCTACCGATGACAGAGCGACCCAACTAATCCTTTTGTAAATTTGTTAAAACAAAAAGGATAACTGCAATCGCTCACGAAATTATCGTTGCCGTTGAAACCTAAAAACCTTGAAGCACACAACAACAAATTCAAATAGAAAAAAATCTCCGAAAAACCAAACTTTTTCCAGTTCTTCCTTTTTGCATCTCCCTTTCCAAAATCATCCGTTTCTTTTTTTTAGCTCTTTCTTTCTGTTTGAAAAAAGCTTAATGTAAATCCTTTAGTATTATCCCACTTACCGCGAAGGATATGCTCCGCGATGAAGTCAGTCGAAGTATACAAAAAAATCGTCAGAAATTCGGAAGATTTACCATCCCTTACGAGCTATATATGTACGTATGTACGTATGAATTATTTTTTTTAAAAAACAAATACAGAAACAGAAGAAAAATGAAAAACACCGAAATCACCCCAAGTTCTGAGATTTGAGGATGTCACCCACCATTTGATTTCGTGCTTCAGCCGTGATAAATTGACAGACAGGCGTCACTGGATCTTTGCGACCATGCGACAGACGACATCAGCGAGCGGTCTTCGCCTCACACTCCATCCACACAATCAATTTGACGGATTTTTTTTTTATTCTTCTTCCTCGGCGAAAAGAAAAACACGGAAAGAAAAGTGAAATCTGATTGAATTAAATGAAAAACGAAGAAAATCCTAATTTCCCGAGCAAACACTTTAGCGAAGATTGGTAAAGGACCGTGGAAACTCAGACAGGGAAAATGAGCAATCATTTGCTTCCACAAAGGCCTGAGGGAGGTTGAAAAAAAAAAACAACAGATCCTTTTTTTAATAAACAGGGGTTGTTGGTCCCCCTTTTATTATTATTATTATTATTTTTTTTTTTTTTTTAAAGTAGCCAAGTTCAAATTAAGGGTTCGTTAACACCAAACCGTCCAATGCAGGCGATGGGCAGTGAGGTGGAAAATATTGAGCTATGTTTGGTCGGTCAATTTTTATTTTTATTTTTTTTTTGATTTAATGAAATTGGATTTTCTTTATAAACTTACCCCTTCCACTTCTCCCCACAAATCGGAGATCATTGAATTTGGCTACTTGATTCTTCATCACTGCCGTACAGTTGCGTAGCTCACCACAGAAGTTCTCATCATTTCCAGCGCGTATTGTCACTATTGTTCCATCCATGACATCACCCAGCGCTAATACTTTAAAGGCAATCGGTAGAGTTTTATTGGAGCGCCAGTGGGTCGGAAGCACTGTGCAGACCTAGAGGATATATAAAAAAAAAAAATTATTTCCAGATTGCAGACATTTTCTGTAAGAACTATAGAAGACATCATCTTATATTCCATTTTAAACATATTTTTCGGAAAGCAGTCCTCAGATACAAAAGCAGTCAACGGCACAATGGATGATATTTTCCGCAATTAGTCCATTTGGGTTAAAACCTTGACTTAGCCTATTGTATGGCAGGCAATGTCAATAGAAAACTTTTTTCCTCAACATACGAATATAACAGGTGGCGCAAAAGTCAATACCCTATCGGAAGATGCTATCATTTTTCCAAATGGCGGCGAAAGTCAATTTTACTTTGACATTTGTGAAGTAAACAGAAAAACATATCAACAAGCCATGAATCGCCATACTTCTACAGAACGCGGAGCAACTTTTATAATTTTTATGCGGAATAAATAGTCGGTGGTGCTGGCGCAGCGTGAATTTCGGCGAAAATTTCCCGATACCACTTGAGAAAATACAACGACATTTAGGCGCTCGCCTAGCAGAGTATGGGACAACACGAGATGCTGGCGGGTCAGGCCGGCCCCGGAGCAGCCGTTCGGTTGAGAATATCGCAGCTGTGATTGAAGATGTCGCAGAGGACCCCGGAGTATTGATCAGACGATGGGCCAAGCATTTGGGCATCAATCGGCGGTCCTTACAGAGAATTTTGGTGAAATAATGTGAGATATTCCCTTACAAAGTGGAGACGTTGCAACAGCTGTTAGGTGTTCGAATCTCGAACACGAGGAAGACAACTTTTCTTGGAAAATCATCTTGAGCGACAAGGCCCATTTCCATCTCTACGGATATATAAATAAGCAAAATAATTGCTTCCGCGTATAACCGACGAAAAACCACTATACCTGCTCAAAGTTACTACATAGTGGGCCGTTTATGATGGAGGCATAATCGGTCCTTTTTTTCGAAATCGCCGCCGACCAAACGACTGCTATGGACGGCGAGCACTACAGAGCCATACTCAACGACTTTCTCCTTCCTAAATTGAATGGATTGGGTCTCCAGTCCAGTCCGAACAGGATAGAGCAGCGGCGCATATTGCACGAGCTACAACCGAAATTCTGAGGCCTGCATTTCCCTGCAGCATCGCCTAATCTCTCGTTTTGGTGATTTCCACTGGCCCGGAAAATCGCTTGATTTAATCATTATAGACTTTTTTTTGTGAGGTTTTTTGAAGCCAGGAGTCTATGTCAGGAAGTCTCAGACTCTTGAAGTCTTCAAAGAGAATATATGTCAAGAATGCAAGGACCTATCGCCAGAAGTTCTGGCAAGAGTGATGGAAAATGTCATAAATCCGCCCCGACTGGTCATCAATTCTGGCGGCCACTTAACTGATATCATTTTCTCGACTTAATGGAACAATTTTATGACATCCATAAACAGAACCAACGTTTTTCATTCATAAAAAGCTTACACTCGTTTAATGATGAAACTGTTTCTAGTAGTACGAAGCTATCCATCTCAAATTTCTATCTGCTTTATGAGCAGATTCATCTGCACAGTTTAGATTAAAATATGCTACTTCTACTAAAATTTATCGGTCATAGAAGATGACAAAACAATTCTGTGATAAAGTGTCTTTTGTACTACCACATCAATGCCGAATGTTTACACCGTGATGAGAATGTAGGCCAGAGACTCACAGAGAAAGTATTACGATGTGTCGTTATCACACTCCTACTGCAAGCGCCACAGAGTAGTGTTCCATGACAATGCCAATACGCAGTCTATAGTCTATCGGTCTAAGAGGCATCAGGAAAGTCGACGTCGTCTTGGAGACATCGGAAGATATTTGCTTGATTTACCAGTACCCAGGACAAACATGACACCTGCAGTACACAAAACCCATTTTCAGTGAGTCTGTGACTGTGGACTCAAACCGCCTTCTTACTGTGTTCAGAGAAGTATACCAACCTGGATCTGACCTGGGAGTGCTTTATGGGCTTAGAAGGTAGCTTTCCTATAGGCATAGATACATACATATGTACTCTGCTGCCTTCCCTAATTTTCACAATGTCAGGATTGTCGACATCTATTCTTGGAAAACTAACGAAGGTTTTGCTAACGTAGTGGGGAATCGAACGCAGTCCTTCTCCAAAAAGAGCCCAGCGGCGTATTGATTTTGGAGCCATCTGTGAAGACGCTGGCTCATATTCTAGCCGAAACCATTGCCGAGGACTAGATGGTGTGATGGTTTTGCTTCAGCTTTAGCTGAAGAGAGGCACATCAGATGCATATGAATAAGGGTAGACGTTACAGCTTAGAACGCTAAGCACAGAGTCGAACAGGATGCGCCATTGCATTGAGAACAGGATTCCGCGTTGCGAAGAATCCATTTCACCACTAGCTCTATTTTCATCTACAAAACTTGTTCCTCGACGCTGTATTACTCGTACCTTACTCCACGATTTGAGGTACGATTTGCTCGGCCATCCACCCTATTCTTTTGATTTGGCATCCTCAGACTTCCATTTGTTCCCAAAATTGAAGAAATTTGTTTCTGGGAAGCGCTTCGCATCCATTGAAGAAGTTCAGAGGACGGTAGATGAATATTTTCCGAGAAGTAATACTAATGTTAGAGAAACGGTGGACCAAGTGTGTAGAAGCCAAGCGAGATTATGTAGAATATTAAAATCATTTTATATAAGCCGTATTCCCATCTCGGTGGCTACATAAACAAGCAAAATTGCCTTATTTGGGACTCGTAATAATCACACGTAGTTATAGAGAAGTAGGCGGCATTTTTAAAGGCTGAAAATTCATGGTTTGGACTTGGGAGAGCCATGGTTTCTCCATTGAGCTTCGATTTGACGCAGTTGGACTTTTTTGTGATGTGCCACTAAAGTTTAATCTTTTCAGTAAAGCAAAAATCGTTAAAAAAAAATGTTGAAGTGTTTTTTCTTAACCAACAGATTTGTCTTTTATAATTAGCGCGTGCTCAAGGGGTAATTAGCACTCTTAAAACGATTGCACCGAGCGGGGGCGATAAAACGATAGGGAAGATAGAAAGAGAAGTACCCATGTACGCTGTTGTACACTTCGGCGCTAGCAGCCCGGTATGGGCCATGGCCTAGCTTCTTGAAACTCATTTGTGTTGATCATGTTGTCATTTTTGTCACATCTGAGCGGGGCCTACGGCTTATCGCCGAGTCCGAACGGCACTCCTTAGAAGCTTTTTCGAAGGCAATTTTTTACTTTCGGGAGTTTGCGATTGCCCGCCGAAAGGATGATGGCGATTTGAAAAATTGATGGTGACCCAGCCAGGAATTGAACCCAGACTCTCTGCGTGATAGTCCAATGAGCTAACTATCGCGCCATCGCCATTTAAACGGAAAGAAAATATCAAGGAATCACACTAGATGAAAAACTTACGTGGAACACTCATCTCTTTAAGTCTATCGACAAGGCCAGGGTCTCATTATGAACCAGCAAAAGTCTAATCGGAAAAATTGGGGACTTAATACCAAAATGATACTGTGTACGTACACGGCAATAAAGAGACCTATCATCACGAATGCTATCGCAGTTTAGTGGCATTAAGCAACGCAGAGGTCAACAGAGCCTAAACTCAACAAAATACAGAGATTAGCCGGTGTCTGTGCAACTGGAGCAATGAAAACAGCACCAAAAGCTGCGCTGGAAGTTTCCCTAAACATCCACTCACTTCGTAACAATGGTAAATGCCTACTTGCTCATCACAGAAGTTGAATCAAATTCCAAACTAGCTCATACTGCAGTCCTTTATAGATTCAAAAAAAGCGAACTACTTGACCAATAGACCAATGTCTACCACGTTATAACTTCTTGCCCAACTTTAAGGTTACATTTCTAAACCGACTAAGTGGGAATAGAAAAAACCAACACTTTCCAAGGACTCACATGTATAATACACAGACGGGTCTAAAACAAATGAAGGAGTTGGAGCCGGGGTATACAGTCCTCGCACTAAAACATCCCTACATGCCAGCATGGATACAAGCAGCTCCGCATTTCGAGCAGAAATCCACGCAATAGAGCCTTGCATTCGAGGGAAGCTTAACAGAAATATGACAGCAAGGCAGCCCTACTTGCAAATAACGTCTTCGCTGCCTTCAACTCCTACAACTACTCGGCTACTACAAACGAAGTCCATCTGTTTTGGGTCCCAGGACATAGTGGATATGAAGGCAATGAAAAAGCAGATGAACTAGCCAGAAAAGGATCCGCATCTCGATCCATGACGCCAAGATCTTTCTCTGGGCTATCAATAAATACCATAATAACAAGTATTAAAACCTGGCCAGAGGAAAAGCTACATTTCTGGAGGGAAACCAAGGGAAACAGACAAACCAAAAACTTTATGCCAAGGAGCTGTCACAAAAAAACGAAACAATCACTACAACTAAGTAGAAGTCAGATTCGACTGCTCGCAGGTTTTCTCACAGGGTACTGCCGTGTGAAAAAACACCTGATGACCATGGGCATGGTACAAGACAATATATGAAGACTGTGCAACGAGGATGTGGAAACAGCAAAACACATGTTGAGACTGCAATGGCTTAATCGAAACACGTCAGCGTTACCTATATAAATTGTAAAGACTTAGCTGCCTTTCTCAGAAATGGAGTACATCACAATAGGTCCATCTGTGGCCGCAGTGATCTTGGATTCATTATACCACCTCCCACAATAATCTAATCTAATCTAGTTGGACATCAACAAGCCAGAGGTGAAGAGAATATTGCGGCTGTACGTGAGTCGAAGAAGCAAACCCCCGATCAATCGATTTCGCACCGTTGGTCATCTCTTGAACGTCCTTGTAGGGTTCGTATCATATCGTATTGACCCGGAAGCAAAAGCCAGTAACTACGAAATGTCATCCTTAGTTACGTCGTACATTTGTAGTTAAATGGTTTTGATAACAATTGCAGCTGCCACATTCGGTCAAGCAAACAGCCGGACGTGTTCAAAGAGCCGACTTTTAAGACGAACAATTTCGCTTTTTGGTGTGGGATGTTGTCATGACAATGGCGTCATTGAGCGCTCTTCTTTCTAGATGAAGTCGGTGAATCAGTTAAGTCTATGGAGAGCGCTAACGCTCCATGTTGACCAACTTCTATTGTCAATGTGACACGAAATTGCTGGATTATCGAAAGGTCAGTGTTTTTTTGGGACAAATTAAGGAAAATCGAATGGAATAACCTGAATTTACGTTTAAGCAATCGCCGGTTGTAATACAAGATTTTGTTATAAAGAGCTCCATAAAAGATATTCCAAATTGAAGGCAATCGTATTTTTTATCACACAATCCCTACAATGCAGTAAATATGTTCGAAAATCTGCATCTACAAAAGTAGAGAATATTGCTAAAATGTACGAGTTTCACAGTGAACTTTAGCTATTGATCAAAATTCGCTTAGTATTGACGTTTTTCGCACCAACTACAATAAATTGTAGGAAAATAAAAATTAGAATTGCAGCTGTCCATCATACTTACAACATGAGGTGATCCAGTTTTGACCAATTCTCCAGGATGTTCCGCCAGCAATCCATCAACTGTTCTCTCGATTAAATTTTCTGGTGTCAAATAAGGACTATTGTCTACACTTTTCTTGTTGTTTGCACTGTTATTGTTGCTACCGGAATTTGTATTACTATTACTACTATTTGTGTTGTTATTGTTGTTGTTGCTTTCACTACTTCGACTAGACCGGCCGCCATCATGATGTGACTGATTCGTTGTTGAACTAACTTCACTTGAAATATGCATATCACTTGTTTCGATTTTCTTTTTCGTAATCCCGCTTAGTACCGTTTTTTTTTTTTCACTTTGAGTTTTTCATGAATTTAACACAAAATTTATCACAGCTTATTTACACATTTTTTCATTTTCTATAACTTTTTCTACAAAGAGACAAATAAATTTCAATTACTTTAAAGTGCTAATGCTGGACTCCTTAAAAATCATCCCTTGCAATGTGTGATAGAGACCTGTTGAATTTATTCGCAAATTTTCGATGAATAAGGAAGAGGGCTAAGAAAATTTTAAAAAAACCAAGGCAAAGGCATTGTCAAATTATTTTCAATAACTGACAACTCACAATCGAATCGTTTAAAAATTGATATTCACGTCAAAAAGACCAACCGGTGATTTGGCTGGACACCACTGTACTACTCGTAAACCGCCAACAAAGTACTCTTAATAGCGTGAATTATTTTTACGGAACAGGCCGTGTCCGGTCGCTTATGATTTCAACTTTCGAATAAACCGATAAAAACTTTCCAATAAAAAACCCCGTTCATCGTGCGACGTCCGACTCTTTGTAAAATTCTCAATATCTCATATACGCGCTGAATAATAATTTTTACCGTTAATAATGTCCTTTTTTTTCACAGTGCGTCCTCCGCACATGTGACACTCTGGTTGGTTTTTTGCGCGATTCGAAATACATTTTGTTTTTTTTCTGGTCAAATGTGTGAGTCGGGTTTCATTTAATTTTTTTTTTGTTTTTTCCTTTTTTTTATATTTCTTCTTTTAGCCCAATTTGTTTATGAAATGGAAAAATAATAATTCGAATAAAAAAATGAAAATAAAAATTAAATGATGATTCTCGCTAGTGGCACTGTGGATGGCCAGTTGTGCTAGGCCATCGCGTGGGGGATATCCTGAAATTTTGTGCACACACAAAGTTTAAGCATTGGTGGCTTTTGTGTTCTCGGGCCACAGACCATACAGTGGTGGCCCACATGCCATATAACCAAACAAATCAGTAACAACTTGAAAAATATTTAAAAAAAAAAAAGAAGTAGTCTTCATTATCCTGGGTTACAGTGGTGTGTGAAAGTAGGGCCCCTACGATTTGGAGGGTAGATTATTGACCATAATACTGAATTATTGTATCAGATTTACATAATAAGCAGTTGGCTGATATTTTTGTTGTTCTACTTGTTGGTATATACAATGATTGTTGAGCCGGATTTCGGCAAGGAGATGCGCTATCATGCGATTTCTTCAATCTAGTACTGGAGCAGATAGTGCTCAGGGCAGGTGTCAACACGGAAGGCACTATCTTCAACATGTCCGTTCAGCTGCTAGGGTTTGCGAACGGTATTGACATCATTGGTCGCTCCCACCGTGCCGTGATAAGCGTTCACGGCGATTGAAGAACAGGCGAAATCCGTTGGCCTTGAAGTAAATACATGCTACCAACAAAAAATCAAGCATCTGTCCACCGTCTAGGACAAGACGTCACTATTGACAGCAAACATTTCGAGGTAGTTAGGGAGTTCACCTACCTCGGAGTAAACATGAACTCCACGAATGATACGCTAGTGGTCATCCGGCGAAGAACTACCCTAGGAAACCGTTGCTACTTCGCCTTTGCCAAACAATTGGGTTCAAAACTCCTAACTCGAAGAACGAAATGTTTGCTCTACAAAACCCTTATCCTGCCAGTTCTGCCTTATGGCGCCGAGTGCTGGACGATAAGCAAGAAGAAAGATACAACCACGAACTCTATGAGCTATACCAAGATGTGGATGTAGTTCAAAAAGCCAAAACACGTCAACAATATTGGTTCGACAACATCGGGCGAATGCACAATAATGCTCCACCTAAGAAGATCTTCGAATCCCAGCCCCTAGGTTCGAGAAGACAAGGAAGACCGAACCTCCGTTTCAAAGACCAAGCCATCGCGGATCCCAGAGCGCATGGCCTGGGCAACTGGAAGCCGCGTGGCCGGGATCGTAGAGGATGGAAGGCTACAGTTTCTCAGGCAGAGACTCTACACGGGTCGGGAGCCCGTTAAGTATGTTAAGTAAGTAGTAGTAGCAGTAAAACAGAACTGCACAACATACGCCTGACTCTGGGGTATCCGTTCTCTAAGTGAAGCAAATTCACTGCTAAAAGCCCTTGAAAAGTGATAAACAAGACAACGAAGATGGGATATGCAGAATAAATGTTCGCACTGAGAGCAGTCGTATAGATAGAGTGATTTTTAAAACTGGAGGGTAAAGCTGCACTACACTACGTCTGGAAACGCACTTATATGCATAGATTTTGCTTTGAGGAGGAATATCACCATGCCGATTACATGGCAACAAAGTGTTGATTATGTTGTGATCGTCAAAAGACACGAGTCCAATATTGTAGGCCTCTGAATAAAGCGACTACCATAACCTCGTATCTTCAAAACAAAAATACAAGAATTAAAGTCTTCGAGCAGAAATACGAGTATAAGTTAAATAAAGGCTTCTCAGTCGAACAAAAGAAAGACAACCTTCGATTGAGGTATTAGAAAGAGGCCCTTAGGAAAATAAAGTTCGGAAGTTTGACCAAAAAAAGCGAGCATTCCAAAGTTGTAAAGGCCGAGCAGAAATGAACAAGGATGAAAAACGAAACCTCTTCTTTTTTTAATATATATTCTTCAATTCAAGGATTTATAAATTACACAATGTATTGTCATATAAAAAGACTCCACGGTATTTTGTCATTGGATTATGTTGGTGTCCATTTATCTGGAAACACTAATCTGATTGTGTCAAACGAACACGTGTTTGAAAGGTGACATGTCAGGCTACAGTTTTTGTAAAGAAAGCTGGGTAGTTCGTTGCTTGTATTAAAAGTTATACTGATTTGAATATGAGTGAAATATCTAAAGAAATACGCCGTGATGCTTTTTTGCTATAAAAAAGGGAAAAACGCTGCAAAAATATGCCAAAAAATTTGTACAGTTTACGGTGAGAATGCTGTGAGTGAACACTGGACCCAGGAGTGGTTTGTTCTATTCCGCTCCGGAAATTTCGATGTAAAAGATGCACCCCGCACTGGTCGGCCTGTCACTAAAAAAGTCGAAGTCGATGAAATTTTGCAACTGATGGAGCAACACCGGCACGGAAGCTGTCTGGAGATAGTGGAGGCACTAAACATCAACCGTATGACAGTTTGGAATTATTTAAAACGATCCGGCTGCTCAAAGAAGCTCGATGCTTGAGTGCCACATGTATTAACGCAAAGAAATTTAATCGACCGAATAACCATCAGTGAAACGCTTCTCAAGCAAAACGAAATGGAACCATTTTTGAAGCGATTCATTACGGGCGATGACAAATGGATTAAATATGAGAATATCCAATGTAAGCGAGCACGGTCAACGGCCGGTGAGGGACCACAAACGACTTCAAAGCCTGGATTAACGGCAAAAAAGGTTATGTTGAGTGTTTGGTGGAATTGGAAGGGAATTGTGTATTATGAGCTGCTAGATCGTGGCGAAATGGTCAATTCGATCCTCTACTGTGCACAACTCGACCATTTGAATGAAGCTATCAAGAAAGAGCGACCAGAATTGGCCAACAGAAAGGGAGTTGTCTTCCATCATACAATTCTAGGCCACACACATCTTTGATGACCCGGAACAAATTGACGGAGCTTGGTTGAAAAGTTTTGATACATCCACCGTATAGCGCGGACATTGCACCCTCTGATTACCATTTATTTCGGTCCTTGCAAAGCTCTCTTGATAGTAAAAAATTGGCCGACCGAAGAGCCGCTTAAAATCACTTGGCCAAGTTTTTCGCTGATAAACCACAGAAGTTCTACACCGATGGAATTATGAAGCTACCCGGAAAATGGCAAAAGGTCATAGATAATAATGGCCAATATGTCTTCTTCTTATCCTTTTATTAACCCTTTCCTCGTTATACGAACTTATGCGTAACGAGTTTCCCATTTTTACTGCATCGCTGCTGCTCCGCTTATGGGGTTGGCTAATGTCGCAGACCGCAGAATGCGTCTACATAAAGCTCGGTCCTGGATCGCTTCAGTGGTTAACCCCAGACGTTGTTGCGCATTTGCCATCTGAGAAATCCAGGAATTCTTTTTCCGACCTCGTTTTCTTACAGTTGGAGTGACCGTAGTTGATAGTGCCTTTTTAACCGGATTTTCCGCAGATCTTCTTTGAACGTGGCAATATGTACTTAATTAAAATTGATTTTGAATAAAAAAAATTTTTTTCAAAAATGTGCCAAAAACTCGCGGAGATTTTTATATGACCGATACATTTGAAATAAAGGTGATAAGGCGTAAATGCAGTTTTGGAAGAAAACAGAAATATACATTAATTCAAACATTATTACTCAATAGCAATCGCGTTATTTCAGAACAACTATAAAACTATCACTCTGATTAGGTAATTTCTTTCCCTTAAATCTCTTAACGGCAAGGAGTTTTAAAGTATTTGTGAACCAGACTTCATCTGATGTCCAATGGATTCCTGCCGGTGTTCCTCAAGGCTCCGTATTGAGCCCCATTCTCTACAACATCTATACATCTGACTTTCCATCACTTCTTGGATGTCATTCTGCAATTTTTGCAGATGATACATGTATTCATTCGTCTGATTTGATAGGCTCGAATATTGAGTCTAATTTGCAATCTGGATTAGAATGCCTACTTAAATATCTTGCAGATTGGAAAATTAAAATTACTCGTCAAAAAACACAAGCAATCTTTTTCTCTCGAAAAATAAAATCTTGTTTTTTACCTGCTGGGAATTGAATAGTCTGCGGAAATCAGATTGACTGAGCACCATTTGTTAAATATCTAGGAGTCTTTATGGACAAGAGACTGACTTTTGGCCAACACACAAATAATGTCGTTAGTAAAGTCAACAACACCATTGAAGTTCTATACTTATTCATGTGTCACAAGTCTGAATTAAGCAAAGATAATAAGCTTATAATTTATAAATCAATCTTCCAAGCCATTCTGTGGTACGCAGCTCCAGTTTGGGGGAACTGCGCCAACTGTCACCTTAAAAAGTTGCAAGTTCTTCAAAATAAGATCTTAAGAATGATCCTAAAACTACCATGGTATTTTTCAACTTCAGAACTTCACGAAATAGCCAAAATTGAATCGGTAAAAGAAAGAATAGCTCGACTTTCTGAAAAATTTGTCTTTTTATGTAATATATCAGATAACTCTCTCGTTTCTAATTTTGTAAATGTTCTTTGATATTATATGTTTTATTTATTAATCAATGTATTAAGTTATTTCATATATTTGTTTAATTCTATACATGCCTTATGTGCCCACAAAGGACATACCCATAATTATTTTTAATTAGCTTTTCCTTCGGCTCCTTTCTTTTGTAAAATTGATATTGTGCTCGTATTTCCATTTTTCATAAGTAAGATAAACAATAACCATATCTATGTACACCTCAATTGTAAAAAATGTAAATTGTTGCTAATAAATAAATACAAATTTCCCTTAAAATAAAGTTAAAAATAAATTTTTTAACCTTTCTATACAATAAAAGAGCATCCCTGGGGCATCTTAACTCAAGCAGCAATATGTTGAAGAGTCTGGGAGCTACAGAAGTATAGAAGTTTACGAATTTATTTGTGTTATGGAGTGGAATAGCGGCTAGGAAGCTCTCGTTACTACAAATTCCATGAATAGATGGAATCCTATTAAGAGAGTAATCACTTCTTAAAAAAATATCTTTAGAACTTTTTAAAAGTAAAGATGCTTAAGAGGTAGAATCATTGAGTTGAAAAAGAGCAAAAAACTGTTTTCCAGGAGTCCCTTTCTCCAGATAATTCTAATAATATGCCTTTGGACAACAAGCAAAGGTTGGAATTTATTACGATGAGTGCCGCCATAGCAAACCAGACCATACTGAACATGATATTGGTTATGTCACTTATATCTAGTTTATGCATATGAAACCAATATCTAAGCTTTTCTAAATCATGGTTAATATTAGCAATTTAATCTAAGGCAGAGTAACTCGAATACGAACAAGCTATGTCATCAGCAAACCCTATTTGAATACCTTTAAGGTTTTGGCTAAAGATAGAATTGATATATATCAAAAAAAGAGTGGGGTCAAGTACCGAATCTTGTGGGACACCGATTTGAATATCCAAAGCTTGGCTAAATGTATCTACTATTTTAACAACTTGCTTCCGGTGTCTGTGGTATGAAGCAAACCAGTTAAGTATAAAGCCTCTAAAACCAGCTATCACCACTTTTTCGAAAATATTTGAAAACACAGGAAGAAGAGAGGTTGGCCTGTAATTGTTTAAGTTTCTGCTATCTCCTTTCTTCAATATAGGTGTGCGTCTACGAAATATGCATCAGAAAATAGGAACATCAGTAGCAACTTCTTTACAAATTTGATTATAGAGATCTCGAAAATGGAAGCTATTGGATGCTTTTTGCATTTGATACGTAGTTTATTCTTTTTTTTAATCATTTTTAACGAGGTTTTGAACATTCATGGCTTAAGTCTCTTTAATTTACTATGCCTTTGGCTTTCAGTACGACATGCATCAAACTGAACTTTTAGAATTTGCAGGAAAATGTCAAAAGTTGTAGAGGATTATTTTCAAAAACCACTGTTGGTGCTGAGAATCTGGAGAGGTTATTTCTGAAATCTATTAGAAGTTAATAGCGAACAACATTCCACCATTATTCGAAATAATCCTTGCCAGACTCTTTCAATTCAATTTTGAAGAAAGACCTGTAAGCGCTTCAGGAATAAAATACCTAAAGTACCAGCATTCACCTCGCCAACGACGAGTTCCTGCAGCCTGATGCGGGCGTAAATCGAGCGTCCACAGAGATAGTGGTCTGCGGTGCCGTCATCACTTTCACAGCAAGCGCGGCAGGATGTTGTATTATATAGTATAATATATCCCCAGCACGTTTAAGTGCTCAACAAAACTGTTGTGCCCCAACACGAAGCCAGTAAGCAGCCTGCATTATTTCTTAGTGGACATGAAATCTCTTATCTGGGCCATACGATAGTCGAAGCGCAAGGTCATTAGAGTTCCAGTGCTTGTTGCACCAAATACTCTTTTTTTATATAGAAGATGGCCTTGAGAGTGCAGCCTACGATATCCATATCAAGGCGAAAAAGATTCATCAATGCATGACCCCATGTCTGGTCGTGAACTCCTTTGCACTGTCAGAAGGCCGGCGATGCCTAAGAGATTTTCAACGTAATATGCAGAAGTTTGTAGGTCGAAATGCTTAGCTTGTTCGGGGAATTGGATAGTAATGTCTTTAAGCACAAGATGGGTCAGGCCAGACAGCTTTCTCTCTCTAATAAAGCGTACAACCTTAGTTTTAGGAGAATTGTCTGAAAGCCCACTTATAGTGCATCAAACGCCGATCACATCAAGTGCTGCCTGCGCTTTCGCTAGACACTTTCCAAAAGACGATAAAGCTACATTAACTGCGTATCTTCCTGCATAAACATATGTTAGCATGGTAAAATCGTAGGTTTGAAAATAAATACTAACAAATTACTAAGAGCTCTTTCACACTCCTGATTCGAACATAGTATCTGTGTATACTCGTATGTTTTGTTAAAAAAAAATTGTCTAACTACTTTCTTTCATACAGTACTGTTCCTGAACAACCGAGCAAAACAAGAACAAATGAACAGATCAACGGTAAGTTGGACAAACACCAGGCCATTCGAAAAAAAAAATCACCGTCCAACATGGTTTTGGGGGATGGTTTCGGTGGGTGATTAAGTGGAGCCACACTGCGACCAGTTGATGGGGCATGATTTTACTTTTTTCTTTTTATTTTCATCTTACCCCCCCACCATATGGGGTTTTCGGAAAATATGACAAAGTGCGATAGAGAAAAGGCACAAATAAAAATCATCACATATAGAAAATTCGAAATATTATTTCCACCGTATAAACGCATGATCTTCATGTGAGTGGAAACTGGTGTGAGAAAAAAATTATACGAAATATAAATAATGTCACCACAGATGTGAATTAAATCGCGGGACTTATTTTTATTATTTTTTTTTTAGGGCATCCACTCTGTTTATTTGGTTGTAGTCATAGAAGTCTATGCTCTATGCTTTGTGATTAATTTTTTTTTTACGGTTTCCGCAAGGATAATACTCCAAACAATCTGTCAGTTGATTATGAAAATGAAGGACATGGCAGTGTGTGATAAAATATTTGCTGTTTTAATTTTGTTCTTTTTTTTACCAAATATAGGTACGAAAAAATATCACAATTTTGTCATTAGAGCTGCTAAAAATGAGATAAAGGAAAAAAGAAATAAATACTTTTTTTTATTTAGATGGGGAACAAAACTCGGCCATAGACCGGTGGAAAATGTGTTGCTTGCTCATTTTGATGTGGAGCTATTTAATATCTCATTTGTAATGTTTATCATTTGGTAAAATTATTTCAACAGTGCTTGACAAGAAAATCGATATAGTTTCACTTTAAAAAAAGGAATATAGGAAATTTGGCATTGAAAAGTGCCTGAATCTCCTAGAAAGCACGTTATAAGGGGTGAGCCAACAGAAAGTGTGAATGTTGGCTGTCAATTACTGTCACTTATTGAATTCAATGTGGTTGACAGAAGTCATAAATACAAACTTTGGCAATTTAAGTAATGGAGTCGTTTACCACACAACAACACATTTTTGTTATTCAATCTCATTACAAGTTCGTAAAAATCGTGAACTTTTCTTTCAGCATGCCCGATCAGCATCCACATCACCAAAACATCACCACTGTGAGTGAAAGTGTTCAAAACCAGCCAGACACCTCAATTCATCGGTGAAGTCAACGATAATGGGGCCCCATTTATGGTACTTTACGGCGAATTTTATAGGCGATCTTCATTTGCATACCTTTAAAATCCAAATCAGACAACAACTCAAGCCTTTGGATCATCTTAACTGAATGTTGGATCGCCAGGACGAAAATAAACAAAATATCGGAAAACCGATACAAGATTCACAAAAAACCAATGAAACCCAAAAAAGTCACTGTGCGGTCCGGAAATATGAATTGTCGGCACTATTGGCCCCTACCTTTTCGAAAATGAGGCTGGAGGGAAAGTAACAATAATTGGAGAACGTTACCGTAATATGTTGACGGGTTTTTTATTTCCAAAAAAAATTGAATGAATTGGGTCTGGACGATCTCTGTTTTCAAAAAGAAGGAACTACTGGTCACACAAGCCATCAATCAATCAATTTACGCGTAATGCGTACGAAATTTGAAGATCGCATTATTTCAACTAAAGAAGAAGTTGATTGACCTCCAAGGTCATGCGATTTGACTCCTTTATACTTCTTCCTGTGGGGTTATTTGAAGAATAAGGTCTATGCCAATAGCCCGGCAACAATTCAGGATCTCAAACATAACATCTAAACTGAAGTTGCGCCCTTGACCAACTTATTCTTCAAAAAGTTATCGATAATTTCTACCAAATACGAACACTGTTTTTGATAACTATCCCAACACGCTTTCCATCGAAACCGATTGATTTGTGGACCAAATACATAGATGACATGTCTGATTACATTTTGCATCAGATACGTACAAGAAGATCATTTAGATGCTCTCAGTTGAACTGGAAAGACCTGTCAATGATTTGCTCGCAAAACGAAACTGAACATGCACTTGATTCATCTGTAATTGCAGCTAAGTTATTGGAAGGCGGTCGAACATCTCGCTCAGCACTCACTTTGGCGTTAAATATGCAGATAAATGAGACTCCAACCAGCAACCTTTCGAAGAACTGTGCAATGGCAAAAGTTCTGAAGTAATGCATATTGATCGTTTGGGATAAATGTACGATTGCGCATAAAAAATCGTTGGAGGCATCAGGCTGAACTGTGCAAGATCTACGAAACAATTACAAACGGTTTGGTGGTGCGATGATTTTGTTGACAGGTGATTTTCGCCAAACCTTGCTGTTCATTCCACAGTCAAAGTTAATGCGGGTTGAAAGTCTGTGTATCTAATTCCAAAACGACCAATCAGGTGAAGAATTTTCAAAACAATTTCGTACCAGTTTAACGAATCAAACACCGAACTCTTCCGAAAAGTGTTCCCAAATCGGCGAAAGGTTTTACTAGCCACTTTCCTCTGAAGCCACAACTCTTGAAGGAAGGTACAAAGAAGAAACTTTTTTGATAACATATGCATGAGTATACTCGTATTATAATGACTCCGACCGATATGCTATTCGACAATAAACGTGTGCAGTTTCCGGTGCGGCTTGTATTAAGAATTACAATAGTCATATCACAAGGAGAGTTATTCAGTGGTTGAGGGATTAACCTTAAAAATCCATGCTTTTCACATAATCAGCTTTGTTTGTTTATATCGTGTATCACAAAGAATTGCATTGAACGAAATTGTGGTGTTCAAGCAAACAATCAAAGCAATGAACTAGCAGAATCGCTAAAAACGTGATGATGCCACTGTAGACGAACATCTGTAAAACATCTAGTATGTATCACTTCAACCTGACACCTAGTGAGAGCTTCTTGAGATATTTCACAATCTTATGTTTATACTCACACTATTGGCTATCATCGACCACGGACAACAATTGATTTCTGGAATATCAATACCTTCACTGGCAGTTGGGTCCTCGATATTCCAGATTCCTACAAAACACACCTACAGATGGATTAAACGTGACATTCAAACCTCTAAAACTGGCGGAAACTTCCTGCTCTGCTCTGGGAAAGCAATGAACAGTTCTCGCAAATATGGATTAGGGCTCGTACTTAACCCTTAAGCTAGAAAAACACCTAAAGTGACAGGGTACTAACAACGGGATTTAAAGGCAAAGTCACCAACATAACCATTATCTAGTGCTATAACACCTTGTTCAAATATGTAATGGGACCACATGTGGAAACTACCTTACCTGAACAATTGCCACAAGATTAGACGGGATTCGGTCGATCATTTTACTACTCCGGAGCTGTAGAAATTGCATCCAAGACGTCCGTAACAACAGTGGAGCATCAAATAATACTAGTTACTATATTTATCCGCAACTATATTTGTTAACAGCACCCGATCCAACTTGCTTTAGATCTATATCATCGAGCTAACAGATAAAAATGTATTGCAAAAACCTTCAGCAACTTTGCTTCGGTAACCATCAACGAGCAATGAAAAATTTGTTTTCTTCTGCGACAAGCACCAATGTCGGTAGAAGTCGAAAACCCTAAACACATAGCGGATAGCTGATACTTGGAGTATGATTGAGAACATAAGATCACGAACTGTAGTGGTAGCAGAGAAGAGTAGTAGAGTACCGCATTGGGCGTTTTTGAAAAAATCTATTATTATTTCCCTAAACTATTAAAAATAGGTAAAAATTGGTGAACATGACAAGGCAAACAATTCTGCTAGTCGAAAAGACCTAGCGTCTGCCCAGGACTGTCACATTAAGAATTTGGTCATTTAATCGAACATCGGTCAACAGAATATCAATAATGCATGCACAAAGTGATTCAAATATTTCAAAGTTGTGGCTTCGTCAATGAACAAATTAGCCATATTCAACTGAAAAGGTTCAAGAGCTGTCATCACACACAGGTCAAATTTTCGGATCATATTTCTACAAAACTGAGGCCGTCCGGCTGTGGTTGTAATCCTTATAAAAGATCATCCTTTGTAAGCCAATTTCCTGCACTGCAGCGGAGCCTGCGAGCATCAAAATGGGAACACACAGAAGATATTTAAAGTTTTATTCAAACCAATTATTTCGAGAATACTCGTATATTAAGTATGATGCTGATATAGGATTACACCTGGATTAAGGACACCACACTCTTACAATTACACTTTTATTAAATAAAATACCTTTAATCATGACACTCACTGTACTTTCCTGTCTGGCAAAAAATTATTTAAAAATAAAAAAAAAACAAACATTCAAATGTCTACTTTATGATATGAAATTTTCCGGGTTTTCGCACAACTGATGAAAACATGAAAACTCATCACGATTGTCAGTTGCTCAAACTCAAACTCTATCGTTGGGTGGTATCCTGATGGTTGATTGTTGCAACATCCGCTCGTTTATAACTTTATAACAATAACAACAAACTCAACAAAAGAGAGGTTGAACAAAAAATAAATAAAATTTGTAAAAAAAAAAAACACCAGCACAAAGTAGGCAACCAGAATTAAAATAAAAATAAAAAATAAAAGGACAACATGAAACGGTATGTGGTAAAGAACTACAATCGCCTGTGAAAACCGCACATATGCCCAAAATAACTTCAGGAAAAACACACGCAGACGTGCACAACCGGATACAAAGAGAAAAACTATGTTTATTAAGCACAAAAGGAAGTGGATAAATAAAATTTAAAATAAAAAATTTTAAATATAATCAAACAAGAAAATTAAGATGAATAAATAGCAGTTATATACAATTTTACTTTAAACTCAATATTTGCATTAAAGAATGAAAGTAACGACCGGCAGGGCGACTATTTATATTTCGATTTTCTCTGCAATTTAAACTGTTTATTACTCGTACCTTTGTTAATGGAATTTTCAAAATTGATTAAAATTTGAAATGAAAAAAATATGAATTTGCAGGATCAGGACCAGGCGCTGATCTATCATTGGGATACCACCAAGTTACAGGTCCTGTTCTCTTATAACCATTGAAAGAATCATAAACATAACCACTAGGAATCAAGTGTCTGGCTTATACTTGGGTACTTCCTTCATTGAAAAGCTGGAGTCATCGAAATCTCATACATCAGTTCGTAGTAATTCAGTTCTTAAGATGATTTGTTTTCTATATGTTCGAAAGCTCTATGCTATGCGCATAGACATAGACATCGACATTGATGTTAATTTTATGGTAAATTATTGCACACGTTAAAGTGTTAGTTTCGTTGTTCCAGTATGAAGACGGTTCGTCAAAACATGTAACACGGAGCGACTGTGTGTAGTCCATACCTAAAACCCATAGCGCACATAAACTTTAGTGCACAACTAAGATTATAGTATGATATACAACCTTAATCCTTGATTCCCGGAATAGCCACAGTGTGGCGCTCCCATTGTTCCGATTTGAGTTCTGTTTTTTTTTTTATTAAGTTGGTACATCTGTTGTTGATATTCTCTCTAAATCTTAGCGTCATACTATAGCTTGACATTTGCAAAAGTATCCAAGATTACATTTATCTCTGTGTGTATTTCCATTACTTCTCTCGGCTGCTGAAACGCGTTCCCCGTAGTGGTTTTTTAACTCGATTGAACAGAAAGAACTCAGAGGGAGCCGAATCAGGTGAACTCAGTGGCTGTTGGATGGTATTTGTTGCATTTTTCGTCAACAAATTACGAATAATGATGGCACTGTGCAACGGTTTCTGCCCACAATTCTGGTTTCTTTCGGCGAATCGCTTCACGCAAACGTCTCATAACGCCCAAATAATACTCTTTGTATACTGTCTGGCCTTCTGGCAAAAATTCATGATGCACTACACCGTTGTAATCCATGAAAACCGTGAGCATTGCTTTCTTTTTTGACTGAAAACGACGTGGTTTTTCTGGTCTCGGCTCATTTTGTGAACGCCATTCACTTGTCTGATGTCTGGATTGCGTGTCGTGATCATAAACCCACGTCTCATCTCAATATAATGATCCTTTAGATGAATATGGGATCGAATTAATACCGCAAATCATCTCTTTTACGACGTCAACACTGTCTCTTTTTTGCATGAAATTGAGATTTTTTGGTACCAACTTTGCTGCTACACGGCGGAAACCCCAATCATTAACCAAAATATCTTGGACGGATCCAAAGGTAATATTCAAGTCCTCCGCTATCTCTCTGATGGTTAATTTACGGTTATTGACCAACATTTCTTTTACTTCATCAATGTTTTCGTCGATGGTCTGTCACTACGTTCATCATCTTCGATTGACTCACGACCACTTTTGAACCGCTCGTACCACTGGTAAACGACCGTTTTCTTTAGAGAATCGTTGCCGAAACACTTTGCCAACATTTTCAACGTTCGCGCACCATTAAATCCGTTTTTTACGCAAAATTTCATACAAGTTCGTTGTTGCAAATTTAAATTCATTTCTAAAATTGTAAAAAATCGCCAACACACACAGAGATAGATGTACTATTGGCTTCTTAACGTTTGCAAATGTCAAACTATGACACTAAGATTTAGAGGGAATTTCAATAACAGATGTACCAACTTAATAAATAAAAGTAGAACTCAAATCGGAATAATAGGAGCGCCACACGGATCTTTTTGATCAAGGTAGTATTTCGAAGGAACCTTAGTCTTCCTTTCCAGGATTTAATTAGTGCAAGATTTCAAGCCGTTTGCGTTAGATTTTGCCAAATGGAAACAAAATCAATTGCAAGATGATATCAAATAATATTGCAAAATTGTGTTCAGCAAGGCAAGCGCTTGCAGTATTAGTTTTAAAATTTACGTGAAATCGATGTGGATGATATGTGATTAAATCAGGATGTCGCTAGGTAAAAGGAGGCCCTCTGAACTGCGCCAACTACAGAGGCATCAGTCTTCCTAACATCGCTTACATGATCTTATCTGCCGTATTGCGTGAACGCCTGAAGCCGTTCGTCAACAACCTGGCAAGACCATGTCAGTGTGGCTTCAGGCCAGGAAAGTCCACCATCAACCAGATATTCACACTACGGCAGATCTTGGAGAAGACCCATGAGCTTCAGATCGATACACACCACCTATTCATCGATTTTAAGGCCGCATATGACAGCATCTATAGAAACGAGCTATGCAGAGCAATATCTAGTTTTGGCATCCCTACCAAACTCGTCCATCTGTGCAGAATGACGTTGGTGAATGCATGCTGCTCCTTCAAGGTCAGTACAGATCTCACAGAGAAATTTTATTTCAAAAAAGGATGTATACAAGGCGATGCACTGTTTTCAACATTATAACTGAAAGAATAGTGCAAAACTCCCGGCCAAACACAATAGGCAACATTTTTCAAAAGTCCATCTAATTACTTGCATACCCCGAAGATATTGGAATACTCGGAGGGAAGCAGCGTAGAGGAAGACCGAGACTCAGTTGGCACTCATAAGTGGAAGGGGAACTCAGCAAATCCATCATGCGAAACTGGAGGTAACTAGCAAAAGGCCGAGCTAGCTGGGGACGCTTGTTGACTGAGACCCAGATTCACCCCGGACTGTAACGCCATCTAATGTAAGCAAGTAAGATGCTACATGTCATACTGCAATCAAATTGTCGATCTATTCAATGAAGTTTGGCGAGGGGTCGATTTCAATACTGAAACCTATAAATTGACCATAAAACTCTTATGATAAAACTAACCTGTTGAGGTACGTAAAATAGCTTGTTTATGTAGATAGACCAGAAACGATTGAAACTTTGGACAACAATATACCGGCCAGTAACGAGTATATGGCCCCAGATTCTCGAAAATGCGACCGTCAAGATACGCTTTAAATTTGCCACCTGCGTTGCCCACATGCCCGGAATTATCTTCAAATTAATTATGTTTCGAATTAACTGAATTAATAGATCGGAAAACATGATTTATTGAGCTATAAGTACTGCTAGAACTATTGAAGAAAAGCCTGATACGACTAATCTTCGTACTGTTCCGGAGTTTAAAGTCTCAATGCTATACGATGCTAATGCATAGCCTTTCAACTATCGTATAGGTGAAAAGCCTGGTCAAATGAGTATTCTGTACCGCTAAGTACGAGTAGTACCAGTACATCCTCCAAGCTAGAGGACCAGCTGTTAAAAGGCATGTGCAATTATACCCTTACAAGTTCCTCTAGAAGCCTATTTCGGAATCGCAGCTACATTTTTGGACCTCTCAGTCATGAGGAAGATGCCGAAATGAAAAAGCCGTTCATTTTATTTGGAAAAATTCACTTGCGAAGTCTACCATAGATTGGCCGTATAGCTTAGTAAAAGACGAAGAATAGGGGAAACGTTTTCTAAAAAATCTAAGAAATTGGAAGAGAAAGGGCACACAAAAAGTAGGCTGTACTTAAGGGTGTTTAATTTTGTTCCAATAGGCATTCCCTGTAATTTAATACCTTAGACTCTTTTCTTTGGAGCTTCATTGAGTGATAAAGGCGACATGAAAATGTTGGAAAATCAAGGTTATGCGAAGTAATAGGAGAAAATTGAGCCCATTTCATCCACTTTAACGAGCGGTTTGATTATATTTCAATCAACAATTTTAAAAATCTCACTAACACACATCTTCAGGGTGAATCTAATGGAAGGCCCTGTATAAGATTTAAAAAGTCACTATATAGGCGATCAAAGGCAATTCCTGTCTTATTTCTTGATAATATAAAAAAATTCAATTTTCAATCTACAACGATATTGATGATTTCCTGTAAAACTGATCCGAATATGGCAATTTAATTTGAAATTAATCTGAGATCGCACGAAAGTTCAATAACTATTTTGCTACCATAGCAAAAACACTTCAAAGACACTTTGATTTTCCAAGAATAACCAATTTTAACTCCGATTACAGTGAATCTTTTTAAAGAAATAGCTTTTTCTATGAACCTACTGCTGTTGAATTATTTAAAACCATCGGTAAACGCAAATTGTTGCGGAAAAAATGTCGTATCTGATCAATATTGCTTGGTATAATGTTGACATTTTACCCTTAATTTTGAATAAAAGCATACTCTGAGGAAGTGTGTCAGGACTTAACATTTACACAGGCGATTTAAACTTTTAGTGTCTACATGTGTTAAGTATCTATACAGGAGAGAGCGAACTTGTAGTCAAGTAGTAGCTTAAATGGTATATTGACTTTGCTTTCGAGCTACCTTGCAATTAAAATTTAGTGTGCTGCTTTCCATTAGTACTACTTCCGGAGTTCTTCTCTCTGATTTAAGGATTTTCTATTTTTGAGTTAATACGTATGGGTTTTATTGTGAATTTTTGGTTTTTTCTTTCAATTAAAAGGCATGCTGTACAAACGATTTTTAAACTGAATATAGCCATCATCTTATAACAGACTGGCAGGGGATTGTTTCCGTATCGGATTAAAAATGGATTTGTCGTCAAAGATCTCCTATTCGTTTGTCTATCTACTTGTTTTCAGCATTTCGAATTTTTTCTTATACTTTCAACAGCATTATTATTATTTTTTTTTAACAAAATCTGCACAATGATTTGCTAGCCACGATAGAATCCTACTAATTTAACTTCTGTGTGTAGGCCCGATGTATTGTAAAACCACACTGAGCCAGATCACATAAGCAACTACAGGCCTATTTCGCTTCTGCAATTTGTGAGTACAATTTTAAAATAATTCCTCAAAAGGAGAGTTGTACTTCTTTTAAATCTAAATAAATTCTTTAATTCTGTTTGGTTATCAAAATACTAATTCAACTGAGTATACTTTTTTGGATGTTTGTGCACAAATATGTTCAAATTTAGACAGAAAATAATACCTCAGCTTTATTTATGGATAAAATTTTATGAGCTTTCGACATGGTTAACCATAATACAGGATCATCCATTTTGTTGTTCCAAAAGTTAGTTTAAATTTAACAAAATTGTGACCAAGACTTCGATCAAATTTTTATTTTTATTATATTGTTTGGACTTTGCTATTATAAATAGAATAAAACATCATTCAAATGTTCTTCACTGGAGTTCTTGCACGACTTGATTCAAACAAGGTAGTTTTCGATGTTTTTTCGTTAAATATTGGGCAATAACTCGGCCATACCTTGACGAATATTCGTTTTCAAAGCCTTACAATTTTGCGGATTGTTTGCATAAACACAATCTATTGCATAAGCCCACAAAAGGAAATCCAACTGCCAGATCACATCACCAAAACGAGAAATAAACCGTCCAGCAAACTTTTTTTTGCAATAAATCCAAAATGAGACATGTTGTATGAGATGTGGCACCGTCTTGTAAAAGCCACATGTTTCCATATTCATATCTTCGATTTAAGCAAACAACGCTTAACATTCGACTATAGCGATGAGAACTTGTACACTTTCCTCATTTTCGAAGAATTATGGGCCGATGGCAACATCCGACCAAACTGCACACCATACAGTGACTTTTTGTGGATGCAATGCTCTTTCGACAGGTACATATTGATTTTAACTTTCCGATATACGACAATTTTGTTTGCTATAGTATCTACCGAGTAAAAAAAGAGCTTCATGGCTGAAGAAAATATTATGTAAAAGTAAGTTATCAAAGCGAACCCAATCGGCGTTTATTTAACGCATTCCTTGGTATGTTGGCTTCAATTCATAAATGTAACATACGCTATAATGTGCTGTAAAACAACCCAAATGCTGTGCTTGACATGAAATCAATTGATTTGCATCTTCTTCAATACTTTAACTAACAGCAGCTATGTTTTCTGTAGAGGATGTATTTTGTTTGTGGATTGGCATAAGGACATCTGTTACAGAGTCAATCTCTTCAATTTTTTTACAATTTTACCTATAGTGCGCCTAGATGGACGATTATGTCTATGAAAATCTGCTCGTAGTGCGCGAAACCTACATACTACAAAATCACTAATTTTCACAATATTAATACATTCAACGATTGTCAAGCGATTCATATTGTAAAATAGCAAACCTTTAACTAAACACATGGGTATATTGTCTCGAATGACAGTGTGGTTTGTCGTATGTGATTGAAACAGGATTGTCAAATCCCGGCGAAGAATTGGATGATTAACTGAGAAAGCTAAGTAGAGCTACCTACCTACCTAGAAAATATATCACAGAGCGTACAAATTAAAGAAACTTGAAGTAGGATAAATTAAATTAAAATTGGTGTGCCACAACCTTCGGTACTAGGAACAATACTTTTCTTGATCTACATCAATTTGTACTCGACACTCTAAAGAGATGATGAATTGGCGTGTGTATAAGAGTCGGACAGTCTTCTAGATTTACTCTCAGATATTAATCCAGGACTAAATTCAATGATTTGTTTTCCTTCTTGTAAAATATCGCCCTATTTTTGGAAAATAAGCAAGCCTTTGTTAAGTTTACTTTATTTTATGATAAAATACTGATTGTCTCTAAATGTTTCTATTTTTATTAGATTTGTATAACTACAAGTGAATACTGTATTGTTTGAGAAATAAATTAAAAATATTTAATAAAAAAGAGGACGAACAGATAAACGTAATTATTTTTAAATAATTTTCCCGATGGCATTATATATGGAGAAAATATCATCAGCTGTATTGACTATTACACTTTGGAAAAAAAAGATTGAATTTAGTATTTTTAGAACTTGTCAGTAATTTTCATAATTAATCTAAAATAAAAACACTTATAAAAATAAAAAGGGATTTAAAGAAATGTTTGAACATTGAGAATGGGTTTGGTATTGGATTTCGCCCTCCAAAGATAATTCCATGAGCTGTGCTTGTTGTTTCAATAATTCTTGTTTTTTTTTACGAATTTAATCCTTTTAAGAATCGTAATTGAAAAATGCTTGAGGTCCTTGAAATTCTGATACCACAAAATTATTTGAATTTCTTGGTTGAATGAATTAATTTTTTTATCAATAAGAAGATCACCAAATAAGTGTCGTTTTTACGAATTATGTAATTTTGTTTTATATCCATATTTTATTCCACCACATCATTGCAAGGATAATTTTTACACTTAATTCACTTCAAAATAAAAAATTGTACAAAAAAACAAATCATACCGTATTTTAACTTTTTTGTTTTTATTTTAATTTTTATCGAATATCCACTTATGTTGCTAATAAATATCTGCTTCGATTTTGATCTATGTATTTGAAAATGACCGTAGGTATCGACGATACGATAAAAATTCTTGTTCCCACAAAACACCGAAAAACCGATCGAATCAACCGACGCAACGATATTAAACTATTTTTTTGCGGTAACCATGAACCCGACCACTACTCGTCATCATCATCATCGTCGTCTTGGTCGTCTTCGTCGTTGTCGTTGTCGTTGTCGTCATCATCATCTCCAGCTTTACTCCATCCCCAATCCACATTCATATCGTCGTGGTAGACTTCGTTGTCGTTTTCGTTACCGCGAGAACCAGTAGCAGTGGTTTATGTGGAAGGCCGTACTACCTACCAACCAACCGACCGACCGACAACCAACCCAAGGATAACTGGTTCACCTATACTATGTACTTCTTCGCATAACTTTTTCGCTTATTTTTTTTTTTGTTTTTCATTTCACTTCGTATTATTTTGACGTTTGTTGTTGTTGTGTATACCTATGTGTATGTGTGTGTTGTCCTCTGGGCTCACGCAAAAATCGCTCCAGATTTCCGATACGAAAGAAAATGAGAATAATTTCCACCCCACACCCCCGCCCATCTAGTGGTAAACAAAAAACTCACAAAAAAAAAACAACAACAAAATAACTCAACATCCCCCACTTTGCTGTTTCAAATATCTTGAGCTAAGAGAGAATACATAAACAACTTGCAACACCACCGTCATATCTATTCAGGCAGTTCTAAGTACAGCGCCTCGTCTGCTACTACTACCACAACCTCCCAGAAGAAGCAAAGTTCTTCGAATTCATAAAAAAAAAAAAAAAAAAGAACTCAGATCTCCTCAGAACCGAGGTGGGATACGTTTTCCATTGTTGTCAGATGGTCTTGTCTCGCATAGCTTTACACTCAAGCGACATTTTGCAACGAAAATGAGTGACAAAAACGAACGAGAAAAGAAAAATAAACATCAAAACAGCGCACCCCTTAAGTGAAATCATTTCTCTTCTTTTTTCCGCTCATTTTTCTTCTTTCTCGCTGGATTTTTCTTTAGCCCACATTACAAACCCCCAAACCGTAATCACCCAAGAAAACACATCTTCTCGCTCATTCGTGTACCTACCCTATACTATATAACTCAAGCATTTCCTTTTTCTTGACTTTTTCTTAAGAGATTTTTCCACAAAACGGTAAATGGTCACAGTTACATATACATAAACTCCACACCACCAAATTGAGACGAAAGGAAAAACTCTGAAACCAGAAGAGTATTCGTAAAAAGAAATGAAAAATCTCCAAACCCCCAACCCCAACGCAATTACCCCGTAAAGAGAGGAAAACGCTACCAAAGGAGTTTGAGAAATCTTCCAAGATCAAGTTACACCATCATCGGTAGTAGTGGTGGTGGTGAGAACACCTCAAAGTCACCATCCAGCATCCAGTATTAACTATCCGGCATCCTTATCCTCCTATCATTCGAAGGTATAAATATCTCTATCTCTATACACCTATTTGGAAGTTGATTCGACGAAAGACAGTGGGTGGGCGAATTTCTTAAGTTCTTTCATTCTTTCTTTCGTCCCTCTATTTTTTGTTGTTTTTTTTGCACTTTTCCTTCTCCTGAAGTTTTTCCTGTGGGAAAATCGGTGGGCTTCATCGTGGTGATGTGGTAGTGGTTAGAACTTAAGGGTTGCAAAATTGCAGAAAGTATTACCCCGAAATCCGACCAATGTGTTGTGGCTAAATATTGTGGCTGTATTCGACCATAAACGTAGAAGAGGAGTTGACTTAGATACCGAGTATTTTGAGGAACAAGAACGAAGAAGATGGAGCTAACAGAAGCGGAATAGAAAAATAAAAAAAAAATATATAAATAAAAAGAAACAGCTCATGCCAGCCCACAAATTGGTTTGAGAATCGGGTGTGAGTGTTAAGTGAATAAGATTCGAAGGATTCTCAAACATTTGCCGACGGGAAAACGGTCAATTTGAATCCTTGGTAATAAGTAGTTCAAGAAAATTGTCTTTTAGTCAAAAAATGGTCAATGGTTGAAGTTGAGGTATCCGAGAAGTTAAAAGGATTATAGTCAATGTTATGAATTATATGAGTTGCTTGAAAGACTCTCGAGAGTTGTACTTTGCATTTTTTTACGGTCAAACGGTATTCCCTGTAGATCTGTTGATGTACTGCTTAAACGTTTTTGATATACTAATCAGCTATGCCTTTTCACGCTCTCTAACTTCAGCCAGTTGCCGCCGGTAGTATAAAATTAAGGAACGTTATCTCTTTGTTTGCTTATATTTCACATTTCAATAAGCTTATCCTATCACACCCAGCATCAGAAAGCCTTTAAAATTACAGAGGAACTAAAAAGTGGCGCCCAACTTGAGGTCAATCTAAACTGAAAACAATTTCTTTTCATCAACCGTTATTCATTGCCCCCTTTACAACTTAGGTTCTCCATAATGACCACAAAGTTCTTCAAAACTCAACCACATTACAACCTAAAGGCGGAGCCAAATGAATCACCTCCAATATCTTCCCACAAAACAAACCCACAAGTTAAAGAACAGAAAAAGAAATTTTATCAAACTGTCACCGAGAAACGGGTCTACATCCTCTTCTGACACTAATGCTAAAGCACCCATAAAGTATCGCATTAGGCTCCTCCATCATATCTTCCATCGTCATATTCTTTTTCCATCTATAGATGTACATATGTACCCACTTATATACTTAGTGGTTTCCAAAGAGTGGTGCGAAGACGATACCAGAAGTGAGACGTAAAAAAAATCTGCACATTGGCGGTTTCCCTCCAATGGTGGACCACGACATCGCCACATATAAGCCACTCATAGAATTTTTGCTTAACCCTCGTCTTCCGACAATTCTTCCATCCAGGACCAAGACCACGAATTCAGGTTCCATTTCAGTATCTTTCTATTCCTTGTGAGTTTCTCTTCACCAGTTCATGCATCTGGAACTGAACAAAAAAAGAAAAGAAAAGAACTCTCTTAGTATCTTCCTCTTATCGCTTTACACAGCATTTCTTCCAGAAAAATAACAAAAACTCAGAAAAAATTAAACCTGCTTCCCCGTTTTTAGCACCCATACTACTATTGTCACTGGAAGAATTTCTTCCAACAACGTCACCAACGCAACAAAGAAATATACTAGTATATATGTATATCTCGAGTTATGGCCCTTATTATTGACATCCACCATGAGCCACCAAGCCTACCACTACGAGTACTTATTTCATGGGGAAATCGCGAGCTGTCAGGACTTTTCTCAGTTTTTCTTTTCCCTCTGTCCTTTACGCTGATTCTCTTTCCATTTACCACCCGCTGAGCTAGGCAATCGTTTCGATGAATTTTCACAATTCCCCCCAACAACCGCATATTGGAATTTTTCTTGAAGACGTTGGTTGGCCACATTTTGTCGTTGTATGTGCAATTGCTTTTAGCCAACGTGATAGGGCTGATTGTAACGGTGAGCGTGGTGAAAATGTAATTTTTTTTTCTTCGTTTTTTCTCCTTTTTTCCTGTACCTTTGTTGTACCTTTTATAATCATCCGGGATCTGTTCTTTTTTCGTCTCTAAAAAGAGAAAATAAAATTTGCTTGGAGCTCGTGCTTTGTTCATGGACAATTTAGTTTTTTGTTGAATTTTTAACAACTGTATTCATTCTGATTTGAAACTAACTACAATTTTGAAGACATAGATACGTTCTGCAGAAGATAACTTTAATATCAATTAGACCTTTAAATGTAGAATAGGTCCTTACAAATTGAAACCAAGAAGCGGTATCTATGGTCACTTGAAATGTGAGGAAGAAAAGCTTCAACGGCTTACAAAAAAAGAAAAAAAAAACTTTTATCAATCGAAAGGCCCAACAATCGAGTCATCGTGGAAGAAAGTTTGTGGAGGCGTGTACAGTAATATTTTTAAAAAACCATTTAACCAAAACGTGTCTCGTCACTAAGAATGATTTCCGGAGAAAATTAACGTTTTCTACCACTTTCGTTTCCTTGGCTACCTTGTCCTACCAGGAAGGTTTACGAGTAAAAGATCTCAAGGTTCTGAAAATCTTGTATGTCCGGATGAAGTCTCTGCCGTGATCAGGAAAGTTGTAGTTCTGGTGGATGGAAATCGGTTGATGCGGTCAAACCCACCTTCACCTGGTGATGACGAAATTTACAAATCGGATGGACGGAATTAGTGCAAACACTTTGTGAATCAACTCTTGGAATTAACTGAAATGGGGAACGTTTGCTTATGTAACGAGTTTCTTAGGATGAGCAAAATCTCGAATGGAAAAGCAAACGGGTAATAGGTCTCGTCAGGTATCTGATTATATCAACAAAGCTGCAAGTAATCTAAATCACGCAACACACCGTAGCTGGTATCGAATGGCAGATGACGCCATAAAACACGATGTTGTTTCCTTTGTTTGCTTCGAGTCGCCTGACACCGATTGCATATATTCATACGTATGTACTCGTATCCACCTCTGCTGCAAAAAAAACTTTAAACGAGATGGATGCTCACTTACCATACTTACAGTCCAGGGTGGATCTGCACTTTAGTCAACTAGCGTCTACAGCTAGCTCGATCTTTTGCTAGCTGCCTCTAGTTTCGCACGCTTAGTTGGCTGAGTTCCCCTTCCACGAGCGTGCGCCATCTGAGTCTCGGTCTTCCTCTACTGCGCTATCCTCCCGGGGCGGATTCGAAGGCTTTCGAACCGTAGAGTTGGTTTTCATCCGCTCTGCATGACCCAGCCATCTCAGTCGTTGGGTCTTCTCTCTTCTGGCTAGGTCGATGTTGCTGTACAGTCCATAGAGTTCGTCGTTGTATTCTTTCCACCACTCACCGGCAGACAGGAGAGCCAAGAGCACCCTTATCAATTTTTGATAATGTCCATGGCTCTACGCCATAGAGCAGGACTGGGATTATAAAACTCTTATACACGGTAACTTTTGTTGTTCGAAAGAGGACTTTGCTAGTCAATTACCTCCTTAATCCAAAGAAGCATTGATTGGCAGGAGTTATTCTTCATTCGATCTCAGCGCTGGTGTCGTTGTCTGAACGTATAGCAAAGCTCAGGACGACAAAGACCTTAACTACCTAAAAGTTATATATGTCGAAGGTGACGTCCTTTCGAGACGTCGGAATTGAGTTTCCTTTTTGCTCATACTTGCTCTTTACCTCGTTGACCGCTAAACCCATTGTCGGCACTTCTGTCTCAATACTTGCAAAATCGCCACCGACATTACGCTGCTTCCTTCCGATTATGGCAATATCACCGGCGTATGCGAGTAATTGGAAGGACTTTTGAAAAATTGTGCCTCTTGTGTTTGGGCGGGAGCTTTGCACTATTCTTTCAGTTGTAATGTTGAAGAAATCGCCTTAGACAGCATATCGCCATGTCTAAATCCTTTTTTGACATCAAAGGTCTCGGTGAGATGTTTACCGAATTTGATGGAGCAGCGTACATTCTCCGTTCTCATCCTGCACAGACGGACGTGTTTGACAAAGATGCCGAAACTAGACATTACTCTGTATAGCTCGTCTCTATAGATGCTTTCATACGCGGCCTTAAAATCGATGAAAGGGTGGTGTGTATCGATCTGAAGCTGATGGGTTTTCTCCAAGATCTGCCGTAGTGTGAATATTTGGTCGATGGTTGATTTTCCTGGCTTAAACCCACACTGATGTGGTCCTATCAGGTTGTTGACCAACGGCTTCAGGCGTTCACACAAAACGGCAGATAAGATCTTGCATGCGATGTTAAGAAGACTGCTGTCTCTGTAGTTGGCGCAGTTCAAAGGGTCTCCTTTCTTGAGAATCGGACAAACACTGTTAAGGTTCCGTTCATCAGGCATACATTCTTCCGACCATATTTTAAAGATGAGTTAGTGTATGCTTCTTACCAAGTCATCGCCTGCCGCTTTGAAGAGCTCCGCAGTCAGGCCGTCCGCTCCAGCATCAAGGTTTATTGGACTTAAGCTTCGATATAACTATCTTCACTTCATCCAGGTCGGGTGGACGGAATTCTTGGTCATCATCGTCCAGGTTGAAAAGTTGATTCTGTCTGACAGCGGTATTTGGTCCGTCATCCCCGTAATACAGTCTACAGAAATGGTCTTTCCAAATCATGGAATGCGGTTCATGGATGGCGGTTATGTCTGCTTTGCAGCAGTCTAGGGCAAACCAAATATATGATGGCGGTAGTAAACATAGGTTACCCACAAGGCGTTGTTTTATCTTCCCTGTTTTAGAAGGATATGTCACTAGAAATGGGTTTTCAATCAATTCCGTCAAAATTGAGGTTTTTCTCTTTACTTGAATGAGCAAGATGTCTTCATAAAATTGTCTTTCCTGCCATTTAGTAGTGCAAAGAGGGTTCGGCTTTGGGTTTGTCACGACTATGATAAAGTCAATTGTAACCTTTTTGCATTCAAAAATAACGACCCTGCTGCTTCAACCTGTCTGCAGTAGAACGGATTTCTCTGTCCTTTCGCTCATTCTGCCTGGTAGTGCCATCAGTAAGTCCACGGAGTCCAAGGAGTTTTGAGCGCTGCCGTTAGTTTGCTTTGAACTCGTTTGTCACCATCTCTCCTTCAACAACTTGGCTAGAAAACGAAAATAGCTCACATGTCTGAATCCCGGGAATGTCGAAGAAGTTCAAATAATATCGTAGCAGGATATGCCCCTGACGATGTTGTTGACTACCTATTGGGTATTACTCCACCAAATATCCCTATGGTACTTTGCCTGGATTTGTTCCATAAATCTTTTCAATGCCTTCTTAAATTTAGTCATAAACATTGGGCCTGATTGTCATTGAATAAACTGTCGTAGCCGAACTGCCGTAAACAGGCTGTTAATATGTAGAACTCTATAACTGTATAAGAATTGAGCTAAGTCACACCACAATCGACATCCTCTTGTAGTAACTTGTAACTCCACTCTGGATTGTGTCTCTTCTAAAAACTATAATTCACCTAAGATCTTGAAACATCTGACATTTTGGACGTGTGCTGACGTCAAAAATACTTTTCTTCGCTATCCGGTGTATTGTCTGGTACTGAACCCAGAATAAAAACGTTGCACCCGGTGACCAGATCCTGTTTCATTTCAGCCAGAAGTCATATCAATATCACACGTAAAATGTCACCATCTCGTACATACACACAGACACAATGTATGCAGGTATATTATTCTAAAACTTCATTTTTGTATCTAACAACTCCATTTAAAGAGTCATTTCCTTGAAGGCATTTCTCGACTTCTTAGTTCTGCTCTATTTGTGTAAGTATCTACAATTTTCATAAACCACTGCTGTGTATTGAATCAAATTTGAGACACAGTCCCAATTTTCGTTTGCCTCCTCATTCGGCCCCTTCCGTTATTATTCCTTTAACCGATTTCATCACATTCATCTGCAATGTTTGCTAGACACTTAAAGAAAATTGTCTGACAGCTTGAGCTCTATTGACAAAGGTTTTGACACAATTTTCATTTTATGTGTGTGTGTGGTGTTTGACATGCACGAGTACATGACAGAATGGGTTTTTGGGGTGTTTTTAGATGCATGCTTCTACTGCCACGGCAGTTACCTGTGTTAACACAAAACAAGTGTGTACAGTGCATGGAAGAAAATAAAGGAATGACTAAGAACTTGGGCAAACATTGTTGTCACTGCATAGTCGCACATTCGTCAGGGGTTAACTCTTTGGTTGGCTGTAGAGTGTCAGGATTCAAATCCACATAGCACACAGGACAATAATAATACGAGTAATTGTCATATCCTTAAAGGATGCTGCATTGCAACACCTTCCGGCTATTTGCAATGGAGAGCAAATGGTGAGCCCCTGTATTTGGCAGATGGAAACAGGTAAGAGCCCTTGAAGATGCGTGTTTTTAGGTTATGTTTTAATTGGCCATAAATAGCCAGATGGCCAAATGGGTAGGATTTGTTTTCTTATTCTTTTGTTTATTTTGTTGACATTTTCCTCTTTTTTTTTGTTTTTGTCTTTCCCTAGCTTTAAGCTATTTATTGTAACGGAATGTATTTGAATCCCAAATACTCGTCCATATCTCCGTACAGCATTACGTAGCTCATCTTTAAGAATATACAAGTAGAGTGGGTAAATTCTACGAGTATTAGGTGTCATTTATTCGTATGATATTGTGTTTTGGTAACTGTATGTGAATGCTAAACTGACATTTGCTTATAAGGTTTGTTTCGGTTAATTTTCCCGCATCAAAGTTTACCCTCTTCCTTGTTCTTCTCCCTTCGTTCCCTCTTTTCGTTGAGTGGGAAGACCGAGCTCTGGCGGAGGTGGAGGGCAGCCATGGTCCCATCAGCCATTGGCCCACCGACCACAGACCTCGGAAAGGACCCACATAGGTTAACGGGCGGTTATCCTCAGAGGAGGACGAGGTGGTTCGGTCGGTGAAGCCCTAAGGATGGTAGGGAGACTCACGACGAACCAGGAGCTCAGGGTGCGACAGGAGGTCCACCAAGATCACCGTTGTCGGAGCCCGTGGGCTAGACGGGAGACTCGCAACGGGCTGCATCAGACAGGACGTCTGAAAGTCATCGACGGGTGGGGACGGACGGTCCTTGTAAGCCAGACACCCCAACACGATGATGATGAGTGGGGGAGGACGATCCCTGGAGTTTATACCCCAACGACAGCCTTAGACAGAAAGGCTCCAGGAGTTCCACATCCTACAATCGAGGTGGAGACAAACGGCATCGCATCTCGAAATCGATGTGGATGCAGAAAATGTTTAAGGGGGAAGAGATGACGATCTCTTTTATAGCTACACGCCCAACGAGGGAGCTACGGAGGAGCGACAGTGGTGTGTAGGCGGACAGCCAGCATAATCGAACACATCTCAACGATGCACCAGCTGTTAAAGTCAGGTTCGATGGGTAAAGGGACGACGACCCCTTTCAAGCCAGCACCCCACCGGTGGAGCACCAAGGGAGCAGCAGGGGCTGTAGGCGGACGGCCAAGTTACGAGACAGCCTCCAACGTGGGAACATAAAAACATTAATAATAATAACAATAACAAACAGCAACAATAATATAACAATAACAAAATGATTAAAAACAAAAATCATAAAATACCAGACGGGCAGAAGGGCCCACAACATAAACAAACAAACGAAACGAAAACAAAACGAAAAAAATAAAATACGTAATTATGTAAGGAATGACCCGCCATTGGTCAGTCCCCCCATTCCCCCCAAATCTGAACGCCGATCCACCGGAGGAAGTAGGGACCCGGGGTATATTAGCACAAAGGCACATATACTTAGCTTTGTTTGGGGCGGCGGTTTAGAGAATGGCTAGACCGGGGTATAATCAGATTAGGATTATACCCACACAACCTTCCTCCTTCGTCCCAACACTCCATTGACCTTCGATCATACTTTCTTTCACCTTCGCGTTTGTTGTTGTTTTGCAATTTTGTTTAGTTCGATGGGGGAAAATTAACCGGGGATCAGCAATGAGAGAAACATTGCTTCTCGCAATTTTCAATGTAATTCCAGTGTCTAGGGAAATAGCTAGGCATAGCTAGGATCCGCAAGCTCTCATAAACTCGCTCAGCGGAGTTCCCATTTATCACTGGAAGTGGGAGAGAACTCAGTGTCTGAGGAGTTTAGAATGAGAGTAAACAATTGGAAACAATTGGAATATGAGAGAGGCCGAGTTGGACACGGGAGCACACACTAGCAAAGTTGCTAGTCGTGTAGCTGGAAGCCCCGTTGTTGGGTCCACTAGAGCTAAATGAATGTTTGAGTGAGTGTGGGTGAGAATGAGTGCGTGAATCTCGCTAGAGTTTGTGGAAGAAAAAAAGAACTGGAAGTCACTTTTGTGACGACCAGCAATAGAGAGGGTCAAGCGGAGTTTTTTTTATTGTGCGTTTTGGCAATTGCGAAAAGCAATTTTTCGTTTTTTTGAAACAATAATATAAAAAGTAGAGTAGATTTTGTTTTTTTCTAAAGTAAAATCGCGAGTTTGTTGTGGTTCTGGCGGCCCGACAGGGAAAAAGGAATAAAGGAGAAAGGAAGTGACAGGGAAACAGGAATCGCAGGAAGAAGGGATTAGGAAGACTATGTCAGAAGGGACATAGAACCGCCAGGAACTAAAGCTAAGTATAGTGCAGTGTAGTGTATAAAATCGTTTTTTTTTCTATTGTGAAAAGCGAGACTCCGGTGGGCCGCGCGTGCGCAATATCTCGCGAAAAGACGAGACACGCGACCCCTTTAATTTTTTGTTGAACGTTCGGGACTGTGGAAATAGCGGGTCACTCTATCGGCGAGTGTTCCGTTAATTTCTTTTTTTTGCAATAAATCGTCGAGCTCCAACGGAGCCTTATAACGTTTTAAACCATTGCCTTTTGTTCTTTTTTTGTCGTGATTCTTTTTGGGGAAGATTTTCATTTCTTGGTTTTTCCGTTCGGTTTCTTTTTTCCTTTCTTTCGTTGTGGTTTCGTGATTCCAAGGAAAAAATCACGTGGCGCTCAACTTCGGTTTTTTTGTGATTTTGTTGCCCAGGTCTAGCTGCCATCAAAGCGCTACCTGGAGGTTTCGGGAACTCACATCTGGAATTAGTGCGGATTCCAGAAAGTTATTTTTGATTCGACGCAACTGTGTTTGTTGCCGGGGATCAATCATAACAGTTTGACCCTTCTTGCTCAACATGTAGTGATGCGCTGCATCGACAATTTATAGAATATTGCAGCAGAAAAAAAAAATAAAATAGAATTTTATTGATTAATAAAGTTCGGTCTATGGCAATTATGAATACAATACAACATCGTTCATGTAATCACCATATCTTCTGTTGCAAATGACCATCCGAAGATCAAAATTATCGATGACTTTTTGAAGAATAAGTAAGTCAATGGCGGCAATTTCAGATTAGATGTTATGTTTGAGATCCTAAATTTTCGCCGGGTTATTGACATAGACCTTAAGGTGCGATCAGATGGTCATCCAAACTTGTCATCCGGATGACATCCTAACGTCACTATGACGTAGAATTTGTCCTAAAGTGGTCATCCCGTGTGATCGCCTGTCATCCGGCATGTCATTGAACGTGTCAAACGGATGACATACCAGATGACGAGATTTCTATGTCATCCAGATGACTGATTTGATTGACCGTGTGATCGCTTGTCATCGTACACCATGGACAAGGTCCCATGGATGACATTACTTGATTTTCCACATTGTCATCTAAAATCGGATGACATGTTTGCATCGTTGAAATAGTTACAAGTTAATTTTCGTTTTTTTTCTATGTTACTAAATAAAACACCCACAGTTTCAGGAAAAAAAAGGGCAGGAAAATGTTATTTTTCTGAGACCGTCAAACAAAGTCTGCTTTAATTGCACCTGTTCAGGTAAATCCTGTCATTTGGGATAGTGTGCGGAAGGATTACAAAATTCCGAACTCCAAAATTGATTCCTGGAAACAGGTGGCGCCAGTTTAAATATTGAGGGTGTTGACGATGTCGAGGCGCATCTTAAATGGCAAACACTTCGTAGGCCAAGAGACCGGCGAAATTACGAAAGAATCGTGGCCTCATCTAAGTGAAATGATGTTGTGGGAGTCTTCCGAAGGGACACAATCGTGTCCATCGACGTCCACATTAGAATTGGTAGATACTCGAACTTCAATTGACCTACTACATGGGATATATACATTCAGACATTACTATATTCGTTTGTTGTTCTTTCAGGAGGATGCGTACGATGATTACTTAATTTTAAATGAGTTGACGCAGTTGTCAAACCCTGAACTGTCCCTCGAAGCTGGCCAACCAGCACCAGTGCATTTTATTCCAACTTTAATACAGATTAAATTCATAGAACATTGAGCGCCATGTAATCCTACAAACTTTTGTTTTCCCTCCCCGTTTTTCTCTGCCATTTTTGCTGTTGTTTTATTTTTATTTTACTGACGTTTTCGTTTTTCGCAAACAACTAATTACAAATTGTCATCAGTGTCATTAGTTTCATGAGTGCCATTAGTGTCATCTCGTGTGATCGCCTGTCACCCGGCTATGTTATCCAGGCATGTCAACCGGGTGACAAAGCAAGCGTGTCATGCATTTTTGGACAAAATGGCACTTGGATGACCGATTGGATGACACTGTGTGATCGGGTGTCATCTAGTGATCGTACCTTTGCTCTTCAAATAACCCCACAGGAAGAAGTATTAAGGTGTCAAATCACATGACCTTCGAGGCCAGTCAACTTCTCTAACCAAAATAATGCGATCTTCAAATTTCATACACAATACACAAGTAATTTGATTGATTGGTGGCTTGCGTGACCGGTAGCGCCATCTCGTTGAAAACAGAGATCGTCCAGACCCAATTCATTCAATTTTGTAAAAATAATAGCCGTTCAACATATTACGGTACCGTTCTCCATTCACTGTGACTGTCCCTCCAGCCTCATTTTCGAAAAGGAACTGTGACTTTTTGGAGTTTCATTGGTTTTTCGTGAATCTCGTATGGGTTTTCCGGTCCCCAGAAATAAAAATTTTGTTTATTTTCGTACCCATCCATCCAAAAATGTCAAATTGTCCTGGTGATCCAACATCCATTTAACAAATCGGCGACGTCGTAGATGGTCTAAAGGCTTCAATTGTTGTGTAATTTGGAACTCATGAACTCAAATAAAGATCGCCTATAAAATTCGCCGTAAAGTATAATAAGTGAGGCCCAATTGCTGACTTCGGCGACGAATAAATGTGCCTGGCTGGTTATGAACTATTTCGCTCAAAATGGTGTTGTTTTAGCTTGTACGAACTGGCCGAGCCTGCTGATATGGAGTTCCACCCGATACCGAACCATTTTCTTCAAAACGCTTCACCATTGCATGAATTCTGATTATGTCAGGGATATTGTTAACCGAAAAATTCACAAATTTTAGGAAATTCTTCTCTTACAGCTCGCGAATTTTCATTATAAGATTGAATAACAAAAATGCGTTGTTGCGTGGTACATGACTCAATGACTAAAATTGCCAAAGATTGTATGACATCTGTTAATGAACCACAATGAACTCAGAGCTAGTATCTTCTGAAATAAAATACGTATCGCGAGCTCGAACGTCGGCACAATGACGGTCAAAATTCTCGAACTGGAATTTGTGTTACGGCAACGTCAAATCAATACAGCATTCGTTAAAACGCCAAGTGACGAAATGTCGAAAAGAGGACCCTCTGCTTGAACTTATAAGCAAGAGCGTAAAAACACGGAATTGACTAAAATAAAGATGGCTTTGTTACATAGAGCTGAGCTCCTAAATAGTATCATAAGCGTATCAAAAATCAACGACCGACTAGTGATCATAAAGAGATAACTTCACATAAAATAGGAGAAGTGCAATGTCCAAGCCCGGGCAAACTTGCACACTTTATGTTGAATGAGGTCTACTTTCACTTACGTGCGCTATCTAGGTCATCCTTTATTGTGTAGTCTCCTTAAGCTGGAGTAGAAAGTTTCCAGGCTAAGAGAATTTGCTCTAGGTGACTAAGTCATTTATGCAAGGCTATCTGCACTTTTCTTATGAAACTTATGTAGCTGGGCAGCCCATACAGTTAGTTGTTACATTTCTCCAGGGCCATAGAACATTTTAAACCGCTTTTGAAAATGTTCAAGCTTCTGTGCCGTAAACTTGGACTTGGATGATCAGTGTATTGTGAAATGAGCACACAGGTATACCACATCCAAATTAACAAAGAATTTCCGCGTTACTATTTCCTTCGCTGAGGGACGAGCGGCTAACCGATTGAACGACGAGCGATCGAGCGATGAGTGATCATTTACTGAGCAATTAGTTGCGAAATTACCATTGTCAAGTGCAGTTCGTCGTTGTCTTTTAGTTGAAAGTCGCGTTCCTATTTATAGATCTTTTATTAGATCGAGAAAACGAAGATTTGGTGTAAAACGCATACATCGATATCCAGACCGATTTTGGCAATACTGTCGTATATCAGTTGTGGCTGTACTGCCATAGAACTGGACGGCTTTGGACAGCTGAGATCAAACTTCCCGCTTTTATTTTCTCTAAGGACTTACTTCGTCGCCTATGGACTAAAATATTAAAACAGAGTTTATTACAGAGCCACGTCCCTCTGTCACTTGAAAAAACCGCAAATCTGGGCTTACGTGGCCACCGCCATACGATTTTATGTGTTTTAATTTTTTTGCGTCGCTCACGGCGTGGCCGCAGCCTAAGAGCTTGCGATTTTTTAGAGAAATCAAATCCCTAATCAGTGGAGGAGTCCTTTCATGATACCAAACCATGTGTCAAAATTCGTGGCAGTCGATAGCGCAATATTTTTTTAACTCCACTCCACTATAGTATTGTAGAATGATGCATAAGAGAGGCATAATGGAAAACATGATTTAATTTAAAAAAATAGGTCAGTTTTGGTAAAAGCAAATAAGATGGTCTTGCCATGTTCATGATAGTAAGGATATCTTGTACAAAAGGCAATAAAGACTCAAGTTCGAGGCAAGGTTCGTAGAAGAAACCGAAATTCCATACATGAAATCTGAATCCAACCGAACTGATTTGCTTAAAGGTCTCGGTGAGCGTCATCTTTTCTTAGTTTTGTTACGATGGCTACTCTCATTGTTCACCAAGGCTTTGGTATGTGCACCAGTGTCGGTCTGGCAGTGAAGATATCCTTCAGAGCTGTCAGCAATTTGTGCTTACCTTCTTTTTAGCATAACTGGGTAGACAATTATGTATGTCGTTGATGCCAAGCCAAGTTATCAAAGGAATCAACAGCAAATTTGATGGCTTTATCTGTCATCAATTCATCATCATCAGTTAATGATAGATATCACCTATGGCTGTGATACTAAACTTGTATGAAGTTTCAGTAATAGGAGCCGGCTTTCAAGTTGTGATCAGATTAGCCAGGAATTCAATTTTAATTATAATCTGTCTTATCTCTGTTTTTGACATAGTGTATAGGGTGGCCAGATAAGAACGATAGGACAAAAATGTAAAGAAAACAACAACGGTGTGAGATATAAAATTGCTGGCTTTCTTTTGAAGCTACATTCATGCCATTATGTGTAGAATAAGACATCATACAAATGGCAGCCTAGGCTTCGGTAGCTGTGCTTCAAGCTGTCGGTAGAATTTTTGTTGACTCGATCCAATATGTGCGGCGTTATTCTGGCTATGGCGTGTCGAATGTTGGCCTTGAGCTCATCCAAAGTGATTGGCTTGTTTGCTCATCAAAATTATTTGACTAAGGAGTTGACACAGTCCAGAGAAAATAATAAAGTGGTGTCAAATCGCATGATCGCAGCGGCCAATTGATGAACGCTTGGGTGGATGACACTGTCGCAAAATTTCTCCTTCACAACTTCGAGCGTTGCGTCGCTTGTATAGCATGTAGAGCATCCGTGTTGGAACCACAGCTCGGATATATCGATCTTGTCGAGTTCTGACCACAGAAAGCCGTTTAACATCGCTCTATACTGTGTCTTCTTCCTTCCATCCGTCCGATAATGCCGCCATGCCATAAACCGGACCATTCAGTCAATCTTTGTTTGGCCAAACACTTGTGGGTTGTGTTCACTCCAATAATGACAATTTTGGTTGTTGACATAGCTGCGAAGCCATAAATGGGACTCAATGATTTTTTAGCCAAAATCTAGTCTCCAGCCCCCAATTTGCGAGCTCACGGTCGTTCAGCTTCAGTTCTTGCGTCAGTAAAATCTTATATGGATATAGGCCAAGACATAAGCCGGATTGACTCTCTGTCGATGTTTAATTCAGCTGATCGGAGCCGAATCGACATCTCTGTGTCTTATTGAATATTTTGACAGCTGGATGTCATTGGTAACTTTGACAGTTGCTGAAACATACTAATTAGAAAAACTTTTAGTGCTAACTGGTTACCTTTCATAAGCCATCAGATGTCCCAAGGCCGCAGGAGTTTCACTTGACAAAGTATTTCCATCTTCTTCAAAAAGTCTTACGAGAAGCCCTGAATTGCTCTGGAATCCAAAGGATGACACGCGTTAACATCCTTGATCTGAAAATCTGAAATAGTTCCATATCCAAGGAAGGTGATATTAGGCAACGACTCTATTTTTGGTTATTTATTGTACATACCCCAGTTATGTGATTGTAGAGTAAAGCTGGCTCTTCCTTCTAGTTGTGGTCCACAGTAACAGCATTAGTAAGTTCTTAATTTTTTACAGTTAATATAAGAATGCACCAAAAAAAAGAGAAGATATAGTTGTAAACTGAAAAAGCTGAAATTCAGAAGAAACCGCCAGAATCTTTGCCGAACGCGTATCCAGAAATCTCCCAACAACTCCTATGCCACCAGCACCAACTAGCAAAGAGCAAGAGATGGAGGAAGAGCATTGATTACTCCAGAAAAAAAAGAGGCACGAAAAGGGCGCAATCGAAGATAACGAGAGTTTGTTCTCCAGGAACAATGTACAGAAGTTTTATCAGCCCTTCACACTATGAAACTCACAAACGAACATTATAGCCTTAACCTATCTAAAGTCTGTGCACTATGAGCATACATCGAACGGTTTCAACTGGTGCACTCGCTAGTATTGAAATTGAAGCTGCCAAAATATGTTTGGAGCTAAATGAGGGCAGAATCAAGCATATGCTGTCAACAAGAAACAACATTGCAGAATTGGGCAGAACGTCACAGTCGGATGCTAAAATTTAGAGATAGTACGGGACTCTGTCTACTATTCTATATTTCTATTCTACAATTCTACAATTCTATATGATCTGTGCAGCGGGATCGACCTAGTCAGAACTCGTAGTAAGAACTCGTAGAGGAAATGAACATTAATGCTCCAGCTCGTAGAGTCTTCAAATCTTAGGTGGCGCGTACAAATAAAAGGAGACCTCAATCGACTTGGAGTGCACAACTGCGGGCAATTGGATAACCGATCGGGCAAAATGATTCAGCCTCTTAAGCTTCAGTTTATCAAAAATTGACTTACTATTGTGTAAAGACGTTCTTTGTAAATACGATTAATCTTTTAGGTTCGACTGGCGTTTAACGAAACTTGTCACATGGAAACAAACCGAGACACTAAAAATTTTCAAGGACTTCTATCGTACATACATTCAACCGAAATTGTTCTTTTTGAACTCTCCCCTATTTTATTGTTGTCATTGAAAAGGAAACAACCGTCTATCAAGTGTTAGGGACAACTCTGCTACCGACAGATACTCGTGTTCCTTTTAATTACTCCAATAAAGTGACACAATCCAATTTGTGTTAAACGGCAAACCGAGGTTAATACACAAAAATCCACCAAAAGAGATTCAAACAAAAAAGTATCCAAATAAAAAGGACACCATGTACCACATGTGTTCCACATTGTTGTCCGGTATAACTTTTTATTTCTCCCCCAAAATTCTATTTTTTTTTTTTCCACTCAACATATGTCCTTCCCCCAAATCGAGACTGTAAGGACACATAGATACATTACAAATTGGCTCAATTGCAATTTTATGTCACGCTCAAGGATCCTAACGAACCAAACCGATAGTCTCTAACTCGCCTTTGGGCTAAAAGAATTCTTTGTATTCATGAAATTTGTGTTCGTGTCAAAGCTAGAAACACGCACCTATGTACACTACACATATGTATTTATGCATCTGTGTCGATTTAGCTCGGAAGAACTGCGGAAGCGGATATTGGGGGGTACTATAGCACAAAATTGTATTACACCTCAGAGTATCTGTGGCAGCTGGGAAAGTAGCGAAAGTGGCATTGGTTGGGTTGGTTGCTCGGTTAAGTGGTGATCCTATGTTCTTCTCCTTCTTTTTTTTTATTATTATCTTTAGTCTTACCCTTATCCATATCCATCGTCCGCTTAATTGAATGGGTCATCCAATTCAAAGGGCGACGTTCCGAAGGCCATTGAAATGGAACCGGAAAACGATAAGAATGACAACGGTCAACTTTTTTATTGGTTCCAATGATGGCAATCATGATGATGATGATGATGATGATGATGATGATGATGATCCGTGCTCTGGAGAAGCACCTTGTGTCACCCTAATGCGAAAAAGAAAAATCGTATTCAATGCACGACCACACTTTGTCCTTTTTTAATTTTGTCTTTAATGCAGTGAGGAACGAGAAACCCCTTTTTGGAACAGTTTCCCTTCGTTTCATTCGTTTTTTTAGTTATTTATCCATTTTGCACATGTGTCGGGATCAAATGGGTTTTGCTACCATCCGGATTCTTCGGGAGGATGTTAAAATTATTTAACTGCGACGAAGTTCGACGTCTCACAGAATTCGTCTTTCCCCCCACATGTGGCCTAATGGTACAAGTTTTACAAAACCAAAAGAGTATCTGTATTGCTGGGTATTGGCTATAACTATGACTATGACTACGACTACGACTACGACTACCCTTGTCCCGGTGTCGTTTTCGTGCAAATTTTTTTCCCTTCGTCCTCTTTTTATCGAGTCAACTTAAATTTACTACCTTTAGCAAAGCGGATAAGGGGGTGGATATAATTTGTTCGGCCCATTAGATCCTTTGGTGGCAGAGACAGAGAAGTGAAGTAACATTTGTACAGTGGTTACAGCTCCCATGTGTGTTGTAATCGTGAGACGCTTCCTGGTTCTAAGTTGGCTTTTTTACGAAGCTAATATCGTTTGATCCACGAGTTTATGGGTTTTGGGGGTGATAGATAGAAAATCGCGATTTTTTTTGTATTGTTTAACCCCCGTTCTGATGTAATTGAGAATCACGTTTGGTTTGGCTAACGTTAACTTCGAGGAACAATATGTTTTGACATAAAAACGAAATTTCGGATACTGAGGGTGAGTATTGGTCCGCACCCTTGTACTGTTTTTTCACAGTTATTTGACTATTCATATTCTATTCATACATCAAGCTGAGCACACCGATATAATTGGCTCTAGATTTATTGTGCCGGAGAATGGTGTTTATATTTTTTAACTAAAACTATGCAATTCGAATGCAAATTTATGATGTACTGGAGAAAAGTGAGCGGGCTCGTTTCGAAAGTAGATTGATTTCAAGACCAAAACCACTAAAGAAATATTTCTAAATTAAATCTTCTTAGAAAATGTGAATAGCTATTCCTGGGACTAAAGGGTTTTTTTTTTTATAAATTTATCAAGCTCTGTGATCTTCACAAAGCAGATATCATTTAGATCTTGTAAAGGGAGCGGATTTCATTTCGAAACATACCAAGGCTGGACTGTCCCAAAAGAAATCCTAAATAATATTCTTTTCTTCTAGATTTTTGCAGTTCTAGCAGAGGTCGTTACGAAACAGTGTCCCGTGACTATGTGTCTGAATTTTGAGATATCTCTTCTCCTGAGGTTGATCAACTCCCTTGATCGAGTAAATCTAAACGCCTCAGAGAAATATCGATAAGTCCACCTAAGGCTGGTCTTTTAGAGCGCTTGAATGAATGTCATTTGTTTGGCAAAGAACATTTATGTTAATTTGACATACTCGTATTGCTGACAGATACGCAGCAGTTTCTTACCACTTTCGAATTAATGCTGTTAGTAGTTAGAAAAGTGATCACTGTGTACTGTGCATTGCAAGTTCCAGCTGAGCATCGCAGCACCCTAATAGAAGGTAACATTATTTGTGAGTAGATTTAGGGAATTGTGCATGCAGAGGTTCTAAGAGAAGAGCCTGGCATGTGCTCTTGGCAATAGAATTGGTCTCACGACAGTGGTGTAGATATTGTTAAAAGAATTTATTTGTAGACACCGTTTGAAGCCTACATCCTTTTTGCACGGGTATGATACATATATTGTACGAATATATATAAAAATAGCAATAATTTCCTTCCATCTTCGTTTGCTCTATGGGGTGAAAATTAGATACTTTTCACTCAGCTAGGTGGAAAGTTGCAATGAATCTTGATTTTATTTGTGAAGCTACAGTTACGTGTTCAAGAGGTGAGTACGTCCTAAGAATACAGAAAGTTGGAGTGTCTGTTGATGTTTGACCAACGCAGAAGGTGTAATGTCATCTGGATAAAGCTATCCCACCTCGTCCCGCAACATCTAATTCGCTGAGCCACTTACTGATGAATATGTTCAATAAAAGAGGAGCCATCAATGTACCAATGATAGCATTTATAACTCTGCTAATAAATAAGAAGTATAAGGCTGTCCATCGACGTCCGGTTATCGAAGAGCGTTAATGAAGGAGAAATATCAAGGAACACAATTGTATGTGACTAAAACCATTTTCATCACACTCATTACCACCTAGCAGTGCAGCATTTAGCTCAGCTAATCGACGGTGAATCAAATCCTTAAAGAAAACAACGAGTTCCAAATCGATTAGCATTGACTTGAACGTCTCATATGATAATACGCATGGGACCGAGCTTAGGTTGTTCAATAAGTTCTGCGGTTTTTGTAGGGTTAAGGTTAAACATAAATTTGCTGTATAAAAGCGGCAGGTGATGACGTGGTAAGGAGCATACACCAACTCATCTGTAAAATATGGTCGGACGAATGTATGCCCGATGAATGGAACATCACATTGTTTGCCCGATCCTTAAGAAAGGAGACCCTCTGAACTGCGCCAACTACAGGGGATTCAGTCTTCTAAACATCGCATACATGATCTTATCTGCCGTATAGCGTGAACGCCTGAAGCCGTTCGTCAACAACCTGATAGGTCCTAATCAGTGTGGCCTCAGGCCAGGAAAGTGCATCATCGACCAAATAATTATACTAGGACAGATCTTGGAGAAAACCCATGAGCTTCGATATACTCCTACACCACCTATTTCTCGATTTTAAGGCCGCATATGACAGCATCTATAGAGACGAGCTATAGTATACAGAGCAATGTCTAGTTTCGGCATCCCTGCCAAACTCGTCCGTCTGTGCAGGATGACGATGGACAATGCACGCTGCTCCATCAAGGACCTTTGATGTCCAGAAAGGATTTAGTCATGGCGATGCGCTGTCATGCGATTTTTTCAACATCATACTTGAAAGAATAGTGCAAAACTCTCGAGCAAACACGAGAGGCATAATTTTTCAAAAGTCCGTCCAACTACTCGCATACGCCGACGATATTGACATAATCGGGAGAAAGCAGGGTGATGTCAGTGGCGCCTTTGCAAGTATTGAAACGGAAGCAGCGAAAATGGGCTTAGCGGTCAGTGAGGGCAAGACCAAGTGTATATGCTGTGAAGCAATAAGGATACTGAACACCGACGTCTCGGACAGGTATAACTTTGAGGTAATTAAGGACTTTGTCTCCGCTATGAATTCAGATAACGACACCAGCGCTGAGATCAAACGAAGAATGACGCTTGCCAATCGCTGCCTCTTTGGACTAAGAAGTCAATTGACTAGCAAAGCCCTCTCTCGAACAACAAAAGATACCCTCCATTAGACCTTAATAATCCCAGTCCTGCTCTATAGCACAAGAGGCATGGACATTATCAAAAATGGATGATAGTGCTCTTGGCTGCTTCGAGAGGAATATTCTTCGGTCCCGTCTGCATTGACGGTGAGTGGAGAGAGAAGATCTAACGACGAACTGTATGGACTGTGCAGCGACATCGACCTAACCAGAAGAGTGAAGATCCAAGGACTAAGATGGGTGGGTCATGTAGGGAGAATAAACACCAGTGCTCCGGTCCGAAAGGTATTTGAATCCGCCTTCGAGGGACAGCGCAATAGAGGACGACCGAGACTCAGATGCCGCACGCATGTGGAAGGGGACCTTAGGCAACTTAACGTGCTAAACTTGAGGCAGCTAGCCAAAGATGAAGCTAGCTGGAGACGCTTGTTTTGAAACCCAAGTCCACCCCGGACTGTAGCCTTCCGTCCGTGCTGTTTTGGAGAGAGTGGGACAGATAGGAAGGAAAGCGCGAGGTCTGGATAGTACTGTGGGGGCTGCATCTGTTTTGTCACTAAAGCTGTGTGTGGTCTAGCGTTGTCATAATAGAAATGAACGGCCTTCTTGTTCGCCAATTCTGGTCGTTTTTTTTACTGACTATTTCAAAGTATCGAGCTGAGAGCAATATTTAATGGCATTTATTGTCCGATTGCATATAAACAACCTCGCCAATCCCACTCAAAAATTTGTTTATCGACTGAATGGAGTGCGTCACCATGGGCGCACCATGACCTCTTACGCGGAATGTTGTTGCAAGCCACCCATTTTTCGTCCCCCGTAACTACTCTTTTCAAGAAATCTTCAAGCGAGTTCCATAAAAACAAAGACTCACAGACCATTATGCAATCCATAATGTTTTTTTTCATTGAGTTCGTGAGGAACCCACGATTCCACCTTTTTCGACATTAGAAGCCTTTTCAGGCTTTGCAAAACGGTTGTATGAGCGATGTTAAATCGCTGAGAGACCTCACGTGTCGTAAAATGTCTGTCAAAGCTAACTGCAGCCAAGATTTGATCATCGTTTGGGGTGGGCAGACGTCTAGAACGAACTACATCAGCAAGGTCTGTATTTCCTGCACGAAAGCGTGTAAACCAACGCTGACAAGTGTAAGTGCTTATAGCCGAATCTCCATATACGCTGTAAATCTGCCTTTGTGACTCTGTCGTTTTGACAGGCAATATATGCCGGAAATTCCCTTTTTTTGAGCACTTAAAACACCTCAGCCCTCTCAATTAAAATAAACAACGAAAATTTTATAATGGTATACATGGAAATTTTCTAAAACGATAAACACTACTATAACAGGATCTGCCGGAGTGTGAAAATTTAGCCAGCTGCGAACTTACTGATAGGACTCAATAAAGGTGTTGACGAACGGGTTCCGACATTCCCTCAACATAAAAGATCAGATCTTGGACGTTGTGTTGAAGAGATTTGTGCCTCTATAGTTCGCGCATTTTTTGTGGATCCAGCAAACAATGCTTAAATTTCCTTCTGACCAAATCAGAGAAATTTATTTCAAACCGCTTTGAATACCTCGGGCAGTAAACTATCAGGCCCGGCAGTTTTGATGGTTTTTAGCTTCAATGTTGGTCAGGTGGACGGAAGTCTAAGTTTAGGAGTAATGGCCGATTTTGCCTAACAGCAGAGTGTTGAACTTTTTCGCCGATATACATCCTCCAGCATAAGTTTCTCCAGCACCGATTTAATTGAGTACCTACAAAGTTCAAATTCTCAATATCTTTAATCGCTTGGTTGTCTTGCATCTTTTTCTTTTCTGGTGAAGCCGATGATCTTCCCGTCTATTTTGCTATAGGGCATCATGAACTGTTCTCGTCGTTGTTACAGCATCGCTTTGTACCTACGTATTTTGTTTGGCTGCAAGTGGATGCCAGTTTTCTTCATAAAATCAGGAATTTCTGGGTAGGAGTCGGGTGAAAAGTAGCACATCATTTGCGGCGACATTGATGGCACATTGGCAATATCGCTACTGGCCTTCCGTACTTAATGCTGGCGAGATAGGTGCTGTTCAGAGATTTCGGGATACGCGTTTAGCAAAAATTACGCCGGTCTCTTGCGCTTGTAGCTTTTGCAGCCCAAAAGCGCTTCCTTATTCTTAAAATTAGTTAAATGAGCACAAGATTTTCACATTCCTCTGAAGTCATTATCTCGTTAACTCACTCATTTTGCAACAGATCTTCATAGATACCCACAAGTGCAGGTATACAAACTAAACAGAAAGTTAAATAATGTTTTTTATTTATTTCATTGTTTTCCTTTTTTCTTATTCACACTCTTGAACACTTTAAGCAATTAAATTTTCGAAACAGAGTGGAAAATACTTCTACGACACAAATGGTATCCACTTAAAAAATAAATTACAATAATTAATATTTGTGAGGCGAAAAATCACTCACCCACTCATACTCACATTCTGCTAGTATTGTGGCAAGGCGGTATCACTTCTGGAACACTCGCATCCCGTCAGATTCAATCACAATCACTCTCTTCCATTTGGGTAAACTTTGACGTACGGTAGGCAAACAATTAAACCCCTTTTTACTATCCTTACATCCACTTCCTCCGCCCAAGTCCTTGGGCATGTGCGTAATTATATCTCTCAATGTGTATGCTCAGATACTTTTTTTTTTTCTTCTTTATCTACATCGACCTTTTTGTCCCAAAATAAGCAAAAATAAAATCTGGCTAAAAAGTTCACCTTTTCATATCCTTGCTCTTAGCGTTTGAGTAAACAACAACAGAAACATGAGCACGACATACGCATAGGCATAGGCATAGAGCTATACAAAAATAAAAATCGTTTGATGCCACCAGGATAATGTGTTGTAATGTAAGATCTTACATATAATAATGGATGTACCATTACCTGTAATTTGTTTAAATTACAATAAAAAATCAGAAAGAAAAAACAAAATATGAACGCATGCCACTTCCTCTGGCTCTTTATCCTTTTGACATGGATGAGCAACTGGAAAAGGATACATTTTTCCCATACTCGTACAGAAAAACAGAAGAAAAAAATGATTTGTCGTAATTAGCATTATGACGAAGGAGCAGACAAAGGATTGTTTTTTTTTTACATATATGAACATGTGTCTATATATGTTTTTAATTTAGCAAAAATATTTAAAAACAAAAAAAAGGTTAGCGAACGAATTTTTGATGTTTACATGGCTTGATCAAAGAAACTGAATCTTGTGCTGAAATTAGAAATCGTACGTACGTGTATCATTTGCAACAAATGGTAGCTTACTTGTTTCTGATTTAGACGACGAATGACGAGATCCTTTATTAACAACTTTGGCTAATGCCTCTTTTAGGCCGAGACCAGCAAAATGACCGAAATAAAGTATTTAAACCATTTTCTTACTCGTAGGCTTTTCGGCCAATCCATTTATACCCACAGGTCTTAGAGGTGTCTCAGGAAGCCCCAATTAGTGGGGACGTATTAAAATATATAGAAATTTCTTCCTCTTCAAAATGTATTTGGCCTAAGAAAGCTGTTCAATCCCTTTCCCCTCCTCCTCTTGTTGAATTATCATAACTAGGAAGTGTGGGCTAAAAAATTTCAATCTCCTTCTTGGTAATCGTTGCACAGCAGGATAGTCCTTAGCAGGACAATAGAGGACGGAAGCGATTTTGATAATATCTCCAGATTAAATCAATGATGGCGTCTAGAGATTCTAATGACTAAGTATCGTGGTTGGGTGCTGTAGAAATCGGGTAGGCACTGAGAGATGTCAACTTTGCGATATCCAGTGTCGCAACTATCTTCTACACAGCAGTTGTGCTTTTAATACATCCACGTGGTATCCGCCGGGTACAGGTCAGTGTCCATCCGGACTAGACCTGCTAATCTTATAAATGCGAGTGCTGACCAGCAGACAAAAATAGCAGCACTATAAACGGAACAGTGGATGAATTCCCCAGATGGAATCAACGGTGGAAACAATCCCGAAACAAATGAGACCTTACCCGGGCTACTCCAACATATTGTGAGCCCAGGCCGGTAAGGATTCCCGAGACTAAGTCAGGATCTTGAAAAAATAATGGTTGTGGAAGAGCCCTTAGTGGACCAACGGTAGCACTCATATCCCAGAACGGTTTACTGGCTTTCGATCTAACTGACTCCTCGTCCTAGGGGTACCAAAAAATGGAACTGGCCCTCCAGGTTGGGTGTTGTGCTATTGGGGTAACTTACGAAGTAACAACAAGCCTCGGATGAGGACAGATCTACTGTTGACAATCCATGCAAACGAATTAAGGACAACGAATTTCGGATACGCACATGGAATTTTAAGTCCCTTAAGAGGCCACGAGCAGCCGAACAATTAGCGGGGGCCCTAGACTGTTCTAAAGCAGACATATCCGCCATCCAAGAAATGTGATGGCATGGGCCAGAAAAAAACAGTATGAAAAACCAGCGCCTATTTGGATGCGGATTTGTTGTTGGAGGCAGACTTAGGCAAGAAGTCTTGAGTTTCCAGAATGTGAACGGGTGCATCGTAGCAACTTGCATCAAGGCCTACCATTAGGCTAACCAACATTAGCCTCATATGCCCGCACGCCCCTACAGAGGAGAAAGAAGAAGACACCAAAGATGCCTTATATGACCTCTTGAACAAGGCAATGTCCCAGCTATGACATTACAATTGTCCTTGGCGATTTTAATGCAAATCTAGGAAGACAAGGCATATCGGAAGATATAGCCTACACGACACCACCTCCGATAACGGATTCAGGTAAATCGACTTTGCGGCGGGACTAAATATTGTCGTAGCTAGCACCGTCACCCAGATTGACCACAATACGATCGATGAAAGACACTCCTCCAGTATTATGGATGTCCGAACGTTCGGAGGAGCCACCATCGACGTGAGAAATTTCGACATCAGACGGCAAGACAATCGCAAGAGATCACCAAATCCTATTCTGATCGAGTCTCTCTTAATCTCTTAAGAGGTCCAATACCGCCAGCATCAAACATCGAAAACCATTGGAAACACTGCACAAACGCCATCAGAGATGCCGCTTCTGCTAAGCCGGTTTGATGACGAATGCCGGCAAGCACATGCAGCTAAGCAAGATGCATATAAAGTGGTGCTGAATAGGAAGACTAGAGCTGCTTATGACCTATATGAGCAGAAGAGGAGAGACGAACACCGGCTTCTCAGGAGGAAAAAGAAAAAGCATGAGAAGGGGAGGGAGGAAATTGAGAGATGCTACTCCAGGAATGAGATTCGGAAGTTTTACCAAAATGTAAAAAAACACTAACAAGGGAACATCGTGGTAGAGTCACAGTCGATGCTGAGGATCATTTCTGTGGACTATACAACGGCTATGACGAGACAGATATCGCTGTCAGGCAGAATGAACCTTTCAACCTGGACGATGTAGACCAACAATACCGTCCACCTGATCTGGATGAAGTCGAGTTACTTTCGTGTGCTCCCGACTGATTGCTTCTAGAAGCCCAATGCAGGCAGCCGCCTGAATTTAAGTGAAGTTTGAGAGCCGATAGTGATTTCATTAGGCTCTCCACTAAGTGACGAATGTCAAGGTAAATCACACAAACTGCTGTATAAAGCTAATGTATTACAGTCGCTTTGAACACTTAATTAGTGCTGAACGCGTTGTTCCATAAGCCGAAACCTACATTGGCCATTTTAATAGCTCCTTGATGTTCTGATTTTAGTTTGTCAGCCAAAGCTTAGCTCCACCAATCTCTGATTACTTGAAGATGCGGCCGCTTCCTCGTTAAATAAGAGAATAAACCTTGTCTTCAAGGATTTGACTCCTGGAAACAAATCTAATTTTCACCAGTAGCAATGCGCTGTTGGGCCTTTTCTTACAACCAAGCGGAAATCACCCAGGAGTCCGCCACAAGCAGTTAAGTGAGTTTTGAAAGAATACTGCGGATTTTGAAACAAATTGGAGTTTTAGCTTTTTCATAGTACTCCGTTGTACATATTACATGAGCTGCTTATTAACATACTTTGATGACACTACAGTTCGTGATGAACATTGACCTTTCCACTAGTTATCCTATTTGGGAGCCTAATTGCCGCCTAAGACTATTTCAAAATCTTCTTTCAACCGTTGACAGATTTCTAAGGATTTGTAGCACCTAAGAACTTTGTGAAAAGAAGCAATGTTTTTTGCCTCGATGAACTAAGGGCAACTGTGTAAGGACATTTTGTCTGCCGAGTTCATATAAGCAATCCTCTCATAGTTTTTTCCTCCTCCCTGAGTGCACATCAGAATTATGTTGTGAAGCTCAGCCTTGCTGTGAGAATGGTGTTCGTTTTGTCTTAAGCTTAAAATTTACTGTTTTTTTGTCACCACTACATATTAATCTAAAAATTTGCTTTATTCTTGCTCGCTACAGCTGCCACATAGTACTTACTTTTACTTGGCCTCTCTGAATCTTGAAGTCGTTGACTTCTCTTCTCTATTGCTGTTGTCACCAAAAGTTGAAGCGTCCATATACGAGATCGTTGGACACGACATATTGCTTTTGCTGTCGTGAGGAAAAATTCCCTATTTTAGTCCTCAATAGCGGATATGAGAGCTGCCAAAGGATAATCAAGAACTTCTCTAATGTATAATCATTCCATTTTCTTTAAATACTACGTAAATTTAAGATTCCTTGTATGGCTGTTGTTTGAATATTTCGAAGTAGCTTCTATAAGATGTCCGCTGTCCTTTCTACGGATGTCATCGTTGATTTCTTTGGGGAAATTCGTCAGCCAGATGTCTTATCTGAAAAAAATTTTGAAGATAGCAATATCTAGGCTGAAGTTCAACAAAGCTGCTGAAGCGGACGGCCTGACTGCCGAACTCTACAAAGCGGCAGGTTATAACTTGGTAAGGAGCGTACACCAACTCTTCTCTAAAATACGGTCGGACGAAAGTATGCCCGATGAATGGAACATCAGCATTATTTTTCCGATCATAAAAGCAGACCCCCTGAACTGCGCCAACTACAGGGGAAAATAAACCACCTACCAAATATACACACTAAGGCAGAATCCTCCTATTTATCGATTTTAAGACCGCTATGCAGAGCAATGTCTAATTTTGGCATCCTTTCGTCCGTCTGCGCAGGATGATGATGGAGAATGCATGCGGCGTTTGGACATGCATAAATCTAAAAGCCTGATAAACTGTGACATGTATTAGGGTGACTGCTGCAGACAACAGAAGCAGCGTATATTTGAGTTCGGATTGTTTTTAGCATCATAAAAAGAAGGAAAAGGTCTTAAGCCCTCAACATTAGGGCGAACGTTTGTAACAATTCGTATCAAGGCTTAACTCGCCAAGACTTTGGCTTACTGACTATGTTATGTGACGGAGCATTTCTGTAACACAGTTTACTCACCTTAACATTCAGAGAGTTACACGGTCATAAGACAGTTAACTAAATTGATCAGGTTGAAAGTACCTAGTTTTAGCAATTCGATACGATATCGTCTATGAATGTCTCAAACATTAAACACCCAAGAAATATTATGAGGAGAACATTAGTTGAATAAATGCGATTGCAACAAAGCGCCAGAACATTTGTCGATCGCTTATTCCGCAACCTCTCGACAACGCCCTTACAACCTGCATTAAGTGCTGGAGATCAGAGGTATCGATGCCAGGAGATGCTAACTTATATGCAGGATTTACACTACCATTCTGGCTTGATGAATATAAGAGGCAAGCACATCCAATTAAACAACTTGTCTATGAAATGGGTCGTATGCCCTAAGTACAAAGCAGATAGAACGAACGTCTACTTATACGACGAAAGAGAATAAGAAACTAGTGTTTGAAGAAATGTAGAGTCGCTGTTCCAGTAACAATATTCGGTAGTTTCACCCAGAAAAAAAAACAACATATCAAACCAACAAGACTCGAACAGAAACACTAATAAAAAAGACACATTTGATGCTTTGCTTTGGCTTTTGTTTAAATTGTGTACCTCCGCAGCCATACAAAAAACTTACCAGTTATAGCCTAACACACTGTGATAAGAAGCGGAACCCATTAAACCCATTTGAACAGTAGTTGTTTTAGCTCTGGTCAAAATCACTTCAGAACACATATACGCAACCAGAGTTATTACACAACTTGACTTACCTCCATACTCCCACCTTTAAGTTCATTAAAAATAGATTCAAGAAAATCATTTTCACTGAATAGAATTCCCATCCTCTTATCCTTTACAATATATTTTCAAAAAAAAAAATAAAAAATTTAAAACAACAGAAAATATGTAAAATTTCAAATTTCCTCACATGGCTGCACATGTGTGAAAGTTCCCAGTCGAGGAACTTCAGAGAGTAGAACATCTCTAGAGTTATCCCATCTCTTTCCCCATAGATCCTTACCAACCACTCTCATCCTCCGCATGCATCCATCTTACACTTAACTCCAGAGAAATCAGGTGGCATCTCATAAAATGTAATGTTAAGTGATACACTACAACATCCATACAACATGAGTTTTAAGTGTATAAAAATCCCATCAGGACTTTCATGTCCACTTCCAGTTAGTTCAGTTTGGGTCGGTTCTATAAAGTCCACCCTTCTTTTTGGCCTCGTATCCGTACATTTGCATTTAACCCTTCTTTTTTTTTTTGTGTACCCGAGTCTCTGAATCTAAAGTGCTGGAAAGTAAAGTCGTCTTTAAAAAATAAAAATAGGTATAGAAACAAAAAAAAAAAAAAAAAAACAAATCCCAACTTACTCACATTTGCATGTATGAGTATTCGTATAAGCCCACATATAAATATCTCCGACTATTACTCATGCAGGACGACGAAAGTCCTTTTCATCACAAAGAAGTTTTTGAAATTCTAAATAAATCCTATGAATAGTGGGTTACAGAAGTAGGTAGATATTCCTATCTGTAAAAATAGCTTCAGCACAGTATCATCCCAGTACTACAATATAACAAAAAAAAAAAAACGAGAAACCAAGTAAAAAGATAAAAAAAAAAAATAAAAATAAAAAGATGCGAAAACTTTTGCTCGTCCTTTCATCAGAGTCGTTCATCCATTCGTTCGGTCTAAGGATGAACCCCATGATGACGACCCACATTATCGTTATACAATAAATATGCAAAACTACAAGAAACACTGACGGTATGGGAAGGACAGGGATAAAAAGGATAGAACCCTTTTTTTCTACTCCTTATTTCTGAGTTTCATAAAATACTATAGAATGGTAACGGAAGAGTTCAAAAGGATATCCTTAAGCGAAGTGCAACATAGAGTTGTGTTTGATTTGGCCACCTCTTGGTCGATCCCCTTTTCACTTTTCACGTCTACCACCGTCTACCGTCGCATCGTCCAGCGACCAACCAGCTATCCACCAGATTGCATATGGAAATGACGTTAAAAGCATCCAGAAACTTTTGTTTTGTCTTCTTCAACACAGTATCCTGTTCGTGGCAATGACTGTAGCAGCAGCTGGAAAGTCCTTTTGGGTGGCCAAATTGAAGTCTTAACTCTGGGTACTCTAGATTGGTCAGGCAAAAAAAAAACGGAGCAATTGAAATAAAATAAATCTCCACTCCAGCAACAAAGTTGCAAAGTTTCTCAAACAAACTAACAATCGTACGAACACACAGATCTTCAGGCAAGATACTCGTAGAAAGGACGTGTATTTTATTTTATTTTATCTTTTATTTCTGCGAACTGAATTTTGTATATAGTAGTACAAGAAACGTAAATAGCGGGACATTAAATATGCATTTCCATTGGATAGATGGTAAAGGCGGTGTAGTGTGCCAGTGCCAGTGCCAGTGACACAGGAGCTCAGCAAACGATGCGATAGGACATAGGGGTGCGGACACCCGCACAAAAAAAAAAAAAAAGATTCAAATACGAAGAGTGCGACTGACTGCACACATTTACACATTAAAACGCTCGTTTCTACTCAACGAACCAAGCGTCTATCGAAATTCAGAAACGTAAACCTGATGACAGACATGTTTTTAACCAAACGACAGACAAATTGACGATGACGATGATCGTAAGGGGTTAAATCGGCAAGGGCGTTGAAAAAGTTTATCCTGTCCTATTGAAATACATACTACTAGAGAGCAACTATTCCAATAGAAATGCTGCGGGTGTTTCTGAAAAACGACAATGAACGTTTAAAAAAAGGATCCGACCAACAAGAAGTTTTCTACAATATTTACATAAATTTAGCCTTCGAAGAGACCAGAATAGACTATGCGTATCAGATATTATTCTTCTTCCAAAATTGCTAAATAAATGGTTGTTTCTGATGCCCGAGTAGCAGGAAAGAGTTAAGTTTGAAGTTCAATCCTGCCAAAGTGTTTAAGGATTTTTGGTTCCGAAATCTGCTACTTCATTATCTCGGCCATATTTTGTACCTAAGATTGTAAAGAATCCGAATTTACTTCATTATCATCTAAAGAACAATTTTGTTTATTTATTGCTATTTTAAAAGTTTCTTCTTTGTGATTCTCATAGTACTATGTAGGGTCGCTGAAAGTCAACCTGAAAGTGGAAGTGCAAGCCGAGATGGACAACGCGGTGTCAAAAAACGTTTGTTTGTTTTTATTTTACTTTGAAAACAAATTGTCTTTGTATTTCAATTTTTTTTTTATATTTTTCAGGAAATACATACAACTTATTTTATTTACAAAAACAGGAAAAGTAAATAAATAAACAGAAACATTTGTTGCATGATTTTCTTTGGTTCATCCATTTAATAATTCACACTTTCACAGTTTACGAGTACGTTTGACAATATTTTTATTTTATGACAAGGTCAGCGAAATTTTTTATGAAACACAATTTTCACTTAAATCACAACCTGACTGAAATTTAAGAGTAACATTTTTTGCTTTAAAATCCAGTCCACTATCCCACGAAATGTCACGTAGCATTGCAGTCAATTTTCTAGGGCTCGACCAATAAGAATTGTTTGACTAACTCTTGCCTAGAATTTGGAACGCACTCACTTAAATCTGTCAAAACAATTGTCAGATAGCCAACTGTCAGTGTAATTTTTATTCGGTAGTTTTTGCAATTTTACAGAGATGAAATTTTAGAACTTTTTTCCAAAATTATGGTTCTGTGCGTCAGTCTTATAGACCACTTCCATGAATTACACCTGACATAAGTAACTATCTGACTATTCGACGTATTGTTTTAACGCAACGTTTTTTTTATACAATACAGGGGCACCGAGATGCATAAGAAGAGTATGTAGGAACTGAAGGGAATTTTGCATCAGGAGAGTGTTGAAAAAGATCCAAATTTATCAATTCGACGTCGCTCACAACAGCTTGGTCTTTGTCCGCCAGCTTTATGGAAAATAGTGTTTGCCTTCGCGAGCCGGTTTTAACTGCCTGAAGGGTTGACTCAAAAAAAAATCAGTCACAACACAAAATAAAAATAAATAAATTCTGATTCCCGAGAGGTTTTCTTTTTGTAGTGAATTCGTTCTTCTTGATTCAGATTGTCCGCTAAAACTTTTCTTCTAGACAACAAACTCCTGCCCTGCAAACCTCGGTTTTTCTTCTCAAAGTTCCCGTATCTTCTTCGACCGTTTTTCTTAATTTTGCTATGGGCTGGGGAGGTCTAAACGACCGTAACGACTTCTCCTCTCCTCTCCTCTCGACCGCTTCCTTTAGCTCCTCCATAAGATGGGTCTCCTCGCTGACTGATATAAAACAGCGCTTTGACTTATTGTTTCTGTATTGTTCGTGGATTTGAACATTACCATCGATTGTCAGTCTTATTTGTAAACAAGACATCGTGATGACCTGAATTCTGCTGGTATGCCATTTGTTCTCCCTTTTTCTATCGCTAAATCAATTTCTTTTAAGTTTTCTGGACTCCGCAACAAGATATAAGCAATGATATTGATTTGAAGGCTTACAAAATTCAGCTCGTGCTAGAAATGAATCCGAATGACTATTGTCTGTGTGGAAATTTCGGTGAATGGGCCCAAATTTAACTGGCATTGGAACTGATTTTTTATCGAACAATTTTGTTCAGCGATGTATTTTTGGCTCAATATGTACGTCAATGGGCAAAACTGTTGCATTTGGAACAAAGAAAATTTATATGAGATTGTCAAAGCGCCGTTACATGCGAAAAATGCACAGTTTGGTGCGGCTAGTGGAGTCATCGGACCATAATTTAAAAAAAAAAAATGAAGCTTAAAAGAGGTGCCAGGAGTGTAGAATCACTGTGAATGGCTTTTTTTGTTTCTCGATTGAATGGCATGGATGTGTGAAAGATGTGGTTCCAGAATCCTACCCGCACAAATTGTAATTCCCCCTGTGGAGGTTTTCTACTGACCATATCTACACAATAGTATTGACTCTTCTCCAATTACCATTTCCACTTCCAATAACACTCCCCCTCAAGCCCCTTTACGTTATTTGTTGCCACATCCCACCAGCTCAACCTATTGGATCCTATTAACTTGCTATCGTATGCAATCGAACATTTAATCGACCTGTCTGACTCCCTTGACGATATCCTTATTTTTTCTCTCAACAATTGATAACTACCAACCTCCTCTTCTTCTCTCGTTTTCTCATAACGCTTCTGTCCAGTCCACTCCCCTCACAACTCTCTCATCCTACGACTTTCATAAAGCAAACTTTCTCAAAAATAGTGACTATCTCAGCAGTTTCTCTTTTAACTTTCACAACCTTACTATAAATGATGCTTTATCCATTTTTTACAAAACAAAATTTAATCCACTAGTCCTCCCTGGCATAATCAAAAGCTCCGTTCCTTATGAAATAAGAGAAACAAGTTATGGGCTGTTTTTTTCTTCACCGAACTTTTGTATGATTCTCTTTAGCAGCGCTACATTAACAATGCGCAACTGAACCGACCCTAAGTCATTTTTTCAATTTGTTAACCAGGTATAAAAGAAAATCCGATGAATACCCTTTTTCCCTCTTCTTCAACAGCAAGTCATTAACCGATCCACTCACCATTATCAATCTATCTGCCACCATTTTTAATCAATCTTTCACTTATGACCAGATCCATCCTATTTTAATTACCTACTCAATTTCGTCAATGGTCCATTACTCTCACACACCTTGGATCCGTATCTTATCGAATAAAAATTACACGAACTAAAAGAAGAATACACTACACACCTGGTCCTGATGGTCTCCCTGTCATATTTCTTAAAAAATCTTCCTCCTCTCTTTCCCTTCCCCTACAAATTCTTCTTCATCTATCCCTTTTACAAGGGGAATTTCCCCATATTTGAAAAACCTTCTTCATAACCCCGATCCACAAAAAAGGATCAGAGAATGATAAAACCAACTATCGACCCATCGTTTAACTCTCTTATACTCGTATACCCAAACTCTTAGAAAGTATTTTCTTCTAAGCTTCCAAAGCAAATCACCTATCACCCCTGGACAACATGGCTTCGTGAAGGGCATTCAAACACTAAAAATCTCTTTGAATTAGTATCCTTTGCCCTCTCAGTCCTAGAGAATGGTAATGAAGTCGATGAAAATGCGACCGATTTTGGCAGAGCCTTCAATGAAATCTCCCATCAATTAATTCTCTTCAAATTGCCTGCTCTCGGCTTTAAGCCCATACTGTTAAAATAGATATCCTTTTACCTGCTCGTTTCAGGTCAGCCTATTCGGCTGCATTTTTGGCCACCTTTGGAGCTCCACAGGGCAGCCATCTAGGTCCTCTGCTCTCCATTTTAACACAAGCGATCTCGATAGGATCATCAAACACTCGTCCGTCTCCCTTTACGCCGACGATACCACATTTTTCAAAACCATTAAATCACCCAATGGCGTCTTCCAACTTCAACAAGACCTTGATAGTTTTTCGATCTGGTGCCTCAAAAATTGTTTAAAACTGAATTTCGCCAAATGGCGGTTACAAATGGGTGAGATAATCTTTAAAGGTAACTCGGTACTAGGTTTTGTAAATCGGTGGTCTAAAGAATTCACCAACCCATAAGTGACTAGGTCCCTCTATATTACTTTTGTTCGCCCCCGCTTGGAATACGCCAGTCAAGTGTGATTCCCATATCATAGTGTTCATAACTAGAGAATCGAAAGCATCCAGCCCCGTTTTCTTCGATTTGCTCTTCGAGGTATATCCTGGAACGATCCGTTTATTCTGTCCCCTATTAAAACCGCCTCAATCTTATTAATTTTAACACCCTTAAGGAACGCAGAGACGCAGCCGACTTCACCGACTCCTTTCAGGTCACGTTGATTGCGCGTCCTTTCAGTTTTCCATGAATGCCTCGGAGGAATTTTTGGAGAAGCTAACGGCAGTGTACAATTACATCATTGAGGTAGGGGGTGTGCCATCGAGTTTTAAGAAAAACATAGATTTCCCTCTTTTTAAAAAAGGTGACAATAAAGATCCTCAGAATAATAGGGGCATATCCTTTTTAAACTCTATGAAGAAAATTTTCACGGGAGTTATTCTCCATCGATTGTCCACATGGGTTGAAGCAAACAACATTCTGAGCGAATTTGAAGCGGGCTTCCGGAGTAAATACTCAACGGTAGACAATTTATTCTCGCTCACTAGTATTGCGGGGTACTACGTGAAAAAAGGAAAAGAGCTGTACGCGTTCTTTGTGGATTCAAGGCAGCTTTCGACTCCGTTGATAGACGATCGCTGTTCTACAAACTAAGCAACTTAGGTATGACAACAAAAATCCTCAAAGTCCTACAAAGTCTGTACAATGAAAATTTAACAGCAGTATGGGATGGACAAAATTTATCACAATGGTTTGAGTCACACATGGGTGTAAAGCAAGGCTGCCTCTTAAGTCCTCTTCTCTCTATTCCTCAATGACTTGCCAACTTTTTTACCAGGAGGAATTGAGTTTGCGGGAGTTCAAATAAAACTTTTAATGTACGCGGATGATATCGTATTGCTAGCAGAAACATCGCCAATGATGCAATTGATGATTAATAAATTACAGCATTATTGTAGTATGTGGAATCTACATGTAAATATAAGCAAGTCCCAAATAATGGTATTTCGAAACGGTACATCCTAAAAGCAATTTCACTCCCCGATTATCGATTACCTCATGTTGTCGCAAAATATCTTCTTACCCGAAAGTTATAATTTGCTAGAAAATGCGATAATCTATGCCACAAACATGGCGTTACGCTCCCTGTAGATAATGTTGCTCACTAAAGCGATCCGCCTGTCGATCTATCTTTGAGCAGAAAGCACGACAAAGCCTGACTAGATGCACGTATAGCACTCTTACCTATGACCTAGGAGACGAAAACTACTTTAAAGATCAACACAGTGCAAATACAATTTCGCTTATTTTCAAGGCGCGGGGAGAGCTGCTATATCGAAATACAAGGCCTCATAGAGCAGAAGGGAATGGTGAGTTTGCTTTGTGTAATCTCAAGACAAGAGAAGACATTCACCACTTCTCGGGTATATGTCCCATTCTAAAGAATCGCGAAGATCAATTTGGGGTAAGAACACGCTGTCGCATACAGAAGTCCTTGCTGCACTTAATGGAAATAACTGGAGGGCATTGTATCTTTTTCTGAACATGGCTTTGAAGTATAGGCAACAAATTTTGAATGAAGCCTTTTAATGATATGTTTAGTTTTAATGGTATTAATTAATATGAGAATAGATACGAAAGAAGCAATCAAATCTCTTTTCTGGCTGATGGCAAATGCCAATGTTAACATAAATTTTGTAAATTTCACAGAAAAAATTAATGGAATAATAAAGATTATTACTACTATATAGTGTACATCCAAATAACGCTAAATATTACTATTTGCGAATGCTGCTTAACACAGTCAAAGGTCCAACAGCATTCCAAGTTTTGAAAACGGTTGATAAACAAATATAGTATGTGAAACGTACAGAGAATCGTGTTATCGACTCGGCTTCCTTGAAAACTATCAGCTTTGGGACACAACATTGGCAGAAGTAGCTCCCACGTGCCCTCCATCACAAATTCTCACCCTGTTTGCTATTGGGAAAAACATAAAGAAAACATGAGTGACTATATATCATACTATGACAAGCGCGTAGAACAAATCCAAATGTGAAAATCTACTACTTGAGGATAGATGAATTTCGATCAACAACAAAATTCTTTGCCAGCTTGGACTAGGAGCACCGACACGTGATCGAAACAATGTCGATGCTCAGAAACAACTGTTGACTGCTGATCAAAAAATTGTTTTAGAAAAACTTATGCAACACGTAGCAAACGAAAGTGGTGGAATTACTTTTCCTTGACGCACCTGGAGGCACTGGAAAAACATTATTGCTCAATTTGATGGAAAACTTCCGATTGATCCGACTACACGTGATATATCTTTCCCGCCAAACTTTTGTCAAATGCCGTCATCAATTCACAATGTTGTGCAGAAAGTTTCCCCCGATATTACACACAATTTCAAAAATCATGGTTGGCTTTGCAAACGAGCAATTTCGGCTCCGAAGAATGATGATGTCAACAAAATAGACAATCAAATTCAATTGAAGCTACCCGGGGAAGTTGTCAAGTACAAATCGATTGACACAGTTATAGATGAGGACCAAGCTGTCAACTATCCAATAGAGTTTCTTAACTCTTTGAAACCATCTGGAATGCCACCACACATGGTTCATCGCTGATGCTCATTCGCAAACTAAGATCCACCGAAATTGTGCAACGGAACAAGACTTGCTGTTAAAAAACTATCGCCGAATTCGATTTCAAGCGAATACAGTTTCCAGTGCGTCTGGCCAATCACTAAGTATTGCTGGCTTGAACTTAGAGAATTCCTGTTTTTCGCACGGACAATAATACATATGTTGTTTGCTTCAGAGTTGGAACGCCGAAAGATCTTTATGTTTACACATCTACCGCAAAAACTCAAAACATTGTTTATCTGCTACGAGGGCGGGTCAATAAGTCCGTGACTTTTTGAATTTCTGACCTCTTTACTGAAACAGCAACACTGCTCCTGTCAACAGGCATCTGTCAGTTGACTCCTGTAAAAATTTAAACTTGCTGCGTCAGTTAGTTTGTGTTTGACAGCTATTTTTATCAGACTACTCACTAATTTGAGGAGAAAATGGAAAAAAGTGAATTTCGTGTGCTTATTAAGCATTATTTCTTGCGAAAAAAAACCATTACCGAGACCAAGGCTAAGCTTGATAAATACTATGGGGACTCTGCACCATCGATTTCAATGGTAAAAAAGTGGTTTACTGAATTTCGTTGTGGCCGTACAAGCACTGAAGATGCCGAACGTCCTGGACGCCCAGTTGAGGTCTCTACACCCGAAACAATTCACGATATGGTGTTGGCCGACCGAAGATTGAAAGTGCGAGAGATTGTGGAAGCCGTAGGGATCTCGCATGACTCAGTGGTTTCAATTTTGAATGATCACTTGGGCATGAGAAAGCTTTCCGCAAGATGGGTGCTGCGTTTGCTCACAGTCGACCACAAACACATGTGCAGTTGCCATGGCAAAAATCCATGAATTGGGCTATGAATTGCTCCCTCATCCACCCTATTCTCCAGATTTGGCTCCGAGCGACTACTTCTTGTTCCCAAACCTGAAGAAATGGCTTGGTGGAAAAAGATTTGACTCCAATGATGAAGTCATCTCGCAAACAAAGGCCTATTTTGAGGACCTCGACAAATCATTTTTTTTGGAAGGGATAAAAAAATTGGAGAAGCGTTGGACAAAGTGTATAGAGCTCAAGGGAGACTACGTTGAAAAATAAAATTATTTTTTTATCAAAAAATCTGTGTTTTAATCCAAAAGTCACGGACTTATTGACCCGCCCTCGTAGCATTAAGATAAATAAGTTAGAAAAAATAAGAACCTTTTTTTTCGAACAAATGTATTTCTTATTTTAGTAGTAGCACACGCCGGGTATCCGCTATTATCTATATATTTGTTGTAACCTTCTTCTTCCAGTATATAAGTTAAATAAAAACTCTATATGCCAATTGAACTACATATTGTATAATGCGATAACTCGATTAAAATGTGTCGTGTCACATGTTTTTACATTGAATTGCTTTTAGATTAGATTAGATAAATAAGAAGATTTTTATTACTGTAATATACTTCCAATTTTAATATACGTTTTTACAAAAATCAATTAGATTGGCTTTGTCTTTTGCCAGCTTGACACTTATTGGGCTATTGAAAAAGTCATACAGTTTAATGCATCTGATAGCTTTGCCCACGCCTATTTGTATCCGAGCATGAGAAAGCACAAATGTCAAATGTTTGCGCGCGTTTTTCAGCTGACACTTAACCTAAAAACAAACAAAAAAATCAGCGCAATTCGGTCGTGGTTCTAACATAAAAATTTCAAAGAGCATAATCGCCGTACACTACAAAAAGATAAGCTAAGTTTACGACAGAAATGTAATCGGAAAACGCCAGAGTAAAAATTGATTCGTTCGATTCAATGGTGGTGATTTTCAGTATAAGTGCAGGCACCGTATGCATACAACTGTTCGAGAGCCGTTTGAAATCGCTTGGCTTCATAACGGTGCTCGGTATTTGGATGCCGCATGAGCTATAAGAGACTCGTCTAATAAGGTGCATGAATGTCCGCGATCCCTCCACCAAACGCGAAGAAAACCATTCACTCTTGAAGCGTATGAGGCGATGCTGTAAATCTGTTGTAATTCAAAGTGACCATTCTTCTGTGAGCTGTTTCCAATGAACAAAACAGTTAATTCTGAATTCATCTGTAAGCAGCTACAAAAATTAAGCGATCCCATCGCACAAAAACGTCCCGAGAAACAATTGTAAGAGTGTGGTGGTATTTCACCGCGTAAATGTGAGATAGATCGTCTCAGTAAGATGATTCTTACTGAACTTACGGTCTGAGCGCCCAGTAGATACTCAACTCTACATAGGGTGAGACCAGCAAGTGCACCTTTTCGGGGTTTTATGTTTGACCACAGTAGCTGTGACGTTCCCACAAGTGGCTTACCTTTTCAAGTCAGGTCTGGATGGAAATCCGAAAGGCTCCTGTCTGCCACGGTACCGTGTTTAAAGTATGAACTACCAGTGATCTTGCCACGTGACGAGATCTATGACCGGTAGCTTGTTACTGCTAAAATTGTAGCAATCTCATTGAAGTTAAAGTCTGAAGATATTGCCGATAAGTCCAGTATTGATTTGCTCTAGCTTTTTATTAGACATTGTCATTAATGGGCGAAGCCCTAATAATTGGGCGGGGGTCCACTAATCCGAGACAACACACAAGCTCAGTGACTTGGGAAAAATTGTTTGCAGCTTCCCTCGGATGTATTGCCACATCAACTACAATAAATCCTGCGCCAGACTTCTACTTATTTCGCTCCTTTCAAAAATTTTTGAAAAGTAGAACATTTGCTTCTGATGACCTCATCAAACAGAACTTTGACGACCTTCTTGTCGCGGCTGATGTCAAGCATTGGGAGTCAGAAGCAAATTTCTCATCTCAGTCGTCAACTCAATATTGCTGTAGGGTGCGGTGATCTAAGCGGATTCGCTTTTGAGAAAATAGGCACGCTCTACAATGGCTCATAAATTCGGGACACTTCAAATAGCGAGCACCAATGACGATCGACGCAATAGATCATTGCGGTACTTCCAGCTGGTGGAACACTTGGTTCATACAAGTGTTACTATCAGGTCTGTGTCTGGCTCACGGTAAGGTAAATTATTATTTGAGTGAGCTCCTCTCAAGATACGGCGATTAACTGAATTATTGCCCCATGATACGATACGGCACTTAGAGACCAGACCACCGTCGCGGACTGGGATGTTTGGATTGATGATTGGATTGCTTGTTATGGAATCGGTAATGCGAGAATTGGACACATAAAAACATTCTTAACTCAACAACAGAGGTCCTTAACCGTCGAAGTATGGAAAGTCTCACCAATAATCAATAATCATAAAAAGAAGCTTGGCATATTCATATAATTCAGTATTACAGAAGGTTAATAGCACTACATATTGCTGAGGTGTATGTCTCTCTCAAAAAGAAAAAAAAAACAGCTTCTAAGCAAATAGTTGACGTTTGTTGACCAGAGACCCACATATTGGGGGAAGTTTAAATACTGAATCTCTACAATCCTCGGAATTGACTGGATCATTTTAACAAAATTGGCTAACGATGGACAAGTTATAAGCTCTACTGTCCTCATCCAAATAGGCATTTACCTAGGTAAGATTAGGTTAAGGTGGCTGTTGGAAAATAAAACCAACCCACTTAGGCATTAGGCATTTACCTAGACGTCAGACCAGATAAGCGTGTAAATCCAACAAAGAAAGTACGCGGGGGAATGTTGTGTTTCCCAGCACTTTTCATACTCGTATTATTCGAGATTTTAAGCTGAAACGGTTGCTTTCAATTTTTCCTTTCTGGGCGATGAAACCAAGATTTTTGTCTACCCCGCTAAAATGAAATAGAGATAGCATCATCTGTACTTAAAGCTGTTGGGCCAGATATCTACCTGTGTAGCTACTTAAGGCAGTGTCGCTAACATTAATTCAGCAGACCACCTTGTTGTTGCTAAGTTGCACCGAAAGATTAGTCATACTTTAAGGAATATAATCCCAAGAGTCTGCAGAAGCCTCCATGATGGAATCTTTCAAAATATGCCTATGCTTGAAAAAAATCAAAAAAGATGGGCCTAGTGATAATGATACAACACAAAGTAATGGCTGTACAGACGACATCAAAAGACTTGAAGGGCATTAAGTGATAAGAGAGTTTATTTGTCTGGCCTCCGCTCTAAATTCAAACAATGTCGTTACCACAGAGATGAATTGAGTCGGCGTTCCTTTAAACTAAAGCAACTGAGATATAAGTTTCTGTCATGAAGGCGAATGTTATTAGAACCTTAATGTTCAAATCCTAATGTGTTACGTAGAAGCATGAATTTTAACAATAATCCATCCCTCCTATAACTAACTAAATTTTCAGTTCCTAGTGTATTTGCATCAAAAATACTTCTTGCCACCTAGCATTTCACAACCGAAACTATAAAAATCATATACACAAACCTTTATTTTTGTTGGTGATGTTGGCATTACCCGAATGTCAAAACAAATCCCCTAAAAAATGACATTTATTTGACAGCTCTTTGCCACAGTCGATTTTTATCAGCAAAGAAAATTTCTTTATCAAAATACGCTTTCAATCGCTTTGTGCTGCAAAAAAAAATTAAAAATTGCAAATTATTTTACATTAATCGCGTTAACAAACGTGAATTTCATCGAAAATGCTTTGAAATCGACAATAAATCGTAACGGTCTACAAGGAAATCCAAAAAAAAATTCAATGGCGGAAGGCGGACAGCCGCTGATGAATCTTCGGCAGATTAACTTTGACGAAGTCCGCGACCGTGAGGTTTGTATAAAGTGATTTCCTCCTACACCTCCCTTCGCCCACCGTCATTTTGGATTTCGGCAATTATCTGATAAGTCGAGCGAATTTCCCCAAAATCAGAAAAATAAGCAAAGTGACGCGCTTTATCAATTCAAAAACCAAACGAACTAGGTGATATGCATATCAGCAGCGCGTTTGTCTATTGTTTCGCGAATGTGTTTACTTTGACACCCTATCAACGAGGACGCACGGCCTAGACACCCAAAACAAAGACACTGACGAAATGTCTGTTTGTTTTTTTTTATTTTGTTATATAAACAGTGGCATGGAATTAGGTTACCCTTGCCTCACTTGTGGTGTTGGAAAGCCGACACAATCGACGCTATTTACGTGTGTAATTAGGAGTCTTAGTCAGGGTTTTGAATTTTTGTTTTCATCTCGTTTTAGATTGTTGGCAGAGGATCCTTTGGAACGGTGTACAAGGCTCTGTGGCAGGACGCACAAGTGGCTGTGAAGGAATTCTATGTGACTGCCGATCGGAAGGCAATTGATACAGAGGTAAGGCCCTGTCATTTTTGTGTGGTTGGGGTGTGGTTATTCCTTGCTGCGTCAGTGGTTTTGATTGTTTTTTTTTTTTGCGTTTTCTTATTTGTCATAAGGTGAAGCAACTGTCGCGCGTGGAGCATCCGAATATTATCGCCCTTTTTGGCATTTCAATAAAAAATGAGTGCGTCTACTTAATCATGGAGTTCGCGGAGGGTGGATCATTGTACAATTTTCTGCATGGAACTGCTAAACCATATTACTCGGCAGCGCATGCTATGAACTGGGCATTACAGTGTGCAGAGGTAGGTAAATAATGTATTGATAGTCTGCTAAGACGTGTTGAGGTTAGCTTCGGTTGTACGTTTATGATTAGGTCATTCAGTTTGCTCTACATGTCGTTTGGCTACTGCTCGGGCAGATGTATTACTGCAGTTTATAGTGGAATTGCGAAAGAGGTCAGGGATACAACGCAGACGGGGATCACTTGTGCCCAGATAAAATTCATTCTCTCCAAGCACTCGGACAAGATTTTTCAATATGCAAGGCTAAAGCACGAACAAAGTAAGAAATCCGGTACAACTCGCTGCGAAGTTGGCCACTTATATGTCCTCGTAACCGATGATAGTCAAACTCGAATGAACTACGATACGATTAATACCGGGTCATAAATGAAGACTGCATTTGCACACGTGTTAAATTAGGCTCAAAAAGTGCGTTCTCATCTTTATAGATTCTATCACTTCTGCAAACTCAAGCAGCTTACACAAAAGCTCACCAATAAGTTAGTCGCAATCATTCTCAGAATTTTGGGGGACATGTCATGTCGCAAATGACCACAGTCTAAACTGTTATTGAAACCACCAGCCAGGGTTTGCGCATTTAAAATTATTAGTACTCTCCATATAGAGTTCGTGTAAGTATGGCGTGGTGATAGGTCACAATTTTTAGCTTGAAAAGGATCCCTAGTTGGATTGTATTATAAAAGTTTACTGCTGCGCCTTCTGTCGCAAATCTCTTGGTTCAAATTTTGTGACGATAAAAGTTTAACTCCGTCAAAGCATTACTTTGGAAACGTAATATGTACTACAACAGCAACTGTTAGCAGTTGTTAGAGATTGGTTACCTTCGATACCCTACAAAACTTGCAAATACTTGTCGGTTGGGCCAGGCTTCATTCGTCAGGAGTATGTTACCAACAAAATACTACATACTTAGGGATGTGCATCAAATAATTCTATGTTATCCAAGGAATAGTTAATAGTAGATGTCCTAAACCGTCTAGCACTGCTTCATGATCTTGAAATTTTTTTTTTTTTATAGACGATGTAATGAGCGTAAATGCAAAAAGGTGGTGGCAATGGCGCGCTGGTTAGCTCATTGGACTATCACGCAGAGGATCCGTGGCTCGATTCCCGGACACAAATGAGTGTCAAGAAGCTAGGCCATGGCCCATACCGGGCTGCCAACGCAACAGTGTTTGTTTGTTAAAATACAAAACAATTTAGTAACAGACAGTCCATACGTCCTCGCCGGTACAAGCCACAGTTAGTGCATAGATGGGGAACACTTTGAAACTAAAACATAAAATTTGCTTTGCCTGGTAAGGAGCTGATAAAAACTTTTTTAGATCCAAAGGCAACGAACCTTTAAATGTTATTTTGTGCTATTGCAACTAGTAGGAATCAGATAGATCTGAGCTGTACAGACCTTTCGTGGAAGAGAAACAGCTGAATTAGCAGCGAGGTAGCAATTTATTTAAGAAATAATCTGATTGGTAATGGAAAATGCCATTCGCCCATTGTATCTGTTTTTTCGTATAGACATAGTCGGTGGCGAAAACAGAGTTTGCCTTTTTACATCACCAGTTTGAGAAATTTCAACTAATTCAATCGATGGCATTGTTTGCTTAGATTTTAATAGGGATCTGTTGGTTGAATGGTATCTACTTTAAGGCATGTACATTTCGTCAAAATATAATCGGGAAAGAGTCAATAAAAACGACTCAAATCAACTATTCATCAAAATAGCCTCCACTTGAAGCGCTAAATTTTTTCCAACGTTCAATCCATTCATCTAAAATTTATTCATAGACATATTCCCGGATGGTCTTCAGTTCTCTTAGCGAATTTCAAGAATAGGAAAAGTCACTGGGGTCATATATATCTGGAGAATACTGTGCTTGCTTAATCATATTGGTAGGATTTGTGGTCAAAAAGTCACTCACGAGATTGGATTTGTGACATGGTCCAAATTCCAAGAGTTTTTATGCCACAATTCCAGTCTTTTTTACGGCCCTCTTCACTGTTCTGTACGATTCAAATGTTCTTGTCTCGTTATTAGTGCTCTCTCCGTAAGGTTTTTCCAAAAACAAATTCAGTTCGCAACACAAAATTTCAAACAAACTCGCTACTCAATATATTTTTTTTTAGTTAAAATCGCCAAGAGCACTTGGAGTTAAATATTATCTTTGGCTGCTGACATGAAATTTGTTGACAGATAGCGAACAAACTTAGCGTCAAAATAGATATCAGTTGTCCCCTCATCGGAAAATATTTTTTTTTAAGAAACCAATAAAGCCGGCCGTTTTAATTACTCAGTCCCGGTTATATTTTCACAGAATTCGTACATTTGATCTTCATTTTCTATTTACAGACGTCTCCACTGGAACTATACTTTACGTTATGTTCTCAGTCTCACACAAATTATTTCTTTGATATGAACGTTTCAATCAAAACTGGAGTGATAAAAGAGAGGACAAACGCTTAGCTAACAAACAAGATTCGAGCGATAGAGGCGCTGCGCGATTAGGCTTATCTTCGGTGGAAATGCCTTCAGGTCTAGGAGTTCCACCAACAAATGTCATGAATGATGCTTCACGAATTAGGGACCGCGAGAAAAGATTATATTGTACAACCAACATCGACTGCTTTGAACTTAGTTGTAAAGTTTTATCGATTCCGCAATCTAGACCAATATGCGTTTTGATATAAATTATTACGATGATATCGTGGACAATATGGATGAAGGTCAATGTTGTCTGCTAATTTAAACGATAATCCAGTGTCTGTCACGCCATTACGCCAATACTGCTACCTTATGCCATGTACATACTATTTTAACGTTCGCTCTCCTTCCTTAACAACGGTAAATGGCTAAAACATTACCAATTCCTAAGAACTCAGCTGCGTTTGCTTTCGTAACCTCGTGAACATGTTATGCATAACGGGCTGGATCAATAAGTATCCATTTTTATAGAGAATTGGCGTTCCTAAGAAAAGATGCTATCGAGTACTACTATCTTCGAAACGATGCCATACGCAATTTCATACTTGATTCATCGGAAAGTTTTGATATGACAGCGATTTGTATTAAATTTGTTTCGTAGTTTTTGTTGCAATGGAAAAAGAGCCCGATCCGGTTCTCTGCGTCTTTTTTTCTCAACGTGAAAACGTGGCCGGCGACTGCTTTCATTACGGTATTGGAAGACATAAAGGAAAGCTTAATAGACTATGTGACCTTCTTGATCTATTCAGACTTTTTTCAACGATTTTGATATGATGCTATGACCCTAGAGGATGTTCTCTTAGATTTTCTTTATTTGGCACGAGGTGTGCCTATTTTGGAATCTTTCTTACAAGACTCTCCCAGTATCGGACTACTAGAACTGCTGCCAACATACAGAAGCGCAAATAGGAGCTGAAATTTATGTGCACATACATATAGCTTTTCTAGTTTTGAATTTATCAAAACACATCCACGCGGACTAAGAACTCAGAAACAGTTCAGCGCAATCACCAAGCAAACGTTTAATTATCTTCAAATCAGTAAAAAACATTAAAACTTTCAAATATTCCACCGATCATGCAAAATAGCACAACAATTCCATTCGTGGACTCTTCGTGAAGTCGGGGTGTGATGATCATTCACAGAATAACCATATAAATTTTATAATAAAAAGGATTTATGCTGTTCTCCAAACTTTGTGCGATTCTCAGAAATGCACTTCTCCAAAAAAAAAAGCCTAGACTTGCTAATCCACTGGTTATTTCTGTGCTTCTTTATGGCTATGAAATTTTTTATGATTGTGATGCTCAAAGTACTAGAAAGGCACTATCCAAGTTATGTCTATAGTCTCAGAAAGCAACTAGCTAGAAACTTGTTTGATATGAATCACTTCAAGTTCTGTGCAACCAATTTATTATTCTTACAAAATCTAGTTGCCCCTACCCAACTGAGCGAGAACTATATAACGGAATAGAACGGTAGTACCATTCCATCGACGGGGCGCCCAAGGAGGGAACGGCAAATTTTAAGAAATCCAAAATTAGCGGAGCAGTAAAAAAAATGATCGTGCTGTTGGGGCAGATCACTTATCATTTGAAGTACGAGCTGAAATAGGAAACCATCGATTTGAATGACTCGGTATATGGTTCAATAAAATGGCGAAAGGCAATTATAGGCAGATGTCGAACACGTGAAGAGTGAGTGCTTGTTCTACCGTATGCAGGCATGAAAAATTGCAACAAATACGAGTACAACTGCGGTGGACAAAGCGATTTTATTAAACTCGGTGGTTGCCAATTCGGTCCCATTTCACGGCAATTATGACTAGATTCAAAATTGACGAATTTGCACATTACTGTGTGCTAAACGAACTCTCTTCTTCTCGCCGATGATAGAGCTTTTAAACGCTATAAAATGTCGGATTAGATTTTAAGGCTTAGTATCTGCATTACCCGCAAGTAAAAACTTCTAACATATATTTAGAAAGAGTCATCTTGCTAAATTAAGAACAATGTAAATATCTAGGTCATGTCATTAACCGTCAAGGAAATTGCGGTCACGATGTAGTCAGTCTGGGGTGGCTTAAATGGTTTGAAAGGATTGTTGTACGCGACAGCCGTTTGTCCAGCTTTGACATACGCATCACAGTGTTGGACAATGTACAGGAAGTATACAGGTAAAAAGATAGCAACAGATTTGAAAATGTAATGAATGTCAGTAACTGTGACAAAGCGTGATCTAATAAGAAGCACGCGCATTCACTAAAGCCTTTATGCTAAGAAATCAAGTGTGAACCAACTTCAGGCTATTTAAATCAGTTGGTTGAAAGAAAATCGTAGGAAAATAAACTTTAAAAGCAAGTTCCAACCTAGTTTCGAAGAAGAGGCCACAAGAAATGCAAGACATCAGTAAATTCTTGGCCTTACTTACAGAGTAATCTGTCCATTGGAATTACCATCGCAAAATTAAGCCGACCCTAAAAGGGGCAAGTAGCAACGTGTTTCGTATTTGATGTTATTGTATATACATATTTCAACAGATAATAAAAGATGAAGGAGAAAAAACAAATTTGCTGTACGTTAGAGGGATGCAAAAGCAACAAAAATGCTAGAACCTTGTAAGGTACGTAACTCCCATCGATGCTAAGAAGCTGTCAGAAGTCCGGCAACTATGTGCTGGTTTTCAATTGCGCCCTCAACGGAAAAAAGGAAAGGGCATAAGAAGCAGCAATCAAAGAAAAGGAGAGCAGCTTGGAAGTTTTACGAAATGTTATTAAAAAGAACAAGACCCGAATAGAGAACTGTAGAGATGGGCAGAGAAATTAGAAACACGGCCACAGTCGATGCTGAGGATATGAAAAAAAGAGCTTTGCAGAATTTCAGGCAGAAAGAACTATTTAAACTGGGCAATGAAAGGCAATCCGACCATCCCACCAATATAAGAGAGGATATGTCTACTCATTTCCTAGGTTTGATAAGAGATAAATATACTTGACGAATGGGATTTTAGCATCCATTGTTCCGTCCATAGAAAAGGACGCCCCTTAATTGCGAAGAAGAGACATTTTTCATTTGTTGTTCGCAAAAGTTGAACTTTGAACTTTGATCATTTTCAGCACAACAGCGAACTTTAGAACTTCTCAACTCCGGGCTGTAGCGTCATCTCAGTAGTTAAGTATTTATTGCACGTAAAAAACTATACAGCGAAGGGTTATCCATTCCGCATTACCAGAGCTCTTGAATGGATCACATCTCTCATAATATCTCCCGAAATAGATGGATCATTTATTAGGTTTAACCTGGTAATTCGTTTAGTCTTTTGTAACTCATAATTATAAGCTAACGTATAGACGTTATCTTTAATACGTTCCTCTCTTCTGTATTATTCCTCACCTAAGAAAACTCTCCTTCATAAAGGGAAATTAACTCTTAGTCGCTAAATACGATTTGCGAGATTCAACTTCACTTAAGGGAAAGCATTTTGTTTTTCTTTTTACTTAGCCAAATGTTTTTTTTGACATCAATTGCAGGGCGTTGCCTATTTACACGCAATGCAGCCAAAGCCTCTGATTCATCGTGATCTTAAACCACCGAATCTACTACTTGTGAACCATGGTAGAAATTTAAAGATATGTGATTTCGGCACCGTCGTTGATAAGTCTACATTGATGACAAACAATAAAGGAAGCGCAGCTTGGATGGCACCAGAGGTAAGGACTTTTTGTTTTATTTCGTTTAAAGTGTTTTTTTCAAAATGTGTTCTCCTTTAAAAAAGGTCTTTGAAGGATCTAATTATACGGAAAAATGTGATGTTTTCAGTTGGGGTATTATCCTGTGGGAGGTATTAGTACGGCAACAGCCATTTAAGGAAGTTGAACATGCCTTATCGATAATGTGGGGTGTACACAAAGGTAAGTAAATAGAAATTCTCTGTTTAAAATTACAATTAAATATTTGTGCTCTTACTGAAAAAGAGCAAAGAAGAAACTAGTTAATGGACTTACTTGGTCTTCATTAATGTAAAAATAAAAATACCTGCATAGACTCCATTGTTCAGAAAGCCGAAAAGATTTCATTCGAGATCGAATGAATTTGGGATGATGGCACGCGATAGCTATCGTATCGAGTGTAAACTTACAATTGTAATAGTTAAATTCTACTGAAACCTATTTCTGGCAGTCGTTTGAAATACTTAAAGAAAAACGCACTATTCTATTCGAATTAAGTTGAGTAGCTAGGTTTTGCCATAGTCTAAACATTGATTCTTTGCCTTTTGTAGGGCATTTATTTTATTTAAATTTGACCTTAAAACGCACAAGTATGACTATCAGTAAAAATGGATGCGATTGGAGGCTATCGCATGTCAATTCCTTTCGAACTCTGAATTGCGATACTTGGAGCTCGATATCGTGCTCGGTAATTTGCCCCCTGCTCTTTATGACAGTTATCAAGCAAAAACTAAGGCACATTTAACCATGGAGTCGGTTCCTACACGTTGTTTTTTGTTATTCAAAATGAGCGTTCTATGAAAATTACATTTTACAAGATTTTCGAGATTTCAACTGTCAACTTAATCACCGGTCTGATTCCGAATTTCGCGCAATGGTTAAAGGTTTCGAAAGAAGTGATAGGCGCAAGACTTTTTACACATTTTTGTCGGCAATACTTTGCCATTAAAAATAAATAAATTGGTGTCGTAGCAGCCTGGTGTGAACCAAAATCCAGTATTAGCACTTTACTATAATTTTTTTCTTGTCATTTATATCTTTAAAATCTAAACTTTGTAACGGCTGCTTGTTTCAAACAAAACCAACACATTGGAATAAAATGGCCTGCGATTAAGAGGCTGTAGACAAAAGCAAAGTGGAGCTAAGTTAGGGCAAGATTCTCAGATCCTCAGATCTACAGCTTTTGAGCTCAGTACACATAATATTTGACACGCATTGCTATACCTACGTATAAATTGTGGAAAGACTTCTTTTGTTAAAATCATTTTTAATTGTCCTTTATCATCAACTTATTGATAAATTCAATACACAGTCTATAAAGTTCTTAAAAATGTGTAAATTTGTTTATTTTAAAATATTCATTAGAACATGCTACATAGTGCTGTTTGTCATTGTTAATGTGTTTATTGCCTTACCTTGATATTACGTTTCAGGAAACCGTCCACCACTAATAGAAGGCTGTCCAAAACCAATTCAAGACTTGTACACATCTTGCTGGAGTTCTGAACCCAACGTACGTCCATCGATGCGGCATGTAGTCGAAATCATGAAAGTTTTATGTAAATTTTTCCCTGGCGCTGATCAGCCACTGGATTATAAAAATACAACAATTGTAAATAATTTCATATATTCTGATTAATAACAAAAATTTAACTTACATTTTGACCGTGTCTATGTAGCAACCGCCAACAACAAAGGAACCAACGGATTTAGATGCCACCATAGACAATAGCAGAGCAAGTTTTAGTCCTTGGTCCTCCATACATTCATCACAAAGAACACCTACAAATTCAGATTCAGTTCGTTACCTAACGAATATGTTTAATAATCTTAGCCAAGCAAATAGTCCTAACATTACAGCAAAACGTGCTTCGCGTTTTAATCATAGTGTATCAACATCAACATTAAATAATGATCCGAGTCCTAAAGAGAATCATGACCCAAATCCAAAGACGGAATCTTATTTAAAGGCTGAAGGGTGTAGTAGTAGTAGTAGTAGTCCGCAACAGCATTTGGATGATCCGTTCCGTTTAAAGCCATCACCGGAGGCTGCCAAGAGAACTGAAACAATAAGAAATGGTATTTTACAACGAGGCAATCAGCCAATGATGGCTCTTTCTGTAGACATTGATCAGGTAAGGATTATTAGTTATGATTGTTCAGCTTTGAAATGTGTATGCTTTCAGAATGCATGGGATCTAAGAAACAATGATACAACTGATGTCTTTGTGGATATACGTAAGTACATGTTTAAAAGCTAACTTAAGAATTATTTCAATTTGAAGAAACTTTTTTCAATGACTTAAATTATTTTATTTTTTTTTTTTTGAAGTAAATTCACAGATACAGGGATATCGATTAAATATTTATAAGTTTTTAATTTAGCTAATAAAATTTATATATTGCATTTTGCATAATTTAGTGCAAGAAATCGTAAGCAAACAATAAAATAAATGGAACTCATATAATGCTTTTTAAAACCGCTTATTATTATTTCAAAATATAATTTGTTATGTTTGCCAAACATGTAAATATTGCTCTAGTCTAGGTAGCAAAAGTAATTACACACTGTTGTTCTACGGGCAGCGAATGTGTCTGCATAACCGTCGTTAAGTTATGATTAGTTATAGAATAAAAGAAAGATCTTGTTATGGTTCTATTGTAAACCCCATTATCAACTCACCTTAGTTCCCTGTCGGAGCTTGTACTTCCTGGATATGTGGTTCGAGGTCGTTGTTCTCCTTTGCATTTTAAATATTGATATTAGATATGTGTGGTGGTGATAGCGTTATGGCTAGCTCATTGCACTGTCACGCAGAGGGTCCGTGGTTCGATCCACGGCATCGCCAACAATTTTTCGAATCGTCATCACCCTTTTGGCGGGCAATGGCAAACTCCCGAAAATAAAATTGCCTATGAAAAAGCTTCTAAAGAGACCGTTCGGATTTGGTAGGCCCCGCTAATATGTGACAAAAATGACAACATGGAGCAACACAAATGATTGTCAAGAAGCTAGGCCATGGCCGGTACCGGGCTGCCAGCGACACTGTGTTTTTTTTTTTTATTAGATATGTGTATACGAGGTGTGATCAAAAAGTAAGGCGACTTTCTAAATTTCGCGCGCTCAGTACACTCTAACTCAAAATTTCACTTGTTCACTTGTCACGATCATATGTTTATAGTTTGAACCATATAGCAGTTGTTGTTTTTATGTGAGAGGCATAAAAGTTGGACGTGTTTTGTTTACTAGGCGATTTTTTGTGGTTAAAAGTAATAGAGCAGAGAGTTTGTATTAATTTTTGCGTAAAAAATTGTAAGTGCTCAGAAACTCTTGAAATGTTGACAGTAGCGTACGGACAGTCAACTTTAAGCAAAAAAAATGTTTATAAGTGGTATAAATTATTCCAAGAGGGCCGAGAAAATGTTAATGATGAACCTCGCTCCGGACGACCTAGCACGTCAAACACAGACGAAAATGTTAAAAAAGTTAAAGAAATTGTGTTGAAAAATCGTCGAATCACGATTAGGGAAATAGCGGATGATTTTGGCTTATCGTTTGGCTCAAGCCAATCAATTTTAACGGATGTTTTGGGTATGAAACGTGTGTCATCGAAATTCGTTCCAAAATTGCTTAATTTTGATCGTTATTAGTCAGTAGTTATTTGGCCAAAAATAGTACTTCTATCATGCCTCAGCCACCGTATTCACCAGACTTGGCCCCCTGCGACTTTTTTCTCTTTCCAAAGTTGAAAATGCCCATGAAAGGACGAAGATTTGCAACGATTGAGGAGATCAAGGCTGCATCGCTGGAGGAGCTCAAGGCAATACCAAAAAGTGGGTTTCAGAAGTGCTTTGACGACTGGAAAAAGCGCTGGCACAAGTGCATTGTATCAGAGGATTAGGCTGATTATCAAGGGATTAGGCTGTACCTGATGTTACCGATCTTTGTACAGCCGTGACCGCATACGTTTTTCGATGATGATTGCCGTTATTCAAAGTGTCATAAAGGATATAGAAATTCAAATTCTATAAATTGTTTTACTGTACATATCCACCGAAATCGTTTTATTTTTTTATTTATTTTTTAACTTTACCTTCATCGGTTCCTTGGTTTTGAAGTTCAAGATGAGATTAATTGCCATTACTTCGTCAAATCGAGCTAGGATTTTGGCTCAAGGTAAAAATCGTGTATATATTCCATTTACGATAAATATCGCTCAAAGACTGTACAAAAAGTTTCCCTAATAAGTTCTTGTGGGTCAAATTGACCCACATATCACAGGGCTTATATTTTTGTCTATGAATGAAATCAATGGCGGTATTCTTTAATTATTTATGTCTTTATTAACTTAAGTAAAAAAACTTAACTTAACTTAAACTTAAAGTTACCTAAAATAAAGGACCGATGAAGGTTAGGAATTATTTGACCTGACATCGAAGTTTAACATAGAGAATTAAATCTACTACTAGCTCTAGTTTCTTTTATCTAACGTGCAGAACAAAAATGCTTCTATTATTCCAGAGTCCAGAAAAATAATTTACCTCCTTCTTCCAATATCAACTTTGGCTTTCGTGACATCCTTCTGAGATATTGATCTATATTTTCTGCGTACGAGGATTCTTCAATTTCCGACGTACAGCGTTAGCCTAGTAAAAGACGTAATGATTCCACGTTCTCTTCAGCGTTTTTTTGCCAGAATCTTTATGAACAATTTGAGGCTTACAAATATGCAAAACATAATACAGATATGGCGTAATTAATTGTCGATTTGTGGTCAGTTGCAATCGTTAAGGTTTAGTCGGTCTTCTTATGGAAAATTTTGCTAAATTCGGCTGACGATGGAACCAAAGTCAGAAGATCATGCCGTACAACGGGAGATTGATGCCGGATCTAGTCGGCTCTTAGTTTTATCGAAGAAGCAAAATTACTTGAAGTAAATCAGTTCCTTTTTTTTTAGAAATAGGACACGTTACGGTCAATAACTAATGTAACCAGTGCACTGCTTTGAGTAGCCTTCGCACTGGTAGCATCATCGGGGGTTTTTTTTCAGAAAAGGATGGTCAACTGGGCAATGATCAGTATTTATGTCCTGAAAAATTCGAACGACATCGATCCGGACTATATTTGATTGTAGCAGGATGGCACAACGTTCCATTTCAGCACCAATCCATTGACTTATTCTGTAATCAATTTAACCACAGTGTTATACCACTAAATGGACGGCAATCATGTGATTGAACCCGATCTTTGTTTTTCAGTGAAATGACCGAAAGCTAAGAAAGCCATATACCTGAAGTCGTACCCAATACATAATGGCACGCACCATTCTTCATTGATTGCAATAAAAAACTTAAGCTTATTCAAAACCTACAATGCTATATTAACTCAGCTCTGACAGAAATAACTTTTTTTTTTTAATTTCTGACCCGCCAATCGCGAAATACGTCACTTCGACGTAAAAAGATCTTTTGTGCCAGTTTGTCAGAACTCTGGTTAGGCTAGTAGGTTTTCTATCTTCCGAATGAAGTTACTAACTATACCAGCAGGGACTATACCTTAGTTCAGTGGTGTCAAGTTGTTCCCTGAAGAAGGTATTCTGTCTGATTCCGTTGAGGGATGGTCAGTTAGGTACATAAAATATGTTCAGATGTTGCGTTTTCTTCAACACAAAGTCGGCATTCCGGAGAGTCGACTAATTACTTTGTTGAGGTGATATCTTTAACAATGATGTCCTGTAAAGTACCCCACTAAGTTTCTGATATCGTGCCGACTTAGAATTAGGCATCTCATTGTCTTCGACCGGGAGTATCCTCCCAATATGAGATGCATTTCGAGTGCTCCCAGCTACTTATGACTAGATTGACTGCTGTTTTAGGGGTGGCCAGTTCATCGGCCTTTCCATTATCATTTTCATTAGTTTGGTCTTGTTCCTTGAGCTAAGTTTTTGGAGGGCTTTGAAGCAGTACATAAACTATTTGGAATCGAGGACGTCTGCTTTACTATCCGTGAATATATGGATGTTTGCGCCTTTGATACCAGAGTTGTAGATAAGGTTGGCGCATGGTTCAATGACGTGTTATTTAGCTTGGAATACACTAATACTCCCTTTGATAATGTTTTTTGAAGGCGGTCTGTTACCACTCAGATCATATCAAGTTCTGGTATTTCAGAGAGCAAGATCTTCAGGTCCGGGTGGTCGCAAAGGTCTAACCCTTCGCTTTGTGTATGGTATGCTGAGCTGCGTAAAGCCATTATGTTAATAAGTTAATGTAGGGGCGTTAGTCCTATTATTGCTTCTATAGCAGCTGTGGGGCAGGTCCGAAAGGGTCTGGAAATGCCCAGACATGCTTTGCGCTGTACTCTTTTGAGCTTTGAGATGACGGTCTTTTGCATGGTTTTAGTCCACCATACATATTATAATAACACTAGTGCGTATCTTCCAAGATATTGCAGAGTCTTCTTCAACTCTCAATCATAAACGCTTCAAACGGAATGTATCCAGAGAAAACATATCCTGTCAATTTTAGTTTAAATTTCGGGGGAAAAAAGGAAGTGGGACAGAGACGAGTCGGATAAGTTCAACAAATCATTCAACACCCGAGCTTAATTTGGAGAGACAAATTTAGAAACAATGAACTAATTTTTACATCATAGTGCACTTACTTCCTGAATCACGATATTTGGCTTGGGTATAAAGAATTCTGATTTAAATCCTTTGGAACGTTGATGTTATATTTGTGTGCTTCAGTTATTATCTAACCGAATTGAACGAGTTATTTGTGGATTATTCTTCTAAATGAATATGATTAGCACGGTCTTGATATTTGAGAGATCTTTTTGTGTTTATTTTTATATTTCATCATCAGTAACAATTGTCAAAATATTTTGATCATCTCTAGCAGCTGCAGCTGCAGCAACATTTTTAAAATGGAAAACAAATTTATTTTTGTTCATCTGTTAAATTTTTTTCAAACAAATTAAGCACACACCTTTGTGTTGCCCAAAACCTCATTTTAAATCATCTCCAATCATAGCCAATTGGAATAAGATCTGGATAGTTTAGAACAAAGTGCATATTAAAATATTACGGTAGACTTAGAACTTAATTGTTGCATCGCATGTAATCCAAATAAACACCTTCATGGAATCAGAAGTAATCAGAAAAATATCTTATGGTAATGCGAACATCCCACCTATTAAGCCCCCAAGTTCTGATACTATAATACTTTTGGAGTTTTACCATAGATGTCTCAAAAAATATAAATCTTCATTCATATTCGTCTTTCCAGAAATCGCATATAGAACTAAAAAATATTCGAACTTTCAGTTTATATTTCTTTTTGGTCAAAATACTGAAAAGCCTGGCTAGTATCTATCTGTGCCCAATTATGTTCCCTGTGGGTGGACATGCAAGGACAGATCAATCGAGGAAGGCTTATACGCATACTTCAACCATGAATTTAATAAATTTATTGCTTACAGGCAGAGTTATAAGTTTTGATATAACTTACCCGATGCTCACAACAGCCATAATGGGCTTTTAAAAGTCAGTACCAACTTTGATTCTATGATGAAATGAAGTTTTATTCAGTAGCAATTTTTGTTATGTTCAATTACGAGTATACATCCTGCAATTAATTTTCAAGCATAACTTCGGGCATATGTTTACCCGGCTGAATCTGATTAATGTCATCCGAGTGACAAAGTTTTTTCCAAGGATTTGTGGGCGTATGCCCTCAATTACACGAAAAATGCTGGCCTCCAAAGCGTCGATTGTTGTGGTTGTTTGTCAGCGTAGACTAGCGACTTTACATATCCCCAAAGAAAATAATCAATAATCGAATGTTTCCTTCATTTGCTGTATGGCCGAAGCGCCGTCTTTCTGGAACCACGTCTCTTTTACATCATGACATTCAATAGGGGAATAAAAAAGTCATCGAATTAATAAATTTAGATCTTCTTCAACACTCTCCTGATTCAATATGCTCTTCAGTACGCACACTTCTTATGCATCTCGGTGCCGCTGTATCCTCAAAAGAAAATGTTGTGTGAAAACGACCTACAATATTTGGAATAGCGGTCGATTATGGTGCAATTGCTCTATGAATTTCACACACAGAACCATAATTTTGGAATCAAATTTCGAAAATTTGGTAACGTTTTTGAAGCGTGTATGTGATCACAATAAAATTTCAAAGACTTCTGAATAAAAATGGTACTGGCAAAATGCAAACTTACAATACCTAGTCTAGCCTAGTCTGTTAGAAGATTTCAAGTACCCTTGTTCATTATTTTTATAGGAATAGTCCCGTTTACTATTTTTTTCCTAACACGTGTACTTAGAAGTAAAGAATAGAAGTTAGTTTGGTTTAAGCTTTCGATCAGTTAATATTGAGTGGGGCATCAAAGAAAATCGTGCCGCTTTGCATGAGTGTGGAAATAATTCAAACTAAAATTTTTGAACTTTTTAAACCACTTGGTATATCGAAAATGTTTGTTTATCCGCCTATAAAATGTTTTAATGAACTTTCAGAAGTAGAGGACAGACCAAGAAGTAGTTGTCCAAGCGTCGCTCGAACGAGTGCGAAAGTCAAAGCTGTGCATGAAGGAATTCGCAGAAATCCTCTTTGGAAACAAAAGATGATGTCCAGAGAATTGGATATATCCGCTAGATCCATGTTAAGGCTTATTCGAGATGATCTCCACATGAAAACCTATCGTCGAGCAACGGGTCATCTCTTAACTCCCAACCTGAAAAAAAATAAGACTCGAAAGAAGCAAAAACTTGTTACAGTGCCACGCGGTTAATTGACATGAAAATATTTTATTTACTGATGAAAAAATGTTTACCATAGAAGAAGTTTATAACAAACAGAGTGGCAAAGTTTATGCAACGTCACCTAACGAAACAAAAAAAGTTGTTCCGAGGGTTCAGCGCGGACACCGTCCCGCCTCTGTAATGGTTTGGTGGGTGGTATCGCATCAAGGTGTCACATTACTGCATTTTTGCGAAAAAAGGTGTGAAAACAGTGGCAAAAATTTACCAGGAGCATATTCTCGAAGGTGTTGTCAAGGGCCTAACAAATATCCTTTTCAACGGGGAATGAAGGGTCTTCCAACAAGACTCTGCTCCGGCACACAAAGCCAAAACGACGCAAGAGTGGCTTAGATGCAATATTCCGGATTTTATCGCTGTTGTAGATTGGCCATCAGGAAGTCCAGATTTAAAATTCGCCACAACGTTTAAAAGCCTGCGTCAAAGCTAAAGGCGGCCATTTTTGAGTAGCTAGAAATGAATGCTTACGAATTATCTGTTCTAGCAACAAATTGAAAAAGTCACATGACAAAATATCTTCTTTCCAAAATCAGGTTCAAGTTCCAAAAAGTTTGTATATGGTTTCTCTAGCGTAACTCGGCACATCTGGGTCAATTTTGACGCTCTGTCACGTTCTTTTCGAAATCCTGTCGATGCCACACTTTTGTATGTGGCATTTAAGTCGATAGGAAGATGATGTTTTTCGACTTGTTGAAGCGACAACGAATTACTCGCCAAGAGAACGAAGTCATGAGTGTAACTTCAAGATAAGCTTGTTGAAATAAAGTTCAATTTCTGGCTATACCGTCCCCTTTTGTTAAGTTATGGCTATGAAATTACAGGAAGAAAAATACTCTAATAAATCTGCAGAAATAATTTTCCCCTTAGGATGCCTCGCTCTGCATGTTATCAAGTTATTAGCAGATCAATCGCAAATAGTCTTGTCTCAAAACAGATCGGAACTAAATTGCACACAAAACGAAAATATGCTAGATAGATCACACTTCAGCTACTTTATCGATGGCATTACCTTTAAGGCCAACGTTTAAGCATTCAAACTTCTTTTCTAATGATACCTGTATGGAAAGGACAACCCCTTAGTGCTATGCCGTACAACACTCCTATTGTTTTCAACGTATCTGTATTCTCGAACAGACACATGAAGAACATACACATATTTACAAATATTCTGTAATATATTATATGCATACTCGAACAAAGTTAAACAGAAAATGATTTGCGAAAAGGATATTTTTCAAACACTTTCCAAGACGCAAGATTTGTGTGCTTGTAAGGAATCGATAGTTCCAGGAATTGAACTGGTCAACCCTGAGTTTCTTAAAATTTATTCTGACTAAACAAACACGGGTGTGTCTATATTTCCGAGAAAATATTTAAATCATTTTAAGAGTCCAGTTCTCGGTTTCGAAACAATAACAATGTGTAATACTTCTGATTCACTTCTGATTTTGAAATCTATTTTCAGTTGCTTTGCAGATGTCAACCTCTTTTAGGCAATAGAAGTCTGATATTAAGAGTATAAAACTTACCAAGCTTCCAGAAATACACCAGTTTAAATGAATATCTCTTACAGATTTGTTTTGAAAAGGAAACCAATGACTTGTTTTGTATCGTTTCATTTCCGATGATTAATTAAAAAAAACATCTACCGAATCTATTTTCTTTCACTTGATATTTTCGTCACGTTGTTTTTGTTGTTGACCAGAAATGATTCACTCCATGTTGTTACAAGAGAAACAAACAGAATTTTGAATACGAAATCATTGAGGCGTGCACCACAACGCAAATGTCATTCGGCGCGTTCATTCGAATGCCCTCGATACGCATAAAAGAGGCCGTTCCCGAAAATAAGTCTCGAAAAACCGTCTCAATGAGTCATACAGTTTTCGTTCAAAACAAAATCACACCGTTAAATTGTTGTCAAATAAAATTGCGAATATTTAGAGAGACTAGACTGCTTGTCTTTCGACGAATTGTCGCCTTTGTAGCACAGCATTGAATACACGCCCATCATAATGAAGAAACGAAACGAACGAAACGAAACTCTATATTTAAGAAGCTCCCTGCCGGTCGAACAAACTAAGCCAACATTGAAAAGATAGCACAAAAAAAACAAAATTTTTAAAAATTACGGTTTTTATAAAAACCCACGACATTCTTATAAAAATCTTTTTTTTTTGTTTTGAATAAAAATGATGAATGATTTTGTTAAAAGCTTTGTGACACTTGGCATCTGTGGCGGACTAGTTCACGCAATGAGTCAACGCACAACGCATGATTTTTGAATTTGAAAATATTAGAGAAAATAATCATTGGCTATCAAGTTGTGATTTATTTGTCATTAACTAATTGGGGACGATAAAGTGAGGTATTAAAGAATATTCTAAGATTTAAATACAAAATGGGGAGTAGTTCTTCTGTATAAATCGGGATGGTCTTGAATTTAGTAGATCAAAAGTTTTCTAAACTTTAACCTTAAACCTTAATCAATCACGATCCTAAGTTATTTTATATATGCGCAGGGTTTTCCTATAAAATGTTTCATTTGAGTAGTCAGCTGTTTTGCCATCTGTTAAAAAATGTGCTGTCAAAATTACGCCTCAATTGCGTGCTTAAATTATTGAAAGTCACTACAAAATAGTGAAAATTTGTCTAAAAAATGTTCTCGGTCGATATGAAGCACCTTTACCTTCTTTCACGCCAAGGTAATTGCAGAACCGTACCGCATCGAGCGAATTTGCCTTTAGACTTTGGTCATTAAGTCTATATTGGTCAATTGACTTGACGTATAAACTTAAACCTGTCGATCGTTAACAGGGTCGCCACTTTGTACACTAAGTGTTGGAAATGCATAAGGTTCATCGAGAATTTTACCGAAAAATGCTTTTAATCGATAAAGCTTATTTCCATCTTCAAAACTCTGTTAATAATCAGAATTGTCGTATTTGGAAAATCCAAGAATGATTGTCGAAAAGCCCCTCTATCAGCAACATGCATGATGTAGCTGGTCCGGTTTTTGGACAGGAGACATCGGTTCTTCGAAAACGAAGCGGATATGACGAATACCGTCAATGGATTGCGTGATTGAACCACGATTAATAAATTCTGTGCATGGAACCTAAAGGTGAACAATGTGGATAATGTTCATTTCTAACAAGACGTGTCACAAAAGTATCAAATCCATCGATTGTTTGTGAGAAAGTGTCCTGGCCAAGTCATTTGTCAAAATGGTAATCAAAATTGTAGGCCGAGATAATGGAATTGAACACCGTGCGACTTCCTTCTTCTAAGCCAAACAAGGTCTATGCCAAAGCTGCGAAGTCATCCATGCTGTTATCAAGATGAAATAGACCCGCAAATGTGCGAAAATGTGATAATCGATTTAATAAAAAGCGCTGTATGTACAACGATGGTCGTACAGGCTTAATTTGATATTTCTTTCTATTGGAAATTCATCTACAATTAAAGTAAAATCAAATCTTATTTAATAAAATAATTTTATAACTGTAGTACGACTGAAGTGACGATATTATATTATAACTCCTCAGCAAGTCCTTTTTAGGCAATTCGATGTCTTCTTAGGCGAAAGGGCGAGCGACTGGCATGTGAAACTCTTCGTTTAATTTATGACAAAGTCTCAAAGGCAATAGTGGAGTTGCATGTTGTCCACACATATGAACACAAACTAGATAGCAAAATCTACTAATACTTTTAACAGTCATTTCGCTACAAACACACTGTGAAGAAACCTACTTGTTTACAATTTTCCTGCACGAATACACCATACGGTGTCTACCATGCATTGACGTTGTTGACAACTCATAGCCAGGTTATTGCACGATTTGACGCAACTTCAGACCTTTTTTGACATCAAACAAGAATTGATAAACTTGTTACTGCCGTGGAGTACAAATAGTGATGATCTAGTGGTCGGTAGTGGTATAATTGAAGATCTTTACACATTTTGTTTCTTCAATTGTTGCGTCTAACGACAAATCGATATAAGAGTATTGGTCTTGCATATTTTTATTTACAACGATCTGTTCAGTACTTACGTACGAGTATGAGTTACCTCTGACTTCTAAGTTTTATTGCATTATTTAGAAAGTGTATGTTTCAAAAGAATAGAATTTCCTCGTCTGAAAGTTGCACGAACTCAACCGATTTTAAAATAAAACATAAGACTTGAATGACAGTTTGCCAGACTCACTAAAGATGTCCATACCGTCAAGGAGGAACCTGGAGTTCTGGTGTTCTTTTATGCCGAACATTCACCAGCCATGATTTGTTATCGTACTATCTTTCAAAGTAATATACTCATATAAAGTGACCTAAACACTATTGAGGATTCTGCTGCCCAATTGTCCAAAGAATGAGCGGTCGTATAGACTTATTCTTTGTATTCACCCCAATTACGTTTGCCGGGAGATTCTCAAATTTTTTCGACCGACTATACGTATACTAGATTTTTTTTCGACATCCAGCAGATTTTATTTTTGACAGTTCGCTTTTATTTTTTTTACTAGTAGTTGGGCATTTTAATAACAGTAGCGAAGAAGATGAAGACGTTTAAGTAAGAAAACGTTGCGAACTAAGTCAAATCACTTTAATGAAGTATGTTTTCATATTAAATAGTTTAAACAAATATATTCTTAAATGTTTGAAATATGTAGGTTCGTTCAATACTTTAGGGATACAAACGAATGATTTGGTGTTATTCTTTAGGATGTGGAATGCAAACTGGGTCCATACGAATTTCATTGACACATCCTTCAATAAATGCATTCTTTTCAATCAAACCTAAAAACCGCCTTTTATGAGTTAAATTCATATAAAAAGTTTTGTTAAGGTGTAGAAGGATAATTCATATGAAAAAGGTACCTAATTTTTTTTTTATTTAGTCAAAAATAAACTCCTTAATAACATAAGTACCTTAATTCGACAATTTTGCGTAGACAAAAACGTATGAAACACATTTAAAAACAAATAAACAACTAGAAGTCGTTTATCTTTTTGCTCACGGCTCAAAATGGCATTTATCCGCCAAGCAGAATAGCAGTTGAAGTCGAAAATATGTTTTATTCTACTAAAAAATACAAATACGCCAAACGAAATGTGGAATCTTTCCCGTCGGTTGAAGTCAAGTCGATTGTTAGTCGAAAACGAAAAACGTAATTGGGTTTTCTCCGCAATGGTGTCGATTTCAGGAAGAAAAAGTCGCCAGCTACCCCAAAATAATATATCTTCCAAATTATGTTCTGTATCTTCCAAATTATGTCTTTTTTGTAGAGAGCATATAAAAGGCGAGCTAACAGCTAGTATGGAAGTTTTCATCAAATTAAACACGTATTTATTGTGAAATCAATGTAGAATTTTATTGATTAATAAAGTTCAGTCTATGATAATTAAGAATGGAACATATCATCGTTCATGTGGGTCAATGGCTACAATTTGGATGTTATGTTTGAGATCCTGAATTGCGTCTAAGTTATTGGCATAGACCTTACTCTTCAAATAACCCCACAGAAAGAAGTATAAAGGTGTCAAATAATGCTATACACAATAAATTGATTGACTGATGGCTTGTGAGGGCGGTATCACCATTCTGGTGAAATCAGAGTTGGTCCAGACTAAATTCATTCAATTTTGGAAAATAGCCGTTTAACATGTTACTTCATCTTCAAAAAGTACGGCCCAATAATGCCGCCAACCCATAATCGGCACCATACAATGACTCTTTTGGGATGCATTAGTTTTTTTCCGGTTCCCAAACACGACCTACTCGTATCTATCCAAAAATGGATCATCAAAAAAAAAAAAAAACTGTGGTACTGGCAATTCGATATGGGCCATGGCCTAGCTTCTTGACAATCATTTGTGTTGCTCATGTTGGTCATTTTAATCACATCTGACCGGGGCCTACGGTTTATCGCCGAGTCCGTACGGCACTCCTTAGAAGCTTTTTCGTATGCAATTTTAATTTCGGGAGTTTGCCATTGCCCGCCGAAAGGGTGATGAAAAATTGTTGGTGACACAGCCAGGAATCGAACCCAGACTCTCTGCGTGATAGTCCAATGATCTAACTATCGCGCCATCGATAGTTCGATGACAAATTGACCTGACTTTTAAAATCCGCCGTAAAGTGCCCAAATGTTGACTTCGGCCTGGCTAGTTTTAAACACTTTCGCTCATAGTAGTGATATTTTGGTGTGTACAGGTTGGCCGATCATGCTGATTTGAAATTTGACCTGATACCGAACCAATTTCTTCAAAATGCTTCAACGTAGCACAAATTCTGGAATCACTAGAATGGACTTATGTTGCCCGAAACATTCACGAATTTTGCCATATGTTACTTTAATTTATCACCCATTTTCGAAATAGGATTGACTCCATGACTAAAATTGCCAAAGATTGTATAACATCTGTCAAAAAGATCAACCACATTGAATTCAGTAAATGACTGTAATTGAAAGCCAACACCGTCTGTTTTTTCACCATTTAGTAGACTTTGTTTTTCCCTCTTTGACGTCGAACTAGGATGGGTCGATGGGTAAAGACCGATGCTCCCGAGTCACACGTACTCACGAACAACTCACTGGTATAACTCTACGTTCTTTCGATTATGTTCATATTGTCGTCGTTTGCTAGTAATTAAACAAACTTTTACAACATAATGCCTCTATTGTTGAGTGTAGATTTTGCTCAGATTTTCCAAGAAGGGTGTTAATCGCAGCACGTCGCTTTGCCTACCTCTTTTTTTTTATATCCAACGTCTCAATAGAGTCCTTACTGAATTGGAAAGGGAACTGCATGCATTCTCCATCACCGTACTATTGTAGACAATCGCAGGAGTTTATCAACGATCTGTATAAATGATCCATCTGAAATTCGTGGTTTTCATTTGACATTGATATGAACTGATATATTTTCTGACAAAAGTTTAGGTGCTAATGCAGAACATCCAATAATCTTTTGTGGATCTTTATGTTCCAAATTTTTCGGGGATCACGACCGCTCAAACAATACTGGGTTCTTTTCATCACTTATGCTTTCTTTTGACCATAGTTATCAGATAACTTAGTGTACCCCATGTGTATTTTGAAGTGCTAGCAGCTTTAATTTAAGATAGGGGTACCTATAGGGCTACCTATATTTCGCCCAGGCGAGCTCTACAAAATTGTTGGTCATCGTCGTCCAAAGTAAAAGTTTATAGCTGACAGCCTAATTATCGTCGCAATTATGTAGTCTGCAGAAATAGTCCTTCCATATCATCAGCACCTGCCGCATTTCTACTGTAAGCCTTCGTTTTTCATCTTGGTAGAATTTAGCCTAGACTTTGGAGCATATATGTTCTCTTTACGTTTGGGGAGCATTTTCGAATCTCATTAATGATTTGACTAAGCACTTCTTCTGAGAAGCCGAAATGTGTCCCATCTTTTCTGCTCGTACAGCTTCAAGCAGCACTGGTCCTTCTGTACAGCACCGCCCTGTGAGCTTTTTGCAATCTTCTTGGCATTGGGACAATCACAACCATACCTTAGCTATGACTTTTTATTGTCCCGAGTCAATTCTTCGTATCATTGTGCGATTTTCTGACTCCTCTTGTAAATATTGTGAAAATTGAATCAATAACGACCCATTACAAAGTTTATAATCCTAAACTGATTTCAGAAGTAACGTCTTACAGGCAATACAGCTTACCACTAAATTGTCATCAAACCCAAGGCCAGTCAGGGCTTATGGTAAGCGTACACGCTCAACTACCTATCAAGAAAATTTCTTAAATACTAAAATTTCGTAGGTTCTGTACGAGCAAAGAAAAAATAATTTAATTAAATTCACAAAATGATTTTGTTAATGATCTTGCACTTCTTGCACGTTTTGTTTTTATTTAAGCACATAAAGTGATATGTTCAAGGAAAAGGTGTGATTGCCAACACAAGACTTAGAGGAAAACCAACGTGACCTTGCACTCTCTCAACGAAACTAAGATCAGAAATTTGTTAATAATGCTGATGGTTTCAACAACTACTCCACTAACAATAAGTTAAATTCTAAAAGGTATCTCTACACAAAGTATTTGAATAAAATATGAAAAAATTCTCAATCATTCAATCAAAGGTTGTTAAATGCGAACATAAAGACGAATAACAATCGAGTATTTCACTATTATCCGAAAAACGTTTGCACTTCCCGCGAAGTTTTTATTTGGAAAACCAACGTGTTACCTACCACTCAACCAGAGCTAATTTTCTTAAAAGTCGATTTTATTCATTTCAAGCGATTTGTGTTCGACCTGCAATTAATTTCTGGCATATGCTCGATCTCTTGTTGGACAAGAATCAAATTGTGAATGCCCTTACCGATGGGCAAGTTGTATAATTCTTGTTGATTGCACAATATTATTCTTCACATTTGAATTTGTTTACCAAAAAAATAATTCGTTTTACTCGTGATTCTTAATTGTTTACACTACAATTCTCTTTAGTTTTACTTTCACCAACTGAGTTAACTTTAAAATATTGTTCCGCTGTAACAATTTAATTAACCGAAAAACAGAAAAAAATAAAAATAAAAAACTCAATAACCAAATCAACATAACAAACGAGTACGACCGGTAAACCGATTTCAATTCGACTTTGAATTTAAAAAAACACCCCGAACGCATGGCTCCCCTTTTGGGTGGTTTTAGGGGTAAAAATAAACACTGCCCATCGAATCACCAGACTCAAGTTTATATTTGTGGTTCCTATGTACAACTTGCACAGTGACTAATCATTGTCTATTATAAAAATAACAATTACCCGGCTATTGAATGCAAATTTAAAAAATAAAAATAAAAATTCGAATGAAAATTCAAGACTGTACAGTGAGTGCACTGCTCGACACTAATTGCACGATTAAAAAATGCTCCCGAATCTGTCATCCTGCTACCGCAGTTTATTTTTATCCGATTTTCTAAACAAAAATCTAAAACCACAATCAACCGCGCCGGCCATCATCACCCCTCGAATCTATCTCAGATCTTTTATTTATCTGCAACAAATCAATTGGTGAATCATCGTTGATCCCTCAATAAATTGGCTTTGTTGGCTTTGCGTGCGTCGTCGACGTTGTTTTGTATTTTCGGGGAGATCAACAAAATGTCGATCTACATAGATATTCCACGATCATCGTCACATAAATTACAGTTTCACTCAAATTGAGTGAGTTTAGTGGTTTCAGTTGAATGGATTTAAGACTCTATCAAGGATTGAACGGATCGTTGTTTATCCAACAATTAGGGGTGGGAATTTAGTAGAAAAATTTGCCGAAGTGTCATTTCCACCACCCCCCACCCATTAATTATGTTAATTTGGAATAATTGATGCGTTGAGTGGTAATGAATCAGTCTATAAGGGGCGGCATGTCACACCGCGTAAACTGGTGAAAATATTTAATTGCAGTCTCGGCAGCGACCGACACTTGCATTGCATTAAAGACGACGATAGCAGCTAGCTCATCGCGACCGGTGGGTAATTTTAGTTACAAGTACCAGCAATCGTAATCGTACTTGTACATACGAGTATCTCACGACAACGATGAGATGAAGGTGAGAGATCGAAGGCATCTTTTCGAGGCGTGCAGTATGACTATGAATTACGTAGAAAATATCTATCTGCTCATCCATCTGTATAGTATGAATGATTTGTTGTTGTGCTTTTTTTTTTTGCTGACTCGTACCATAGTACGCTAGTATTTGTGTCAACGAATTAGAGATGTACACTTTCGAATCAAAATTAAAATTCCGGTGAGTGAAGAACAAAAGGGGGTAGATCTCTGATCTACACAATGCGACATCACTTTGATGATATGCACATAGAGGGGGCCTAAACATCTGTTGAGCACTAGTGCAACAATGTTCACTTCAATTGAAATTAATTTACGAATGATTTTTTCCCGCTCAGCACTCAGTTGATAGCTTTAAGTGGTCGAGTTAATATGCACATTGTGTTGCATGTCATTTTAATTAAAAACATTTTAGTGAACAGTTTTGATATAATTTTCTTATATAAGTGAATAAAAAGTGCTGCTGGATGATCCCTTTATCATACATGGGTAATTAAAAGGTGTTTGCTCTAGGTTAAGTGAATTAACCAAAGGTCGATTGAATTGACTATTCTCACATAATGTTAATAAATTTGTGTATGCGGGCTTAAACTCGCATAAATATCAGTTTTTATTTACGTTTTTAAGTAGAGCTGCAAAGAAATTCCTTCCCTGCCCATCGGCGTCTGGACTGAACTAATAGGCGGCGTCAAACGAATATTTAAATATTTTTCCTTAAATTCGTTAAACCAAAGCTTAAATTTGACTGCATATTTATTTTAAAACACATGCGTTCAGTACTTAGATGCATTTTTTTAATTCTACATCGCCACATGGTTGATGTCTACTTCGTCGCCCTACCTGTGGTCGAGGTTTCCTCTGCTACGATAATTTATTTGAGCACTTACGAGCTGGAGGGGTTGTGCTTATCCGCTTTAAATGCACCAGCCATCTGTCCGATTAGTTCTAACTCTTTAAGGTAAGAACGTGCCTTGGTTAAACCTCCTCCTCTGCTTTCCGTCGATCCAGGCAGGGCTATAGATCACTCAAAGCACTTCGAAATGACTAGGAGTCCCTCAACTATTTGTGATACAGTCCATGCCTCTGTGTCATGAAGGAAGGCTAGTCCTTGCCTGTCTCGAAGAAGACTACCTGTCTACTGTTTTAATTTCTCAAAGCTTGAAAAATGCTTGCTCATAAGGGACAAATAGGTGCCCCAATGAACCACATCTCTTACGTAAGTATGTCCTCGTAGGACTACTTCAAACATTATTCAATCGAGGCAAACAGTTTTAACAATTTCACTGGGCCTTCTTGTGTCTCACCATATTTTTCTGTGTTTTCTGCTAATGAGTGTAAGAGTATTAGTCTTAAAATATTGGTTCCGCTGTTATCAAAGAACACGTATCAGTTTTGGCAACTGATGAGACCATTAACTACGATGGTGTGTTACTTCTGGGCTTAAGTCACTTTGTACCTATGGCAAAGAGTACTATGCTTGGGAAAAATATATACCAGCTGCTGCTAAAATAAATCTTTTTAGCAAGCATGACATACCGGGATACCGGGAAAAAAGAAAATATTGAGGATGATTTCTACAACTTTTGATTCGACCAAACTATTTTTGTGGATTTTTGCTTTCAATCCAAGCAAAAAAACTGAGTGGAGCCTCGGCTGAGGATGCTGACTGGTTCGTAGTGATGCACTCTCTTCTAAGCCCTATCAATATTTTTCACCATTTAACTCAAACATATTCAAACATTATCTGTCGGATTTGTCTAGAGACTGTTTCAATGTGCCTAACAACTGTGTTTAAGAGCACAAAGAGTCCCCGAAACAATCAAATATTGATGCATAACAATTGAGATTAAAGCTGACTAGACTGACTCCTTTAGAACTCCGAACTACACCATCTAGTTCGCAAACAACTCTTAGTAAATATTGTAGTTGTAAACCTGTACAAGTAGCATCGTATGTTTCAGAGCACTGAGTGGTTGTGTAAAAGATCTACACAGCCATGGTTAAACCGATTCCACCCAGTAGTGAAATATTTTTTCGTGAAAATACGTCACCAGACATCGAAGCACAGTCTGCTCCCCTAGACAACCTTATACTTTATCACTTGTTAAACAAGCTTTTAAGTGAAGGCATATGTAATCCCGATGGCAATTAACTACAATATAGTAGATTGTAAAGAAAGAAAGAAAGGCGCGAAAGTGCACTTAAGATTATACTTATACTTATCTTGCCAATTTTAGGCACGAGGGGGAGAATGAGATGAGTTTTCTTTGTACTCATCTAGAAGGAATAAATTGACTGAGGGAAAGGGGCAACGATAAAAAGTTGTCAAAACTTTAACCTGTGTTGCTGCTGCGTCCTCGATTAGGACTACCATCGTAACTGCAACTGTAGGCGACATGACTCACACGAATGCTCTAGTCCTTTTTAAGAATTCAGTGGCTCCCTTGCTGTTTTTGTTTTTTCTTTAACAAACGTCTTAACTGTGCTGTACGCTATACTAGACACATAAATATGCTTAACACCAATTTCCACAAATGGTGACAATATAACCAAATTTTGTTTCCTGGAAATGATCGGCTTAGATTCGTAATAGGTACTAGGTTTCATTTACCTTTACTTCCATTATTTCTCCTTACAAATATCGTCTCTATATGGTATGGAACCTGGGTTGGCTAGGTCCACTTACAGGAAAGAATGCTCTATGAATGGATCCTTAGCATTGCTTGTCCGATTCTCAAGAAATGGGACCCTTTAAACTGCGCCAACTGCAAAGGCTGGCCAATCGTCGATATGAAATCCGGAACGTTGTTTTTGAGCCACAGTTGAGTAGTTTTTGCTTTGTGAGCTGGAGCAGAGCCTTGCTAGAAAGTCCATGGCTTGTTGTTGAATACTGATTGGTTGAGAGACTTTACAATGGGTTCCAAGACGGTCGATTGATATACTTTGGTCGATGTTTCCATTCCTTTCTCGCAAAAATGTATCTTGCTAACTCCATCGTACCATTACAGACGCGGGATGGGGGCCTCTTTGAACCCTGTGGATGAGTTGGGATGCTTCTCTGGATGACCGAATATACAAACGATCGTTCTGCTTATTGAACGATTCTTTTACGGTGAAGATTCTCTCGTCAGTAAACAGAATTTGTCTGTGAGCGTTCTTCGCATACCGGCTGAGTAACGCTTTCGATCTTCGCTTGCGTTTTTCCTTCAATGCGGGCGTGAGCAGGTGTCCCGTGTGTCGCTTGTACGCTCTGAGTCCTAAATCTTTTTTGATAATGCGAGACATGGATTTTTGCGAAATTTGCATTTCCCGCGACAAGATTTTCTGTTTTCGCAGCGGTTTTCGGTCGATTCGTTTTTTCACGGCTTTGATCGCTTTCGGAGTTGTCACAGTGCGCGGACAGCCGGATCTTTGACGGTCTCCTACTCCACCAGTATCCTCAAACAACTTCCTAGCACGATACACAAAATTGCGAGTGATTCCAAGCGTTCGCAACGTCCTAAAGATATCGCCTGTTTCCATGTTGCATTTAAGTAGGCCAACTACAACAATACGATTTTCGATGATTGTAAGCAATTAATGTCAAAAACCTTTTATGTCACAATGAAGCATAAATATCAACTGTCAAATCGCAATCAATACGAAATGGATGCGCCCAGTGTTGCATTCGTAAAGAGTGAGTTCAGTTGTGTACCAGTATTTATGACTTGACTAGATACAATCTTAATTTTCTATTTAAATCGCTTTGGCATTGAGGTCCATACGCTTCAAGTCATTTGCTACTTTTACTTTTTCTAGCTCGGGTTTTGTAATTTTGAACTCCTCAACCCTCATTTCTAAAATCTCTTCACTTTGGTCTTGTTTTTCCTGAATGTACTCTTTAATTGCGTCCGTTTCATTTAATTTCTTGGGGGGCCATTCGCATTTGGTTGGTTACGTTGGTTGTTTTTGGGTGGTTCTTTCAAAGCTGGTCATGGTGTTGAACGACTTCGCCAATTCTAAGTTTTGCTCAATGTATCTAGGGGGAAAAATCGCATCATTACCTCCTCGTGGTGCCCCGTGGTTAGCTTTTTATTGTGAACTAACGATAAGCGTGCTTAGTCCGATGGGCTATACCAAACGATGCTGGTTCTGCTCTCCTGATGGCTGAAATATGCGTCTTATGTAAGATGTGGAGCAGAATCCCTCAGAAGGAGGACCGACGGCGGCGGAACCCCCAAGATAGAGTCAACGGCGGCTCCAAAAACTAGAAGGCGAAACCTTATGCGAGCTACTTCAACATGTTTGGAGCCCATGTCCATAAGAATTCCGAGGACTAGTCATGAGCAAAAGGTAGCTTACATTCCCCTGAAGTTGGATACTGATACCCCCTTTTTCCTTGACAAAAAGTAAGGAATTGTCCCTCTAGGCTGCGGGTAGAGTAAACTTCCCAACCGTGGAAAAGAAAATGGATCACAAATCTCGGATATGGACGGATACAATGTGGACGACCCCAGCAAACTAGAAAAAAGACATCGAATTTCGGCTCTGCACCTGGAAATAGGATAAAGAGGCCCTTGGCCGTTTCGAGAGAAAAATACTTGGCGTTATTTTTGGCCGCTCTGTATTGACCGGAAATGGAGGAGGAGATTTTACTACCAATTGTACGGGCTGTACTGCAATACCAGCTTAGTCAGGTGTCTACGGATTCAACACCTAAGATGGCTTGGTCATTTGGAGTGAATGGACAACACAGATCCGGCCCGAACAATCCTCTGGACTATGTAGCAGAAGACGGCCGAATCAATGATGATGTGAACAAGTGGAATGGAACCCTAATCAACCTGGAATACAACACCTGGTAAAATATCATGTCAGCCAGAAAGGTTTGTTGGCTGAGGGCCAGGCTCACCCTGGATTGTAGGCCACCTTAAGTAAGGTACTTTGCCTTACCTTCTCAGGGTAGTGTCCCACTTTTTCTGGTATCTTACTCTCCAAATTTTCACATACCGAATTTAATGCTTAACAAATATGTAATGTTAGTTTGTAGGAGCTATGCAAAACCTGGTATCTGGTATCTTACTCTCCAAATTTTCACATACCGAATTTAATGCTTAACAAATATGTAATGTTAGTTTGTAGGAGCTATGCAAAACCTCAAAAGACATAAAATTCAATGTCTTATTGTTGCCGATACTTTGAAATACCATTGCTTTGCTTTGTAGTTTTAATCGCAGAAAGATAGTGTTGGCTAAAGGGACACGACTGGTGAAAGTTAGGTGCCTACCTATCCGTAATTATTTGTATTTGTTTAAAACATTTCTATTATATAACTTGTGTCTATCTTATCCAAACTAAGCTTACTGTTTTTTTTTTTTTATGGGCAAAACATTCATATAGTGCTCGAATTTTAAACACATATATACTTTTATTAACACAAATCCTCAATGAAGTTCACCAACCTCTTCTTTAATTGAATCTTTTCCATACGTAAAATAAGAACTTAAAAAGAAAAATTGAAAGCAAAACGTAAAATAAAATAAATTTCACCTCGGCTTTTCTTTTTCAACAATTTTAACACTTTTGTACACATAAATAAACTCAGATAAATACAAAGCAAAATCCAACGAAAAATCAAGAAACAAAAAAACCAACGCCAAAGAGAAAAATAAAAATTCGTTTTTAAAATAGCTCTATGTGTCCTCTGAATGGCTGGCAGCGACCGCGTAAAACCCGAACGCTTCTTCAGGCCCCATATGATGAGTCATCACTTAGTCGCAAAAGCCAAAATCTAAGGCATTACGCACTTTTTAGCGTAGACCGTCCCCAACCGAGAACGAGAACTCTGCTGCGAATTATTGTATTTTAATCGCATCGGACCGTGGAGTGAACAGATGCACGCTTCAGTATATAAATAATATACCGCTTTGCTTTACGAGCGGGCTATAAAAATCTTACAATCGCCTCAAGGAAGAACATTTTCAGAAATTGATTTTGTTTTCTTTTTCTTGTTCCCCTTTAATTTTTCCCTTTGCTTTTGTTGTAAAAGAAAAGATATTTCTTTAAAATAGAACGAGAACCATACAGGGTGGAAAAGAAATTTTACTAAGTATCGAAAAGAAGGAGAATTAGGAGATGATGTTATCGATTTCTAAATTTCTGATTGCTGTAGGTAGAATATTGGGTATCAATCCAAAACGTTTTCCAAATTCTGATTTTATTTATTACTCGTAGGTTGATTGAGGAAATTTACACTTCCTCGCCTCTATCACTCAAAGCAATATTTTAGTATTTTTTATAATAATAAAATGAAAACAAGTGAATGTTTTTTAAAACTTTTTTTTTCTATTTATTATAATAGAACAACTAATTCGAAATAATTACCATTTGCCTTCATGGATTAGAGTACGCACCTCATGCATTTGAAAAATTACCACTGCTCAGACAAGAGCGCCATTCTGATACTCAATTCAAAATTGCCGAGTAGTGCAAGCCATAGTCTCCTGAATAGACAATAGTTTGTAGTTTAATGGATTAAAGTCTGGGCTACCAGATAGCCAAGCATCAGTGGAAAAGAAGTTTGGAATGTGAGGCATGTTTGGCAAGTTTTTGACACCGGCTGCTTTCAAACGATTTCGCCTTTTTCGTAGCCTTATTCCATTATTGCGAACAACTGACGTTAAACATTTGACCAAGTGAACTTTGCACAAAAGTCACTTGTCAAATAGCCGTCTAGTTGAAGTGGATGCGTTCATTCGTTCTTATGAATAAATGTGTTCATTTCGTGTACCAAAACATTTACTAGTACTAGTACATCTAAGGTGTATACATCGGTCCAATTCGTCGAGGTTCTGCGTAATGGGCTTATCCATTCTGCTCAAGCTGAGAGATTTGGAAGGGACGCCAAAACTATTGTAAATAAAGCCCTGATCGTCTTTGCAAGCTATTAGCAGCTTTCAATTCAGTAAAGAGGTGGTGAGTGTCTATCTGGACTTTTTTGGCTTTCTCTAGGAATTGTCATAGTGCTAATATTTGTTCGATTGTGAACACCTGGCTTAAAACCACACAAATCAGACTGATGTCCCTAAAGTTGACTCAGTTTTAATGGTCTCATTTTTTGTGGATTGCTGGAATAAATAGATTGACAGCAAGCCCACCCGATGCAGCAGTTTTGTTATATTTAAATTTAGATATTGGTGTCCATACTTTATTTGGTCTCGTAGTCGAAAATCTAAGCCTTTTTCGCCCAAAAGTATGGTTCGTTCTGCATGGATTGACTCCGCCATATAAAAATCTGCAGATGTCGTTTTTCCCTTTCCCCAGCATTGAATTTTTTTTTTTAGCTTTTCTCTAAACATTTCTGTTCAGCTCTTTTTGGCTTGACATGTTATTTTGTTTTTACCTTTTGTTGGAACTTCCGAAAATTACTTCTGGAGCAGGACCTATCAATTTGGTTGATCGCTTGAAAGAGTATAAGAACTTAATTTATTTTCTCTGGGGAAAGCGGTTTTAAGCATCGCTGCTTCATAGAAAAGTTCTTTCGACATGTGCTTGCTTGCTTCTGCTATTCATATGAAGAAGCTGGGGTTTTGTTTTTTCGGCATTTCTGACAGTTTCTTGACATCGATGCCATTGACTTTCAGCAATAAGTCACCTTGTAAAGGTATTGACGTGAGCTTAGGGATGTGTTATCGGTGCGTGCAACATTTTCCTTCCACTATCTCACCATTTTTGCTAGGGTACCTTTAGCTCTTGCATCTTCAGTTTCATTGTTTACCTGACTGAAAAAAGGGTTAACATCTTATAAATTGAGATTGAGCACTCGGTAAGTTACGAGTATTCAGCAGTCTCATTGCCAAAGATACCTCTATGCTTCTTCTACTTCTCTATCTGACAATATATTGATGTTCGAAAAATAGTTGGATTAAGTTACTATTTGTGTAATTTGAAAATGATCTTAATAACTGCAGTTTGGAAAAGATTTGACATGAAGTCCAAGGTGTGTGTATATTGTTGAGATTAGCTGTGCGATTTTTTTAGCATCGTACCGGAATGAATTGTATGGGCCAATTTCAGAGGTTTAACATTTCAAAAGTCTGTACAATTGCTACCGTACGCTGGCGATAGTAACATTATTGGAAGAAATCAGGGAAATGAACTACTTCAGGATTAAATTAGGGAAAACGAAAGTAACATATATGGGTATATTGTTGGTAAGAAGGGACACCATCGGCTCCAGCAGCGAATGCTGAAACAACAAAAAACACAACACTGCGTAGAACATTCCTTAATTTTGGAAATGGGAGCAATGTTTGTGAATAAAACTGTGGTTCGGAATGCTGGCTGTGGTCAATATGTAATGACGGGATTGTCAAGAAATTATCTGCAGGTTGACATACAATCTCCATTTTGGTTGATGGTTCTGACACCTGCGCTATGGCATATGCAGATAATATAGCTGTTCTGTTCCGCTACAAAAGATTGAAACTGAACTGAACTGAACCTTTTTTCTTCACGAGTAAGAAGTAGCTGAAAACGTTACAGTCTGTTTCTCCAACTATACTAAGTATCAAGGTTTTGACTAAACATGTCGCGCTTACAACCTCAAGCGTTCGGTCAGCTTATGAAAAAATATGGATTTGGTCAGGGAGAATGGCTCTATCTCTATCTGCGATTTTATTTGTTTTGTGATGCACTGATATTGGTATTAGAATAAGTTTATTCTTCCTGTACGCAGAACTGGGTGAACCAGGAAGGGAATATAGTCGGATCTTCAGCTCAGACTTGAGAATCGATCTAGGTTCCGGTGGCCTTACGGACGCTGACAACTTTAGTGCTCGTTAGACAAGGCTAATGTTAATGAAATACATTGTAGAAAATCTGTTGACTTGAAATTAAGTCGAAGAAGTGTTCTGAAATAAAATTTTTTCACGGACCTTAAAAAAAACCCTGTATCTCTAGTATGCCTTGTAACGTAAACTTCGTCTAAAATTGACAAAAAACGCTTGGAGTAAGTTTTTGAAAGGTTTGTACAACATTTTTAGGACAAGACAAATCAGAGAACGGTACGAAGAACATGTATGGCCCAGAATATCTTCGAAGACACAAACTTATTTGACACTGCACGCGCTTAGCGTAAGATTGCAATAAATGATGAGAGATGTTGTTTGAAGCCCTTGCTTCCTTCATTTCTTACAAGAATTATCTTTATAGAACCTCTTATTACACTGGTGTACAAAATTCAAACTGTTCTTTGTCACCTGACAACTTTTATCAAATTTTGAATGTATTGCATCCACAAAACAATATCATATCAATGGAAAAAAATTGACAGAACAAGTTTCTTTGTGACATTAAAACATATATTTTCATAAAAAGTACAGAAATCACCGTCAGTTATTACTAAAAAAAATTTTCCCTACATGTACAATAAATAGTAAGTGTTTGGCTTCTGGCAGATCCCTTTAAAGTATCCAATAGTAATCTGATAGCATTCCTTGACTATATTCCCCTTTATAACGTCCTGATGTAATCTCTCACCTTGTTCGTCACTCACAGCATCCAGCATATGTATTTTCATATGTAGTTAGTTAGTTTATTTTATTTCGTATATTAAAAAATTACAAAGGTATAGTAACCGCACATTTTATATTACAATAATTCGATAAAGACAAATTATCTTTCTATGGAAATATGGTTAATTAATTACCTGTACCTGTCCTTCATATTAGTTCCCGTATTTGTGGACCAACAAATAAAAACAAAAAAAAAAAAAAACACTGTGGCGCTGGCAGCCCGGTATGGGCCATGGCCTAGCTTCTTGACACTCATTTGTGTTGCTCATGTTGTTATTTTTGTCACATCTGAGCGGGGCCTACGGTTTATCGCCGAGTCCGAACGGCACTCTTTAGAAGCTTTTTCGTAGGCAATTTTACTTTCGGGAGTTTGCCATTGCCCGCCGAAAGGGGATGGCGATTTGAAAAATTGTTGGTGACCCAGCCAGGAATCGAACCTAGACTCTCTGCGTGATAGTCCAATGAGCCAACTATCGCGCCATCGCCATCGCCGGACCAACAAATATTCCCTCTTAAATTTTTACTCCGCAGAGTTTGGGGAATATCTCTTTCAGGTATGAACAATTTACTACCATCCTTATGCATAGATTTTAAAAAAAAATTTATTAGGCCGAGTTTTATGTGCCACGGTGGTAAAAATATGTCTTCGGGGTTCACTTAAAGTTCATTTTTAAAATTCTTATACCCCGGAGTAAGTAATTTACGTTTGGGCCATGCTTTCTTTGTGTAGTTACTTTTTTTTTTATCTCTACTGTGCCATTCACAAATAAAACACCAATTTTTTGTGTAATCAAGCTGCAGTGCAAGCAAAAGAACTATAACTTTAAAATCGCCACCAATTTTCCAAGCGTGTTCACTGTATTTAATTTTGTCGAGAAAGAATTTCGTATTCTCGTTAGTCTCTTTCATATCAGAACAACCGCCAGTGACTATCTGAGCTACTCGTATCTTGAGTCGCTCTCTTGAGGTACCTTATTTTGCTGACTAACAACAAATGTCTGACTAGAAACAGATACCTGACTTGTTGGTCGATTTGGAGGCTTTGCCACAGGCAATTGGGCACTATGCATTCTAAATAACACTTTTCAATTAATGGTGTAAATTTTCGGCGCTAAGATACAAAATTAAGCTATTCAAACAAAAACAAGTAAATGAGGTTAGAAAACTGCCACGAAAAAACTGCATATGAGTGGAACAAATAATACGAGGGCGGGTCAATAAGTCCGTGACTTTTGGATTAAAACACAGATTTTTTGATAAAAAAATAATTTTATTTTTCAACGTAGTCTCCCTTGAGCTCTATACACTTTGTCCAACGCTTCTCCAATTTTTTTATCCCTTCCAAAAAAAATGATTTGTCGAGGTCCTCAAAATAGGCCTTTGTTTGCGAGATGACTTCATCATTGGAGTCAAATCTTTTTCCACCAAGCCATTTCTTCAGGTTTGGGAACAAGAAGTAGTCACTCGGAGCCAAATCTGGAGAATAGGGTGGATGAGGGAGCAATTCATAGCCCAGTTCATGGATTTTTGCCATGGCAACTGCACATGTGTTTGTGGTCGACTGTGAGCAAACGCGGCACCCATCTTGCGGAAAGCTTTCTCATGCCCAAGTGATCATTCAAAATTGAAAATACTGAGCCATGCGAGATCCCTACGGCTTCCACAATCTCTCGCACTTTCAATCTTCGGTCGGCCAACACCATATCGTGAATTTTTTCGATTGTTTCGGGTGTAGAGACCTCAACTGGGCGTCCAGGACGTTCGGCATCTTCAGTGCTTGTACGGCCACAACGAAACTCAGTAAACCACTGTTTTACCATTGAAATCGATGGTGCAGAGTCCCCATAGTATTTATCAAGCTTAGCCTTGGTCTCGGTAATGGTTTTTTTTCGCAAGAAATAATGCTTAATAAGCACACGAAATTCACTTTTTTCCATTTTCTCCTAAAATTAGTGAGTAGTCTGATAAAAATAGCTGTCAAACACAAACTAACTGACGCAGCAAGTTTAAATTTTGACAGGAGTCAACTGACAGATGCCTGTTGACAGGAGCAGCGTTGCTGTTTCAGTAAAGAGGTCAGAAATTCAAAAGTCACGGACTTATTGACCCGCCCTCGTATTTTTTTGTTTGAATGAGGGTAGGTACACCAAAACAAGCAAAAACACATCAGAAAGTTCGTGTGACAAAAGCAGTGTTTACCAGTGTTATCATAAAACATTTAACAGCATGCAAAGGTTACTTCAAAGCAGTTTAATTATTAACCCGAAACTTTATAAAACTTCAACAATTACAAAGGTTAAACGCCTCAGAAAAATGTCCAAATCCACCCTGTGATACTGAATTCAAATCACTATTAAAATCAAAAAGTAAAAAATTAATAATAATGAACTTTCTAAACTTAGAATATTGTTGACGTTACATCTTTAAAATTTTTACAATTAAATTTTATGAGAACACTTTGGCTCAACTTGTCCGATTGTTGTTTCCATCTGTCTCCACCACAATTTGTGTAAATTTGTCATCCAGCTAAATGTTTATGTTAGACTTTTTTTTTGTTTTTTTTTTCGTCTGACATTATTTAGAAATTCGAGGAAAAATGTTTATATTTATATTATATAAACATTTGGTTTGGTTTTCCTTTTTGTTTTTAAAAACTAAAAAACAAAAACAAAATGGGTCAACGCCATGAGTCATGGAAAATGATGAACACTACCAATAACGACACGACCACCGAAGGTCAATATACTTGCAAGCCTTCCTGATTTAAAATGTACGTCTCTTAAAAAAAAAAAAAAAGAAATTATAACTAAATCTCATAATCTGTTTGGAAATGTTTTGGCGATATACTTTTATGTTTTGTGTTTTGTGAAAGCAAAAAAATAAATTCGATACACGAGTGGTCCCGTGTTCTGATTTACGCCATACGGCTCATATACAATTGCATATATATAAACGAGAATGTATGTCATTTGCTATGGTCATTGCTTACGTTCAAACTCACAATGCTGGCAATTTTGAGATATTTTTCATTTCTTGGTTTTTTATATTTTTGAAATAAATAAATAAATAAATGAAAAACTAGAACAGAGACGATGTAAGGACAAATTTTGATAGTCATAGATCTTTGGACTTCTAATGAAGCTCGTACCGAGTCATCTAATATGTTCACAATAAATACGTTTGATTCACGGTAACATACTGTTAGACATTGTCTTGCCTTTAAGGATACTCTCTATAAGTTAAAAATCACTTTTAAAACATTTTACAACTGAAATAAGATCTAAATTGAAATGTTAAAAATAAATTTTAAAATAAAATTAAATATAATTTATTGTAACAATTTTGTGTAATTTTTTTTTTTTTTTTTTATTGCTGCTAATTTGTGACATTTTTAACGCAGCACTAAATATCTTATGATTAATTCAAGGGATGCTCAACAAAATAATTGTGCCGAGTCTTTGATGTTTGATATTTTATTGGCCATAACGGATTTTATGAGCCATAAAGGAAACATCAAGACAATGTGTCATAATTTTTGGTTTTGTGCTTAAATAATAGAGTAGGACTTTGTAAAAAAAAAACACCTCCACGTCTGCACGAGCCTTGAACGAAATAAGCTATAAGCCTTTACAGTTTTTTTTTGCTTTCTTTTTGTGGCGCACAAAGTTGCCGGAAAAGCTTATTAGCTTTAACTAAGCATTTACCTATGGCATTATTTTTTTTAAATAAAAACGGCTAGGCAGTCTTGTTTCCTTTTTTTGCTAAAATTATTTTCCAATAAAAATATTCTTTTACCATACTTTTTTGAGCCGTTGAAATATGTATCGCATATAATTATTGACATTCTACAGGTCGCACAATATTATATCACCTTATTTTTGGCAATGGCCAAGAGTTTGCTAATGTTATTGCATTTGGCTGTCTCATTTACTTTTCCTTCGACCACTTATTCGAAACTCGACTGGGATTTGAGACTTTATTTCTGTTTGAACTGGATTTTCTGACGACCTTATTGTAAAATCACTTATTATTACAGCCGCTTATACTCGTGACATTTACGTCGTTATAAATTTTCCTCCATATTTTTTGACATGGACAGCTCTTACGAGTTCAATTCAATCAGTATTATGGATTGATTTTCGCTTGAAAAACGTTGGGAGATATTGCAAAGTGACTGCCGCTGGTGTATGCAAGTTTTTAAAAGATTGGAAAGAAATTTCGTGAGACTGATTTGCTGATTAATAACCGAACATAAGCCCGTATTCACCCTGTGCTCTCAAAGGAGAATATTGCAGCTATTGCTGAAATTGTGCGTCTAAACCCTAGAACCTCAGCGCGCCAATCATCCCAATCATCCCACTAGCCTGAAGAGGATTTTGCATAAAGATCTCGAATTATTCGCTTACAGGACTCAATTGACTGAGGAATTAACGCTTCGTTATCGTTTCTTTATTTGAGCAGGGTAAAAATGGCGACAATTTTATTGAAATAAATTTTTCAACGAGGTGCATTCCCATCTCTGCGGCTACGTAAACAAGCAAAATTGACGTATTTGGGGCTCGGAAAATCCAGACGTAGTCATAGAGCATCCTGAACATGTGACCGGTTTTTGAAGTGGCGAAATTATTTGCTCATTTTTCTTCCAAAAAAAAAAAGAAAATGGAAGAAATGTTACAGTCAATGAATGTCAGAATCAATACCAATGCATGAAAACCGATGGCCAGAGATCGGGGATTTGGACGTGGGCGAGCTGTGGTTCCAGTAAGATGGGGCTACTTGCCACACAGCCCATTTAACTATCCGTATAGTACACATTAAGTTCAATAATTGTGTAATCTGCCGTTTTGGTGATGTATTGTAGCTTAACGGCCACGGAGATGCAATTTGATACTGATCGACTTTTTTTTCTGTCTCCATTAAAAATCAATGCTTTGCGAACAATCCAGATATGATTCAGTCACTCAAGAACAATGGGGCTCAAACCATCGAAAATGTATTGGGTTCTGGCCTACTGCCAAGCCATTTCAATGAAATAATATTCCCCAATTAGTCGAATGGTTTCTCTTTTCAAAAAAGCAACAATCATTAAAAAATATATAATATCCGCTTTATAGCTTTTTTACAAATAAACATGCAGTTGGCCCACCCTTTAGTTCCAGCTTAAGATAATATTTTAGAACGTTCAAAATGAACTGATTGACTAAACGTTGTCTAAGGGGGTATTCTGAACTAGAGGCACAATTTTTAGGGTTTTTTTCAATTGTGATGAGAAAAAAGCGAAAATATTTTCGCTAACGTATTTTTTCTAAATATTTATTTATACTCAAAAAATTACAGGGTGGTAAAGTGGTGGGTTGAAAAAAAGGGTGCAACCTTGTTGACACGATTTAAACTCTTCTAGTCATCTGAAGCAAAAAGAAATAAAAATATTATTAATTAGTAAAGATGTTGTAATATCCCCTACCTCAGAGAAACAAAAAAAAAAATTCAAAATGGCGACTGAAGAAGGTGTGTACCGAATTTCAAGTAAATCGGTTCATAAAACTTGCAATATCGTTGAAAAAAGTAGTTTTGAGAAAAATATGTTATTTTAGATACATTTTTAGCAGCGTAACTCAGATAATATTACCTTATACTCACACTTAATACGAGGGCTGTCTGAAAAGTTTCCGACCGAACAATGATACAAGACGTTTTTTCTCAAAATAATTCTACATAGTCTCGTTGTATCTCTACACACTTCTCCCAGCGATGCTCCCATCTCTCTAACACGTCAAAATAGTACTTGGCGTTTTTCTCTGCAAAATAATTGTTCACGAAGGTGGTTGCCTCCTCATTTGACGAAAATCTCTGCCCTCCGAGCGCATTTTTTAGATGAGGGAACAAAAAGAAGTCGCTTGGGGCTAGATCTGGTGAGTAAGGCGGTTTAAACCGTAATTCATGGGTTTTCGCCACGGCAACCGCTGAGGTGTGTTGGACGGCGCGTTGTCTTGGTGAAACAGGATTTTCTTTTTCTGCAAATGTGGCCGTTTTTCCGCAATTTCTGCCTTCAGCTTGGCAAGTAATGATGCGTAGTATGCTCCTGTAATGGTTTTTCCTTTTTTAAGATAATCGATTAAGATAACTCCTTAACTATGGTATATGGGCCTTCTTCTAACTCATGAACAATATTTTCAGAATATTGCGAGCTGTTCTACCTTATTTAGAAGCAGCAGAAGCTCGCAGTTCAGATCGATTCGCTCCGTTCGACTGGTTTAGTTGCCGCTTCACAAAAGGCCCCTGTAGCTCCGAAAATAATTCTAATTTTGAAAAATTCTTTTGAGAAGATAATCTTAAAGGTCTGAACTTTAAAGATGAGATCTGAAAAACAATCGATTTTTTTTTAAATTTCTAGACCAGAACCCCTTTAAAGGAAAATATTTTTGACTATCTTAATTTAAAATACTTTAAAAAACCATACCTTCGCCTTGTGACTTTTTATTTGCTTCTGATATTGAACCTCACCAAAGATTATGGTCTAATCGGCTATAAAGAACGCCTCGAAAGTCTTAAGTTATTGGGTATCAGTAATAATAAAAATTCTTTTAAATCTTACAAGTGCTCAAAGCTTTATTTCAAAAAAACCCATTTTATATGTAATAACCAAAGCCTATATACAGCCTCCTCGACTGATAGGTACAAATTTGGGCTAATCATTCGGGTCTTAAAGCTCTGAGCATTTGCTTCCGAGCCAAATTTTAATGACCGATTTTCAAAATAAGTCCAAATGATACGAAAGAATTCTTCTGGTAAAAGGTCATTCGTGAAGATTGATCCAACAATACTGGCCGTAAATATCAAAGAACTTTCAAAAATGGCATCATTGTTTGAAGATTATTAATTTCGGAAGATCTATCAATTAAAAAAAAAACATCCCTTATTATAAATCTAATTTCAGAATTTTATCAAAATTTGTTTTCTTTCAACAAGTTGAATTTTTCTTTCCATGATTTTTTTTTTAATTTACCTAAAGATTTATTTAAAAGTGCAATTTATAAATACAAAAAAAAATCGGAAAAATATATATTTTTTTTTTGTAAAATGTATATTTTTAACACTTACTTTTTCACAGCTTGATGACAAGCTATTTTAGAAAATTTATGTTCACACAGTAAGAGATAATTTTTTTAAGTGTCAGCTGCTGTCCATCAGTTATTGTAGCGATAAAAGTCAAATTTATTTTATTATACAATTTATTAATGGCTAATCTCCCACAGTGACACAAGTGATTCAGGAAATATTTCGAACTCACTTTGTTGCAGAAATTTTCCAAAAAACACAATTGTTGTTTTTCATTTGTTTTCCTTTATTTATTTATTAAGTTAATCTGAACAATAACAAAATTAATCAGGCGCTGCTTTATTGGCTGTTAATTGGATGCATTTCTCCCATTTTTTTTTTTAAATAAAATCTGTACCTATCGGATTTCATAACAAATACATATGTACGAGTAAAATGTATTTTATTTGCCTGTGATTATAGATATGTTCAATTATTATTAGAGATTTTGTTCAAAGTTTTAAGTAATGCGCGTCCACCTTTATTAATTGAAGAACAAATTGTGGAAGTTCAGGGGGCTAATTACTGCACACGTTTTTGAGTGAGTAGACTCCATCCGTGATCGAATAGTTTTGCGATGACGGCACGCAATAGCTCACATTTCGAATGGAAACTTAAAATTGCAATATGGTAAAAAATTACTACAATTAATTTCTGACAGTTGCTTTTTTTGAAACCGAAAAAAGATTCAATAGTTACCTTTTCGGTTTGATCACTTTTTTCCTTCTCTCTACCTCGAATTTGTTTCTACGTGGGCTTGGTAGCTATCGCACGTAATCGACACTCGATCACAGATGAGAGAATGTCAAATTACGATACTCAAAGCTCGAGAATGTGGTTCCAGGATGTCAGTCCAATCGTTTACATTATTTGGGCAATAAAGGGTGTCCCAAAAGTGCAGAACTATTCATGATACGAGGGCGGGTCAATAAGTCCGTGACTTTTGGATTAAAACACAGATTTTTTGATAAAAAAATAATTTTATTTTTCAACGTAGTCTCCCTTGAGCTCTATACACTTTGTCCAACGCTTCTCCAATTTTTTTATCCCTTCCAAAAAAAATGATTTGTCGAGGTCCTCAAAATAGGCCTTTGTTTGCGAGATGACTTCATCATTGGAGTCAAATCTTTTTCCACCAAGCCATTTCTTCAGGTTTGGGAACAAGAAGTAGTCACTCGGAGCCAAATCTGGAGAATAGGGTGGATGAGGGAGCAATTCATAGCCCAATTCATGGATTTTTGCCATGGCAACTGCACATGTGTTTGTGGTCGACTGTGAGCAAACGCGGCACCCATCTTGCGGAAAGCTTTCTCATGCCCAAGTGATCATTCAAAATTGAAACCACTGAGCCATGCGAGATCCCTACGGCTTCCACAATCTCTCGCACTTTCAATCTTCGGTCGGCCAACACCATATCGTGAATTTTTTCGATTGTTTCGGGTGTAGAGACCTCAACTGGGCGTCCAGGACGTTCGGCATCTTCAGTGCTTGTACGGCCACAACGAAATTCAGTAAACCACTTTTTTACCATTGAAATCGATGGTGCAGAATCCCCATAGTATTTATCAAGCTTAGCCTTGGTCTCGGTAATGGTTTTTTTTCGCAAGAAATAATGCTTAATAAGCACACGAAATTCACTTTTTTCCATTTTCTCCTCAAATTAGTGAGTAGTCTGATAAAAATAGCTGTCAAACACAAACTAACTGACGCAGCAAGTTTAAATTTTGACAGGAGTCAACTGACAGATGCCTGTTGACAGGAGCAGTGTTGCTGTTTCAGTAAAGAGGTCAGAAATTCAAAAAGTCACGGACTTATTGACCCGCCCTCGTAGCTCCAATTCATTTTCGTGCTTAAACAGTCAAACTATTATAACAGTTTGATGGCAATTATTCGGATTAGCAGAACAATTGATCGACGAGTTTTCAACAAAATCATCGTTAGCGACGAATTCTATTTTAATTTGTATGACTTGCGACCATTCCCCGACTTAAGAATGCCGAAAACCACCATTTAATTGAAATGGATCTCAAGTATGTCAATGTTTCAAAGTCCCAAATACGGAAACCCCAACACTACAAGTCTTTTAGGTTCACGGGCCAAAGATCTTAGAGTGATTTTCTTCACACAAGATTACTAAAAATCCTGAAATTTAAATAAATTATTCATAAGTAGACTATGGATTCGAAAAGCACCAGCAATCAATGATAAATGATATCAGAGATTAATAAACCAGTTTCTTGTACCTATAGGACCTGATATCGTTTTTGAAGAAATTCGATTCCATAAAGAATAACATTATTGTACAATGTAATCTCCCGACCAGAGTTGTTCGTCTAGGTTGTACAATTAATTGGACTTCTTTCTCTGTAGTATTTCGAAATCTAAAGTTTATATTAACAAGCTGTCACGAACGCCCTAAACGACGAGATAAGACCCTATATCACTGAAATCCAGTCATAATGGGTGACCAGATAAGAACCATAAGAAACAAAATTTAAATAAAACAATAACGGTGCAAGATATAAAATTGTTTCTAGCTTTATTTTGAAGCTACGTTTATGTCATTATGTGTGGAATATTTCAGTCGTATTTTTGCCAACTCGGTCCAATATGTGCGGCGTTATTCTGACAATAGCGTGTCAAATGTTGGCCTCGAGCTCGTTCAAAGCGCACCAGAGAAAATAATCGAGTAGTGTTAAATTGCATGATCGCGGCGACCAATTGATGAACGCTCACAGTGAGATGAGCCATCCGCCAAATTTTCCCTTCAAAACTTCGAGCGTTGCTTCGCTCGTATGGCAAGTAGCGCCTCTTGTTGGAACCCGAGCTCGGATATATCGATGTTGTCGAACTCCGACAACAGAAAGTCGGTTAACATCGCTCTATACCTGAAACCATTGTATTTGTGGATTGCTTTCGCTCCAATAATGGCAATTTTGCTTGTTAACATAGCCGCTGAGGCATAAATTGGCCTTATCTGAAAATTTGATTTTTTGGCCAAAATCCAGATCTCACGGCGCCGTCTATGGTCTTCCGTCTTTAATTCTTGCGTCTGCGCAATCTTATACGGATGTAGGCCCAAATTCCACCACAAAATAAGCCAGGTTGACTCTCTGGCGATGCCCAATTCAACCGATGGGCGCCGAATCGACATTTCCGGCCGCTACGCCGACTATGTTTTCTTCAATTCACACCAATATCTGCTTGGTCAAACTCAAATTTTTCCACGGTGCGGCGAATTGCCTGCACTCTGAAGCCATGATAAAGAACGACCTCACGACGAAATTCGCGTTGTGTATTTACAATTGAGTTGGAATATTTTTTGACATTTCCGCACGTTCAGCCAGCGTAAAACGAACCTTTGACAGCTGCTGAAACATGACAATTGGAAAAACTATCATTGCTTTTTGGACAAATATGTCAGCAAAGTTTGAATTTGTTAGAAGGTCTTTAATGACTCTAGAGACGCTGGGCTAATTAGGGTTTTCCAAAAACGTACATTTCTGGTATTTCCCTTTTGGCAAGATGGGATTTGATTTTATCTTAGCGAAAGTATATCTCATATGATGGATATACGAGTATATATCTCGGTGTTCTCTCGCATGTTCTCTTTTATTGACCACTTGAAGTTAAATTAACTGGCATACGGGTTGTTTTGCATGCGAAACATTATTAGAATCTTCACAGAATAATTCCTACGAAACACAAACAATGTACGGAGATCACTAGTCGAGAGTTTGGTTTCTTCCGCATGATTCATAGTAGAATGATACGCCTTTCAAACGCACAAAGACCGCATCCTCTTAGCAAAGTCAGAGGTTACTTTTGTATTAACGTTATCTTAGATGGTCCTGAGAGAAAGTTTGAAAGGTTTCTAATACCATACCTGTATAGTTATATAAAGTTACCTCATGGGCGGTTCTTGTTGTTTTCCCAGATGCCCTTTATTTGTTTTGCTTTGTATTCCAATGTGCATATATTTTCATATCTAAGCAGAGGTTAAGTGAAAAAGGCAAGTCAATTGCAGCGTATTTCAGTCTTTAGATATTTAATTTAGCATCCGTTTCTAGTTGCTACTAGTTACCGAATATCGTTCCGTGATATAATAAATATATGTCGGAGTTAGGAAATTGTCTACTCTCTAGTGTGACATTTTACACCGAACTATAAGGTCTTGTCAAGAAGTTCGTAGACATATGTTAAAAAGTGGCAAGCTTATCCTCTGAAATTGTTTTAATTTTCTTAATTTAACTATTAAATATAACCCTGTCCGTTTCTTAGTAATGATTCAATGTTTACCTTGAACTTCTGCCTAGATTTCCGTGTTTTTCTAGAACTACATTGCGCCATTTTTGTTATTCAAAACTATAGATAGTCGTATGCATAGATGTTCATGTACGTACATACCATATATACTCGTACATATTTATAATTTGTTTTTTTGTTTTGTTTTGACACTTTTGAGGTATGCATCACGACAATGATCGACGTCAAGCTCGTCAAAACTTGCCTTAGTCTTAATAGCTCTTACGTATTCACTTTAGGGTATTTTTCGTTCACCCTACTCGTATCTCTTCCGACTGATCGTCGTCAGTGCATATGTTTGAATTTGTTTTGGCCAAATTCCAACAGTATGTCCCGCTTTTCATTGGCACGTGAAACACAAAACTTAAAACACATAACAAGCATCTGCAGGCATTAGGTATTAGCGTGCAACACTTTGAAGGCGGAACAGCAAATTGCAACCCCAATCAAATTCTTGTGATGACGAAATATTACTTAAAATAGAAAAGAGAAAAAGCTCAAGTGTAAACATTTCGCAAGAAATCCAATTTACATCATCTACGAGTAATACTGACTCAGCGAAATTCACAAATTTCATCGAAGCGGAAAATTGCATCTTGAATTTCCCCATGAAGGCAAACTTTGCAAGTTTTCTCCAATCTGGAGGATCCCAATCTGCTGAGTTATACTCTAATTGTCGTCATCGAAGTCAGGTGCAAAGGTCGTTAAAAATAATATTGGAAAGCACACGACTTCATCTAATCCCATACAACATCTGAAAGGTCGTTAATCGCTTTAGCTCTAAATCGGCATATTACTCATTGAAAAGTATTTCAACGGACAGCGATTTTCTAATTCCAATACGGACGCATCGTTTCTGAACAAAACTAAACGCCCGCCACTCCTGTCGCATGCGATGTTGGATGATGGCTTGCCGCAACAGATATTGAATCTTGTTAATTGGAAAATTCTTGTAGTCGTTGGTCCGAACGATCGTTCGTGTGCCAAAAATGTTTTGTCCGTCTTCGATTTCCCCTCCCCATATACGAGTACCATATGTTTCGTTGGTCGGTCGAATGGAACGAATATTGTTTTTCGAATGCGAATATTCGTATTCAAGACAAATGTGCGCAGCTCTCAATATCGAGTGAATCACCCATTTTGAGGCTGTTGAAAATCGCTGCGATTTTCTTCTTCTGGTCGTTAATTTATTTTTCTTGCTTGCGGATTTTCTTCTTGTGTTTATTGTACTTGAACAGCAAACATATCTGTGGAATCATAGACGCGATATACTCGTACTCGTATGTATGCAAACGGGTGTGATTGGCAATTAAAGATCGTAATTACGAATCAGTTGGCTGTGAAATGTTCACAGTCATGGTGGCCCGTTTAATTTCAAATCGCACGCAATCAATGAGTACTAGTATCTCGAGATGATAGTTGTTTATCTTTTAGGTGATAAAAACGAGTCTAAGTTTAACTTGTCTATAAAAACTTTAGGTGGTAGGCAAGTTGTAGAGCTACTTATTGGCGAGTAGATAGAATTCTAAAATCTTAAAATGATTAAAGTAAACTAGGTGTGGATTTTCAAACTTAGGCTATAAATGAACTTATTTGACGCCAACAATATGTGCAGAGAACTTGGCAACCATTAATAGAGGGGAATTGGGAATCTGAGTCTTTCCTCAAAAAGTTAAAGGGTTTCGAAGATTAAAAGACAATCACCACTATGAGCAAGCAGGGTTCTGCACTGATTCCCCCTGTATCGGCCACTTAACTAACACTTTGGGCATTATGTTGAATATGCCATAATCTAGTTTGCACAGGTCATCTAAGCACCTCACCACCGAAGCTCCTTTTAATTTTTTTTTAGGAACAGAGCATTACGACAGATAATTGTACTCCTTGTAGGTTTAATGTACTGGTATTCTTAGCCAGCATTACTTGCGTTGCATTACAAGGAAGCTTTGCATTCTTAAACCAGCTTGGAAGTGACGAGAGAGCTTAGCAAGACCTTAAGCGAAACACGGCTGTCACTAAGTAAAACCCTACGCCGTCGTCCTCCAAAAAGTTACCACTGTTGCTTGCTTTCTTGGCACAGATTCTGACCGAAACCAGATTTATTTTTAACTATTGTCGTGCATTGAACTTACTTCGACATTACATTCGTTGGACATAAAACGTTTATACAGGTTGAAGCCACCTAATCCATATACCTTTTTCTCTGCTTGCCTGGGATTTCTGGTCACTAAGTCAAAACCTGTCCGATTCATCAACGCTTCCCTCTTGATAAGACGGGATTCTATATGGTTGTAGTTTTGAGTTATCTTCCTCTCCCTGACTAAGTCTTTGCTTCTTCCATCTCAGCACTTCTTTTGATTGTGGTTTGCTCAGCACAGCCCGAACGTGCTTTGCAATCCGGACTTGAGAAATTCCCATAAAGTGCAATGTTGTTACTTGAAAATAATTCAACAGATTATATAAAAGCCACCGTAACGATAATCTACAGTTAGAACTCTCTACACTGACAACCGAGAACAAGCATTTGCAGCAGGGGCAAATGTGTCCTTAACGAGGCTTTAGTTTACAGAATGCCCATACCTCAATGGGAGCCAGAATACGCCTAATTAGCGCTTGCGCTTTCTTTGAGATCAGGTTCCACTTTTGGTGTAAGTCGGGGAAGACAAGAACGTCTTGCCGATCTTATTATCACGACAGCCAGTACTTATTGCCACTCAACATCGGATTGAGGAACTAGGAAAAGCTTCCATCGATCTAAGGTTCAAACCACAGTCACCGTGACGCTGCCACTAGGGCGCCTAACTTAAAAAGACCAAAACCGAAGTCCTTGGGGCTCCTAACTCCCACAGTACTCGTACCGTTTTTTAAGTCCTGTTTTGTTGGTGGTATTGCCACTCAACAAGACCTATGAGCGGCAGCTTGTAACTTGCGAAATTGAAATAACCTTAAGTTAAATTCTGAAGTTGTTTACGATAAGACTAGTATTACTCTCCCCCCGATCTTTACTAGATTACGTCATTGATGCGTGGAGACCCGAGCAGTAGGCACAATAGTAAGAAAAACATGAGCGGCAGCTTGTAACTTGCGAAATTGAAATAACCTTAAGTTAAATTCTGAAGTTGTTTACGATAAGACTAGTATTACTCTCCCCCCGATCTTTACTAGATTACGTCATTGATGCGTGGAGACCCGAGCAGTAGGCACAATAGTAAGAAAAACATGGGGCCTAATTAATTTGTCAATGCCTATACTTTACTGATTCTGCCATGGTCTTAAATGGCTTCGGTGCCGTTTATCTCAAGGCAGTAATTGCCTGTCTGCTGCCAAAATTAAGCAACAGGAAATTCTTTTACGCTTATGTCGATTTGTAATGATTTGTCTTGTCTGATTGCCTTGGTCCTAATTATGTTCTCATTTATACAGGGTCATTCATTTCGTAGTTTCAAGTTGGTAACGCTGGCATTTGACGCCTGCCAAACTCAGCTGTCATTTGAAGTGTCATAATATTAGTTGAATGTTCGCCATATACAATAATGGATTGCTTACAATTCGAACAACGCGTTAAAATTATTAAAACTTACTGTTGTACAAAAGTGGTGATTCAAACGTAGCCACTTTTCGCGCATTACGCGATGATTATGGTCGTCATAATCGACCGACTACGCAAGCAATCGGTAAAATTGTGAAAAAATTTGAAGAGAGTGGAATCGTTACTGATGTCGTAAGGCCTGTGCATCACCGTAATGCACGCTCAGTTGAAATATTCCTGCTGTAAGTGCAAGTGTTGCTGATGGTCCGAATTTATCGATTTTCCGGCGTTCACAGCAATTGAACGTGTCGTACACCTCACTATGGCGTGTTTTGCATTTGGATTTGCATTTCCATCCTTTTAAAGTTCAACTTACACAACAATTGAAGCCTGCTGACCATTCACAACGCCGTATATACGCTTCACAATAAATACAGATTTTTCGAACAACATTTTCTTCAGTGTTAGGCACATTTCTCACTCGGTGGGTATGTAAACCAACAAAATTGCCGCATATGGGGCTCAAAAAACCCACAAGTGATCGAAAAGGATTCCGTTGCATCCAGACAAAGTGACTGTTTGGTGTGCTCTATGGTCGAAAGGTGTCATTGGTCCGTATTTCTTCGAAAATGCCAATTGGCGGACGGTTACAGTCAATTCGGATAATGATAAACGATTTTTTTTGGCCGGCGATTGAAGATCATGACTTGGTTCCAAAAAGACGGGGCAACAAGCCACACAACACGACCAATTACGGCTGTATAACGTGAGAAGTTTCCTGGTCGTCAATTGGCCACCTAGATCCCCCCATTAGATTGTGGGGCTACGCAAAAGACCGTGCTTACGCAAATAATTCCCGAACTCTAGACGCATTAAAAACCAACATTACTCAAGTTATGGCCGAGATACCGCCCGAAATATGCGAAAAGTGGTTAAAAATTATCTCAAAAGAATCGCATGCTGCGATCGAAATCGAAATCGGAAAATGAATGACCCTTTATATGCGAGTACGTCAAGTCATAAATACTGGGATACAGAAAAATCAGCGCCAAATGAAAACGAATTAATATTTAAACAATTTTTTTTGTTTTTATTGGGTTATTCAATGGCTACAAATCTCAGAACAACTCATTCGAAATGACTTCCATTTGCCTTACAGCACGACTTAAGACGATGTGGGCACTCATCGATTGCGAGACGCACTTCATGTATGGGGAAATTGTCCACTGCACGGACAAGGACTCGCTTCAACGACTCAATATTTTGGTTTCAAGTAGAGCAACCCATGCCCTCTAATACGGACCAAAACTTGTCATCCAACGGGTTGTTTGTTTTTGAGCCACAGTTGAGTCGTTTTTACTTTGTGAGCTGGAGCAGGGCCTTGCTGGAAAGTCCATGGCTTGTTGTTGAATACTGATTGGTTGAGAGACTTTACAATGTGTTCCAATACTTTGGCCGATGTTTTCACTCCTTTCTCACAAAAATGTAGCTTGGTAACGTCATCGTAGCACACTCCCCACCATACCATGACAGGCGCGGGATGGTGGCCTCTTTAAACCCTGGGAATGAGTTGAGTTGCTTCTCTAGATGACCGAGCATACAAACGATCGTTCTGCTTATTGAACGATTCTTCTTCGGTGAAGATTTTCTCGTCAGTAAACAGAATTTGTCTGTGAGCGTTCTTCGCGTACCGGCTGAGTAACGCTTTCGATCTTCGCTTGCGTTTTTCCTTCAATGCGGGCGTGAGCAGGTGTCCAGTGTGTCGCTTGTACGCGCTGATTCCTAAATCTTCTTTGATAATGCGAGACATGGATTTTTGCGAAATTTGCATTTCCCGCGACAAGATTTTCTGTTTTCGCAGAGGTTTTCGGTCGATTCGTTTCTTCACTGCTTTGATCGCTTTCGGAGTTCTCAAAGTGCGCGGACGGCCGGATCTTTGACGGTCTCGTACTCCACCTCAAACAACTTCACAGCACGATACACAAAATTGCGAGTGATTCCAAGCGGTCGCAACGTCCTAAAGATATCGCCTTTTTCCATGTTGCATTTAAGTAGGCCAACTACAGCAATACGATTTTCGATGTCGCCCCATTCCATGATTGTAAGCAATTAATGTTAAAAACTTTTTACGTCACAATGAAGCATAAATATCAACTGTCAAATCGCAATCAATACGAAATGGATGCGCCCAGTGTTGAATTCGTAATGAGTGAGTTCAGTTGTGTACCAGTATTTATGACTTGACTAGGTACGAGTATATACAACCATATACGGGTATATCATGAAATTCTATTTTCCATGGAACTGTCCTCCGATGTCCACCTCAACATAATTTTCTCGTAATCAAAGGTAAAGTTACGACGTTTAACATTTCCAGCCAAAAAAAATGAGTGCATTTTGCATGGGTTGTCAATTGTCATACAATGACTAAGGGCCCAACTAAATTAAAAAATCAATTTCATACTGATTAAAGGTTTTATTGCATTCTTTACCTTCTGAATTTATTCGTGAATCATTATTTAAAGATCGTGAGATGAGGCACACTTGTATAAATACAAAACCATCCTTACTAGGAGTTGTTTTTCTTATGGTAATCTTTTGATTCTATCGCGTCAATCTTGCTGTTGAATTATTAAGCAGTCTACAGCTTTGCCTGATCAAAACATCACATCCCTAACAATATGACAGAACTTCGCACGACTACTGCGCGTATATTTTTAAAAAGATCATGTTTAGACTTTATAACATTTTTATTTAGGGGTGAATTACGTAACTAATTTACCTGATTTAATACAATAGATCATATTTGGTAGTAAGTCTTGCCGCATCTTGTTGTCAAAGGCTATTGTCAACTTTGTTAAAACAAGACTTTCAGCCATCACGTGACTTATGCGCCATACCTTACCCAACAAAAGAAAAAACAAATAAAAATCAAACAGCATACGTAATTCGATTATGAGTTTATTTTGGCCTTTGGCCGTTGGCCATTTTTCTGAAAATCCCCCCAGTCATTCGAGTGGTGAAAACTAAAAACACATCCCTCTTAACGGGTCCGCATGTTTGTGCCCTCTCAAGTGCTCGAACTCTAAATTTATTTATGCCAAAACGTCGACGTTATTCAAAAGAACTAAAAGGCAAACACTAATGCTTTACATTTGACCACAGTTTGCCCACCCTCTTCCACAGCCATCCCATTATTTTGGGAAAACAAAGTAAACAGATGGTATTTGAAAAGAGCTATTTGGGGGAGGGGGAAATCAAAAAAAAAAACACCCAACACCCAAAAAACGACGATGAAACGGTGAGTCATTACGAAATCATTTTCTAAGAGGCTGGTGCCACTTTAGTTCCCGGTCGGTCGCCACTTTGTGTTTTTATTTCATTTTCAAATTTCAATTTTATGAGTGTGCGCAATCCAAATCAACTCTTAATTCGACCAGACAAAGGATGATGATGGTGCTATTACCTACCTATACTATCTGAGCACACTTACTCGCAAACACATTCAATGAAACAACATCGTGAGATGTGCTCACATGTGCGCCAAGATGAGTAGCCCCGACATGTGATGTGACATAATTTGAATTCCAGAAATAATATCTTCAAATACTACAGAAATTAGTAAGCTACACAAACTAAAACATCATCTGGCGTCTTATTTGTTTAACCAATAACAATAACTCACCAAATGAGGAATTAAGTTGGGATCAGTAGTGACTTGGCCGAAATCGGAATGGACCAGGGTATCCCCAGAAGTTTAGTCATCAATTTTTAGTTGTAAATTGACTATTCACTTTGAACTCCAAAATCGTATTCAAATGAAAAGTGAGATGAAATCAACGTTAGTACAGTGTGGCATAGAAAAATTCTTACACATGGTGTGGGCAATAAAATATATGAAACCAATTTTGAAAATGGATTTTTTTCACTGAGATTATTTAGGGTTGCTACTTACGTTTTGAGATACGAGTATGGCAACACCTGAAAATCTGCAACAGTGACTTCGTAAAGTTTGACATTTCTAAGAGTAATTGTACTCAGAATGTTTTTTTTTTTTAACGAGTGCTATTTGTGTTGTATACATCATCGTGGCACAACAACAGTGTGCCAAGCAAATCCTTTCGACTTTTGGTAATGAAACACCATCTCGAACGAACTTTGTGAAAAATCGGTTGTTGTGCCAGAAAAAATCGATGCTGTAGGTGAATTATGTTGCAAGATTGTCATGTGATATATCGTGAGATTTAGGCATGTTTGACCATTAGTTCCACTCTCTCATATATTAAATATTGCATAAACATTTGGCCGCATAGTTTGACACGGACTCAAAACACGGCTCGTGTCGATTGGTGCCAAGAAATGTTGAAAATGTTCAATCGCCGTGCTTCAGAAAATGTTCGCGCACGAAGCACTTCGGAGCGAATGGTCGCCTGTTTTTTTTTCTGGAATTTTTGGACATGTCACCACCGTGCCATTAGAGGAATGTAGAACAGTGAATGGTACACCACCATTTGTTTGCCAGAAGTGTTCCGAAAAATAAGGGAAACCAATCGCAGAAGACAAATCATTCTCCACCAGAAGAATCCAAGCCTTCACATATTTTTGACCATTCAAACCATCGAATTGACGGTCATCCGCCGTACAGTTCTTATTTGGCATCTAAAGATTTCTTCTTATAGCAGATTTCCAAAAAAAAAAAAAAAGGCAAGGCTAACGATTTTCGATGCCTGAAGATGCGGTTGATGCGTTCAAATCATAACTATGCTTTGTAGGTATCACAATGGAAAAAACTTCGAAATTTGGTTCGAACGCATGCAAAAGTGTATTGATCTTCATGGATAATATTGGGTCTATAACTTAATTCGCGCGGTTTGCTAAGAGATGGCGTAACTTGTATTATTCCATTTGAACATGCATTGGAAAGCTACTGTCATTGTACGTCATTTCAGTACATATCATTGATTTGAAGCGTAAACAACAATAATTTTTTTTCACTCAAATATGTCGAACTTTGTGCCTGAAAAAGTGTTTTTGCGGAGAGTTCTTCTTCTGCCGAAAGTCATCGTATTTTGGTGGAAGTTTATGGTGAACATGCGCTAGCTGAGCGAACGTGCCAAAAGTGGTTTGCACGATTTAAAAGTGGTGATTTTGGCTTGGAAGACGATGAACATCCTGGGCAGCCAAAAAAGTTTGAAGATGAAAAACTGGAAGCATTACTATGAAGATTGTTGCCAAACACAAGAAGAGCTCGCAGAATCTTTGGGTGCCACTCAAGCAGCCATTTCAAAACGTTTAAAAGCAGCTGGATATATTCAAAAGCAAGGAATTTGGGTTCCACATGAACTCAAGCCGAGAGACGCCGAAATGCTGCTGGAACGCCACAAAAGGAAGTCATTTTTGCATCGGATTGTTACTGGTGATGAAAAATGGATCCATTACGACAACCCCAAGCGCAAAAAATCATATGTGAAACCCGGCCAACCATCCAAATCAACGGCAAAGCCGAATATCTATGGCGCGAAGGCAATGCTCTGTATTTGGTGGGATCAGATGGACCATCAATGGACAACGGTACCGAACACAATTAATCCATTTGAAGAGAGCAGTAGCTGACAAACGCCCGGAATATGCGACCAGACACGAGGCAATAATTTTCCATCATGACAACGCTCGACCCCACGTTGCTATTCCGGTTAAGAACTATTTGGAAAACAGTGGATGGGTCTTACCCCACCCGCCTTATAGCCCAGACCTTGCCCCTTCTGACTACCATTTGTTCCGGTCGATACAGAGCGTCCTCACTGAAATACGGTTCACATCAGAGCAGAATATCAAAAATTGGCTTCATTCATTCTTGGCTGCCAAGCCGGCGCAGCTTTTTGGGATGGGATCCACAAATTGCCAGAAAGATGGGGAAATAGCTTCATATGGGCAATACTTTGAATAATACTCGTACTATTGTACATGTTTTTCTTAAATAAACGTTCAAATTTTGTAGAGTTGTAGAAATATCGATGAAGAATGCAGACATATTACGTCCAGTTTACAAAGTATTAATTGACTGGACAATATTGGCATCACGTGTGAATTTCATCATTTCATTGAACAAATTGGTTCGAATAAACGAGGCCAAATTTGGGCATTGTACTACATTTAAGGGCGAATGAATGCTATTAAACCAGATCAAAAGAGTTAAAGTATTCCATACATCGCTTGACATAAGCGATCAAATATGCGATCATTCTCGATCATCGTGTTGTAGACAGGCTTAAGTTGATAACAAGCAACACTGCGATACACACCTGAAAGACATGAAAATTAACTGTCATTTTGTTGGAAATAAAAAACATTGTTCTCTGCTTTCACGAAAAGTTTATTTGACACATACCGAAAATGAACAGTCAATTATCTCATACGATGAAATGTGCCTGTCACTTTAATTTTTTTTGGAGAATTGCATCTAGTATTCAACCACTGGTCTACCAGAGCGCAGCCTGTATGTAAAATCAAAATTTCCAGAGCGGAAATGAACAAACTATTTGCTTCCTGCTGATTTAGATAAAACATATTGAGCATATGTTCGACTCTTCCTCAAGCCGGTCCCTGCTGTCTTACAAGATATAGCAATTATTTCCAGAATTTTAGCTTATTTTCAAAACTCAATTATTATCGACTGAATTAACAGTAACAGTGTCACACAGTGTCATGCAATGCAATTACCAGTGAACCTGGTTCTTCGAAAGTTTTACTTCCGAACGAAAGTTCGTGTGGGCTACTCCTGGTGATATCAATTTTCTTCTCCCTAGCAACCCGAACTTCAGAAAAACTGATTTATCTAAGGCGCTGTATTGAAATTTTTGTAACCAATACAATTATTCACTCCAACATATTTTTTATACAAGAAAATATTTAACGAAGTTTGGTTAGTTTCCTTGGGTTTTCCACTGTCATTGGTTTGTACGAGTATTATCGAATCAACTATAATTTCTTTTAACTTCTTTGTCATTTGATGATTTTTGGGCATCTGCCCCGAACAGAGGAGAAATTTTCTACATATTAAACGAAGGGCTCATTTCTTTATGTAGTCACAGCAGTACTCTTTTAAAAATTGAGCCCTCAAGCTGTGCCATTGGAAGTTGATATCAGATTATGCCCAAGTCATCGATATTCTTGCATTAAGTCTGTTTTCCTTAAGAAATGCAATTTAGATAATATTTTTCAATGAAGCATTATCGTATTGAATAAAAATATGCAAGGAGCTGAGAATCTCTAGTATTCAAGGTTGCAAAATCTTTTCAAACGTTAAGGTAATTGGTAGTTTTTTTGTTTTTTGAGTCTACCATAGAAACATGGTTGACATCTAAATTTTCGAGAAATAACTTCTATTACACCTTCAGCATATGGGGACAGCGTTGGGAGGAACTCGTTGATATAACATACCTTTCTCTCTCTTTCCTGGTTTCCCTGGCGTAGAGATTAGATGAATGAATCTCGATTTGTAGCTTTAACTTGGATTTATTGGGCATATAATCCATCTTATTTCAGTCTTCTACTCATGTAATTTAGCAAAATTTAATTTTCTGTTGAAGATTATTGAGATTTTTTAACGGTGCCAATACAGATCTCGTATTTTTTTTTTAAATTTATTCACTATTCCACCACAGTATCGAAAAACTTATAGAAACTTTACAAGTCAGGTTTTTCTCAATAAAAGGTGTTTTTTTTAGCTGCATGACAAGTTTCAATAGTTGTTGTCTATGGGTTGACAGCTGTCAATGTCAAACCGTGTTGACATTTCTGTTCAGTAAGGTTTGACAATTCATCATGAATCGTCTAACGCCAGAACAACTTTTCCAAATTGTGGAAATTTACTTTGAAAGAAATAAATCTGTTCGTGAAGTCAATAAAGCACTCAAATTTACGTTCAACATAATCGGCCTAGTGATCAAGCAATTCGTGCAGTTATTGATCGGTTTCGTACTAATTTTACTCTTTTCGATTCAAAGCCATGAACAAAGCAATGTGCGTACCGAAGAGAATATTGCTGCTGTAGCGCGAAGTGTTGAAGAAGACGCCGAAATGTCGATTCATCGCCGTTCTCAAGTTGTTGGCCTTTGTCCTTCGACTACTAAAATACAGCTCGTGCAAGAATTAAAGCTAAATGATCATCGTTCACGTCGCATTTTTGCTGATTGGGCTAATTTGAAACTGGCCGAAAATGAGCATTTTTATCGAAGAATCGTGTTTAGTGATGAAGCTCATTTCTGGTTAAATGGCTTCGTCACCAAGCAAAATTGCCGTATATGGAGCGAAGACAATCCTCAAGCTGTTAACGTATCACCATTACATCCATTAAAATTGACTTTTTGGTGCGGTTTACACGCTGGCCGATAATGCCGATCCTTATTTCTTTCGAAATGAGGAAGGAGGACGTAAACCACAGAGTGAGTGTGGGATGGATGAAATGGCGGGAAAATTCGGGAATCTTTTGCGACCGAAAATTTCCACTTAAATTAAAGGGGAAACTCTACACCACGGTTGTTAGACCAGCTCTTATATACGGTTCACAGTGCTGGACAATGTACGAAGCGTTTAAAAACAAAATGACGGCAGTGGAAATGAAAATGTTAAGGATGTCTAGTGGAGTCACTAAACGCGATTGTATTAGATCTACGCGTATAAGAGGAAGTCTACATATAAAGAATTCGGTAACCGAACAGCTTGAGGCGAATAGAATAAGTTGGTATTGCCACGTTCAAAGAAGATCTGCGGAAAATCCGGTTAAAAAGGCACTATCAACTACGGTCACTCCAACTGTAAGAAAACGAGGTCGGAAAAAGAATTCCTGGATTTCTCAGATGGCAAATGCGCAACAACGTCTGGGGTTAACCACTGAAGCGATCCAGGACCGAGCATTATGTAGACGCGTTCTGCGGTCTGCGACATTAGCCAACCCCATAAGCGGAGCAGCAGCGATGCAGTAAAAATGGGAAACTCGTTACGCATAAGTTCGTATAACGAGGAAAGGGTTAATAAAAGGTTAAGAAGAAGAGGAAGGAGCTGCCGTTACGGACGCTATCGGCCCATGCTGACTGATTTTTTGTTTCCAAAAATTAACCATCGCTTAACCATCAATTTATTGCAAAATCAGTTTGGTGTCAACTTTATTTCCAGAAGTTGTCCTATTAACTGGCCACCTCGTTCGTGCGACTTAACGCCTCTCGATTACTTTTTATGGGACTATGTTAAGTCATTGGTTTATGCCGACAAACCAGCAACTCTTGAAGCATTGGAAGACAATATTCAAGCCATCATTGACGCCATACGTCCAGATTTATTGGAAAAAGTAGTGAAAAATTAGACTGATCGAATGGACCATGTTACTCGTAGCCGCGGCAGGCATATGCCGGAAATCTTATCCTTAAATCTTACTCCATAAGAAGTAATCTAGTGGGCTATCTCGTCGGTGAAATTACGAGTGCTTTTCGCGTTATAATGCTGTCTTCGAAACAAGTCCTTATCGTTTCAGTGAGCACCAACCGGTTGAAATTAAATATCGGACAGATCAATACCGTTCATATTTCCTAGGAAATAGTTACTGTTCATTGTCCTATTAAGTTAGCTATTGACTGGAAGCTAAACTCCGCCAATACCACACAGCTTCTTCTGGATTTGCTTTACTCCAGAATTAACGATTTTGATGAATCAATATTTGCTATTTTCGATAGAGCGGAAATCACCTTCAAGCTGTTCAAAATTCCAATCCGCGCCTTATCTCGTATCTATAGTTCGTAGACGATAAAGACAAAGACACTTTCGAAAAATTTTAAACATATTAGATGCGGAAAGGCAATCGCCAATTTAAAACTACCAAACCTGAAGGAACAGTTTAAAAAAAGTTATCCCTATCTGCCAGCAAAAGCCATAAAACGCTTTGTAAGCGCTATAATGGCCAGTTGGTTGATCAAATGGGCAAGATTGTGATTTCAAAGGCATTTTCAACCTTGTGCTCAGCGCTTTCTTGCGTGGTTAGAACATATTTTCAAATTCATTGATTAAAAATAATGAATAAAACTTCGTAAAATAACTTAGCACAAAAAAATGCATTCATCTGTCTACAATAGATTTTTTTTATTTTTCGTAGGCGTACATTTATTTTAAGATGTTCATCTATTTTAAATTCAACTGTTCACAAACAGAATGCCCACACTGTCTAGCGTCAGAAACAAAGTAGACCCCATACAATATGCTAACAACCAATGTGCTATGACCGTCTGCTTTGTTGTTCTACATTATTCGACGACGAGTAACACTCACGACTAAGAGTGGCGGCGGGTACGAGAAATTGCTGTGGTATTGCCATTGCGTTAGCTGTGGCAGTATCAGTTAAAGCATATTTCCATTCGTTTCACATTTTGACGATGTTAAATTTATTTCTGGCTACGAAATGGCAAAACTTTCGGAGCACAGTTTTCATAGAATTGCGGAGGCGCGCACAGCTGCTAGTTAGTTCGTATTGAAGTGCTGTCGAGTTAAATACAAAACGGACAACAAAAACGCGCATACATTGTGTCGTTAAATTTCAAAAATTAAGAAAATAAACATTTTGTGGAACACAAGTATACATTTTTATCTATTAACGATTTCCAAAAGAGAATATTCAAATATGCGGAAGAGTTATTAATTGTATGAAATTTAAATGGAAATGAAATCAATCGCGAGATAAGAACTAATATTGTCATCGAACTATCCGTTGAAACGGATGAACGTTTAGTGTCCAAGAAAAAAAGATCAAGTTTGTAGTTCTTCGATTAAAGATTCAATCAGTCGGGGTGATGTTCTTCTATTTGACCAAAATTCATTTGTTGTTGTGGTTTAGACAAGTCTCTCTCTATGTAATTGTTGGTGTGACATAATTCAATTCGCGATCGTAATTGACTAATAAAACCAATTACACATCCAAGGATACTCAATAGAAAAGAATGAAAACAAGAATACTCTCTACATATTCGCACTTCTCAATTTTAATGATTTTAAATTGAAATATAGTAGTTCTACATTTGGAAGGTTTTACTCCTGTCTGCTAATGGATGGTGTTCAAACACTAATATCCCATTTGAATTGAGCGCCCTTCTGCGGCAAATATTGCTTTTGTCTTACACTTCCACAAATATGATGCAATATTTGTATTAAATAATTTTTCTTTGTGCAACCAAGTGACTGTTTTTTTAAGTAAGTCCCAAAAGACATTGTGGATATTATTTACTAAAAAGATTTGTTTACAAACTTCGATGAGTTAAACGGCCCTCTTTGTATTCAAAAAATATTTTTAAAAAATTTCGTGAACTCATACATCGGTGATGCTCATACACACGTTGTTGCGCAATGCAAGTGCATTGTTGCGTATTGACAAAGCTGCTGTTGTTGATTGTTAATTTATCTCTGCTTTTGTGATTCGAAAAGTTAAAAAATTTTACCTGTCTTTCTAATGTCTTTCTTGGTGCCGAACTTTTTGCCCAAAGATCTTGGACTTAGTGCAACTTAATGCAACAGAGAAATATATGTACCATATGTATATATTAGGAGAAATCTAGTTGCAGTTCTATTCAAAGAGTTTTTAATCAAAAAACTAAGATTTCTCCTTTGTTGTAGCCTTATGGCCCCTGTTTTTGGAAACGTACCTTCACCTTGCCATGCCAACATGCTTCAAAAATGTAGCGTAGGAAGTGGTTTTCTTCACTATCTTATGTATTTGTTCAGAACCTTGCTGTAGGCATTCTAGTTATTCTACATACATTAAATTGAACCCTCCAGATCTGATATTTGAATGTTCGTTCAACTTGTTTTGGAAAAAGCATATTAATCATCTGAAATAGTGAGCTGGGGTTTGTTATCTGGAGATGGTACGTAAACGTTGCTTAGATACTTTGTTGGGACATACGTTTGGTCAGACGACCATGAAAACTCAAGATACGAGAAGTCTGATTATGTTTATACTTTGGCTGGCCCAGACCCAATTACACAGGCGAAGTTTGCTAGTAAACGGGGATAAAGCAGTTAATTGGTTCGGAGTACTTACTGATTTTCATTGCATTTGACCAGTTGCACATGTGTTTTGAACACTTATGGAAATATTTGATTTTTATTCTGGAAATGTAGGAGTCAGAAGCCTCTAAAACATCGGTTTATCATGACTTGATAGAGGTTAGCTCCTTATGGAAGCATCATTATGTCCTTGATTTAAACCCAAGTCTCAGTAAAAATGTTCCGACTCATGGGGTGACCCAAATTTGTGGCAAATGCACACCTTGCCCATAGGGATTGTTCATATCTAACCATCATCTCACATTGAACCTGTTCGATAATTGTGAGTTTTTTTTCTCCATTTAAGATCCAGGCCGGTGTTTAAATGTGCTTCCAAACAAAATGTGCGCCTTAAACATGTGATTGTTTCTTCTCGTCCTTCTATCTACTGCTGGCGAGTTTCCGAAGTTCTGATTACACCAGAGTTCGTAAGAGGCTTTCCCTAAAGCACATACTTCCTCGAACATTGATTCAATATTTTATGAGTGCCTGACTAAAAAGGTTAGCATCTGGTCTGTATTCAAAGTTGTTTGATCTACTCAGACAAATTTTTCATCATCAATGGTATAAAACAAGTAAAAGGATAAATAAAACGGAGATCTTTAAAAATTACCTTTTCGACGCAAGTTCTCTCTTCCATAGCTTTTAAATACGAAACATGAAAGACTGGCTCACAAATTCTTTTGAGGAATATTTTTAAAATAAGTCCGCATCTTAATGCTACTCATAAATAGTTGAATCTTGTATTATTATCGCGACTCTGGTAAAGGATTACTTGTCCGGCGAAGTGTTTATTCCTTTAGAAAGTACTTTGCTTGCCCTTTACAACTTTGTGGCGGTAGTTTACCTTAAATTTTCAGTTGGGTTTACCTTAAAACCATCTTCTACCCCAAAAAAATAATCGTTTCAGTCATTTAAGTAAGTGAGCAAAAAAAAATGTACAACTTCTGAAATTCATGAACAAGTACAATAAGTTGTTCGAGTGCTGCACATTACACTCCCTTTTCTATGTGCTTTTAATGTTTATCGGCACAAGTAGGTCAGCTTTGTAGGATCTTTAATTAACCCTTCGCTTCGCAAAGCCGAAGACAATGCTCTAAGGTTGTCTAATGCATTAAGATTTTATCAGCAGTCATTCTGGCGAAATTGATAAGTCACACGGCCTTGTCACCCGCAGAATCCATAAATCGGGGCGCTTCCCATTTGCTTGATATTCTACAGTTGTCCATCTCAAATTTATTCCTTGGAACAGTGCCTGGGCGTTTTACCGTAAAGGTCCTTATTTGACTAATTTATTAAGGTTATTTGTCAGACTTTTTGTTTCTGTTCTTAAACGTGCCCACATTATGGATATTGGATGAGTTCCTTGCATCGAGGATGACTAATCCTAACCGGTAAATCATATAAATCCCAGTTGGACAATTAATACAGAGCCATCTGTTGATTTATCGTGGAAGCAGTGCTTGCCGAGTAATACGTCGTACAGCATGCGGTATTAAATCATCGGAATAGGATTTTGCTTATAAATGAAGTGTCTCAAGAGCGAGCTGCAGTCAGACAATCGCCTTTAATCTTGAAGCCGATTATTCATAGTTTCCTCTTTACAAGGCCATTGATTTTAGATTTTATAAGCCTCATCACACTACTGCGTCGAAATCTCTTATGGTTTTTAACTCGAAGTATAAATGCAATTGTATTTTGGTCAAATAGAAGTTGTCTTTTATTTCGAACGAATCTACTCTTGCTAACTGTTGCAACATTTATAATTCTCAGAATAAATAAACTCTCTTGTTAGTCGTGAACGAACTTAACCAGTCTAGAATGTGTGATGCCACTGCCGTTTTGCCAAAACAAACAGATCTGCATAGCTTCTGGGTCATTTACAGTACGATTTACGTTTTTTATAATATTTTTTAATACATTCCTTTTTATCAAACTCCTTATGTCCTTTTGTGACTACATACATACATTTGTTTGGTTTTTTTTAGCAAAAAGTGATGGGAACGAACGTCTTACAGTCACCGAAACAAAACCAGTGGTACCAGAAATCGATGAAGATCTGCCTATTGATTGCTCTATCGATGATGACTACGAAGCAGATCAATCACTACATCAAATGCTTGATCTATCACTACAACCAGAGCCCCCAATACCAAATAATCCATTATCACAATCAATCTATCGAGAACATACTAAACTTGCCAAAGAGTATTTGCGCGTAGTTACAGAATTGTATTATGCAACAGCTCGCCGAGATAAGTATCTATCTAGCCTGGATCCAGTCGAAAGGGAACAGAAACTTATACTTATTAAAAAAATGAAAGAGAAGGTCAGTCTAAACATACATATAAGTATATATAAGTCCTTATGAAAATTTTTGTGTTTTTGTTGTAATTTTAGGAAGAACTGCTTGAGTTGTATAACGACTTGAAACAACAATTGGAAGGTATCCGAGGTTCTCAGTCTCAACAAAATCAAGTTACTTCCTGTGACCCACAGACATCACGGTCAGCCAAATTGTTACAACCCCAATTGAGTAATGATAACCTTGCCGCAGATGCCACCGAAGATGGCTGGGTAGTTATTCCTCCAAAAGAAAACCATAACACGTAGCATAAGGCTACTCGGCAATCCTTGATGCTAAGTCATTTATATTTTATTAGAATAAGTTTTATTAGCTTTTTAAGTACTTAAAAGTTAACAAAGTCTGTGTGATGTGAGTGCGTGTAAAGAACTGAATGTTGTATATTACAATATTATTGTTATTTAAAAACAAAAACTGAACAAAAACATAAAAAAAAAGTAAAAATCAATAAAAGTGTTGCCATATATTCATTTGGGATATAACTACGCTTAATCAATGAGTTTTAAGCTTTTACTTACGAGTGCATTTCTATGTCACTTTTATTATTTCCAGAGATCGCTCCTGAAATACATGTGTACCTGACCACAAATTAGCTAGAGTCATATTAATACTGAGGATAAGGGATCGTAGTCCGACCGATTAATTCTATGCTTATGAGATCACCATCAAAAGTTACCACAGCGAAAGAGCATCCAAGCTCAAAAAGCCATGAAGAAGAAACTCGAAATCACAAGGAAAGGGAAAACTATAGAACAGCTGTCACTGATGATGATCAAATGGCAAGCAAAATGTTCAGATTCGATAAGCTTGCAACAAGTTAGTCGATAAAAAGTACAAGCGTAAAACCTACTAGGGTGGAAAGAGGCTACAGTCCAAATGAAAAGGTGGCACCTAATCAGCTTCCTTGCACAAGTAGCACAGAGACTGCTAAATGCTTTGTAAGACGGCGGGAAAATATATCCCGAGGAGCTTAACGCCCTCGACTTAACCGTCCAATCAACTCCCACCAGCCAAAAATAAAAAGCCCTTCTTGAAAGAAGGTGTACCAGGGGGAACAGAACTAAAAAAAAAAACCCATCTGGCTGCATTTACCAAAACCAAACCGACGGACGCGCCCAGTCTAAAGCGATCTCGAGCTGATAGAACTTAATGTAAAATTATTCGCGTAAAAAAAGACGGCGAGAGGAAATCTATCCATCGCGCTTTAAAGAGCTGCTATCTCACAAGCTACAAAATGTGAGAATAAGGTAAAAAGTGACGAGCGGATGTGAAACCTACAAAAGAAAATGTATTGTAATCACTGTAGGAGAGATCCAAATCAATTATGATGTGGTGAGATTGGTCAAATGGCGAAGCTACACAAGAAAGAATCAAAATGTCCACAAGGAAAGAAAGGCATCGGTAGTTACCACTCTAGTAGTCATGAATCACTAACGATCAGCTTCACCTAGAATTCTTACACAACATAAGTAATAGACAAGGTCGTTAAAGTTCTCCAGCAGCAGTGGGGTTTTGGATCTTATTCTCAACGGAAACGAAATCATTCAAAGAATATTTTTCTTGAAATGAAGAAGGATTTTCCTTATTTGTTTGGAATACAGCTATAAAAACCAGTTGCCGCCTCAAACTTTACGTTGTCAATTATGGCAGTCGGTGCAATATTGAGTCTCCCCTCTTATAAACCCTCCGATTAGCAAGAAGGTCCCTAGGGATCTTTTGATTTTTTGAATGCTTACAAATATTTTTATACAAGTGCTAGAAGCTTGATGCTTACTGTATTCTATAAAAAAAAAACAATGCTAAAGCGATTAAAACTTATTCCGAAACGATGCGTGCACTACATTTCGAGTTTTTTTCATTTAGTGGTTTGAAACTCAGGTGTGTTTGGTTTCGATATTGCCTTTCCAGGGGTGGGAGTCCGAATTGGACGGAGAGTTTTTCTTCACTCGGAATGTCAGGTTGTGAATTTTAACGGTTATTTTTTGCTTGAAACTCTACAACAGCTAAATCTACATGTCAGTGTTATGCCTTCACATGTAGATTTTTCTGACTAAGTTCCAAGTACACAATAAAAAACTTGTCATGAGTAGGATTAGAACCTTGAATGTCCGAGTGAGAAGCGATGGCTAGTACCACTACACCACGGCCACCCCCTTCGTGAAGAAGCTGCTACTGCCACTGCTGCTCGTCACCAGGCTGAGACTGATGCTACCCATTTTAATTCCAAAAAATGGCACAAAATGGTACAAAGATCCACCAACGAATAGTTGCATTCGTCTTCATAATATTGTCGATTACACTAGAAGCAAGCCAGGGCCATTGAAAACTTAGTTCATAATCCATTTACCATCTTTCGATCTCTGATGACCAACGATATGGCTTACATCACCATTCGAGAAACGCCGCAAAGTCAAGCAGATAACAGCGATGGAAAGAAGCAAATCTAACTAAGCAGAAACAAAATAAAATATTGACTCTAAAAGCATTTAATTTCTTTGGCTTTCATTTTGTATGCTGGAATGTGTAAATCAAACAGCGAGCCTGCTAAGTAACTATGGGGCCCAACACATGCTTCAATATATGAAGCCACTTTATCATATAATCGTTTCATATCTTATCACACAATTTACTCGCTTTGATATTGCGATAGCAAGGCCGGAGAGATAACTCATCAGCAAAACTGCTGGTATTGATGATTTGTGGCTTATGTTACAGGCTTATTGGGCAGCAGCTTACAATCCGCACGATTCGATGACCGTGGACGAACAACTTTTTTCTTATCAAGGACGGGCACGTTTCATACAATACATTCCATCTAAGCCATCAACTACGGAATAAAAGTATGGTAGCTGTTGATTCAAAGGGTATGATTTATGGTGGACAGATGCCGGAACAGGAGCGCGAGATCAATCAAGGCCAAAATATAGTATTTCGCTTGCAATGTTCTGCAATATGATCGATATTGCTCCATTGGCCTGATTTATAATATACGATGAAATTGATCCAGTCCAAAAATCAGACGTACGACTATTATTTTTGAAATTGTTGACGAGACAATTGGCAATTTCAAACATTGAAGAACGAGCCACCAATCTACGAATAATGTGCTATCCAAAAATTCGAAATGCTATGGAAGCATATCTTATGTTGTGGTCAGTTGAACTGAAAGCCACGTAAAAAAAAATGAAGTAGCAACACCAGGACCTGTTTCTTCGTTTGTACCGCGTTCAAATTGGCCATCATGCCACTTACATATGTATATCGCGCGGAGTACAAAAGCCAGCGAAAACCCCGAGCGTTTTGCTGTTGCTGAAATAATGCGGTTTATGCTGAACACTCAGCAGTCTTATATCGGTGCCAAACTTGCACTGCTGCACTAGCTACACAGACAAAATAAATATTTAATTAAAAACAAAAAAACACTGTGGCGCTGGCAGCCCGGTATGGGCCATGGCCTAGCTTCTTGACACTCATTTGTGTTGCTCATGTTTTCATTTTTTGTCACATCTGAGCGGGGCCTACGGTTTATCGCCGAATCCGAACGGCACTCCTTAGAAGCTCTTTCGTAGGCAATTTTTTACTTTCGAGAGTTTGCCATTGCCGCCGAAAGGGTGATGGCGATTTGAAAAATTGTTGGTGACCCAGCCAGGATTCGAACCCAGACTTTCTGCGTGATAGTCCAATGAGCTAACTATCGCGCCATCGCCATCGCCATCGCCAAATTTAATTAATATAATAATTACTTTACCTATAAATTTCTTATTTATTCTCTGTTATTTCTCTCTACAATATAGGTTTTCGGATTGAATACAGCTACAAGTTAATAAGCAAAACAATCAGGCACAACTGCATAATGATAATACCGTTAATTTTTCTTGAAAAATGTAGCATGTAAACGTAACGCTATCGAAGGTGTCGCTGATCAGAGGGTTAAATGGTTTTGTATTCATTTACCGCTAAGATCATTTCTGTCTGTTTTGTTCTTGTACGTTGAGTGTGACTACGAATATTTTGTTATACGTAATATCGTCAACGCTTTGTAGCGCGCTTTTGACACTATACTCGTATTTCAGACCTAACCCTTCTGACTAAGAAAATCAAAGGCATCGGCGCGGTTGTTACAGATCGTGGTCATTCTGAAAAGGCAATAGGTTTTGAAAGGATGCCAAAACTAAACGACTATATGTGACTGGTGTAATAAATGATGAAGCCATAAGCAGCCTTGATGTGAGAGGAACAGAATTAAAGAAACGATTTTGACTTCATAAAGGCTCTGTCAGGATCCGCCAGAGTGTGAACAAACCATTAAATAGCCGATTAGAGTGACGGATTTTTAATTGGGTCCATTGAAATGGAAATTATTATAACATCATTTCTTGTAAAACATTTTTTCATTATGCCTAGCACAATAGCCTAGCAATACTCAATGTCTTACATCGCGGGCTTCTTTGCTCTTTTTACCCTCGGAATAAAATATGTCCTTTTATTCGCTGAAATCAGAAAGCATTGTAGAGACATGTCTATTGCTTAAAGTTCTTAATGTAGAACAAAGCATTTACGAAACTTGAGAGATAATTACAGCTACAAATTGAAGACAATTTTGCTCAGAAAATAATATTTTAAAATTTTCAAAAGCGCATTTCTATCTCGGCGGCTACGTAAACAAGCAAAACCGCCATAATTGGGGCTCCAAAAATCCACACCTAGTCATAGAGCAGCCAATGCATCTTAAATGTATGACTGTTTGGAGTGGTTTTTGGAGGATTTTGTCTTGTGAGAGCTATGGTTCCTTCATGGAGCTACGGTTTTACATCGTTGGACGTTCTTTTTGGCGGTGCCATTAAAGATCGATGCTATGCGAACAATTCAGCGACGACTCAGCCACTCAAGAACAATATTGATCAAGCTATTCGTGAAAAGGGGGCCGAAACCATCGAAAATGTATTGAAATATTGGGTTGAAGGGGTGGCCAGAAAAAAGTGGGAAATGAACATAAGATCATATCGTCATAATTATCATTTTGGGAATCATTTTATTATATCTCTTCATAGTTTTTGTGCAATAATGGCAATGTCTCGGTTTGCTAAAATATGCATATTTATCATAATCTCCAACTGATTTTGGTTTGGTGATATATTGGGCAAGGCAGTTTGCCTTCGTTTTAAATTACTTGAAAACATTCGTACATATCGGAAGTCTTCTTGAAACAAATTTAGACGGAAAACAACAAACTAACTAACTAACTAACAAAATTCGTTAGAGTGTGATAGCTATCTGTGATGCAAATGTGTTCTTCACTCTGGGCAGTATATCGACTGAACGCTCAAGAGTCCTTATCAAAGTTCGCTGCGAATGATGATTCTTAATTCATTTTCATGTTTTTAGTAATCTCCGTAATACAAGTGTTATTTAAATTTATGTTGTATCCCCTTTTGTTTTCTGTAACAAAAAGAAGCGTTCTTTTCCAATGCTTGTTGTTGTTTCTGTTACGAGTATATCTGTTCTGTAGAAGGAGGGGTGTTCCACCCGTTTAAAGCAAATATCTAAACAATTAAAGATGTGCAATGAGATAAACGACGTAGAAGCAGGAACGAAAAATTCAATTATAACGGTAATCTTTATTATCTTACAAAATTTGTATTTGTATGAAGTGAAGTGACTCCAACTCCTCAATTGTAGCCGGATTATCCATGTACACTTTTGACTTTAGTTAGCCCCAACAGAAAAAGTCTAGAAGTGTACTGTCACATGATCTAAGAAGCCAATTTACCGGTCCAAAACGTGAAGTTAATTATCCACCGAATCGTTACCGCTATAAAGACATAGTTTCACGGGATGTGGCGGCGTCGTGTTGGATCCAAAGATCGTTGAGGCCATGGACATAAATAGTTCGTCAGTTTGAAGAATTATAGACCGATGATTTCACCAGTCCGTAAAACACACTAAGCCGTTGTTTGGTCTGGGCATAATGGTAGATCTTGAATCTTATCGGGTTGCTCCGCACCCTAAATACGTCCATTTTGCTTTTTGACGTAGCCATTTACCCAGAAATGGGCCTCATCACTGAACAAAATATTGTTCAAAAACAGTGGATCTCAAACGGAGGCGATTCGAAAGGGTTAACTACAGTTCTTGCACGAATTGGGTTTTGTTTGGTTCTAAACCAAAATCGATTCATTACGGTCATAACGTACACCCCTCGCTATATTTATTTTCTTCACTACGTGCTAGATATGGTCTATTTGGTGGCATATTATCCAGTGATGAAAATTGGGTTTCAAACTTAGGTTTCCTCCTAGAGCGCTCATTTTCGTTATACAACTAAATAATTTGTAGACGCTGTACTGGACTAAGGTTTTTCATGATGATATGTCAAAAAGAGACCTGCGTGATCTATTTTGAAATCGCCACTTCAAAAAGTTCCTCTAATTACCATACTAGAATTTGGCCTCTCATTTGCTTGAAAACGACTTGTTGCTAATATTTTGCCAGTTGCAGGCAGTGCATATTTTTTTCTCTAGATTTTCTATTACATAAAAATTTCTTCCCGAAAGTATTTGACAATAACATATTTCGTTTTCTCCTATTCGTATAAAAGTTCTGTTTGCTAAGCCCTCTTTATAAATGGATAGCCTATAAGATCAATGTAGCTGTTTCTAGTTTTTTTTTGAGTGCTTTAAACATCCTTGCTGGAATATTTTCATTGCCTCATTTTGATTCATACCCCGTGTAAACACAATCACGGCTGAAACGAAATGCTTTTCTTCTTATTAGTTGGTCCTTGATTGATTTTGTTCAGATCTGTTGTGATTTGCTGATACTCGTACTTTCGTTTTGGGGACAAGCTCCTAAAGATTTTTAATCTAACCTTCTAAAAACTGGATATCATGCCCTTGATCGATCTTGTATTTTAGTAAGACAAAAGACAAAATTAAAATGTATGTATGATAACATCAGACCTGAGCCATCAACAATACCAAAATTCTACGAATTCCGCTTTTCAAGAAGGATTTTCTAGACCGATGATACTATTCTTTAAGTTGCATATGGTCAAAATTGAGGCATAAAGATACATTTATTGCAATACTATACATTAGGTTAGCCGAAAATAATTAACCCAGACTGGAGGAAGAGTTGATCCCTTTGAGCAAATTTGGCCAGAGGCAAAAACTATTTTTTCAACATCCCGTGTCAGCCTTAAGCTTTAAAAAAGAATCAAGTAGTTTACCGAAAATTCTTTCACCCTTCAACCGATAATAAAAAGGACCTTAACTTGTGTTTAACTATGGAATTCTCTTTATAAAAATAAAATTTATACTAAGTAATAACAAACATATTCGTACATATATCCTTAATCTATTCACTGAGCTAAATTTTTATAAATAGTTTTACATCTTCAAGTCAAAGATGAAGTAAATATTTGCTTGAGGATTTGTGGCAATGTCGACAAGTCCATACACACGTAGCTGTGTCCTGCTGGCATTTGCGCATTAATTCTGGAATACAAAAATAAGACACATGTATGTTGTAAACGATTAATACATTTAAAATCTTTTTCTTACAAATCAGCTTCCTCCTCCAAGCTACCAATAAAGATGACATGGCCACGCACTTTTGGATCTCCTTTTTTTAACGCATTCGCCAATTCCTTCGGGTGGATGCCATATCTTGAAAGGTTTGCATCACTTAGAACAATTACTATCGAATTGTCATAGTCTTCCTGAGATAGAGTCTCTATAGCTTCTTGTGTAGCTTTCACAGTATTATCACCTTGCCAGCAAAATTGTGAATGTGCATGCATCATACGTAATGTCTCTAATCGTTCCTTGTCTGTTGTAGGTGGTTTCCCCTCGCGAACGAACGGAATCTCATATCCTTCTCCACTGTGACCAACAATGTCGTAAACAATTTTCTTTTCATAGCCTTCGAATGCTTCCATTACCATCACAATGGCTTCAAGCTCGCGATCCAACCGTTGATCGTAGCTGTTGAACCTGGAAAAAAAAAATGTTCCGTCAAGGAAAATTAATAAATTTTAAAATTCGACATACCTATACATCGATCCTGAGACATCCACGACCAATTTCAAACGGTTTGGCTTTTCTTGCACATGATCTGCCCAAGGATTAGCTTCCGCACGTCGTCGATAAATGTTTTTCTCTCCTGTTATACCCTCAATTAGTCGGGTATCGTCCAACTCTCCATGTGTTTGATACTTTTGCCATTGACGCTCCTTACTTTTTGTCTGCAAAGCATCCATAATTGCTTTTAATTGTGTGACTTGCTTTCGAATCGGAGCACTGAACTGAGCATACAAATTGTAATCATGTTTCGACATTCTAATCTCCTTCAGCTTCTCTTCGAATGCCTTGCGATTCATTTCTCTGGCGGCCTGCTTCACTTCCTCTGGAATAGCATCCTTTTCCTCGTCAGACAATTGATGAACTTTGTGACCGGAATCTAGACGAAAGGGTCCACCTTTCCCACCTAAACCAGCTGTATCACGACCTCCGCTGCCGCCAGCCCAGGTATTACCGCCGACATGGGGTTCATTCTTGGGATCGACTTTGCCAAACTTTGGGCCAGAAACGCCCAAGCCGCTTGTTCGATTTACAGTCATCTGGAGTTCTTTCTTTTTTCGAAGAGCAAATAACTCATTCTTAGCATACGATTCGATTTCTAGACCATGTCTAGCCAAAACCTCTGTTACTTGTTCTAAAGCTTCCGGGGAGTACCTGTCAAAGTCGAGAACATTGCCAACCAATTCTGACATTGATTCTTCAGGGAACTTTTCTAAATGTTTCACTATGTTGACCACCTCACGTGTGGAATAGGGATAATTCAAAAGACCCTCATCAGCCATACTACGCAGCTCACCAAAGGCATTTACTAAGGTAGCCAAAGTCTTTTTCGAAACCGACGGTCCGTACTGCTGAAGTAGGAATATTTCAGAGTCCGGTGATGGATTATCGACTGCATGACAACTGAACACGTCGCCTAATGATGCGTAGAAGTCGTTACCCAAGAAAGGGAAACCGGGTCTATTGGCTAAAACAATCACCCTAAAATTCGGATGAGTTTCGATGATTCCCGGTTCATTAGAACCTTCTCCTGGTGGTACAATTTTCCGTCCATCAGACAGTATCATCTCTCCATTTTCAACAAGAGTCCTTAATATACACGTAACGTTAACCGGTGCCTTATCAGCCTCATCAATAACCAAGATATGACCCTTCTTTACCGCCTTTACTAAAGGACTGTCTTCGTATACCACCTGACCATCACGCAAAGTTGATTGAACAGTCAAACTGTGGACAGTAGTATCTCTATGAAGCTGAAGGTACTCTCTTGGTTTGTTCATCAGCTGTAAAAGTTTATCAATCAACTTATTCTTACCAACACCTTGATTTCCAACAAGAAGCAGATGATCTCCAATAAGGAAATCCTGTAACAACCTCTCTAGTAACTCAATATGCTGCGGCACATCATAGAATAATGTGCTTGGAATCTTACTCTCGTCTTCTGCTTTCGTAAGCTTCATTTCTGTGTTTCCAATGCGAAGCACATCACTATCCACATTAATAGATCTCCGACCGGAGCCAGATCGTTGTGTTTTATCTATACCTGCTGCTTTGATGGCATCTTCTAAAGCTGCGCGTGGCAAAGCTGGTAGAAACTTTGCCAGGAATGTATTTTGAATAATGTCGTATACCGAGTTGAGGGGATTTGCGTCATTATCATCGGCCGGATAGATTGCCATTCGGCGGGCAATTTTTAGAAGTTGTCTAGTAGACAACGTTCCTGAAAGATCTTTTAAAATTGGATCTGTCGATTCCCGAAGAATGTGCGAGAGTCTGATTACTTTTTGAATATTGGAGTCGATGTTTCCGTAGAGTGTGTTGATGATTTCGAATTCTTCACTCTGCTGAAGTGGACGCACTTCGAGAAATAGAAACAGGCTAAGCATTTCAGGTGTCAACCAATTTTGAGCAGTGGTATTTGGATTAGGCGGTTCAGCTAAAGCTATTATACGGAATGAGTCATGAATTTTGAGGATGTTTCTAGCGGCTAATTCAGCTTCGGCAAGCCCTTGTGAAAGAAGAGATTCGTAGCGATCGCTTCGCAGCATAGTTGTTCCGTCGCAGAGTTGAAGTTCTCGGTCGTGAATAAGTCTAAGGGGATAGAAGTATGCAGTCAAAGAATATTTTATGGTTTTTTTTTTAATGATCAATTTACCTTTGCATCACAGATGCTGTACTCTTATGCAGTCTATGAATGCCATTCAGTATAGCAACTGATCCAGTTTTAGCAGCTCTCACCAAAGGCGAATCACGCCAAACAGTATCGCCTTCAACCGTCGTGATTCTCTGTTGGACTAAGTCACGTGAGGTCATGTCTTCATAGAGTACCATTGGTTCTACAGACTGATTAAGCAAATGTAGCAAGTAATTTGTTAATGTTGCTTTTCCAACACCTTTTTGACCTGCAAAGAAAAAATTCCTCAAAAACATTTTTTTTTTTTTTTATTTCAACTTTCCACCAACCGATTAAGCAAATGTCTCCGACTGCATACTTCTGAATCATCGATGCTAAAATCCCTCTCTGGTGATCTAAATCAACAAAACCTTTGACGGCGTGAGGTTTCTTTCCACCAGGTATTGCCAGCGAAACTTCATCGATTTTCAGTTGCACAATATCGTCGGAGCCTTTAGCTGTTGTAATATTCTTAACTGGCTTCGATGGTTTCTGAGATATCTTCAGTGACTCCAGCAGGTTCTTTACGCGATCTATATGTTCCTTTTTTAGGGTTGTGTGGTATGGATAAAGGGCACAAATACCGTCATGAACACTGATCGAAGGGTTGCTATTCTTTTGGGATATATGTAGTCAGTTTTGAGTTTAGTGTATAGGGGAAACAGTTACTTACCAACATAGTAGCTACTAAGTTTAGATTGTCTATAGGGAAATCAGGTAAATTAACTGACGAATCAGCTGAATGCACAGCTAGGCCAAATGATATCAAGCTGCGTAGTTTAGTTTCGTCTACATTTGGTGATTGTTGTTTTAAGGTAGCCAGAATTTCCTAGACGAAGATATGGAAGTTAGTAAAAAGACGTTGATTTTCTCACACGACAACAGACAGCTAGTATAAAATAGGGATTGAGTTTTGTTTTTAAAACCTGGTATGATGTGATACCTTGTGCTTGGTTCTACAAGATAAGTTCAATATGAATTGCTTGTCTGAAGTATGACCTCAAGCAAGAAATACAAGTTCTCTAAGGCTTTACTGTTGGTTGGAATAGGCTTTTTGAATAATCTGATGCCGAATAACCCATCACCGATGATGGTGAAGGATTTTACATAGGTGCTATTAACAGCCTCGAAGGAAAAAAAGCAGAAAAAAAATACAGCAGTATAAAGCAGCTGCAACAACGAGTGGTAGTAATTAAAGCGAAACAAATGGCGAGGATGGCACGGGCTTTCAACAGCAGCAACAACAACTGCAAGTAAAATATCAACAATAGCAACAGCAGGACCAACAGCATAAAACCATTGAGCTATGTAGCCAGTTATCGGCAATCACTTTTTTTTAATTAGGCAATAAAGCAGAAGTTGAAATTTAGACAGCGCATAAGCTGTCTGGTTTTGATCGCAAATCGCGCTTACCTACGCTCATGTCCTCCTAAATCTCAACAAGGAAGGCGGATGATGAATAATCATGAGTGACAAGGGTCACTTCAACCTAAAAATCCGCGGGTAATGCACGGAGAGCCATTATCTGCATTGAAAGTCACTGAATGATATGGTGGTTATGCTAGAGGAGTCATTGGACCTTCTTTTTTTTTTGAACGGCGCGGATGGTGAGCTCTACTCAAATATGATCTATGAATTTTTCATTCGATTGGATGAATCGCGTGGTTCCAGCAGGACTGCATGAGTTGCAACCGACATCCTAACGCAGGACTTTCCCGGTCGTGAGATATCGCATTGTGACGCTCTAGGCTTTTTTCTAAGGGGTTATTTAAAATCACGCACTCAACCAGCTCTCAAGGAGAATATCTGTCAAGAAGTAGAGAACCTATCGTCCGTAGTTCTTAAGAAAACCATAGAAAATACCATAAAAAGAGCCCAAATGATAATCAACAATGATAATAGTAAATAAAAAGTAAATCTTTGGGTAGTGCTGCTCATAAATTACTGTTGGAAATGAAATAGCCGATAAACTGGCATAAAATTTGGCTGATTCTAGCATGCTGAGCCATGAGCTGGTTTGTAGTATTCTGAATTCAGCAATGCAATGAACTCAAAAATAACAAGCTGGTAGAACAATGTGTTTACATACCATTGGGAAAACATTCGCCAACCATCAAACTCTTTCACAACAAATTCAAAGAATCCCTACAATTAGAAGAGAATATATCAGAAGACTGGTTGGATTTTTAACAGGGCACTGCTATTTACTATACCACCTACACAAAAAAAGGTAATATTTGCATGGATAACAGCTAAACTACGGAACACGGCTTATGTAAATGCGCGACTCTAAGTGCCTTAAGGAGACGATACTTCCAATACTTCCATAGATAAACTTCAATCCCTAAAATCTACAGCAGAGCTTCTCAATTTCATTAAAACACTTCAGCCTCTCTTGGCTTCTCAGCACAGGGCACAGGCTTCTTTGAGGCACGTGCTTAAAGGAAAAGTGCATCAAAACCCAATGACGCCTCTAAGGCAACACTTCCACACTTCAGTTAAAATAAAATCATTATTCAATTACCTCGAAGGAAAAATGCGTCACATTTCTAGACTGGAACCGTGACCGTAGTGGTGGATCCAACGGAGTACCTTTGTATTTTTGCGTCGGCAAGCCAAGAGCAACAACTCGGAAATTTTCCGATACTCGTAACAGGCCCCATTCGTCCAACTGCTCCTTTGTGTATGCCTACAAATGTAATAATCATTATTCTCTAGAAACTCAGAGACAAATTACCCAACTACAACCTTTAAAAGATCGTCATACCGTTCGGGTGCCATTAGGAATTTGCCATTCTCCAAATGCATCTCCCTGTTCTCCAGCAGATTATTTAAAATAGGTAAAACATTTCGTTCAGCATGCTCCACACCATCTAAAATGAGAAGACGTCCATTTATAGCTGCTCGAACGGCACACTACAAAATGAAATCTCTGAGATAATTCTATTCTAATAGGCACTGACTTATCATACCTGATCAAAGTACACAGCCCCTTTGTTTTTGATTTCCCGCCGTTGCTTTAAATCACTTTCTGTTGTGTCTCTGCTCAGGGCAATGTATTCCAACTCTCTTTGAGTTAGTTCTGAAAATTGCATGGCAATATGTCGACGTAGAGGTCCAGGATAACCGAGCAAAAACATGTCCTGATTCAGAGAATCCTTCTGCAGCATCCAACGTAGATGGTGCAAGGCAGATTGCGTCAGCTGTATGGTTCCATCCTCCGCATATTGAACTGGACAAAGTCCAACAATGAATTAGGAATTCGTAGAGCTTTTTGAAAGATCTAAACTTACCATATTTCTGGGGTACTAGCTCAGAATTTGCCGGAGTCTGAATTTCTTTGGTTACATCACCAATTGTTATCTGACCTTCGACCGTCTGGGACTTCGAAGAGAATAACTGCGGCCTGACAAAATTGAATTTCTGTTTGTAAATGCTGGAAAGGACACGCCCACTATGCGGTAACAAGCGGGAAGGGATGAACATTATTGCACTACGTACTTAAATCTAGAACTTAAAGAGTTGAAAATATAAAAAAAAATAGTAACGACACAAATCAAGGTGCACGACAAACGTTCCCTGAAGAGACACAAAACAGCTGTTCCAGATGACAGCTGAGACGTTATTTTTGCAACACATGTGAATGTTTCTGTTTTTCCGCGTGAAATAGTGATAAAAACAAGTAGACTGTAGGGTAAAGGAAGGAGTGAGATACAAAGCAAACAAACCGTGAATGACAGAATAGTTGTATGTAGTAGATTTGGGAAAGATTTTGTAGTAGAGAAATATTGTGGACAGTGCGAAGTAATTTTTATTTACACTAATGAAGGAAATATCTTTGGAAAAAAAATGTTTCCTTTTGAGCTTTCGCAAAGAATTATGTGCAATGGAAAAAAGCGAAACATTTAAGCGGATTCGGCATTTCAATAGACCAAACGAATGCTTTCTTCGGAAGAATTGTGGAACCCCTTTATGACGAAGTGAATTCAATTAGAATTATTTCTAGACTTGTTACGAACAAAAGAAGCTATAGTACGACGTTCTGAGTAGATACATGAGTGCTGTTTTCCTCCATACACAATTAGTCATGATAATGCCCAAGAATAGCGTCCACGGCACCAAAACAGATATGCATTCAATCAACAAATTGCGAACTCGTGGAATATATGATTTAGCTTCCTCGATCAGAAGGACACTACAGCCCCTGGTTTGCGACGATAATTTTATCTTATATGAATCTGACTTATATTTCCTACGAAGGTGAAATCTTGTCTTGAAATATGAATAATGCGAGATTGGGCTCCCATGTATAATGACTACCTACCGTTAGTGTAAAATATAATTCGAATATATACTTAAATAAACCAGTGTCGCATAGATAAGAAAAGAATTGTACGAAAGTACGAGTATGTCATCATGAAAGCAATCAATCAATGCTCTACCCGACCAGTACTTCTTCTACATGGTGGAGAAGTGATTAAAGCGCAAATACTCCGTGTCAGAACCTGATGATTACCGAGGACGAGCAATAAAAAAAAATTTGAAGAAAGAAATAAGACATACCAAACTGAAAAGTTAAGCACATTGAAGGATAAAAGCTTGAAGAAGGAAAACGTGTTCAGTCAACTTAAGATCTATAAAAAATCTAGTTGAGTATCTAGGGTATGGCAGAAAGGGCGCGCGCCCACTCTGTCAGTAGTGGGAGGTTGAGACCGAAAGACGCACAAAACGAAGAAAGAGGATGGCTGGCGAAACGACGGGAGATGCCGGATTAACAGAAAAACTGGAAATCGGGCTAAGAAGGAAACAAAATTTGCCATAGATGTTTTGTAGAGTACTATAACGCGTTACGTCTAAGTTAGCAAAGCAGTCAAAATAATGAACCGGAGGTGATGTTGTGTCGGATCACATACCCTCTAAGATATCGACGACAATTGGAATTTCTTCTTCTTCTTCTTATACTTTTATTAACCCTTTCCTCGTTATACGAACTTATGCGTAACGAGTTTCCCATTTTTACTGCATCGCTGCTGCTCCGCTTATGGGATTGGCTAATATCGCAGACCGCAGAACGCGTCTACATAATGCTCGGTCCTGGATCGCTTCAGTGGTAAGTCCCAGGCGTTGCTGCGCATTTGCCATCTGAGAAATCCAGGAATTATTTTTCCGACCTCGTTTTCTTACAGTTGGAGTGACCGTAGTTGCTAGTGCCTTTTTAATCGGATTTTCAGCAGATCTTCTTTGAACGTTGCAATACCACGATAGCCATTCGCTGCCAATTCGACAATCGGAATTTCGTTCAAAAAAAAATTGCAAGAGATGGAGTTTCCTCTTTATTGTTCCATTGTATAAAGGCAAAAGCAACACGAGAAAATGCAATAACTACCAGAGAAGTCAATGTGAAAATATATGGAATCTATAGCCCCCCTCCCCCCCCCCCCCCCAAACACCGAACCGAAGCCTGTAGAGATGAACAAGGGAACATCGTAGTAGAATCGCAGTCGATGCTGAGGATTTGGAAAGATCATTTCTGCAGACTGTATAACGGCGATGACGGACCAAATACCGCTGTCAGGCAGGATCAACCTTTCAACCTGGACGATGATGACCAACAATTCCGTCCACCCGACCTGGATGAAGTGAAGATAGCCATATCGAAGCTTAAGTCCAACAAAGCTGCTGTAGCGGATGGCCTGACTGCCGAGCCCTTCAAGGCGGCAGGCGATGACTTGGTAAGAAGCATACACCAACTCATCTGTAAAATATGGTCGGACGAAAGTATGCCCGATGAATGGAACCTCAGCATTGTTTGTCCAATTCTCAAGAAAGGAGACCCTCTGAACTGCGCCAACTACAGAGGCATCAGTCTCCTTAACATCGCATATAAGATCTTATCCGCCGTATTGTGTGAACACCTGAAGCCGTTCGTCAACAACTTGAACGGTCCATATCAGTGTGGCTTCAGGCCAGGAAAGTCGACCATCGACCCAATATTCACACTACGGCAGATCTTGGAGTAGACCCATGAGCTTCAGATCGATACACACCACCTATTCATCGATTTTAAGGCCGTGTATGACAGCATCTATAGAGACGAGCTATATAGAGCAATGTCTAGTTTTGGCATCCCTTCCAAACTCGTCCGTCTGTGCAGGATGACGATGGAGAATGCACGCTGCTCCATCAAGGTCGGTAAAGATCTCACCGAGACCTTTGATGTCCAGAAAGGATTTAGACAAGGCGATGCGCTGTCATGCGATTTTTTCAACATCGTACTTGAAAGAATAGTGCAAAACTCACGAGCAAACACAAGAGGCACTATCTTTCAAAAGTCCGTCCAACTGCTCGCATACGCCGACGATATTGACATTATCGGGAGAAAGCAGCGTGATGTCAGTGGCGCTTTCGCGAGTATTGAGACGGAAGCGGCGAAAATGGGTTTAGCGGTCAATGAGGGCAAGACCAAGTATATGCTGTCAAGCAAAAAGGACAACCAACACCGACGTCTCGGACAGAACGTCACCCTCGACAGATATAACTTTGAGGTAGTTAAGGACTTTGTCTACCTAGGCTCCGCTATAAATACAGACAACGACACCAGCGCTGAGATCAAGCGAAGAATAACTCTCGCCAACCGCTGTTTCTTTGGGTTAAGAAGGCAATTGAGTAGCAAAGCCTTCTCTCGGACAACAAAAGTCACCATTTATAAGACTTTAATAGTCCCGGTCCTGCTCTATGGCGCAGAGGCATGGACATTATCAAAAATGGATGAGGGTGTTCTTGGTTGCTTCGAGAGAAAAATTTTTCGGGCGATCTTCGATCCCGTCTGCATTGACGGTGAGTGGAGGAGGAGATACAACGGCGAACTGTATGGACTGTACAGCGACATGGACCTAGCCAGAAGAGTGAAGATCCAAAGACTGAGATGGCTGGGTCATGTAGAGCGCATGGACACCAATGCTCCGGTCCGAAAAGTCTTCGAATCCGCCCCTGAGGGACAGCGCAGTAGAGGAAGGCCAAGACTCAGGTGGCGCACGCAAGTGGAAGAGGACCTCAGCCAACTTAGTGTGCGAAACTGGAGACAGCTAGCCAGGGATCGAGCTAGCTGGAGAAGCTTGTTGACTGAGGCCCAGGTCCACCCCGGACTGTAGCGCCACCTAAAGTAAGTAAGTAATAGCGTTATACTCGTATTATACATATTTATTAATAACATTCAATTTGGCTTCTTGGTGGACATCACGTCCCATCGAAAGACTTGGATAACGTCTGCATCGATTTTAAATCTTTTATGGACGCGCTGGGATTACAAAATATACCCCTGACGTAAATAATTTGATAAGATATGTAAAATTATGCTTTAACGAGAGTAAAAGTCACAGCCGGAATAACCTGAAAATTTGGGGTTGAATTCGGAGTAGGCACACCAAGGCAATGTACACGGTAAACGCTATTTTTAGATGTGATCAGAGGAGTTTCTGCCTAGTGAATGGAAACTTGGCAGTTTTTCCCCCGATCTTTAAAAGGAAATCCTTTTCTGTTAGTGTAGAGGTAAAATCACTTTAACACTGCATATAACATCTTATCTGCAACATTGTGTGAACGTCAGTAACACTCTGTCAACAAACTAATGTCCCCCTATCAGTAAGCTTTCAAACCAGGAAAGTCCGCAATCGACCAAATCTTTATACTCCGCCAAATCCTGCAAAGAATTCAAGAAAATTCATCTTTTAATAGCCATGTTTAGTTTTGACATCCTTACCAAACTCTTTAGTCTGCGCAGAATGTCGATGGGGACGACGCTCACTGTCCAGTCGAGGTTGGTAACCATTTTTCTGAGCACTTTGATGCAAAAAAAGGTTTAGACAAGGGGCCATGAATTTCTACATAACTACATAATAGACAGAACTCAACGGTTTGACATTGGTTTATTCGCTGATATTGAAACGGTTAAGAGGTAGATGAAGGCAAAATTAAGAATATGCTGGAAAGTGGCACGCAATATCGACGATTGTGACAGAACTTAAGAGAAGACAGTTAAAACTTTGAGGTAATAAGCGACTTTAACTACCTCGGTTCCACTGTCACGACGACGCGGAATCACTCTAACTTATCGTTGCTTCTTTGAGCTTAGAAGGCAGTAAAATAGTACGCCCTCTACCGACGACGACCGTTTCCTCATGCTTCTTCAGATTTAACCATAAAAACTCTTTTACTATGACCAATTTAAATGTTTATTTTTTTTTCATTAGCGATGGAGATCGTTTGGATTTCGTCAGAGGTATGAAAAAAAACGGTTTGCTTTCTTTTTACTTCAGTATTTCATAATGTAATATGCCTTCGTATTCCAACATCATTCTTGTTTGAAATGAAGTGTTCAGAATGCGAATGGCAAATTTCAACAGAGAATGTGTTTGTTTAAGAAATCCAAACGATCGCTACAATTTATTACAAATTTTATTAGACATTATAACAACTTTTCTAGAACATCCAAAAATAACTACATTATACAAGATACTGACTATCCCAGTTCTGCTAAGCGGTGTAGAAGCTTGGACACTGATAATTTATAACGCTCCTTGGCTCTGGAAAAGGTTAAAAAAAAAGGAATAAAGAGAGCTTCCCAAGTGGACTTAACGGGATACACAGCCATGCCAGCATCTTTAGAAAGCTAACCCAGTTAGATGACTGGGTCACCTTGACACATGAACGCCAACACCCGCTCCCGGAAACTTTTCTATTCAAATCAAAAGCGACAATGCAGTAGAGCACGACCTCATATTGGGTGCCGCACGCAAATGAAATAGGGTTCAGTCAACTCTATGTGTGCAACCTGGTCCACGCCAGACTTTAGCGCCGTCTAAGTTAGTAAGCAGGAATTGATTTACACAATTTCTGAATGATTTCATCGCAATAGATAAAGCCCATCTCTTAAACCTCAATTAGTAGATTCAAGTAAAATTGTAGATTCTAATTCACAAGCGTCAACTATGTATGAATAGTTAAAAAATGGACTTTGCATCACTTGGCGCTACATACAATGTAATAATTGAATTCCTATTGCACACAGCATTCATTAGAAGAAAATATTGCGATAAAATTACGATAGTAAAAGATTGAATACACCTTCCGCGATAAGCATTCATGTGTACGTCTCGACATCCGACAGGCGACAAAAAACAGTACGAGTAGCGCCAAGTACGAGTAGAAGCTCATTTTCCTTGCCTTCCATAAGTCATATCGTGGGATCGGGAATCGGAACTGATACCATTTCTGAACATGCAAAATCAAGAAACCTTAACTTGGAAGTGCTTCGCTCCAACTGATAACAACGTTTCCCACAATTACTTCCATAATTTCTACGATTTTTTGTCGTGTATATTTTGAATTTTGTTTTCTCCGTCAAACCACTTATGCGGTGTTCCAAAGACGGCCTCTTTTACTGATAAGCGTATTAAGCCATAATCTGAGAAATATTAAATTTAGTAGCCGACAAATGTCACTGTTATTAGAAGGAACAACAGATTCGTACTCATATTCGTAATTGTAGTCGTAATCAAAATTAAAGCTCAGTTAGAAGTTCTCACGGTTTCCACATTTAGAACTACACAAAATACGAGTATAGTCGGTCTAAATATATCTGAATTGTACAAGGGATTGCGCTGAAATGAATATATTGCAGTATTTATCAGAACCAATGGATTAGATACTACAAGTACTAGTGGTCTGGTTGCCGTTTAGGCTAGTGGTTTAGATTTTTTTTTTTTTATTTAATCAAAGAACAACATTCTAGATGTTTTTATTCAGATACGGATGTGTGATATGTATTATAGATTATATTTTGTGGTTCTCTTTAAGTGGCCTGAACAACAATAAACAGGCATGTGGTGAGAAGTGCAGATGTCTACTGAAAATTTTGTTCAAACACTTTAGATAAAAGAATTCGATGTCTGTTACGTTGGTAGGATATTTATAGCTGACATCAGAACAGGATAAGCAACATACGTAGTAAGTATTCATAGTTTCTTCGGTATTTGTTTTTAATAAAATATTTGAGATGAATTTGAAATCTAAGTTAGAATTCAAGTGGCATAAAGAACTGCAGATACAATTTATGTGAACTTTCAATTGTCGAAAGACATCTTGCTTTTAAAGTAAGCTCACCAATTATATATACATACATTGTTTACATTTGAACCGAAGAAGTTCAACCACGGGCAGCTTTCCATAGGTACTATAATAATCACAGATCTATCAAAAATAACACACCTTGCAGAGGTGTAGACCAAAGTACCCTAGGGTACACTATTCTAAAGCTAAGATTAAAGATGACATCGAAGACGAACGAAATGAGAAAACCAATATGCTACAGGGGTAGTCTGGATTACCACTTTGGGATGTCTGGGCTTCGTAGGCTAGCTGGATCTTGCACAATGAATGTTCTGAGGGCCCTTTCCACGTGGGCTTATGATCTGAGTGGAGGAATTTTTTACTAATACTGCTTCCCTCCACGGTGCATTTAGAGAATTTCCAAGCCTAAACGTGGGCATTGAAATGCTCTTCACATAATCCAGTCACAAGGATTATTGCATTCGATATCTTCTAATTAGGTTAATGTTGCTGGCGTTTACCTTTCTATCATGTTCTCAACTCGTCGTTGGTAGAGACAACACCGGATATTTTCTTTAAAACCACACAAGAAAGGCTTCATCCATTTTTAGCAAAGTTCATGGTTCTCCCATATTAAACAGGATTGAAAAGATCATAGTCTTATACTGTCGCTTTACTTGTTCGATCGGGGATTTTGCTATCGATTTGCCTTCCGAGCCCAAGGAAATAACAATTGGCAAAGACAAAGGGTGTAATTGCAGGATTTTGTATCAATTATGCCTGGCATATTGAAGTGCTTAACAAAAGGGTAGTACCCCATCGTGGTGGTAGTATAGTAAGCAACCTGTAGTCTTTCATGCTAAGGAACAGACGTCGGAAAGCATTCGTTTGATCTGTCTACGACCTGGAAGTCATACTATTTACAGTTGTACTCATATGATAGCCAACTGTCAATGTCGAATTAACTGAGGACGCAGGCAGACTTTTCATAGGTTGGCGTCCCGAAAAACTCTTCTCTTAGACCCAGGCAAGACTTAATGAATTCAACCTTCCGACTGCGTTAAATGATGTGTTGCATCCTCGAATTAGCCTGGAAGTTGTAAGAGACTGCTGCTATAAATACAAATGCTTGGTTCCCTTCACCGGTTCTTCACAACATAGTTCTTTGCCATCAGAATTGCGTGTATCTCAACTTGGAATACAGACGCAAGTTTTCCTAACGCGGAGTGAAATCTTACGATGTCGTCTTCCAAAAAGACACCAACGCAGCATACTATATTCGTGAACCATACGTGAAGACCCGACTGCATTCCTTTCCCATCTCAGATTCTGAATGAAATCAGTCTTGGGCACAGACAAATCGATTTCGTATTTTTTTTTGCAGCAAGAGTTCTGGCATGTTCATAAGACCCGCGCGCAAGGTCATCAAAGCTCCAGTGCATGCTGGATCAAAGACCAATTCGTCTTAAATGAAAGATGGCTTTGAGAGTGCAGCCCATGATATGTCTATCAAAGGGAGGGAGACTAATCCATGCGTCTAGAGCACAGCAGGGCGTGCCAGAAATAGCCCCCGTACAGCCGAGACAGAACATTCTCTGAAGGCTGGTAAAAGCAGCATTGACATATGTTCGTAAGAGTTTATTTCACCAGTTAACAGGCGCATGAGATAAAGCCATCTAAACTCTTCTCGGTGACAGGCTCCATTGTCTGCCGATAGCTTCTTTGCATCCCAGAAGTCCGCAAGCGTCGTAGAGGTTTTTGTAGACAATGTCGTAATCGCAGTGAAATCGGTAGCACAATTTTTTCAAACCGGTAGCAGACGGTTAGGCTGAAGCTATCTCTAGCAGCATGAGCGGCTATCGCGCGCTCAAAGGGTTATTAGCACCCTTTAAATGATTACACACAGCGCGGGCGATGAAAAGTAAGGGAGGATAGAAAGAGAGGTACTAATGTACGTTGGTTTTGAATGTTTGGAGGTTATAGTGCCTTGGAATTAAAGAGCTCGGCACGGCATTCCATAAACGAGTTGTTCGGCTTAGGAAAGATTCGTGATACATCCAAAAGTGGACTCGAAGGTGTACTGATGAGCATTCGAACTGAGACGGGTATTACTGTTGGAGGTTTGAAGAGCCGGAATGCTACGGGCAATTTCTGTTGAGCACTGGTGGTGAATATCGCGATAGAACAAGGTGAAGCAGGAGACCTTTCGTCGGTGGTCGAGAGTGTCAATCAACTGTATAATATTGGCATCACTTATATCCTATCTAGTAGGCGCAGAGAAATCTTAGGGGCCCCTGGCCTGATGTGAATGAACATTGCACTCTAATTTTGGGCAAATAAAAACTTTATATATTGAAGCGAGATCAGAGGGGGTGCAATATTTCTTGCATCGCTTGAGGATAGTCCTAGTAGATAGATAGAAAGACTTTCATTTTCAAGCTAACAAGATTCAGCTTGTGCAAAATTTGAAGCCACTTAAGCTACAATTTGGTGCGCTTTAAGGGCTTATAGAATCTTTGGTCGTTAATTCTTCAAAATTGATTCTTGCCACAAGGAGAACGCTATAGATCCATGATTGCTGTCTTTCTTTTAAAAAAATGGTATTTATGTGAGAGAGCCGTGCAAAAACAGCTGTCTAGATTGTTAAGCGGCGAAGACGACCCAAGTTCTTGTCACGCGAAACGAAACGATCCATTCAGAAGAGCCAAAATCTTTGCTTAAATGATCAAAATCAGGAAAAAACAGTAACCTTGAGCACCAACTCACTTCAACGATTAATTCGTGCTAACATCTGAAATCCATCGGCCAGTACACAATCGACCAAATATTCACACTACGGCAACTCCTAGAGAAATCCCAAGAAGTCCAGATTGCCACTCACTACTTCTTTGTCAATTTCAAGGCCGCAAACGACAGGCTTTGTCATCACTGTACAGAATGGAGAACGCTTGGTGCACCTTTCGAAAATAGTAAGCCAACCCCAAAGGCATAATTTTGCAAAAGTCCGTGAATCTATTGACAAAGTTCTGAATAAATTTGGGCGGTAACTCATGCGTTTGCAAGTATTGAAATAGAACAATCATAAATGGATTTGAACTGTGGAATTATACTTTTATGCTTTTAGGTTGAAGGGATCGAAGGTATGGAAGAAATGGCACATTATCGGGAATCGGATGTCAATAAAGCTATAAGGCTTACCCAACAATCACTACGGACAATATTTATAGAACCTTCATTATGATAGTCCCGCTCTGTTGCACCTAAGGTGCTTTTAATCGTACTGGCATTGGCTGGACTTTGAGGAATAGAGTAATACTTATCAGCCTTACATAGCCACAAAACAAGTTATCAAAGGAGGTCTCGGCCTATTTGGCCTGTGGTGGCCGGTGGTTTGCTTTGAAACGAATCCTCAGTAATTCAAGAATAAAATAAGCTGCATGTCACGAAGCACTATTCTGCTAGAACTAAATGCCATATATTTTTGAAAAAATTATCATTATCTAAGTACTTATTGTACGGCAACATTGGCTTTTGACTGCAACGCAAACACAAGCCAATAAGGACCAATGTTGCCGCATTAAACAGTGCGCTTTCACAAGTGTCATGGGTACCTTCAGGACTTGCTTTACCTAAGAAAGGCAGGTTTGACTGTTCACAAAACATATTCAACCAAAAGTGAATCCCATCAACAAACATCATTTTCGAACAAAATTAAGTGTCGAATCTAAGCTTGCCACTGCTTAATAGTCTTAGTTTCTGCACCAGCTCCATCTTTTCACATAATTGTTTACATATGTACCTATGACATGAAACTGAATTGACATTGACAATTCCGAATTTTCCGTGACAGTTTCACTCGCATCGGCAGTTCCACATTCGGTTGACACGTTGTAGACTTTATGGAGTGCATGTGGAACGAAATTTATCCATAACACGATGCAAAGCGAGGTTGATTTTGAGGACAAACAGTTCACAAAATCTACTCGAATTGCAGACAAACTTTCAAAACTACCTATATTTGCATGATACGGAAGCGTTCGCCTAGTGTAAGTCTATTGATTTTTCAAGCAATAGGTATCTACTGATCATAAATGTCAAACAACTGTCAAAACTGACAGCTCGGTGTTATACTTATCCCTATTGGAAGTTCTAATATACAAAAAGAAAACAAGAAAACCATTTATAATAGTGAACTCTAGCTGTGCAGTGATATCGAGCGAGAAAAATCAGTCGCCTGATATGATCCCAGGGCATGTAACGCTTCGGCCGGAAGACCATTCAAATAATACCTATCAGATACTTCTAGCACTCATCAGTGCAAGGGGACCTAAGTCATTTTGATATGCATTCCTGGTCATATCATATCAGTCAGTAAAAACTCGGCTAAATTGAGAGGTAAAATGTTGCCCCTCTTCACAAATAAGCAGATATGGATATACCATATAGGTACTCGTATGTATTTACAGTTATCATCAAAATGTAAAAAAATATTGCAAAATTATTAACCGCAAATTAGCCTTGAATCCTGTCAATGGGCTTGGAATCAATATACCTACTTTAAGTAGAATAGAATATTGTTGGCGACAATTCAGATGAGGTAGGCACATGGGTACCTACCAGGATATCCAATTTAGGAAATAGTCTTCACCGCTCTTTGCTAAAAATTTTCGTTGACAAGCGCTCTTCCTGACCTTGTTAACACAGCGTACTTTTTCCACATTAAATGTAGGTATATACTCGTATCTATTGACAGTCGCAATCTCGGAATTAACGCAAATTAATTCCTCCTTTCTTTGACTTCATTTTCTCCACAAACACGCACGCACATTCTCAATTGAAACAAACTGTAAACCGCACATAACGGACGAATCAAAAGGCTAAACGAGAAAAATATCTTTACACTGTTTTTATCGCTTCGACTTCGAAAAAATGAAACAATAAAAATAAAAAACGAAAAAATAAAAAAATGAAAAAATGAAAAAATTCTCACATCAACTTTTTCCCCACCTTAAGCGGATTTTTAAATGAAACCGCCCCTTCTGGCATCAGCAAAACCTGTTTTTCGTCTTCTGCCAATCACTGCGCATGCAGTCGTTGGTGATAAAAATGAAAAAGAATGAATCCACCACTTATACCACCACCACATTCGCACACACCACTCATTCATCTTCCCAATAAGAAAATATAAATCGAAAAGGAAAAAGAAAAAGTCGAAACCCACAAAACAAACCACACCACACCACAGAACAGCACATCACAGCAGCAAGTATTCTTGTGGTAAGGGACCAACCCTCTGTCTTAAATAGTGGCCAACCCTCGCTGACGTGCTCGAGGATAGCACATCTTAACTTACCGCGCTACCACTAACGATCAGACCAGTCAACAGGCGGTCTTCTCAAAAATTCAAGCGGGGAAATCGCCATCAGTTCGAAATCCACTCTACTCGTGGCAACTCAATGGCTGAATTTGAATAGAGTATCTGAGTATCTGAGTATCTGAGTATTTAAGTATCTGAGTATCTCACTCACTCTCCTGCTTTGGTGCGATTCATCCGAAAAGATATCTCACGCAGTCACACTTGGCTCCAGCAGAGGTTCCAAAGCCACTTGTGGCCACTTCATCATCCAGTTTGGCTTGTGAATCGAAAGTATTAGCACAGCTGAAGCTTTTTGTTTTGTTGTTCGTAAAGCCCGCGCTCGCGAATAGGCTGATGTGTTAAGCAGTACTACTACGAATTCCGAATGACGTCACATTGTATCGAAATCTGACAGCTGCTACGGATAGTTTGAAACGACAGCAATATATAAGAAAAAGTGCGGGAATTTGAAGCTTTTGACGTTTCGTCAGTGTTTCCGTATCGGAAGTGTGAAAACGCATCATCATCGCTGCTGGTGTAGCCCCAGTCAGCTGGTCTGTGGGATTCTAAGCGGGTCTCTGAATTCCTTGAATGAATGAGTGGTCTGGTCAGGGTTTTGTTTGATGAATTTAAAGAGAGACGGTGGTTAGACCCCTCGAAAAGTGACATACGCGTACAATACCGGTTCTGTGTGTCAGAAGTTCCGCGAATTCCATGAATCAGAGAAAATCGTGTTGCTTCGAAATTGAGTTCTTCACAAAATCTGTGTCGCCTCTTGTTGACGTTTTTTTTTGTTTTTTTTTTTTGATTTGTTTTTTATTCGCTGCTGCTGGTGCCTGGAGAAAACTTGTTGATGATTGCCCGCGCAACAGAAAGTACGTGTCTCCATCCGTTGAAGCTTTTATCGCGCGAATTTCAAACCGAAAACAAAAATAGTCGAAACAAAAAATTCGGAAATAATTCAATTAAAATGCAAATAAAGTAATTTTTTTTTTTTAAAAGAAAAGAGAAAGAGGAAGAAAACAAAACAAAAGCTCCCTAGCCCACAGAGCCGGGTTTAGTTTAGAGCGTATCTACATCTAATTATCTAGATATAACGACGTTTTCGTTTGTTTGTTTGTGACTAATCTATGTGGTGGTCGAAATAACGCGGCCAAAAATACTCGTAATAACATAAAAAGTCAAAATAAAAGTAACAAATCGTAGGAAAGAAGAGAAGAGATTTGAAGAAATAAAATAATATATAAAAAAAAAGTGTTTATGAAAGGTGTGCGGTTTATTCAGAACGCACAGTGCAGTGAATTTTATTTATACACCTTTTGTTGGCTCAAAGAAAACCGTCAAAATAGCTCCCAAAAATTCCTACCATCGAATGCATCTGCCAAGCGGTACAACGACGGCAGTCTACACTGGATCCACCGCCGGACCGGTTACTTCGACTACGTCAGTATCCTCCTCGGCTACAGATTGGGCTCAGGCCAGTGGCGGTCTTATTTACAATAAGGGGGGAATGATTGACCCCCCAAGTAATAATAGTGGCAGTAGTTCACCGCCAACGTCGCAGGATCTCTGGTGGACGGAGCGTTTGATTTTAGATGCACAACAGGAGTATCCAGGAGAGTTGGGTGAGTTACTACTACGAGTACCTATGTGAAGCTATCAGCCCTTTGGTCATAACATGGTCATCATTCTTGGCTTTTTCCATTTTATTTCTTTCTCCGAATCAGCTATTTGATCAAGGTGTTCTTAAGGGTGAATACCAATATTGTTCAACTAATAGGCTCAAGAATTTTGTTGTAAATATTTTAAAACACTGTCGTGGTAGATTTAAATGAATTTCTTGAATTTAACTTTTACAATGGCAGGTTTGTCTTCATTTATCTGGTTTTTAGTACGGCAATAAACAACTTTCTAGTGGTGAAATTTATTTTTGTCCGCTTGTTGTGATTTAAGTCTGTATGTCGATTTAAGCATTTAAGTGTCGAAGGATGGACAGCAATAAAGGAATTCATTTAAAAACGTCGGCTTCTTTGCTATCTGTCAATGATGAGAAGTACGAGTATATATATATAAAAATATAAAAGTCGGACGATAAATGCTTCAAAAATTACGTTGAAACTCTTCAAATTTGCTATAAAAATGGTGATGCGTTCAAAAAGTTAAAAGTTTCCTCGGTGGATGTGACGCAATTTCTGGCACAGTAATTGCAAAAAATGATTCAGAAACATGGTCTATTGGGATAGTGTTGTGAAGAACCGAAATCTTGGCCATCGCGCAACAAGGTTTGGCTATATCACAAACAACACTCAATCGAATTTATCTAGAAATTTATTGTGTCGGCTATCCGCGGCGTTGTAACTTTGCAGACTGTGTGTTGGAAATGCATTAAATTGATCAAGGATTTAACCAAAGGATTTCTTCAAGTGGTGAAGTACGTTCAAACTTCCAAGGTTTACTTTGTTTTTAGGTAGAATATGCCTATATTTCTTCGTCATGAAGCGGCTGTGGCTGCTATCACGTATGAATGGCGAACCATAGTCGATGACTTATTGGCCCTGCGACTTCTTTCTTTATGGCCAATTGAAAGAGATGATTTATGTCAACGATCCGGAGTCGATTGTTATACTTAAAGCCGACATCCGTACTTTTATCGAAAGAGATGCATAAGTGTTAAAATGTGACGAACATTTTTATTGAAAGTGCATCAGTTAAAGGTCGTAGGAGTCACTTGATTGTAATTGGCTTTTATTATTAATGGCAATTCCATTTCTATAGGTTTAAATAAAAGTTATTTCTCATTTCATAAGAATTATGTCTGTTTTTGACAAATCAAAATGGAACCTTTTACTGGAAAACCATTTATTAATTACTACGTATACCAATGAATGGATTTGATGTTGTAGAAGTAGGACAGGTGCAAAGAGACTGGCAAAACTTAGTTTTGCAACTGTTTCTACACCCCAAGCAAACTGCAGTATCTAAGATTTTTTTAAACTCAACTTACACGCCCTATTATTCTCTCAAACTCATTTCATGTTTTTAAAAGTAATCCAGCTCGGATAATATACGAAAACACTTATGCCAATGTTGTTTCCAATCTTCAAAATAGTTGTGAAGGTCGACTTGCGGAATGGCCTTCAGATCATTCTTCGAATCGGCCAATATCGATTCAATCGGGTCAAACCAATGTCGCTAGATCAGTCATTTGAGTTTCAGGAACAGACAGAAGTCAGTCGAAAGAATCAGACCAAAAGGGTGATTTTCAAATGAAATATATCAATTTTTGGCCAAATAGAAACGTATGTCAACCAAAACAGTTTGAGAGAGCGCTTTATCGTAATGCAAAAACCAAGAATTGTCTGTCCATGATTCTTTACTTCAACGACGCATAACACTCAAATAATATTCCGGCGAAAGAAGTACGTACTCGTAATATACCACACCAATCTAACCTAAGTAAACGTCACCTCGATTTTCGACTTTCTTGGACGTTGTTTTCCCGATCTCGATCTCGAGCGCAGACCCAGAAATCATAAATTTACCTAAACACGACGATCGCTTTTGGAAAAATCAGTTTGTTTTTTGAGACTACATAAAATAAGGTACGTTTTAGGCTCAAAGGGTTTTTAAGAATAAATTTGCTTAACAATGTTTGCGTGATGTCAACGAAATCTTGAAATGTTAAGCGATGGCTTTTGGGCACGAAATTCATGACTTCCTTGATGTGGTGTTCACTGGAGAAGATGGACCTTTTAATAGCATTTTCTACATTTTTTTGAACAACTTATGCAAATCGTTCCGAACAGTGCATTATCACCAAAGACATTTTCTAATATCTACAACGTCTTGAAAGCCGACGCTGCATTTTTGAGGGATCATTTGATGCAACTGCTTTGCTAAACGTATTCATTTATTCTTCACAAACTTGTCCTACTATTTATTTCGGCATAGTAGCTTACTTTACTCACAAGATAAAAAAAAACGGTCAACATCTAAGTTAACTTGCTATTAAGAGCTACTCTAGATAGTTCACCTCACAGTAATTTTTCTTTTGAAGAAAGCTATGTTCACCTGAAATATATCAACGTTTTGACCTTTAAGAACGCATCAACGTTGCCGATATTTTATCTCATTGTCTGATGAAGTATACTTTCGCTGACCATTTAAACGTGCTGGTTATATGTTATATAACATCCTGGATGCTTGCTGTGAAAGTGATGACGACACTGCTGAGCACTACCTCTGTGAATGCATGGCGTTTTCGTGGTGGGTGCTGATACTGTAGGCACTTCTTCATTGAAATATTTACTCATCTTTATCTCAAAGACTGAATGGTTCTATTACAAGGAACTTACAAGGAGTACAATGGAGTAGGTCCTTGTCAAAGTGGTCTGTTCCGACAGAAAAGAAAAAAAAATAATGAAAACTACATTTTGGAAGAAAAGAAAAGCTACTTTGAACATTAATGCAAAAAATATCCATAAATTCACACAAGTCGTGCATACATTTTCAAGATTTCAATAAATTAGAAATGCATTAACTAATTGAAACTGAAATGAAATATGTATATCATTCATTTTGAAGTCAATAAGCAATCAGTCATTTGACGGAAATCAAACGATTGCATGCAAAACTATTACGATTTCATTTAAGCTGACCTCAATACGAATGCATTCTTTTCTAAAATACTATGATTCCTACGATTGACTTTAGTTAATGAAAACTTAATGATATCATATCGATTCATTGAACTCACTTATGGTATTTTGGAGATTTTTTTTTGACGAAAATCGTGCGAATCGCCTTTTGTATTATTCATGCACACTAAGTTATATCTATTCATTTTTGAATTCATCTACATGTGCAAGATAAGTTGATGTGACGTTCGCATAAAATTCAAATAACCTCGAGAAATGCAAATGAATTCTCAATGATTTTATAAGACTTCAACGAAATCAGAGATTTTAAGATATGTAAGTTCAAAAAAATATTTAATTGGTGAAATTTGATTTGAACCAGTTGAGAGTCAAGTTATTTATGATTGCATTTCTTTATCTCAGGGCGTAAGGCATTTGCATTTGTGTTTATTTGAGAAATGGTTTTGCCTGAGATGATCATATGTTCATATGCATACAAACTGGGGCGATTGTGAGCTTCAATCAATATGCCTCTCCAGCCAGTTCCATTCTCAGTTAGGTGCTTTCAATTATGCACACCGAGATGGTTGAAGTCTTCTTCCGATGGACTGCGACACTAAAGAAAAGGCTTTTTCTACGAGTATACTGCATCATTGCACTGGGGAAGATTCGAAGCCTTGGGATTTGACTAAAATTCCTTGCCCATGTGTCTTTGCCCGCACGACCTTCTCCGCTCAAAACAGCTAAGAGGGCTCTCAACAGTTCTTGGGAATATCTATGCCTCTGCGCCATTTAACAGAACAGAGAGAATGAGCGACTAGTACAACATCTTCTTTGATGGTCCATTGGATTCCTAGGCCATAGAACAGCGGTTGCCATTTATTAAATTAACTGCAGATTCTGTTGTGCATACGGTGTCAGATCTGATTATTCACTTTTAGCGACTGCCAAAATTTGGTTTTGCTTTCATTGATTGTCAGAGCCATTTTTCTTGGCTAAGTAGCATGGTCGACCCGCTGACATCGCTCTGGTTGAATTTAAAAATTTGTTTTTAAATCAAAAAGCTCGGTGATGTTTTTTTTCTGCGTATATAGATGACTCTATCGACATCCTTCACAATCGAACTATGATACTTTTATAGCTGTGCTCGTGTAGCTATTGTAAGCAGATCTTCAATATTTGTTGCAGATCAAATATTTAGTTGACATTCCGTGTAAACCGCACTTAGAAGGACCTATTTGGTTATTCTTTGGTCTGGATGCTCACACAATACGGCAGTTAGGATTTACTTAGATTTATGCCTCTGTTGCTGCAGGATCCTTCTGTTGGCATTTTTTCTTCTAAAAGAAATTTGAAAGATATATTGCTGTATGGTTCTCACCCAACTTTGAACAGCTCGCCGACTACAGATTTGAGTTTTGATAGTGCAAGCTTGGTGTCTTCCGGAATGATGATCTTGAAGACTATAAAACCAAATTATTAGAGAGGTGGTCAAAACCCGATCGGCATTGTCGTAGGTAGTCTTTAAGGGTTGGGATTTTCGTCCGCTGGATATGCCAATCGGGATATTCTGTTGAAAAATCAATTCTAACCTTAGTAATGTCTCGATCCGGATCAATTTATAATGACGGAATATTTTAAGCACCGCTACGGAAATCGGTCTCACAAGATTAGTTTCTCAAAAAAAAAATAAAAAAGTAACAAGTCAGTAGTGACTACACCACTTTTCTTAAAAATGTAAAGTTTCAATACTAATATATGTTCGATTGTTCATTAAATAAATCATGGAATCATGCCTCATCTTTCATCTTAACGTTTTTATATAATGACATTCCAGCTGTCAACTTTACGCATTTCCCAGCTAGCTTAATTCTTCCAAATTGTGCCATACCACAAGAGTATACTTCTTAATATACACAATTTCGCTATCTGAATTTTTTGCACATTTCCATTAGTATGCGACTAGTGGATTTCTTAAAACAGCGGATCTTCTCCAGCCTTTTATAGACACATTGTGCTTGCCATTTTTATGGAAAACTTTTGGCGGAGAGTACGGTTCTCATCCAAGAATGGCCCAATGAATGTCGTAGAATTCCTCATATTCTCACGTGTGGATCTCTAGTTTAGTGGCTCGCCATTATTAGAGCATGCGATACCATCAAATTAGGAAAAATTCAAAAAACGGCTCGACCGCGGCATTCAGTACACATCATCAACTGTTACCTCTTGAATTTCTTACTAAGATCTTAAGACACTTTTTTTGATATACATATTTGGCAAGAACTCACTTTATAAACAGCTTGAGAGGTTTGTATGGCCTGCCTATAGCATGAAACATATACGTGACCTTATAGGTGAAATTTGCACTAAGACCGCGATATTAGTAAATTTAAACTAATCCTTGTTGCAACTGTAAGGAAACCGTGTTAAGCTTTATCTGCAAATTTTTGTTTCAATCCAGCACCATCAAAACAGCCGTAGTAGACTATTGTTAGATGGTTCAGACTTGCCAAAATGGTGCGATTGAGTTTCTACTTCTCTTTCTTGAACTAAAATCCAAGAACTATAACTACCTATCTATGCAACTAGCATTTCCTGCAAAATTTGTTGCAACCACGAAACCATGACTACATTGTCACTGTTTATTCTTTGATAGAAATTGTGAAAAAAAGGAATCTTCCACTCAACTAGAACATTGTTGGAAACCTATGACAGTGTCGTACTTTCTTTCCACTTTCCGTAGATGTCCCGTTCAATTGGTGGCAGTTCTTGTTTGGTTTTTCCGAAGATTGAATGTATAGTATTCGACATGGAACTTGAAGGGGGTGCCTTCATCGGTTTCCAGTTATCCATCTGGCAATTGACCGACAACGGTGGAAGGTGAGAATTCAAATTTAACTGGGAAACATTCAAAGGCAAACATTAATTGAGTCAAGTGGACTAGTCATCATTGCCAATGAAAACCATTTTGTGAATCAGCTATCGGATAGTGCACCTGCTCGGGAAATATTGAATTGCCCCGTAAATATGCACTAGCACCTGATATATTCTTTTGAATCGGGTTCATCCCATTACGATGATCTAATAAAAAATAGCTTTGCTTTACCCCTGAGAGGGTTTAAGTACGCTAGATTTTTGGTATTCGAAACTGTTGGATAAAAAGAAGGGTGAATCTGGTGGCACATTGGCATAGTGAATGGATGAAATTTACGAGTATTTTCGTAAAATTCACTGCAAACTGAGAGTTAAAAGAAGCATTTGCTACTAACATGGACATCTAACTAACTGCAATAAAATTTCTAATTTGAAGTAAACATAGAGCTATTTGGAGGAGAGTCTTTAGGGCAGCATATGAACGGTTCTTCGCAATCGATTGGCCATTAGCAATGCTGAAGCTATTAAAAGTTGACAACCGTGGAGCACTATTCAAACTTAGAGCTGAAGAAGTAAAAGCGGTCCTTGTCAGAGCGCAACGTTAAAGGTAGATTGTGAAAACCACGATCTATTACTGAAAGTACTTAAGACACTATTTCCGCTGAAGTTATTGCTATCATTCGATGCCGCATTTAACTCTGGTTTGGTTGACGGTGATAAATAAACTGTTAGCACTAAAGCTCCTGGCAAAATGAGGTCGTAAGATGCCATTACTTGCTCGTAGCCAAGGAATCCTCCAACGCATAAGCTCTAAAGTGTTATTAAAAATGTAAATCTACTCAGTTTAGAACCATCGACTTGACTGTTGTCAAGAGGTAGTTAGATTGTTTCAGTTTAATTTGAAGTCTTTGGGCATTTTTAATTCTAGTCAAATGCGGCTACTTAAAAGTTTCGGCTCCTTTAATGATAAAATCGAAAAATTCGGAGCCCAAAACTATTTCACATAGAGTTCTCTTGATTGCATGTAATCCAGAGGAATTATAGTTCTTTTAGTTGAATCTTGTACGACTTGAATTCCTCATCGAATTTGAACCCACATTTTGATTATAACTCCGCATGTTTCTAAATCTTTTAACTCTGCCTCTCATTGCACACCTAACAAAATCGATATACTATAGATCATTCCTATTTACCGTCAACAAATTACTACCAACTCATCAAAGTTGCTATACTACTCCGTATACTGCTCATAATGTGGAGACGCAAAGCTATTTGCCTCCAAGTAGGTGCCTTTGAATTTTAATTACAAAAGAACCAATAGACAATCAATCTCAAATACAACAGTGAGAAATACTGGTTTCATTCTCTAAGGATTTCATTCACTCGAAAACGGAGTACAATGCACACATTTAGCCACCTGTATTCCAAGGAAATTGCCAGTGGCATTCAATAACGATGAGTAGACGCTTCAAAGGTAATATGCTTACAGAACCTGTGCAAACCATATCAGCGCTGAGAATCTGGAGCGGAGAGTCACAAAGATATTGCTCCTGTATTTCGTTATCTTATAGAAATCTTATCAGGATGTCATATCATCTGTATCTAGCGTTCTTAGTTATTTAGAAAAAGTGCAGTGCCTCGTTTCGTTACGACGCAGACGAAAAAATCAGATCTGTTTGAAATGTCAGAAATCGTTCGTTTGATCTACCAGCTTTGTGGAGACTCATGCCATCGAATAAAATCTAACTATCGTGAAAGCGTTTGACAAAGACGCAGGCAGTTTTTCCGCCTCATTTGATGCTTGCGTAAGAAGTTTATTTTCAATTACATTTCCCATGATCCCATTGTGAACTGGAACCAACAAAAAAAACTCAGTCAATTCAGGTTTCTGAGAACGATTAGAACTTTCAGTAAGGTCTGAATAGCAATTCAGCTCTCGCTATAGACACAGATGTTTTTTCCCTACATCTTTGCTTTACAATATAGTAGTAGTTCATTGTCACCAGGATTGTGTAAGTCGTCTTTTAGAAGAAAGGCGCGAGTTTTTTTTTTACAAGCATTGAATTTTGCCAGATTAATTTTGATTTCATCCGTAAACACCCGACTACATTACATTCGTGGCTCACATTCTTGCCGACTCCTGATAATATTGCTTCAGATGATATGTTCATAAGGTCACAGTCTAAAGACAATCAGCACTTATGGTTGTTGTAGCAATGACCATTTCTTTTCAAACGAAAAAAGAGTTAGAAATATAAATATCAAGGGAACGGAGACTTATTAGTGCGCCTGGAGTAGAGATGGGCATGCTAGGAAAAGCACCCCTTCAGCCAAGGCAGATTGTTTTTTTTTGAGTCTCGTAAAAGCTGTAATGATTTATTTTCTTAAGATCTTCTTCCGATAGATAACTTACTTTAGGTGGCGCTACAGTCCGGGGTGGACCTGGGCCTCAGTCAACAAGCTTCTCCAGCTAGCACGATCCCTGGCTAGCTGCCTCCAGTTTCGCACACTAAGTTGGCGGAGGTCCTTTCCACTTGCGTGCGCCACCTGAGTCTTGGCCTTCCTCTACTGCGCTGTTTCTCGGGTGCGGATACGAAGACTTTTCGGACCGGAGCATTGGTGTCCATGCGCTCTACATGACCCAGCCATCTCAGTCTTTAGATCTTCACTCTTCTGGCTAGGTCCATGTCGCTGTACAGTCCATACAGTTCGTCGTTGTATCTCCTCCTCCACTCACCGTCAATGCAGACGGGACCAAAGATCGCCCGAAGAATTTTTCTCTCGAAGCAACCAAGAACACCCTCATCCATTTTTGATAATGTCCATGCCTCTGCGCCATAGAGCAGGACCGGGATTATTAAAGTCTTATAAAGGGTGACTTTTGTTGTCCGAGAGAGGGCTTTGCTACCCGAGTGCCTTCCTAACCCAAAGAAACAGCGGTTGGAAAGAGTTATTCTTCGCTTGATCTCAGCGCTGGTGTCGTTGTCTGTATTTATAGCGGAGCCTAGGTAGACAAAGTCCTTAACTACCTCAAAGTTATATCTGTCGAGGGAGACGTTCTGCCCGAGACGTTGGTGTTGGTTGTCCTTTTTGCTTGACAGCATATACTTGGTCTTGCCCTCATTGACCGCTAAACCCATTTTCGCCGCTTCCGTCTCAATACTCGCGAAAGCGCCACTGACGTCACGCTGCTTTCTCCCGATAATGTCAATATCGTCGGCGTATGCGAGTAGTTGGACGGACTTTTGAAAGATAGTGCCTCTTGTGTTTGCTCGTGAGTTTTGCACTATTCTTTCAAGTACGATGTTGAAAAAATCGCATGACAGCGCATCGCCTTGTCTAAATCCTTTCTGTACATCAAAGGTCTCGGTGAGATCTTTACCGACCTTGATGGAGCAGCGTGCATTCTCCATCGTCATCCTGCACAGACGGACGAGTTTGGCAGGGATGCCAAAACTAGACATTGCTCTATATAGCTCGTCTCTATAGATGCTGTCATACGCGGCCTTAAAATCGATGAATAGGTGGTGGGTATCGATCTGAAGCTCATGGGTCTTCTCCAAGATCTGCCGTAGTGTGAATATCTGGTCGATGGTGGACTTTCCTGGCCTGAAGCTACACTGATATGGACCTATCAGCTTGTTGACGAACGGCTTCAGGCGTTCACACAATACGGCGGATAAGATCTTATATGCGATGTTAAGGAGACTGATGCCTCTGTAGTTGGCGCAGTTCAGAGGGTCTCCTTTCTTGAGAATTGGACAAACAATGCTGAGGTTCCATTCATCGGGCATACTTTCGTCCGACCATATTTTACAGATCAGTTGGTGTATGCTCCTTACCAAGTCATCGCCTGCCGCTTTGAAGAGCTCGGCAGTCAGGCCATCCGCTCCAGCAGCTTTGTTGGACTTAAGCTTCGATATGGCTATCTTCACTTCATCTAGGTCAGGGTGGACGGAATTGTTGGTCATCATCGTCCAGGTTGAAAGGTTGATTCTGTCTGACAGCGGTATTTGGTCCGTCATCGCCGTTATACAGTCTGCAGAAATGATCTTTCCAAATTCTCAGCATAGACTGCGATTCTACTACGATGTTCCCTTGTTCATCTCTGCAGGCTTCGGTTCGGGGTTTGTTTCCGCGGCATGTTATTTTTACCTTTTGGTAAAACTTCCGAACCTCATTCCTGGAGTAGCATCTCTCAATTTCCTCAAACGCGCGCTTCTCATGCTCTTTCTTCTTCCTCCTGAGAAGCCGGTGCTCGTCTCTCCTCTTCCGCTCATAGAGCTCATGAGCAGCTCTGGTCTTTCTAAGCTGCGCCGCGTTATATGCATCTTACTTAGCTGCATGTGCTTGCCGGCATTCATCATCGAACCAGGGGTTTCGTTGTGGTGGACAAGTGAAACCCAGCACATCAGAAGCGGCATCTCTGATGGCGTTTTGGCAATGTTTCCAATGGTCTTCGATGCTTGATGCTGGCGGCATTGGACCTCTTAAGAGATTATGAGACACTCGATCGGAAAAGGACTTGGCGATCTCTTGCGATTGTAGCCGTCTGACGTCGAATTTTCTCACAGCATTAGTTTGTCTTGGCGTAGTTTGGGATATCCGCAACCGTACCTTGGCTACAACAAGGTAATGGTCCGAGTCGATGTTGGCTCCTCGGAACGTACGGACATCCATAATGCTGGAGGAGTGTCTTGCGTAGATCGCAATGTGATCAATCTGGTTGACTGTTGATTGATCAGGAGTTCTCCAAGTCCCCTTGTGTATGTCGAGATGTGGGAACCGCGTGCTAGTTATGACAATGTTTTCGCCCCGCCGCAAAGTTATCCGATAGATAACATACGAATGAAATATAAGTGGTCTTACTCTTGTCATGAAGATGTAAAGCAAGTCCGGTGCCTTGCCAAAAGTTCCTTAAGCGACAGCGCTATTTACACTTTTTGTTTTCGTTAAGGATCTAAGATTAGGAAGAATTCACTGAGAAGCCATTTACAGGGCACCAATCGTCGATCACGTCTAGGGCTATCTATGCTCTAGAGCGAAAGAAGAAACACAATTGTCTCCTCTACCAACTAATTTTCGTAGTTATTATGGTATTCACAGCACAGAGACTAATAACCCTGCCTACAAACAGTGACCTCATCTCAAAGTTCAATCAAAAACAATAAAAATGTAGTATTCAGGAGAACGACTTGGTAGGACGTAAAATAAATTAAAAATTGAAAATACTTCGCCACCTTGCTAAATTTTTAAATTAAAATTACAGAAAAACCAAGCAAACCGTCTTTACTATACGAGTACATTGCTTAAAGTCTAAATGTTACAGATTGTTAGGTGATGCAAATCTGCTTAACAGAATTGTGTGTGTGTTTTCTTAGATTTTTTTTAAATTAATATCCTCAGCTTTCAATATCACTTGTAACGATGGAAAAAAAAACTCTGGCGCGTGAGATGCACACAATCGAGCTGCTCTCCGATCACCCGATATTGCTATCGATATTGCCCCATGTTATTGATCCAGAACTCATACTATGGCTTCGTTCATATTTCTCTCGCAATTCTGCTTTGCTTAAGTATTATTTTCTGTTCCTTTTGCAACAAATTTGCAGATTTTTTTGTTTTGTGTTTCCTAAGAGTCCTTCTCTTGCTTGTGATACCTGATATGATTTGGATTTTGGCAGTGATACTCAAATTTGACGCATGAAGCAAAAAATGTGTGGGAGCATACCAAATTTTTTTTTTTGACATTTTTTTCTGCATATCCTTATTCACACGCGTGGTCACGGTAGTGAATATACGCAAAACTGTCCGGGAAAACTCTCATGATACCGGATTAATGGTAACGAAAATTGGAATCGATGGGAACATGAAATTCGTTATCCAACGGGTGCCCCAAAAGTATTTTTTTTTACTAGAAAATACAGCTTTTTTAATGAAATTTCTTACAGTTTTTATTGTTTCCTAGAGTATACAGTATATGGTTATGTATAGTAGGACTCCACTGCTTTGTTGGCACAAATATATTTTCCTCTGATGAAATTTTCTATGACAGTTTTGGATAAATGTAGATGAACTTCGCTAAAACAACAACAACATAAACCTTAGACTTAAAAAAAAAAACAATTGAAGAAAAATGCCCAACGGTGTTAACTCGCAAGGAAATGACACATCCAAGAATTTAATTGTAATTGGGCTGTATTACATGTGGCACCAGCTCGTTGAAACTGTATGTCGCACATATCAATATCTTTCAATTTAGGTACAAACAACTGGATTGTACAATATATCATGTCGCGATATCTAGCAACATTAATTGTAATTGTCGCATATTCAAAGAAGCATAGCTCAATGATGCCTTCAGTCCAAAATGCGCACCAAACACCGACATGTTGTGGATGCATTTATCTCTCAACTATTACTCGTGGATTTTCTGAACCCCGATTTTCGACAATTTTTAGAGATTAAAAGCCAAAAAGATGAAAATGAGCCTCATCGCTGAAGATGGTCTTGTTTGAAAAATTAGCAACCACTTGTTGTTGTTTCAAAATTTATTCAATGAACTCTCTTCGCTGTGCGTCAGTCAGTAGGCTTCAGTTCTTGAGTCGATTGCATTTTGCATGCATGACGATGCAAATGTTTTTTTTTTAAATACGCTGTAGAGAGCTTCTCAAGATGGATAACTCTTGACCACGGTGCTGGATTGATGTTCTTGGGCTCTCAGCACTACTTACACGAGCTCTTTTGATATTTAGTGTTCAACAACTTATACAAGGATGGTCAAAGTGTCTATCTAGTCTCCCCGAATCATAATTGCATTAATCTGTTCACAATGGTTAAAGCTATTCAGAACTCGTTGATAGCTAACCTTCATTATTTGCTCCGCTTCAAAAACGACTCTAGATTTTCAAGTGAAAGAAGGACAGTACAAGTTTTGATTCCTTCCTTAAGATTATTTTCTGTGCTACTTATTTTCCCAACTTTATGACTTTTTCACTATTTGTTTTGTGCCGAAGGATGCTCATATGGCTTTTTCCGTGATTTTTCCGTGATTTCTTCTAGTCTACCTGAACGAGGTTCATCCTTTGGGTCAAAGTTGCTTTTCCAAACCTTCAAAACAACGTCAACCCTTGGATTCGGTGAAAATAGATTCTTCATTCACATTTCGGATTTATTTAGTGGCTTCACTTTTAGTGTTCCGCCGATACGTCCATTTCAAAATTCAGTTGAAAATGTCTACAGACTAAATGAGCCAAATACTAATTCAAATAACGGAAACATTCTGCCTCTCCACCGGTTCTCCGAAAAATTCCAGCTTGCGCTGACACTCTGAATCATATATTTGGTCCAACTTCGAGTCGCTTCCTTTAATTTTTTACGTCAACTCTCATCGACTCACAAAACTTAGTATTCGAATTCCTGCGCTGGTTTGTTGCATACCTCTCACAACAAGTGAACAGCAATGATCAGCAAAACAAGGCTGTACGCCACAAATTCATCCAACATGTATCATTATTGTACATAACAACCAATTTACACTTTAAGTCGAACATGTTGTAACCGAATATCTTTATACTCGCACCACGCTTAGTGAGGACCCTTGTGGGACTCCATTATAGTACTAACTTTATTACTTATTCTCTTTTGGATGATAGCGGTTAAAGCCTAATTAGCATTCGTCGCGTTTGTGTTCCTGGTTGTCACTTAACTGTTATTAGTTTCTTCCTAGCTGATGTGCTCTGCTTATTCCTTGACACTGTTCTGCACCCTCGTAGCGAATTCAGCTTTTAAACACCGTTTAGAGAAGTCTTGCATTCTTGGATTTGGTTTAAGGGTTGACCACTCACCAAAAAGAATGACAACAGCGCGTTCGGAAGAAAATATGGCAGCTGTGAAAACTTGTGTTGAAAAGCAATCTAATTGAATCGATGGATTCGTCGTCGTTTGCAGAAATTTTGTCTTTTTTCATTCACTACCTGGAAAACTATGCTTAAAGATCTTCTTCTCGAGATTAGTTTTATCCAGAGTTAAAGTGTTCAGTAATTAGGCTTTAAATTAAGTGGAAAAGACTCTGTGGCTTAATGAGGCTCATTTCTGTTAAAAGGCTTCGTAAACAAGCAGAATTTCCATATTTGGAGCGACGGCAACCTTCAAGAAGTTCAATAGATTCCATTGCATCTAAACAAAAATGTACCATATGGTGTACTTTGTACTGCGCGGCGGTGGCCGTATCTGAAATAAAAGATACTGCTAATTGACGCCGACACAATGAAGTCATCATCGACTATTTGCTCTCAAATTTGCATCACATCATTGTGGGAAAATTGTAAAGTGTTTTGAAGAATAGAAAGTGACATAAAATAATGTTTCTAATGAACTTAATAAATCGTCATCGAAACACAAATAGTGTTTTATATAAACAAAAATACGGAACCTCTTAAAAACACCCAAAAAGTATCCGCTTTCATAAATCCTTTATATAAGGACATCAGCTCCATATCTTGTATGGGCTTTGTTATCATCTCGGCATGAGTACTCGTATATTTATCTTTGACCAGATTCTGCCCAATTTTTGTTCTAAGTACAGAGAAAATCGACTTCTTTCTTTAGCAGAAGCTGAAGCTCTGGAGTCGAAACAGAGGGCAAGTATCTTTTAGACTTTAGCCCAGACAAAGGGAAGGCGATATTTATTTAACTCTTCCACAACAGAGAAAGAGGTGTAATGGAAATGCTATAAGTGCAAAACAAAACGATAGCTTAACAATTTGCATTATAATAATCGTCTAACCACTTGTCGCTGATAGGCGTTGGACAGCAGCACTTTCTTGGCTGTAAAAGTTATACTTCTTCAAATTAGTTTTAGTAATGGACATAAATAAGCCGTTTCTTAAAAAAGAGGAGACCTACCTACTCTCTTACAAACTTTTAACTGAAAGCATCTTTAAATTGGATTAACCTACACAATGAATTGACTAACTGTTAATTTGTTAATTCTTTTCTATTTCCAGTTCGAACGGGTAGTCCTTACTTCCTATGCTCAGCCCTGCCCACACATTGGCGGTCAAATAAGACTCTACCGATGGCCTTCAAAGTGGTGGCCCTAGTCGATGTTGGAGACGGTACAATAGTGACCATACGTGCTGGTAACGATGAGAACTACTGTGCGGAACTGCGAAATTGTACAGCGGTGATGAAGAATCAAGTTGCCAAATTTAATGACCTGCGATTTGTCGGACGTAGCGGACGAGGTAAGTTTAATACAAAACACAAAACACACTTTCTTGCTTACATCACCATAACACCCTATAATTCCGCCTGCCATATGGGACAAAAAATAAAAAAATAAAGAGATGAATGGCATGCGCCAAGACCAAGTCGAAGGGCATCATCTTTGTCAATTTTGTTAATTAGCTTGTTTCGTGCTTGCATTGTTTCTGCCCATGCGTACCTTTACCCACTCTCAGACGTCATTTGTTCTGTCTTCTTAGACATTGGCCGGCCATTTACTACAAAAGGCGCACAGCAATTGCACACCAGAAGTCGTCGTCACATTTGTTGGACGAAATTGCTTCTGGCCATCATGCAATACTCTGTAGCAGCAGCAACAGCAGTTCTTATTCTGACACGCAAGTGGCAATAATCGATTTAAGAAATGCGTTATCAGCTCTGAATGCTACCATCAACATCACCAACCGGCGATGTTTTGGGTGGGCGTGTGTGCACATTCAACACAAAACATTGAATACTGAATGTAACAATGCAATTGCACGCATGCGTATTCCGCACGCACTTGAAGCATTCATTTTTCCAGGGATGATAGTGAGTAACATATTCGTACAAGATGAGATGGTGAATTTTTTTCTATCTAATTTCCCGTGATGATTTTATGAAGTTTGCATTAATTTAATTTTGATTCATTTGCTGGTGCTTTAGGTGAGTAACACGGATTTGGGGACGAAAGAAAAAAAAAAACCCTTTGACCGGAAGTGAATAATGAGTGTTTTAGCAGTGACTATCTGTATTATTGAGCACTACTAACTGTAAATTAACTATTGATTTTTGTTAATTAGATCAAGGGGGGAGTGTTAAAATTTGAAGGCCATTTAATGATATGTGGTTAATGGTTAGTTTGTCAGCATTTGGTATCCGAAACAATTGTTATGCTAATGAGAATTGGCGACATCATCTTGGAGGACAAGATTGAAGGTGGTTTCTTGAGTCATGTTTACGTTCCATAGATCTAGCAGATGAATATGAAATTTTTACAAAATTGTAATTACTCACCGGAAGATGGTCACACGGGTCTTTATTCTTTTACGACATCTTGTGTAGGAGTGATACGGAAATAGAAACTTCGTGGAACTCTTAATGACTGTACTATTTAGTTTTTAGTAGTGTAGGAATAATTTCGGCTTTTAAAAGCTGATTGAATTCTTTGTCTATCAGTCGATTTCTAAATAATCAAAATACAAACTTAAACATATTATTGTGGATAAGTAGTGTTAAGAAATGAGGTGTTTTACACTCATTATTTCTCCCATTTCTTTTGATACAATTAGTTACAAGATCTACAACGAACTTACAACCGGTATTTAAAATGATAAAAAAAACCCTTACACTCATTGAATCAGTTTGGAGTTAACACCTATTACGATTCATGGAATAAGAAATGTTTTAATTTATTTGTGGCTTAGTGCGAGCAAAACTTATAATTATATTGAATGCCGAGTTGTAAAGTGCGTCAAAAATTTAATACAACAATGTTGCAGAGGCAGAAGAAAAATATGCCAAATAAGGCTACGTGTAGTTTGTACAAAATGTAAGAGGGAGTCTATTTCTGCTGACAAATTAAAATGAGTATGTAAAAAACGGAAAGAAATTCTGCTATCAAAAGAGTTCCTTTCTTTTCTTAAGGTGTCGCTACAGTCCGAACTAAACATGGGCCTCTATCAACAAGCGTCTGAAGCTAGCTCGATCTTTTGATAGCTGCCTTTAGTTTCATACGCTAGGTTGGCTGAGGTGCTCTTCCACTTGCTTTCGCCACATTAGTCTCGGTCTTCCTCTATTGCGCTGTCCCTCGAGGGCGGATTCGAAAGCTTTTTGAACCGGAGCGTTGGTGTTCATTCGCTTACATGACCCAGCCATCTTAGTCGTTGGATCTTCACTCTAGGTGCTAGGTCGATGTCGCTGTCCATGCAATGCGTCGTGGTATCGCCTCCTCAATTCACCGTCAAAGCCGACGGGACCGAAAATTACTTGAAGAATTTTCGTCTCAAAGCAGCCAAGAGCACCCTCATACATTTTTGATAATTTCCATGCCTCTCCGCCATAGAGAAGGACTGGGATTATTAAGGTCTTAAATAGAGTAACTTTTGCTGTTCGAGACAGGGCTTTACTAATCAATTGCCTTCTTAGCCCATAGAAGCAGCGATTGGCAAGAGTTATTCTCCGTTTGATCTCAGCGCTGGTGTCGTTATCTGAATTCATAGCAGAGACAAAGTCCTTAACTACCTCAAAGTTATACCTGTCGAAGGTGATGTTCTGTCCGAGACGTCGGTGTTCAGTGTCCTTTTTGCTTCACAGCATCACACTTGGTCTTGCCCTCATTGACCGCTAAACCCATTTTCGCTGCTTCCGATTCTTCATATGCTGCTGCTTTCTTCCGATAATGACAATATCATCGGCGTATGCGAGTAATTGGACGGTCTTTTGAAAGATTGTGCCTCCTATATTTGCGCGTGAGTTTGCGTTTGAGTCCGTGAAATGTTTTTAACTCTTGGCAAAACTTCCTGACCTCATTTCTGGAGTAGTATCTCTCAATTTTCTCGACTGCGCGCCTCTCTTGCTCTTTCTTTTTCCTCCTGGGAAGACGGTGTCGTTCTATGCAGCGCCGCTTTGTATGCATCTTGCTTAGCTGCATGTGCTTGCCTTGCCGGCATTTTTCATCAAGCTAGGGGTTTTGTTGTAGTGGTCGAGTGAAATCCAGCACATCAGAAGCGGCGTTTCTGATGACTTTTTGACAGGGTTGCCATTGGTCTTCGATGCTTGATGCTGCCCGCGAGGGACCTCTAAAAAGATTAAGGAAGACTCGACCGGAAAGTATTTGGCGATCTCTTGATATTGTAGCCGTCTGACGTCGACATTCCTCACAATATTGGCTTATCTTGGCGTTGTTCGGGATATCCGCAACCGTACCTTGGCTACAAAAAAGTGATAGTCCGAGTCGATGTTTGCTCTTCAGAACGTTCGGACATCCATAATACTGGAGGAGTGTCTTGCGTCGATCGCAAGGTGGTCAATCTAGTTGACGGTGGCTTAAACAGGAGTTCTCCAAGTCGCCTTGTGAATATCGAGATGGGGGAACCGCGTGCTAGCTACACCAATATTTCGATCCACTGCAAAGTCGATAAGCCTCATATTATGTATATTATTATATATTGTTATAAGCACAATTAATGTGTTGAAAATGGTTGCAACACTGTATCGCCAGGTTGACATCTCTCAGTGCCTAACCTATTTCTACAGTACCCTACCACCTCCAAAGGGTTCCACTTAACTTAATTCAATTGGGGAAAATGGCTCATAGGGTCATCCGACAATAACTACTCTGAAATATGGGAGACAAATAAGAGAATCCTGCCATAGAGTCACTGAATGACACCCGGTTTTCTGTTGTGATTTCAATGAGAATATAGAACCCCAATTGTTTTCCTTTATGATTACATCTAGCGCTTCATACATACATAGTTCTTTCAAATATCAACATTGCTTTTGCCTGGCGAGGTTTAATTTATTCACGGACTATTAAAGAGACAGCTCTGTTTCGGATCAGCCTTTTAGTAAGATGTCTTCCCAATTGAGTGATTCAACAACACATTTTTCTTTCTGTCTCTTCGTTGAACCTCGGCCGGTACCGATTTCCAAATCACCTTCGTTAAACATGGATTTGATTAGAAGTTGTTACGCTATTGGTTCCTTGATGTAAAATGCATACGAGTATACTTATAATTAGATCACATCTTGTTAAACTCGTTGACATTTGTTACATTTTTTTTCCTTCGCTGTCAGTTTTACTTAAGTTCAAAAGCCGTTCTTCAACACTAAATGCGGCTCAATGTTGTCGTTATTTAAGCGGTGATTTCGATATACTTTTTTGCAACGACATGTAAATATTTATTTATGAAACTTCACAGTTTCCTTGCAACAGTGGTAGTCACTTTCAAGGTACTACAACCGAATGAGATTGCACATTGCTCTCGTTTGATCGGAAATGTCTTAACTTGGTTTTTGTGCTGAAATCATTGCTTCTCTCGATTTGAGATGGAGCCTTAGCATTGCGAATGGTGCTGTCTACATCTAGTGCTGTGCTAGTAACATCTGGGTCATACTTCCTATATATAGACAGATGCTTAGTTTCCTGGGAATTGAAATGCTTAAGGCCTTTGTATTGTTTTATTTATCTCTGACCCCAAGATGTGGGCCATTTGTTGCAGATATGACGAGCAGGAATTGTCATCAGAATAGTTATGATATTTAGAGATAATGCATGTCTGCCTCTTGTTAAGGCAACCATTCCCTTTGCGTGATTTTACTATAGTTGCCTAAAGAAAATAATAATTTTCGGTCGAGGTATGGATTGAACTCCAACCCGTCCAATTGGGAGAGAAGTCAAAACCCTAACTATGTTGGAGGCGCGTCTAAGCTTGGGTCCAAATTGATGTATGGTTGGTACTGCTTCAAAATGTTCTTGCCATACGGCAAGCGGTTTTTTATCCCATGGCATTTTATTTCTGTCTCATCCCGTATAATATCTATATATCTAAACTGTCTGGGTTTCGTTAGCCTTGCTTGTGTCGTCTTACATTACGTTGCGATTCTTTTTTCTTCGTGCTAAAAGGGACTTCTAGCTAAGCTGCTGAGGCAACTGAAAATCATACTTTGCGTTCAATGCGTTCATCAATCCGTATCGAGGTGTTTGCTCTCAGCCAAATGCATTCGATTTATTTTTGCCTTCTATGGAAAATGGTGTCTTCCCTAGACGTAAACCAATTTTTGGCAGTGTATCCGCAGTCGTCGTCGTTACTCCCAGGAACGAAGCTGTTCACTGTTTCTGCATTTGTTAGCGCGCTTTAGGATATCGTTGTCTGCTGACAGTAAAATCGTCTATCGCGATAACGATATCTTAGTTAGACCTTGAGTTGATGACTGCGTTTAGTATATTATGGAAACCGTAATTTTCATCCTCATTCGCGTAACTTTGTGAAGCATAGCATAACCGCCAATATCCCGTCGCAATAAAACGAATAGTAAGTAAGAACCCTACTGAGTATGAGTACCAGGAAGATTTCGTCAGTTTCGGGGTATTGGATGGCGTGTTCGCATCCAGTAACTTCGCTTACTCCTACGGTTTGACCACATAAATTCAATCTCCAGTTGTGGGTTTTGTGAACCTCTTTTCGCTGATTATGTTATCGTTTCAAGATAAAACGTATCGTAAATTAAGATAAAACATTTTTCGACGAGAAGATTTCGATGAGTGGACTGGCTATCGAGATCATGGGAATAGATTTTCCTTAGCGCCACTTGAAATCATTAGTATAAGTCAAATATTTTTGATAATTTTACTCAAATTACCATTATGGGCCCAATTTACCCGAAAAGTAGTACAAAATTGGTCAGTCCGGTTGACTTTTCTAAGCCCTAGTCGAGTGGGTTTCAAGGGGAACAGAAAATGTGAGCACAAATGAATTTGACTGCCCAAATATTGATCTGTATTTGAAGACATGTCCTTGTTGCTGTTAAGCAAATAAACATCCAAGTTTTCATTCAATCTGCAACTACCCAGGAGGATAACTATTCACCCGTTTACTGACCACAAATTGAGAATTTCCTTCAAAGTTATTCACTCGGATGTCCTTTCAATGTTCTTATTCAAAATTGATTCCACCAACGGAAACAGGAAAAATCTATTTGCGACTAGTTTTTTTGTTTTTTTTTAAGGAGAATTGAAACACCCGTTTCTTGTAAAAGAACTTCCGCTCATGTACATTCCCAACTCATCCCCAAGAGGACATATGGCATGTAAGTCTCAAATGAAAACGAATTAATATTTAAACAATGAAACGTTTTATTGTTCAGGTTTGCCAACATTTATAATAGCGCAGTAGACTTTTAAAAAAATGTCACAATGCATAGATGTTCAGGAGACGTGGAGATAGGACGTGGATAAGTAGCACTGTAGATGTGAAAATGCTTCATTTAAGAGGCCTATTGCTAGTCATTTGCCATTTCGAAACAGATCCTAGGGGATTCAATAATTCCATATGGTAAATGATACTTCTGAATAGCTGCCTAGAAAAAACCCTTGAAGTGAGTGCTATTTGAAATGTGTATCTTACAACCGAACCATGGAAGTATCACGAAATCAATCTAAAAAGGAAAAATATGATAGTTTCCCTCAAAATCAACCTCTATTCGAATTTCCAGTCGATTTGATATGACAATCTTTTTCGATCCAAAACTTTCCCCATATTAAATGATTCTGTACTCCTGCACTTAACTTGGTAAACCTAAACATCTCTCATTAATCTAAGCATTACACTAATCTACTTATAATGTTGTACGCACGCACATTATCATTAAAAAGCCAACAACAACCAAAACAAGATCCAAAATCACAATTACAATCGTAATCGAATTAAAAACATCTCAATACGATGATGGTGTGGTGTTTTGTTTCTTTTGATAATGGAATCATCAGAAATCTCCTCACCGGCGAGCGGTTGGTATTGTTTATATCAGCGCAGATAAATCACTTAAGTATCTCAAAACTCCACCGACACCAGCATGCAGAAAAACAATCCAGCAATCCTTTCTTTTCATCCGTAACCTAAGCCAAAGGTATGTAGTGCTCAGCGGTCTTTAAAAGACAGACCAGGCAATGTTCAGAGATTAAAAAAAAAAAAAAAAAAAAAAATTGAAAAGGTCTTCATGCGTTATGTGCTTTTTTTCGGATGGAAGGTTGGGCATTCGTATTGTTGGATTTTGTCTGTTTAAAGATTTTTTCTTTGATGATGGAACTCGGTTAATCTAAATTAGTCATCATCAGTTGATCTTAAACAGGGACATATGAATGAAAGGCGCTTATTGATGACGCGTGTCGGTCACTTGGAAAACTTCTGCTAAAGAGAGAAATGGTTCAACAAAAACGACAGCAAATTGGAGCTCATTTATTTTACTGAACGTTGAAGTTTGAAGGGTTTTTTTTGATTTTTTTTTTGTGTTTTGTTCTTTTCTTCTGTTGTGAATAAAAGCCGCGCACTTGGTCATTATTTTTGTTTTTCTTTAACACAAAATGTATCTAAAGGTGAAGAAATTAAAACGGTTCGAAAATTGTTTTGGGATTTACTTAAGTGTCCTCACAGATTTTAGATTGATTTTAAGAAAGTAGCTCGAGCTAAAGTAAACCTTGACGAATCGAATAGAATATCACTATAGACAGCTATGAGTATACTCCTAAACATTGAAGAGAAGGATGTTGCTTAAGGTGGCGTTAATAAGTGGAAGCAGGCATCAATCATCTTCGATTGTGCAACTGGAGTTGATCAAATGTTATTACGGTTACTGAAGGAGTCAATTGTCAGAAGTATTTCAGGCTTTCCGAGGACTGAGGTATTCATTCGCTCAGCATGTTTTAGCCATACATCAGACTCTTAGGGCTATGTAAATTCCGTAGCACATCGTATAGCACGTACAGCACATCCTTGTGTCTTCTTAAGCTAACAACTTTGTGTTCGATTTTTTTCTTACTAAAAACCATTTTTGTAAATTAAAGGCCTTGGTTATGCACTGCCAATGAAGCATTTTTATCTGTGGAGCCTCCAGATTATAATAAGCTTTACGCTTACATGTCCAATGACAAAAACTTCTTATCTTGATCTTTTTCCTGACGGTAAATCTGCTTCCATTGCATTCATATTCATAGCATTCACTAGATGCTACAGTGTGTCATTCTTTGTTTGTATTTTTAGGAGGCTAATTAGATTTGCTATGTTATTATCTTAAGTCTCCGGTCTCTCGTGGGTTGGTTATTAAAGGTCCGAAACAATGATTGCTGCGTTACAAGCAGTTCAATCACCCCAATTTTATGAAATTTAATGAGTGCAAGTATACATATTACGACTTAACAAATTAGATCTTTTCAAAGATAATGGCATAGCTCACTGTGGGAAAACATGGAGAACTTCACCACCATCATTTCAAATCGAACATCCCGGAAGTATGCTGAAAAATCCTCATAAGACATCTTGTCTACGAATATTTCAGAAAAGCTAAAAGGAATCGGACTCTGAAACCACAGTTGACTTCATCCAGCCTATGCATGGAAGTTCACCCAACCATGCTTCTATAGGTCTCAGTATTTAGTTGTATTTACATGGTCAAATTTGACATCTTGGAAGACGGCCGGCTTTAGCGGCACTTATAGCCAGGTAGAGAAATCACTAGTAGGTCAATAGTGTTTAATGCAATTATGCTATACGGATCATCGTTGAGATGCACTACAACCACAAATTGGCCCCCTGCCAAATATCAAGGCTTCTTATATCAATTACGTTGTCTAATAAAAATCCGGGATAGAGTAAAACTGGACCTATTTGTAATATTATCAGACTTTTGCGCCACCCACTGATGTTTGCTATGATTTGTTCAGTTGCAAGCTGCCGGCCATAGGTCTTGTTGAATGGCAAGTCCACTGGTAGTCCAAACACGATATCGTGGGAGTAGGAAGCCCCCGTTTTTCTGTCCCGACCTAACTTGTTAAGGTGGGCCCCCTTGTGGGAGCGTCACGGTTTCTGTGGTTTAAACCTAGAACTCAGAGAGGGTGCACTTGCTGGTCTCACCAGATGTAGAGTTGCAATAGTAATGGGTTCTGAGACCCTAAGATCAGTAAGAGGTTTTAGATGGGCCTCGACTCATACCCAGGGTAGAACTGTGTCCTCAATACAGATCCAATTTCGTAATAAAGCAATTGACGAACAGCGATGGGAAGGCTTATTCTTGCTTCCATGGATGTATGAACGTAAACTCCAGTGAACTTAAACTTTCATCTCAGGTGCCCACGTAAAGCACGATACACTATAACCACAACTCCGGGAACCAAAGAGAATCTTTGGTACATTTGTCAAGGTTTGCGATATGACTTAGATTTGAACAGTAGTTAACTGTTGAAGTCTGCATTTTGATGTCTGAAAGGCAACGCAGTTTAAGAACTAGTGCCCACAGATTTATATTCCTTTTTGCTTTGCAGCTCACGCAAGAATCCTAAGAGGATTTCTCAATTATTCACCCTGCCTTTCAATGCTAAAGTGCCTCTAATTATGTTGGTGAGTTTGGAGATAGCTCCTCTCGTAAAGTATCTTGATCTCTTGATCGCCTAGGATCATGTAAGGGCCTTACTAGTCTAGAGTGTTTCACAGTTGCTTTGAAGAATCCACTTATGCATGGTCTTAAAGGCGCTTGAACGTGTGACATTTGTTTTTTTTTTTTTGATTGAGGAAATTAGAAATTAGAACTTAGAAATTTGTGTCAGACTAATTATAAACGACACGTTTTCCTAGGGTGCCTGACTGTGCTAATGTGCTTCTTAACAATCTCGTTGAGAAATGTGCCTCTGTTTCTAACCATTATAAAATTTATGGTGCTCGAAGTTACTTGACTGCCTACGTACGATTATATTTGATATATTGGATTGAGACTTTGTCAGGCAACGGCTGGATGGATAGCTGAAACTTTGCCTTAGAAGACGAAACTGTAGAATTTGTGTATACAAAGGTTCTCAAAAAGAGCCTTACGCCAATTCCTTCTGCTGTCTTAGAACATAAGGCTTACTGACGAAAACTCTACGTTGCCCCAATTCGTTCTTTACTGAAGGTAGTTTAAGGCAAATCTGAAGTCAGATATAGACAATTGGTATCTGTTTTTGGGTGAGGCTGTGATGTATCGCTGACAGACTGGTATGTCCTTCATAAGGCTCTTTATATTGAGAGCAGACGTAATTGGAATCTCTGGACATGTTCGCCTTCGGTGAAGCTCATGCAGCCAGCAACTTAATGTATACATTTCAGGTGGTCAACAGATGGATGATCTGGAGTCAGTGCCTGACTTTGGGTTATAAGCCCAACTATTAGCCTACAGCTCTCTTGCACAATTAAAACCTTGTCTTTCTTTCGTGAGTTTGCTCACGAAGTCCAGATTTGTCAAGAAACTAAAGCCAGTTCACTCCATTTTGTCAAAGATACAAGAATTTTTACTGATGATTTCTAAAAAGAAAAAGCTTACCATAAGGTTGGTATATAAAATAAACTGCAGTAAATTGGGGAAGAAAGGACTCAACATAATCATGTAGAAAGGAGCATCTGTCTACACTGCTCATCAGTATCAATTGGATTATGGGCTTAAATAGGAGTTATTTATTTCTGTGTTGTTAAGCAATCTCTGGTAAATTCAAAAATGTATTGCTTCGTTTACAAATTTCTGGACATTTTTTTGATTATGTGTCATATCAAGCTCAACTCCCGCTTGGGGGTTCAAAATCACCAGCACTGGTTACGCAACAAATCTCACGAGTTTTTCCTCCCTCTACGAGTTGATATTTAAAAAATAAAAATTCAATCTCTCCACTCTTTCAGCACCAGAAAAGGTCATCATCGTCAAATTTACTAAAACTCAAGTCCATCACATCCTTTTGCTTTGCCCGATTTGTGCGACGACAATTAGCCATCAACAACGGTTTTCCCGCCCATTTTTTTCAATTTACTCGTTGCGACGATATTTGAAATGTATCCTGTCACTGACAGTCGGGAAATCAGTTAATATGCGTCCTTTAAAAAAAAAAAAAACAAATACAAATTGTGAGAGCGCTTTTTAATGCACTGCGAGTACTGTATGATGTTTGAAACATATCCGTACACTGACCATCCAAAACTTCTATGCAATGAGACGTTACGTTAATCCATCTCCATAGAGTCACTGGTATTACGTTGGATTTTTATTTTTTTTTTTTCTGAAACAGGAGTTCCAGTAACTTCTTTGGATTGTTAAACGTGTAATTGCCCTGCACTGGATGAGTTTCCCGGCTCCATCTCCCACAACCATTCCCATGACGATTGACGGCTTTGTTATTTGAACGAGTGGTAAGTCCTTGCGCGCGTTCCACTGCAGTTTGTTATTTTATTCTCCAACTGAGGTTTTTGCGGTTTTGTGAACTTCTGCCCCCGAACCGAGGGTGTGCCATTTTGGGGCGGCTGGTTGGAGTACGGATGCAATAGCTGGCTTCCAATTCCTATACCACCTCTCTTCTTTGAATATTTATGTAGTTTGGCGAAACGTTTTGCGGTTTTATTATTTGTAAATATACAAATTAGTGTCCTTTGGCTAGCAGCCCTTGTAGTTACAGGGATGTGCTCATACTCGTACAATGTCCATGCCATTCATTTACAAGGATAATGACGTTTATGTCTATTTGTCGGGGGAGACTATGAAAAGCTCATTAAAAACAAAAAACAAAAAAATCACGAAAAAAAGAAATTCATTCCGAAGACTGGAGGTTAATTAAAGCTATGTGAAATGGGAGGGACGCTGTGCAACAAAGTATGTTATTGCTTTCCCATTGGCAATAAGTCAAAGATGAGTTTTTTTTTTTCGTCGGAACGTATCGTGTTCTGACATAAATCCTTTGAATGATCACATAATTTGTTGTCGTAAATGTCAGTGAGCGGGACGCGAGTGTGCCACCATTGACACGTGTTGCAAGTTTCTGTACTACGCTTTGGTAATTTAAATTAATTTGAACAGAGAATGGTCCGTCGATTGGTCCCGGTTTCTGTCAGAGGAAGTCCATCCGACACTAGGCGTTTATTTTACGATCAGCCGGCAGTACTAACGGATTCGGTGGTCTTCTTGACTTGGGCAGGCAGGATACCAACTCTGTTGAATGATTTATCGTTCAGTTTAAAGTGTAATAATTTTGGATTTTTTTTTCTCTTTTATTTCTTATAGGAAAGAGTTTTACGCTGACGATTACCGTGTCAACGAGTCCGCCGCAGGTAGCCACATATGGAAAAGCCATCAAAGTGACGGTTGACGGACCACGGGAGCCAAGATCGAAAACAAGTAAGTTGTTGGATAAAAAATGTTTGATATCGTCGATCAAATACAAGGATTTGGAAGCATCAATGAGAAATGTTTCACTGAAGCCACATAGGTTACATGGTGAGATTTGCTCCTATTTTTTAGAGATGATAAATTATCTAAAAATACGAAGCTACATAGGTTAGAAGTTTTGGTTTTTCTTTATTTTCTGTGATAAATTCAAATACAAAATCTTTCTGATGATATTTACATACCGTATATGTATGAAATCGCTGGCCTTCTTATCCCATCCTATCAGTTGAATGTCATTCAGTTCAGTGTGGTCGAGCAGAACAGAAAAAGTCACTAACTATGTACCTCAATGTATTATCTGTCTAAAGTCAAGTTTAAACCGAAATGTTTGTGCCGCGGGTCATTTTTTGTTGCTTCCATTTAGAGTGCATCATCTGGAAGCTTCGGTATAGAAATGTTTTATAATTTTGATAATTTCCAATCGAACACCTTCAGTAATCACGGTTTCGAAACTTGTATTCTGCACATTTTCAACAGGAAATAACTTGATACCGAAAGAACGCGAAAAAATAGTGACACTTTACTCTGAAAATAATCTGGCAGTTGATTAAGATTTTACGGTGCGAATTCTGAAGGCCGACGATGCTCTTTGGCGGTGTAAACAAACTTTGAGGGCTGATAATCCTCACATATTTGATGAAACATCATTGCACGATGAGAAAGTGGCTGCTTGGGCCGGTTTTTCTCCAAAACTATCATTGAGTCATCTTTCTTTTAAGTTAGAGAGCCGGTCCATGGTAGTAGATATCGGTGGATTTTCCAACATTTTGTGTATTCGAAAATGCGTGAAAAGGTTCATTAAACTTCTGGTTTTAACAAGATGGAGTATCATGAGAACATTTCTTTACTGAGATTCCAGATGGTTCACTCCGCTTTGCCCTCAGCCATTGTTTGCCATTTATCAGCAATTCGAAATGTTGCATTTCGGGTGGGCTTAAATGTAGTATTACTCAGAAGCTGATAGTCACCCCACTTCTCTGCTCTTAGAGCTTGAATGTCGATTTCCTTCTTTACGCGCCATTGCTTTCTATGTATTTGTTTCGTTGCACGGGCTTACGGTATTTGCATTTCTAATCGCTTTTTACAGAGCCTCCACAAGACCTTTTGAAGGTTGGTCGCTCGCTGTTTTTGTGTTGTTTGGGATACATCGGACCACATTCTGTTTATACAGGGTTTTCCAATAAGGATTTGACAACTTTTTTTAAAATAAAACGCAAACCATTTGAAATAATTTAAAAACTATACTTTTTATAGAATGAAACTTGACTTCGTTCATATGGCCACCGAGGGCACGTTTGCAGCGGTCGATTCGTTGGACCCAATTTTCAACTACTCGGCCACACATTTCGGCCGAAACGGGCGCTATTTCGCCTTCAATGTTGGCTCTGAGCTCTTCCAACGTCGTCAGCTTGTTAACATAAACCAATGACTTAACGTAGCCCCACAGAAAATAATCAAGCGCCGTTAAATCGCACGAACGAGGCGGCCAATCGACTGGCCCATTTCTTGAGATAACACGCTCACCATACTTACTCTTCAATAAATCGATTGTAACGTGTACTGTGTGGCTTGTGACACCATCCTGTTGAAACCACATGTCGTCCAAGTTCATATCTTCCAATTCGAGCCAAAAATAATCGGTGATCATGACGCGATATTCACAGCAACGTGACGTTCGTTATCGTCGACGAAAAAACATGGCCCAATAACGCCGCCGGCATGTAAACCGCACCAAACAGTTATTTTTTATGGATGTAGTGGTGATTCATGAAGCACATGTGGATTTTCACCCGACCAATAACGCATATTTTGCTTATTGACGAACCCATTGAGCCAAAAATGAGCTTCGTCACTGAAGATGATTTTGCGATGAAATTCACCATCTTGGCGCATCTTCTCCAGAACCCAATCGGAGAACGTACGTCGCTTCAAATGGTCCATCGGCTTCAATTCTTGAGTCAGCTTGATCTTGTATGGGTGTAAACCAAGATCCTTACGCAAAATACGCCATAATGTGGTCTGAGCGATGCCCAATTCTTGAGAACGCCGTGGAATTGACTGATTTGGAACGTTTGCTACGGACGCCTGAACGGCAGCGATATTTTCGACACTTCGACCAACCCGTTGTCTCACTGACGCGGCAACATCACACAACGAATATGTAGCCTCAAATTTTTGCACTACCTAAACTGTTAAAACTGTTATTGCCTGTCTACTAGGGCGAGAATTACGACCGAAAATTGGAGTTAACGCTCTTAAAGTTGCAGTCACCGATTCCGAATTTCGATGGAAAATTTTTATAATTTGCAGACGTTGCTCGTTCGTGTACTTTATCATGATGAAAATGTTGAGCTTACTGAATGAATTGACAGTGACAGTTTGATGATTAGTGAAAGAGTGCGTTCACAAATTAAATTCAAATTTGTCAAGTCCCTATTGGAAAACCCGATACAAGTGCTTCACCAAATTCCACAACTAACTTAGTAATAAGCAGTTTTAGTCTCTCCTGACCTCTATGAACAGTAACAAAAAGTCGCAACCATCTAAGGGATTCCTTTTATCGGGAAGGACTTTGATGTCATTAGATCCGTTTCCACTAAGTCAATGGATAAGCTTGGAGAAGGACATTTTCTTCGCGGTTTTTAAACATTGTTTGCAAGTGAAGGAAGTCAGATAGACCTGTACATATGTAGGTTCAAGTTGCCAGTAATTCGACAAATGATCGACAAAACAAAAGCTTCAAACTCCTCACTATCGGCGTAGCGACCTAGTTTTTGACTTCCTACGACCAGTCCACTGGCATTATTTTTTCATGATTTTCTGCATTTTCATCCCTCTTAATGTCCTTTTAAACGTCATCCACCACAAGGCATAAATAATTTCAGTATTTTGTTTTTTTTTTTGCGCATACCTAATTATTTGGATCCCGCTGTTATAATTGACTTACTTACGTACTCTCACATCTCCTTCGGCGTCATGCATCTGTTAAATACAGAAAGGACTCTTTTTATTCTTAAGTCAATTCTGTTCATAATTATTACCACAGTGAAGGCAAAATATTATAAAAAAAAAAAAACATTCGAAGGCGTTTTCCTTATTAATGTCATGTCAAAACATTAGATTGACTTACCGAGCAGGATGTGCCCTGATGTAATTGAAGACCTTTACACGCCGGCTTTTGTCCATTGCAATTTGAATGACGTAGGTACCCTAGTTATGCCAGAGTAGTGTTAATGGTAATAGTGGCATGTTGTTGTGGGTTACTGTGTCAGGATAACGTCAAGAAAATGCACATGAATTCTGGTAATTTTTTTTTTCTTCTTTTAAAAATATTTTCTACGTTTTTGCGTTTATACTCGAAGTAACAGCAGCTCTCTAAGTATTCATATAAGCGGCATCTCATCGTTATTGTATTATAGTTGCTTGTGGTTTAAAAAAAAAAAAAAAAAAATAACTTCCTTAGTGCAGTCACTTTAAATGAAATAAAAAAAATAAAATTCTTCGACGAAGGGATGAACTTACTCTAGATATCCATCGCACTTATGAAGCTGAAGTGAATCGAGTACATACATACTCGTACTTGCCTTTCAAGTAAAAAAAAAAATACAAACAACAACAACATCTATTAAACAAATTTATCACATTTTTTTTTACGGATTTTATGAACTATTTTTATTTTGTTTTTTATTAGGTCCAACCGGTGGTCATCAATTTCGCGCCTTGGGCCTGGGTCAACGACCCTTTTTAGATGCTCCATTCTCCAGCCATTTTCGTGAATTAGAGACATTAAGACGTAAGGCTCCTGCTGGCTCATCCCTAGCACCATTAGCCAGCAATCACTCATCCTCCAATAGTACAATTAATTCCGACTGTCATGACTATAAACCCAATGCACCACAGATACAAGGTACGTACATACTCGTATAAGTGTGCCCACTCTGAATTATCAAATTAAGATACATTTTTTCGAGGTTTTTTCGATGAAAATATCTTACGAATATGATTCCGTTAATAGAGACAATGTAGGATTAGATATGTGTCATATATCATATATATATATTTTTTATTCAATCCATTTGATTTATTCGGCTGATGAGGTTGCCGGTGGAAAACGAGTCTAAGTGGATAAATGCGGTTGTTTGTCCTTAATTGCAGCGGTTAACTTTCAAAGAGGTAGTACATAGATGTGATGTAATTATGACGTGGTTTCTACTTTTTTTTTCTGCTATTTAGGAGGCGATACAGTTTAAATTGAGAAATTAAAGCACACGTTGTTGAAAGTAGTTGGGGGTAGTTGAACCTGTTTTGGATGAAAATGTTGGTTTGAAGTCGGTTTTTAACGCCACTATGAGGATAGTTCATGTTGATGTTTGAGGTTGGGTTATCTCGTTTAACTAAAAGTAAGACTACTTTTATTCTAACAAATAAATTTTAAATTTCCTAGCTATCCACTTAGCACTTCGGTAATCAACTAGATCAACTAGAGGTGTTTTTGCGTCAAAATTTTATAAAGCTTGGAAATTCTCGTGCATAGGTCAACTTATAAATGCAAAAAGAAAGAGGTTAATTGTAGAAAGCATCATAAATACGTCAAGTTAAAAAATCGGGATATAGTTACCCATTTTAGAAAATAAGGCCATTGACGGGTTTGCTACCCCTAAACTTAACAGAAAACATATCATGGGGTCCTATCCCTTATTTTTTTATCGAAGCAGAATACTCAAACAAAGCACTATTCGCTTGTTCCCCTTGATTAAGTACAAATTATACTAAGAACCACATTTCTTGAAACTGAAGCTGGTTTTAAGAGTGTACACCATAATATGAGTGTCATTGGGAAGGAGATCCAAGTTGAGCAAAATTTGACGTGATATAAGTTCTTTGGAACCCTCAATTGCGTATCTGCATTTAAGCTGACAACTTATTCTACCAATCAACAGACGCATACAGTGAAAATTATCGTATCATAGTCATGAAAATCTTAAGGACGCTTCTCCGTGGTATATAGCGCCATCATGCCGGAGCCACATATGGTAGTTTTCGGATCAATGTCAGCTATATTTTTAAAGAAATAATCACTGAACATTGTCCGGTTTCGCTGGTCGTTGATTGCAGCACAAGATAAGGCCTCTCTTTTGAAAAAAACAAAGGATCACCAGCTTCAATACTACACCAAACAGCGTACTAATATAAGTGTAATAGAGTCTCATGAGTCCTCTCGGGATTTGCCTCTTAGTCGACTTCTAGCTCCTCAAGACCTCTACCACGAGTCATAGTTTTATGGCTTAAGTGATACAGTGTCTATAGTACTAGCACCCACTACGTCAGCGCCGAGTACCTACACTCTGATGCGGTTATAGGCTGGTAATTTACAGAGATATCACTCCACTGTAGCATCATTATTTTTTCAGCAATACAACGCACTTAAGTGCTTAACTCCGTCGCGACGTCTGTAAGCAGCCTGCATTATTGAAGGGCAGCAGGAAAGTCGCTGACTTTTTACAGAAATCGGGAACACTTCGTTTGGTCTGCCGGCAGCCGAGACAGATCGTTTTTTTGGAATCTGTGATATATGCTGGTGAAAGCTTTTCCCACCAGACAACCAAAGGATCCTCCTCAGATGACTATCTCGATAACTTCCTTCCTTTACGCTGCCAAAAAGCCGAAAGCTCCTCTGAGTTTTTCGGTGTAATGTGTCCTATTGTTGATTCCGCGCGGAAAGGCTTCCAGTGCGGAAAGATATATCGACGACATATTTTTTGGTAATGTAGATTCCGGCGATATAATTTTATTTACCGACACTTTTGAAACTTACTGCGGAAGAAATGATGTTATCGACGTTTGAATTTAAAAAAAAAAACGGTTTTTGTAAAATCGAAAGAAACTTTAAGAATTCAACAAATTAAATAAAAAAATGGAAATGATGGCCTATTTAGATTCAGATAGTATTAGTGATACTGGTGAGTATGTTTTAAGATATGAGCGAAGGGTTTTGCGATGCAGTTCAATTCCGTCCAACTTTCGCCTTAACAAAATTGCGTTCCAATACGTGCTTATGGAACTGGAGCATTCGCTCAGCCAAAGAAAAAGACAGAGGGCACTTTCCACCAAAGAAAAGTTGGCTGACTGTTTACGTTTTTTCGCGGAAGGCAGCTATCAGCACGACTGTGGAAAAGACTTTAACGTCAATATTGCGCAATCCACATTTTCGCTAGTGCTGTCCGAGGTGTTAGAATCATTAGAAAACATTCTTTGCACCAAATGGATATCCCTTGAAATGAATATGGACGAAGAGAGGGAAGGCAAAGCAAACTTTTTACAAAAGTGTACTATCCCGTTTGTAGTAATGTCATGATGGATGTCATTTGCGCATACAAGCGCCTTCTTCTTCTTCTTATTAACCCTTTCCTCGTTATACGAAGTTATGCAATTGCTATGTCGACTTATTTTAAACCCGTTTCTCTCTAGCGCACTTTTCCATGAATCCAAGGCGCTCTGCAAATCTTCGACGTTATCTGTTAGTATAATTGTGTCGTCAGCGAAGAGAATTGGCGTCACATTTGCTTCGCGCATGCAGTCTTTTAGTAGATAGTGTGCGGCGGAAAATGCTGTGGATGAAGAGCATCTTCAAATTGAGCATCTCACTCACGATCTTCTCTATATCGCTTAAGGGGATTTCTTTAAATGGTGCTCCGCCGGTATCCCTTATGTACTGCTTATTTTTAGAAATTTTCCTTTGTGCCACTTTTAAAATCGGTCCACACCTAAAGTAATGCCGTGGTTAAATAATTTGTAAACATTTATATGAATCAAATGTGTGCTCTTACCTTTTTCCATCCTGTAACGTCTTTTACAGGGGGACCACATACATTCAACTCTTGTTCCAGTTCGCACCAAAAGTCTCGCTCGCACCTCTGGCGGATTCCGTTGACTGAAGCCTTGTGCGATGCCAGGATTTTTTTTAGCTTGCTTACCATTAAGTTCAACTGGGCTTTATTGGTATATTTTTCCCTTTTATTCCTGTAAAAACCTAAATTTCTATTTCTAAAAAGCAAGTAAATCACAAATACTCGTACATTTCGAGAAAATTTCCGCAGCGAAACTCTCACGGAAAGAAAGTAACAAAAAAAAAAACGATAATGCGGAATCAACAATACAGATTTATGTGCGGAAAAATGAGTATTTTTGTTTCCGCACGGAACGAGTGCGGTACGGAATTAACAATACGACCCAATATATTCTGTGCAAAAACATTTATTGTAGGCGATGACGTCCAATTATAAGGCTTATCTGGTGAAACGGGCTCTACGCGCTATAAAATCAAATCAGTTAGCTTCCTTCATGTCATTCAGAGGACAACCAAAGTTTTGAAAAGATTGACTAAAAGAACAATCTGCCTGTGCTTAAGAGCAGACGGTTGCAATCCACTTTCACAAAGGGGAAGAACTACCCCCAGTCTATTGCGATCGATGCTGAAATGAAAATTCCGGGTCGTCCGCCACACTTTCCAACAAATATTTTCAGAAATTTGAACAAATTCTTCCATTTCTCAAATGTTAGAAGAGCTTTCTGCCTACAATACACATTCTAGTAGCGAGAGTAGGCCTCCAAGTTCAATGTTACGATAGTTAGATGAAAATTATGAATGAAATCAATTGTTACTGCTATATTATTTGTTCAAATTTTATATACATACATATGTATATACAACGGTGTGAAACTCACAACTCTTTTAACTTTATTTCTCAAAATCTTAAGCCCCGCGATGTTTTTCTTTTTTTTAAATAAAAAATTTATTTTCCAACCATCACACACTGATAGAAATTAATTAATATTTTCTTACATCCTGTCAATGACAAATTATTACTTAAATCCTTAATTGATTGCTTAGGGTTGTATTTATGTAGATATACATAAATACAACCGTCAATCTACTCATAATTACACACATGCAAGCAAAAGGGTTGCTCCTTATTGCCGTGCTTCAGTTGACAGTGAATTGCTTCAGATCCCGTAAATATTTTGTCATAATAAATCGAAGTATTTCACGTGCTTAAAGGATGTCAAAAATGTATGACGACAATGACAACAATGACGACAAAATCATCAACTCTATCATTGCTCATTCTTCAAACTCTCAGTAAACTCTTCAAAACATATTTTGATTAATTATCCTTTATGCTCTTGTAGGGAATGTTTTCATTATTTTAAGTCAATTACTTGTACTTAGAGTTTGCTGCCAGTATTTTGGGAAATTTTGAATTTGTTTTATCGTAGAATGGTAACAGCGCCGTGTCTTTGAGAAATTAATTAACAATTTTATTTTTTTGTCAAAGAAAAGTTTGGGGATGCTGAAGAAAGCTCCTGAATTAATGTACAAGTATCTTTAAGGTAAGAGAGAAGGAATTTTTCCACTTAAATACAGATACACTGCTCGATATTACACAACCAATTTATTGTAGAAATAAAAAGACGGAAGCGTAAGCAAACGATTAGAAGGCCAAGAGTAACACATTAGACACATGCATGACATTGCACCAATAACAGCTGTAAAACACCATTCAAGCGCTATTATATACTACACTATACATTTTTATGCCCGGCGGTTTGTCAGCCTAACAAGTTTTTGAAGCGCAACAAAAGCTTAGGCCTTTAATTTTCAGTTAATGTCGGAGTGCACCAAGGAATCGTACATAGCCCTTTCCTCTTTAACGTAGATTTCGACTATCTTCAAAAAGACTGCATGCGCGAAGCAAATGTTACGCCAATTCTCTTCCCTGACGACGCAGTTATACTTAGCGATAACGTCGAAGATTTGCACAACGCCTCATATTCATGGAAAAATGCGCTAGCGAGACACGGAGCATTTGACGTGCCCATTTGCGCATCCGTTGCGACCTGTTCCGGATATAATGTTAGACGGAGTAGTTCTTCCGAAAAGCACTCGTAAACATGGAAGCGAAATGTGAAGACGACGTAAACCAAAGAGTGAGTGTGGGGTGCATGAACTGGCGGGAAAATTCGGGAATCTTATGCGACCGAAAATTTCCACTTAAGTTGAAGGGGACCAGCTCTTATGTATGGTTCTCAGTGCTGGACAATGTACGAAGCGTTAAAAAACAAAATAACGGCAGCGGAAATGAAAATGTTAAGGATGTCTAGTGGAGTCACTAAACGCGACTGCATTAGATCTACGCGTATAAGAGGAAGTCTACATTTATAGAATTCGGTGAATAGAATAAGCTAGCATTGCCACGTTCAAAGAAGATCTGCCGCAAATCCGATTATAAAGGCACTATCAACTACGGTCACTCCAACTGTAAGAAAACGAGGTCGGAAAATGAATTTCTGGATTTCTCAGATGGCAAATGCGCCTCGTATACGAAGAAAGGGTTAATAAAAGTATAAGAAGAAGAAGAAGAAGAAGAAGAAGGAGTCTAAGCCTTTGTTTTCCGGAACGTCGTGCTAACAATTTATCTATTTTAATAATATTAATGGCAATTGAACCAAAATAACGTTTAAAATTACTTACTCTACTTTAGGTGGCGCTATAGTACGGGGTGGACCTTGGTCTCTTGCATGCGCCACCTGAGTCTCTAAGGCTTTTTGGGCGGGAGCGTTTGTGTCCATGCATTCTACATGACCCAGACATCTCAGTCGGATCTTCACACTTCCGGCTAGGTCGATGTCGCTGTACAGTCCATAAAGTTTGCCGTTGTATGTCCTCCTCCACTCACCGTCAGTGCAGACGGGACCAGCTCAAAGAAGCAGCGATTGTCAAGAATTATTCTTCGTTTGATCTCAGTGCTGGTGTGAATTCATATCGGAGCCTAGGTAGACGAAGTCCTTAACTACCTCAAAGTTATACCTGTCGAAGGTGACGTTCTGTCCGAGACGTCGGTGTTCAGTGTCCTTTTTGCTGCACAGCATATACTTGGTCTTGCCCTCGTTTACCGCTAAATCCATTTTCGCTGCTTCCATCTCAATACTTGTAAAGGCGCCACTGACATCACGCTGCTTTCAATGTATGCGAGTAATTGGACGGACTTTTGAAAGATTGCGCCTCTTTGATTTTTACACTTTTCTTTGAAGTATGATGTTAAAGAAATTGCATGAATTCGCATCACCTTGTCTAAATCCTTTTTTGATATCTCGGTGAGGTGTTTACCGACCCTGATGGAGTAGCGTGCATTCTCCATCGTCATCCTGCACAGACGGACAAGTTTGGCAGGGATGTCAAAACAAGACATTGTTCTGTATAGCTCGTCTCTAAAGATGCTGTCATACGCGGCCTTTAGACAACCTGTTCAATTAGGACAGTTCCGAGAGCTTGATAAGTTTTAGCGGGTCTCGCTCCCTCCAATTCGTTTTTAGGTTTTAGTACTTGCGCCTTCTTACACGTTTCCTATTTCTTACCATTGCCTCCTTAGGTGGTCGACTTTCAAATTGTGTCCCTTCCGAAACCCGTTCGGCCTTCACAGTTTCCCCGGAAAAGCGCTCTGTCTATTCTGATTTATCTGTAACAAGCCAAATGCGTTTTAGAGTCACGGAAATCTAAAAGATCAAGCAATTCTTGGGCTGGCGCTTACATCTGTGGGTGTTTTAGTAATGTACAGTCCGTTTGATAAGATCGTATACGGCAAAACTCGTTTATGAAAACCGGTTTGGAAGTGGCCTTTGCATTAGCAGATAAAAAAATGCTTCTGCTAAGGTGCTTTGAATAAAAAAATTTGAAGTGTTCAATTTTTGGCAGAGACGGAAGTATTTAAAAATGAGTATCACGCTATGAAGCAGTATTCTTGTGCACGCATCCAAAAGGACCGAAAATGTCATATGGAGCAGCTGCTAAATACATGAAAAAGTCAAAAGCATTTGTTAGCAACTGGGTGCACCGTTATTCCAAAGTTAAAAATGTGGATGATTTGCCGGATTGTGGGTCTACGCCAAAAACAACAAAAAAGCAGGACAAAATGATTTTACGCGTGTTTGAAAAAAAATCCTCTTCTATCGTTACGTGGAGTACAAGGGATTTTACGTAAAAGGGATCTAAATGTGTGTTGTTATACGACACGAAGACGTTTACTAGCCAATAATGTAAAACTTCGAATCACAATAAAGAAACCACTACTGTCAAACAAACACGTAGAAAAACGACTCAGTTGGGCCAAGGAGAATTTGGACAGAAATTGGAACAACGTTATTTTTTCGGATGAAGCTTCTTTTTGGGCATGGTCTCCTATCACTCATAACTGGTGTACACAATCCAATAAATTAATCCAACGGACCGTCAAGCACCCGGCAAAGGTACACGTTTGGGGATGCTTCTCAAAACAAGGATTTGGCAACTTGTCCATGTTTACAAATAACTTAAACGCACCCAACATGGTCAAAATTTATAAGAAGGCTTTATTACCATCTGCCCAAAGGTGGTTTAAAAGAAGGAATGAGAATTGGTTACTGCAAGAAGATAATGACCCGAAACATCGCAGTCGTTTGTGCAGTACGTGGAAACAAGAAAATGACGTCGATGTTTTAGATTGGCCATCACAGTTGCCGGATGCAAATCCCATTGAAAATGTTTGGGTATTCATGAAGCTAAAGCTCCAAGGAAAGAAGATCTCGACGGTAAAACAATTATCACGACAAATACGAGTTTTATGGAGATCTTTGTCTCAAGATTATGCTATAAGATTATTAGAAAGCATGCCTCGAAGACTCCAAGCAATTATTGAGAATGGAGAAGAGTGGACAACATATTAATTGAAAAGCATTCAAGTAAATAAACAAAATAAACCAGTACAATTGATTTTTTTTTATTATTAAAAGTTCTTCTTTAATTTTTGCCGTGTACGATGTTATCAAACAGATTGTATTTGGGACTCCCAAAACCCGTGCTTGAGTTGCAGTAGAGAAGACAAAAGGTGGCTATTTCGAAAACGACTTTGGGTATTATCTTGTGAAATGACCTACTTACTGTTCAACTATGCAACGTCTATTTCGTTCGTTTTCAGACACTTAAGATATTTGTCACGAAATGGCAGCCAAACCAAAGAAAGTCAAGATGCAGCACCTTGAGTTACTAAGCAATTAAAATTTATTGATGCAAGTATTAAAAATATATGATAGCCTGGTTAAGATCACACTACGAGACTTTCTGGCGACTTTCATTAAAGATGGTTTTCCATAAGAATTTTGCATGTACGAGTACCTGTACCGATATACATAGGTAGCAGGGCTTGACATGGATCTTAAACTTCTTATTTTTCTGCTAAATGGGTCGTACCCTGATGATTTGACAAGGGATTGTCAAATTGGTTGTATTGTATTATAATATTTGAATGAGGCCGGGACACAAATAAATCAAAAATTAAAAGATAGGTTTTACAATTTGCAGAGAAGCTTTAATGTAAAGGCTACGATACGATTCTGTATGTCACCGCTTAAGTTGAGATGCTTAATCTGTAGATGTTTATTCCAGATACTCTAAGAAATGGTTCCAAATCGTCAATCATTGTTTGACCTTTTCCTTAGTACGTTTGTACACAAGTCGAGAGTTTAGTTTTGAAATAAAAAAATATTTCATGGCGGTAAGGACGTCCTAAAAATTGTTTTCTGAAATCTTAACTCCATAAAGTTACTATATGAAAATGTGATTTCTATTAATTTCTAGAACCTTTTCTCGATGCGTCAATATATAGGTACTCGTATATCAAATCATACGTTACGAAATGATCATTTGAACATTCAGAGAAATTCAATCGGTATCTTCACGGATGACATTTCATCACTTGAAGCTGGAGCATCCAAATGAATAGAAAATGAAGACACTCGCGTGCGCGTATGCCTCTCTCAATTGATTTTATACGCCTCTACGAATCCAAATGTGTACCACCAATCTGAAGCCTGAAAAAATCCCAACCACGCTATTGCTACCCTTTGCAATGAAAAAAAATAAAAATAATAAAAGACAGAACTCCGATAACGGATGGCGACGGACGACACATCAACTCTGGCTGACGATGACGACAATGCTGTCAGCGACGACTAACAACTACGACGAAGTAAGCGACAACCAACGCCAGCTCCGACAAACAGCAACATCGACGACGACAATTGAAATTCAATCGGTTCAATAAAGTGTATGTTTACCGATTGGAAAATAATATTTTTGCCGCAATATTAATTTCACCTTTGTACAACAATAGCATGCGATATTCCCTGAAGTACGCCTGCTCTTCCCTCCCTCTGTTAACTGGGTAAGATACGTACTCGTACTCGTACTCTCCGACCAATAGTCGTTGGAGCGAAAACGATAAGAAAAAAAATCGAGTTACAAAAAAAAAAAAAAAAAACAGACGCAAGAGAGACCGTCAACTCCAACTATTTGCAACCTGGAAACAAGGAATTTGCTCCACGAGCTCTTTGTCACTTTGGCACTCGATACAAAGCACGCAGTATAGAGCATGGTTCAGCTAGTACGAGTTGTAGTAGATGCGAGAGTATCAAGTCAACTCAACAGGAGTGAGCAACCTATCAACTGAATCTGCAGTCAAGAAATTGACATGCAACCAAGGGAGGTCGTCGTCTTCGTCATAATCATCATCATTATCATTGTCGTCGAATTGAGTCCTACGAGTACTTCACCTCCTCCTTTTGCATCTACATTTCTTTCTTAAGTATTTGATTACAATCGTGCTCAATTGTATAGGTAGTATGTTGAAGGAAAGAGCGCTAGTCCTGGATAAGATCATGCGTGCAACTTCCTTCATTCGGCGAAGGTGTCATGACAACGGTTACCGAAACGTCTTGGTCTAACTTCGAGAAGGCTTTTCTCACACTTTTTTCTGTTTATCACCTCAAAAGACCAGAACAAGTCCCAGTTCTCAGTGTGAATCAGTCACTGGAGTAGATGCAAATACGAATAAAAGGTCAACTTGTTGCACACTTGGATGCCACTGCACAACTTCTGGGCACAGCTCCTGGAAGGTTTTTCCTTTTTTTTTTTTTGTTGTTGTCTCATTTTTGGACAGAACCAATAGCAATAGCAAGGCAATCTAAGTTAAAGTCGAAGACGGAAGTCGATGTGGTTTTGGTTTTGTCTTTACCACAACACTTCGTTTTGGGGGCCAGAACGATGTGGTTTGCATTTATTTTTTGTTGGTTGGTCTCTCGGTTAGTTTGTTGGTTGCATTCATTTAACCAGCAGCGGTGGGATCTTCAGTTTCGCATTACAGGAATATAAGTAAGTGTACGTGGGTTACTCCAAATAACTGTAAATCTAACTTATTATCTACTCCAAGTGTTTCTGGCACTAAGAGTTTGAAGAACACAATTGAAATTCAAATTTTAAATTGGCTCGAGGGACTTTCAGTTGTCGGTTACGGTGACCACATATATTGATTGCGGATATCCGGAATTTTTCTTTTCAAACAGTTAATGAGTCTTCTTCATAAAGTGTGAATTTTTAAATTGCTCCTGAATTTCACTATTATTTTGTCGTATTTTTCGGTGCGTCAAACACCCGTTTATCACCCACTTAAAGCTTAGCCGAAAAACTTGTATCTGTCTCATCGATAGCATTCAGAGATTTCTTGTTTTTTTTTTTAATTTTTCCCACTTCTTTGATGATGAAAAAATAAAGCATTTCCGGTCGTTAACTAGCGTACGAGATGGTGCTATTCCTGTCCACTCTGTGTGTGTTCAAGTTCATATCGCTGTTAATTTTCGGCTTTGTGATAGAGCGCGAAAAATGTCCCAAAATAGTCGTATCCATCGGATACCTGGTATTATAAAATTATTGTTAATAAAAACAGGCTCTAGTATGAATGAAGATTGCCGGTTAGTGATGTAGCCTAGAAGTGAGGCTAAAGATATTCAGTACATGTGGGACGGTAGGGCAGGGAGGCTCGCTTACAGTTTGTAGGAGGCGACGGAGGCCTGTGGTGACGCTTATCTCGTCTGTATAATTTTTCAACAATTTATTGATTGAATAAATTAACAGCTCTGGAAAATGGATGAGTCAGAGGCAGTTTATAAGCGCGAGTCATTACAAGTCGGTGAAGGTTAGGCAAAGAGGTTCTTTTTTTTTGTTCAATATTTTTCTGGTTTAAATTCGACTGAGTTATACGTTTGTTTTTCAATGTACTGTGAGAAGATTTGAGGAACTCATGGATTGTAAAATAAGTGAGAAGATGAGTAGAAGCTTCGGTTATTACTTAACGTGGAATTCGTCTTGAAACGATGAAATAATTTTATATATTTTAAAGGGCGAATAATGTATCAACATCTGAATATGGTAATTAATGAAAATTATCAATAATTGTACTGAACCAAAACATCTAATTTGGAATGATACATTTTAGATTAAATAACCTAGAAGAACCTTAGTACAAGAGATCTGTTAAACGTGTCAGAAACTGCGGTCGGACAACTTTATAACTACGAGGGTGAGGTGAAAAGTTCGCGACTTGACAATGGAAGACTGCGATTTTCTGTTGAAAAATGTTTTTATTTTTCTATTAGGTGTGCAACTTAGTTCTCACTGTTTTTCAATCGATGACACCAGTAAGTGTTGGTCGATTTTAACATATTCAAAACGTCATGAACCAACCTAAGACATATGGTAAGCAAACCGCTTTGCCACATTAGTGATTTTATTTTGGCGTCATATACTTTTGGTTGTGTGAAAATGTCTGATTTTGTGCCAGACATAATTGTAATTTGAGGAAGTGTTGATTTTCTTCTTTCATTCGAAGAAAATGGCGGCTGAAGCGCTTTGAGAGCTCCAAAAAGTTGGTTCCGTCGCTTCAAAGACGGTGATTTTGATGTTGATTACCGTCCGCGCAAAGGAAGGTCAAAAGCTATCGAAGACGCTGAATTTGAGTCATTGCTCGATGAAGATCCGTGCCAAATGCAAGATGAGGTAGCTTCAGTATTAGGTGCTACCCGCCAAGTCATTTCAGAGCGATTGTATGCGTTAGGAGTGATTCGAAAACAAGAAAATTGTGTTCTTTATGATTTGAAGCCAAAGGACGTTTAGCATCGGTTTTTCGCCTGTGAATAACTGCTCCAGGCAAATGGAAGGATTTTTTTTCATCGCATCTTAACGGGTGATGAAAAATGGTTTCATTACAGCAACTCAAAGAGTAGAAAGTTATAGGGACTGCCCGGTTATGTCGTCGGCTCGGCCGAATATTCATCCTGCGAAGGTTATGCTGTGTATTCAGTGTATTCAGTCAGTGTTATTTAAAATGAACTGTTGAAACCCAACGAAACCATCACTGGAGAACGATATCGACTTCACAATTGGTCTGACTGAGCCGAGCACTGCACGAAAAACGGCCACAATACGAGCAGAGGCACGAAAATGTGATTCTACAGATTGACAACGCTCGGCCTTATGTTACGAAACCCGTTAAAACCTACCCAAAAACGCTCAAATGGGAAGTCCTACCCCATCAGTCATATTCCCGAGATATTGCGTCCTCCGATTATTACTTGTTCCGTTCGAAGGCACGAAGAACCCTTTTACCTAAACGGTATTCGAGCTCTGCCAGAAAGATGGGAAAAGTTTGTAGCTAGCGATGGGCAATGCTCTGAATAATTCACAATAAAATTGCATTTTCATAAAAAAAAAAAAACAGCGAGAACTTAGTTGCGCACCTAATACATAATCTCCCTTGATTTCAACATACTTGATCCAGCGTTTCTGTAACATTAGAATTCCTTCTCAGAAGTGAGAGTCTGGAAGGATGTGAAAATATTTATCTACGGCCATCTCAACTTCTTCATTGGATTCGAAGTGCTTCTTAGAAACAAATTTCTTTAAGTTTGGGAACAGACGGGAGTCTGAGGAAGCCAAATCGGGAGAATAGGGGGAATGGCCGAACATACCCCACATCCCGCAGTTTTACCATCGCCAACGTACCTTGTGCATTGTCCAGGTCAAAGATGAATTTTTTAATAGGATCCTTTTTGCATCCCAAAATACGCTGGCCATGACCTTTCCGGCAGATGCGATCGACTTTGCTTTCTTTTTCGCTGAACTACCGGCCTGCACCCACTGCTTCGTTTCCTATTGAATCGGCTCAAAGATTGCTGCGAAAATCATTTGCGCATTTTCTTATGATCAGCATTCAGCAAATGCGGCACCTATCTTGCGTAGAGCTTTCGCATCCCTAAGTTTTTGTGCAAGATGTTTCGCAGCCTCAGCTATCTCACTCACCTTCATTCGCCTATCGTCCAACAAGATATTTTTTTTTTCGATGGTTTCCGGTGTGGTTGCGGTTTTTGGCCGTCCTTTACGTGGGCTATCTTCGAGGGACGAGCGACCACGTTTAAGTGGGCAGCTAAATTTCACTATTTAACAGTTAATATGAGCAGAGTCTGCATAAACGTTTGTAAATTTTGGATGCATTTCCTTGGGGGTCTATCCATCCAAAACGAACAATTTTATGAGCGCACGATACTCAAGTTTATCTATTTTAACGAAAAAAGCGCAAAACATCTACTATAAAAATTCAAGTAGTCAAACTACTTGAGAGAACAAGTTGAAATATATCATACAAATTAATGACAAGTGAACTTAGGCAGGAAACATAAATTGTTGCTGATTGGAACGCCATCTTTGGGTCAGGCGAGAACTTGCCCTCGTAGTTCCTTTTTTCTTTAAAAGCGGGTAAAGCTTACATTTTTCGACAACTGAAAGTTGAGCCTTGGGAGTCAACTAAGGGATATTTAAAGCAATTTCAAGCAGGCTAGTAACAAACACCAATAGGAACATATCACTATAGACAAATGTTGGTTGTCCTTTTTGCTTGACAGCATATACTTGGTCTTGCCCTCATTGACCGCTAAACCCATTTTCGCCGCTTCCGTCTCAATACTCGCGAAAGCGCCACTGACATCACGCTGTTTTCTCCCGATAATGTCAATATCGTCGGCGTATGCGAGTAGTTGGACGGACTTTTGAAAGATAGTGCCTCTTGTGTTTGCTCGTGAGTTTTGCACTATTCTTTCAAGTACGATGTTGAAAAAATCGCATGACAGCGCATCGCCTTGTCTAAATCCTTTCTGGACATCAAAGGTCTCGGTGAGATCTTTACCGACCTTTATGGAGCAGCGTGCATTCTACATCGGCATCCTGCACAGACGGACGAGTTTGGCAGGGATGCCAAAACTAGACATTGCTCTATATAGCTCGTCTCTATAGATGCTGTCATACGTGGCCTTAAAATCGATGAATAGGTGGTGGGTATCGATCTGAAGCTCATGGGTCTTCTCCAAGATCTGCCGTAGTGTGAATATCTGGTCGATGGTGGACTTTCCTGGCCTGAAGCCACACTGATATGGACCTATCAGGTTGTTGACGAACGGCTTCAGGCGTTCACACAATACGGCGGATAAGATCTTATATGCGATGTTAAGGAGACTGATGCCTCTGTAGTTGGCGCAGTTCAGAGGGTCTCCTTTCTTGAGAATTGGACAAACAATGCTGAGGTTCCATTCATCGGGCATACTTTCGTCCGACCATATTTTACAAATGAGTTGGTGTATGCTCCTTACCAAGTCATCGCCTGCCGCTTTGAAGAGCTCGGCAGTCAGGCCATCCGCTCCAGCAGCTTTGTTGGACTTAAGCTTCGATATGGCTATCTTCACTTCATCCAAGTCGGGTGGACGGAATTGTTGGTCATCATCATCCAGGTTGAAAGGTTGATTCTGCCTAACAGCGGTATTTGGTCTGTCATCGCCGTTATACAGTCTGCAGACATGGTCTTTCCAAATCCTCAGCATCGACTGCGATTCTAATACGATGTTCCCTTGTTCATCTCTGCAGGCTTTGGCTCGGGGTTTGTTTCCGCGGCATGTTATTTTTACCTTTTGGTAAAACTTCCGAACCTCCAGGAATGGGAGTAGCATCTCTCAATTTCCTAGATCGCGCGCTTCTCATGCTCTTTCTTCATCCTCCTGAGAATCCGGTGTTCATCTCTCCTCTTCCTCTCATAGAGCTCATGAGCAGCTCTGGTCCTTCTTAACAGCGCCGCGTTATATGCATCTGGCTTAGCTGCATATGCTTGCCGGCATTCATCATCGAACCAGGGGTTTCGTTGTGGTGGACGTGTGAAACCCAGCACATCAGAAGCGGCATCTCTGATGGCGTTTTGGAAATGTTTCCAATGGTCTTCGATGCTTGATGCTGGTGGTATTGGACCTCTTAAGACATTAAGAGACACTCGATCGGAAAAGGACTTTGCGATCTCTTGCGATTGTAGCCGTCTGACGTCGAAATTTCTCACAGCATTAGTTCGTCTTGGCGTAGTTTGGGATATCCGCAACCGTACCTTGGCTACAACAAGGTAATGGTCCGAGTCGACGTTGGCTCCTCGGAACGTATGGACATCCATAATACTGGAGGAGTGTCTTGCGGCGATCGCAATGTGATCAATCTGGTTGACTGTTGATTGATCAGGAGTTCTCCAAGTCCTCTCTTCTCTTGTGTATGTCGAGATGTGGGAACCGCGTGCTAGCTACGACAATGTTTCGCTCCGCCGCAAAGTCGATTAGCCTGAATCCGTTATCTGAGGTGGTGCTATTGATGAATGTCACTTGAAACCCATTTGAAATAATCACAATCGTGCAATAACTGTCTACATAAATAAAGGTTCCATATGTAAAAGGTAAAATGTCATTACGTGCACCACCAATCTTTAAAATCACTAAATTCAATATGCGATGATTGCTTAGCTACCGTATGAAGCGAACGTTCATTCGCAGTCTTAAATTCCATTAGAAAGCTATCAGCAATGGTTCATAAGATATTCTATGGCAAAACAGTAATAGACCTCTAAATCGATGTTTTGTCCTAACATCATTGCGTACATCATTTCCAGAATAAAAAAATACAACTTCTCAGTTTCTCAACTACAACTGCAGCTATTATTTTTTAGTGTCGCTCTCAGCAAGAAAGGTGTCAAGAAATAGATGACTAATGATTGAAATGTCTCAAGAAAATCATGAGTTGCTGTGATCTTTCGCATCCGTCAGGATACTGGGGAGGCCCTTAGATATAATTTATGACGTCTTCATGTTGCCATGAAAAACCCAACTATTCAGTAATCCAATTACGATTTAAGATCCCAGAAATGAGCAAACTGGCGACTGTTGACGACGTAGTATGCATCACGCCACAGAAGTCTTGACTAAGACAATTAAAAAAAAAAAAAAAAAACACAGAAATCAAAGTTACTGTGAAAATGCAAATTCAAGATAAAGTATAATTTTGACTCACACTTATCAGTCACTGTGTGTTTTTTTTTTTTTTTTTATGACGGTGACCCTTCTTGGGACCCTTCACTTTCAGCAAAAGCTTCGCAATCAATTTCAAATTGAAAATTGGTGTCGATTTAAGTAAACGATAATACACATACAATTACATCAAATTATAGAGAATGCAAACAGTTTGTTTGCCTTAGACGACTGCCTAAAATGTCACTGCAAAACGAAATCAATATTTTGAATTATTAATCTGCGAGAATTTCGCATATTCTCAGGTGAGTTTTCGCAGTTGTCACAAGTTAACGATTCAATTTATGTGTGTCATCACGAAGTATAAATTCAAGCGAAACCCCATTCAACATACGAGCACTCATAGTTACCCCTTTTAAATGAAATAAAACAACTTCTTCTTGAAAGAAGGATAGACTCTACTGGATTGCCATTAATTTACCCTCAATTGACGTTTGGTAATTGCAAAGGAGCTGTCATCGTCCAACCAGACAACCCCATTAATTATACCCCTAATGAGATACAAGTATATCCAATGTTAATAGCTCTATTAAAATGACCACTGTTTTTATGTATCTATAGGTACAGTGGAATAGAACATCCCTTTCCCCTATTTTAAAATTGAAATTACAGCTTTTGATTAATAATTTTGCATGTCTCTTTGCAGAAAACAATTTGATGGGTGCTGCCGAATGGACGGGCTACACGCCGAGTACAACAACATCAGGCGTTGGCTCATACCACTCGTACCAGCCATTGCAGACGAATGCATCAAGTGCAGCGGCGGCGGCGGCAGCAGCAGCAGCAGCAGCAGCAGCAGCTTATGGCTATGATAGTCACACAGCGGGAAATCCTTCACAAGGACCACCACCTCCGCCCCCACCACCGGATCACCATGCAAATTTCCATCTGCCAACTGTACTTACAGATATGCAACCCTTTTGTTCATCCTCCGATTACCATCACACAGGAATTGCTCCCACAGCAGCATCGACTGGAATCATTCCCCATACCCAACCGCCCATTTGTAGCCCAACCTACGGCTCGACAAAGTCTGAAATTGATTCTCTAAATGCGTCATATCCTTCCTATAACAACTGGTCAAATGGTTATAACAATTATCAATATGGAAGCTGCGCGGCACAAGCTCAATATCCAGGACATACGGCACCGACAATGGTTCTGTATCCTCAGCTATATTCAACTGTTAATCAAAATCAAATTCACCTTCACCTCCATGGCACGGATAAATTGGAGCAGTATCTTGGACCAGAGAACTCTCTTACCATCAGTTCTATCGGTGGAAATCGTTCGGGCATTGAAATTGGAATCGGGACATCTGATCACGAAACGGCTATGATGAATAATGAAGCAGCAGACCAACAACAACAACAACAACAACAACAGCAGCAACAACAACAGCACCCGCAACATGTACAACAGGAGACTGAAGTGCCACAGGATCATCGAACCGATGACGGTGATGTTGTAGATCCTGGAAGTGTTTGGCGACCCTACTGACCGTCAGTAAATTATTTTGAAATCGAACTGAACTAAGACCGTTTTTGAGTCTATACAAAGTGTATTAAATTTTTTTGATTTCTCTCAACATTTTTAATTTAAAAACAATATGGACTACTACATCAACTAGAATAAAAAAACAAAATGCAACAAGTGTAATAAAGGGAAGCTAAATTTATGAAATAAGAGATAGAACGTACGCATTTGTAAATAGTTCGTAAGTAGGTAGCTAGGAGATACGTTTTTGCTGTTTAGATTATAAGAAAGAATGTTTTAGGTGAATTTTAATTTAAAAAAATGAAAACAAAATCATTAAAAAAATAAAATTTATTTTCTTAGTTAGTTGCAGTGTAAATAGATTAAATATTATTTATACAAAAAAAAGAACAAAAACAAAATTTTAATAAAATAAAATAAATTAAAATAAATATACATCGCCATTTATAAGAAATAAAATGTAAGCACGATTGTTTTTCTCATGTGAGGTCATAGGGATAATTAGTTTTTACAAATACTTTTCAAAAGTACTGATCCTTACCTCTATTTCTATTTCAAAGTGACAGTCCCTTTCTGTCTCTTCGTCCGTTTTTGACGAGGTCAAAGCCTCTACTCCATAAACCACGAACGGTCTTATAATGATCTTGTATAAGCCGAGTTTTGTTTTACAAAAGAGGGCTCTGTTACTTTAGCTGAAGAAAAGTGCTGATAAGATTAGATTGCTAAGGGAGGTAGTAAAATATATCCCAGATCACTGCGGCCACAGATGAGTCTATTGTGTTGTCCTCCATTTGAGCTGGCAGCTACTATACGCCCGCCGCTTCCAGATAGAATTTATCTAGGTAACATTGACGTGTTTTGTTTAAATCATTGCAGTCACATACTTGTGTCCAAAAACTAGTCGGAATTTTTCGATTTAAATTACGCGGGTAGATATTTTCGCTCAATATATATTTTTTTTAAGTTGCTACAACTGTTACTGACTTCCATGCCAAATTATATGTCAAAATATTCATTAGTGAGTTAAGCTTGACACAAAAAGTGAATTTGGCGATTTTTACAATGTCTGAAACTATTCAACAAAGAAGTGCGATCAAATTTTGTTTTCTGAATGGAATAAATGCTGCAGAAACGTTTAAAATGTTGAAGAAGGCTTACGGGGACTGAGGTCTACCAAAATCAACAACATCTGATTGGTATAAATTGTTCAAAGAAGGTAGAGAACGCGTTGAAGACAAAGAGCGCCCTAGTCGACCATCGACGATTAACTATAAGAGACATTGCTGATGAAATTGGCGTATCAAAAGGATCAATTAATACCATTTTGAAAAATGTTTTGGGCCTCAAACGTGTCTAGTCTCGATTGGTACCAAAAATGCTGAATTTTCTTGAAAAACAGCGTCGTGTTGATGTGTGTGAAACAATGCTCTCTGACTATCAGGCGGTTTATAAACGCATTATTACGGGAGATGAGACTTGGATCTACGCTTACGACCCCGAAACAACCGACCAATCGAATGAATATCGTGCCGAAGGTGAGGCAAGACCGAAAAGACCGCACCAAAGTCGCTCAAAAATCAAGGTGATGTTGACTGTTTTCTTCGATTTTCGTGGTGTAGTGCATTATGAATTCTTTCCGCCCGGTCAAACTGTCAACAAGGAATACTTTTTGAGTGTTATGCGTCATTTGCGTAAGCCATTCGTAAAAAGAGGCCGAATTTATGGAAAGACAACTCTTGGTTTTTACACCACGATAATGCGCCATCTCACACTGTACTGTTTCTTCGTGACTTTTTCGCCAAAAATGCAACCAATATCGTTCCGCAACCACCTTATTTACCAGATTTGGCTCCGTATGTCTTCTGGCTATTTCCAAAACTCAAAAGACCACTCCGAGGAAACCGTTTTGAGTCGAATGAAGACATTCAACGTGAATCGGCGCGCGCTCTGAAGGCTATACCGGAAGAAGACTATTTGGCATGCTTCGAGGACTGGAAAAAGCGGTAGCATAAGTGTATTAGATCGGGAGGGGACTATTTTATATAAAAAAATTTCGACCATTTTTTGGACACAAAGTAGTATGTGTTCTGCACAGTCTGCATATATTGTCTTGTGCTATGCCCAAGATCATCAGGTGTTTTTTTCTTCTGACTTCTTCTTAATTGTAGTAGTTGTTTCGTCTTATTGTGGCAGTTGTTTGGCATAAAATTCTAGGTTTGTCTGTTTCCTTTGGTTTCTCTCCAGAAATGTAGCTTCTTTTCCTTCAGCCAGATTTGTATACTTCCTTTTATGGTATTTATCGATAGCCCACCGAATGGTCTTGACATCATGAATTGGTTTGCTGATCCTTTTCTGGCTGATTCCGATCCAAATAAGCTGGACTTAATTTGTGATGGCCAGTAATTGTAGGAGTTGAAGGCAGTTCCATACCAGACGTTAATTGCAAGTAGCGCTGCTTTGCTGTATATGTTTTTGTTTGTTAGATTTCTGTTTAGATTCTCTCGAATGCAAAGCTCTATTACATCCATTCCTGCCTGAAATGCGAAGCTACTTATATCCATACTGCCATGTATAGATGTTTTTCTGCGAGGATCGTATACCTCGGCTCCAACTCCTTCATTTATTTTGGATCCATCTGTCTACCGTACATATGATTACTTGGCAAATGTTGTTTATTTCTATTTCCAGCCACTAGACGGCGGCACCAGCATACGTGTAGATAGGTCTCGTTATTACCGTATAGATCCACAGTGTCATCTAAGTTTTTTCTTCAGCGTGATTCCTAGATATTTGACTTCCGTTGAGAACTCTTAGTAAATGCAACAATGGTACTTTTCTTGGGATTGATTTTGCGGCCAACCTTGGTGCAGCATTCAGCAACTTCGTTCAGAGCCCTCTGGAGGCGATCTGAGATTGTCTCCGAATATACTCGTGATTAGGATAGTAATGTCGTCTCCATATCCTTGGATATATAAATTATTTTTTTATGGACGAGATGGAAAGTTAGAGAGGAAAGAAAGAGAGGTACCGATGTACGTTGGTCTTAAATGTTTGGAGGTTATAATGACTAAAGAATAAAGAGCTCGGCAGGGAATTTGATAAGTGAGTTGTTCGGCTTAGGAAAAAATCACGATATTTCAGGGTATGTCCGAAAGTGGGCTTGAAGGTGTACTGATGAGCATTCATAGCGAGACGGGTGTTATGGTTTGAGGTTTGAAGGGTGAAAATAGCGATAGAACAGGGTGAGACAGGAGACATTAGGTCGGTGGTCGAGGGTGTCAATCGACTGTGTGATATTAGCATCACCTATTAGTGTTATCGCACGGTTTCGAATCCTATCTAGTAGGCGCAAAGAAGTTTTGGGAGCACCTGACCAGATGTGAGCATTGTACTACAATTTTGGGCAGATGAAAGCCTTAAATATTGAAGCCAGATTAGAGGGGGTGAAATATTTCTTACGTCGGTTAAGGAAACCTAGACATTTCGCAGCATCATTACTGAGAATATTTAGTAGTTCATTAACTACGATGGACCATATGTAGTAGGGGTGAGAGTACTCCTCCCTGGGGGCATCCTTTCGTAGCTATCGCACTGAGAGCATGAGGTTTTATTGTTTTATCCTATAGTAAACATTTCATCCATTTACATTTTAGTGTCGTCGACTCGCATGTTTTGAATACCTCTATATATCTGAGAGAATCCGGTGTTGTCAAATGCTCCTTCTACGAGTATAACGAGGAAACAACCGACCACTACCTCTTTATCTCTGGGAGAGAAATAAATAGTTCAGAGTTATGTTTGTGCGCTGAGTAACTAAAATAACCCGATATAGATGAAGTTATAATGACCATTGGTGGGGGGGGGGGGGGGGGGTTATGGTGTTGACGACTCTAGCAAAAGTTTCAAGCACAACGAATTTCGGCTTTGCACATGAAACGTTGGAACTTTTGACAAACTACATGGTGTCGAATAATTCGTGGAGGCGCTAGTCTGCAGATATCACCATAATTCAAAAAGTCCATTGCAATGGCTAAGGCAAACAGCGAATGAGAAACTACCACATCGCAACAGTGACTGGAACAAAAAAGGAAGACTATGCTTACTGGGATGTTGATTTTCTGTTTGAGGGAAACTTAGGCGAAAAGTTCTAAGTATCATATTTTCTAAACTATTGTTTGACATCTAAGGTATCTTCAGACAACTTCATCGTCTACACAATTTGATGACCTTAGCAGTTGCAAAACTGGGCATATTTCTGTAAAACTTGCGTGCTGTGATATACGACTTTGAAAGAATATTAAACTTACCCGCCAAAACCACCCTGATCAAGCCCAATCAGTTCATTGACACATTGTTTACGGCTTTCGCATATTACTACAAATAGAATCATGTTCACGATGTAAGGAAGACCGATATCTTTATAGTTAGCGAAATTTTAGAGAGTCTCCCTTGTTGAGGCTCGGGAAAACGGTACTGAGATTTAACTAACTGGGCATACTTTTATTCGACCGTATATGACAAACAAATTGGTATATGCGGAGTTAATTATCTTTGAATATCACTCTCAAAATCTCTTCTAGAACGGAGTCTGCCAAGCAGTAAAATGTAGATTGGTAGATTGTAGATGTAGCCTACTGACAAGGTCGCCACCTGCCTTCGTTGCCTGATGTTGGCGGAATAACATAGAAGGATTTAAGGATTTGTGCGACTCGTTCTTTCAGTCTTTTGCGATTCAAGCCCTTTTACACGGTACTTCTTAGGTGTTCTGGTAGCCCGAATATTTGTTACAACGTGTAAGTGTTCTGAGTCGAAGTTAGTTTTTCGAAACGTTAGGACTTCTTTGCGTCGATTCCAATTTGATTTTCTTACCTAGTGTGGGTATTGAGGTGTAAAAAAGTATGCTGACTACGATGAAATTTCGTTCCGCTTTAAATTCGATTAGCTAATGTACATTCACAGAGCTGGCGCCTGGTAAACCATGTTTTCTAACCGTGTCACGAACAATGCACTCGTTACTTTATTTACTATTAGAATTACGAAGGACGAGAATAGCGTTGTGCCTTTGGTGGTTTAGACTTTGCACAAAAGTCTAGTCGAGTACCTCCTGGGCTGCTTGGCTAAATCTTCCTGCCAGAGCCAGTCCACTTCCTTTGATCGTTTACTAACGTCGTCAAGAGTAAGTCGATTTATATCGGAGGCTGATATAAAGCGCTGCTTGCTTTTCCGCTTAATTCAGGCTAGAAATAGTTCTACCTCGGCTTCGTTTTCGGAATACCTCTGCCAAAATATACATATTTTCCTTAGTTGAATAATTGATATTCGCCGAAGTTCCCTCAGCTGCACAACCTGACTCACTATACTATATAATTTTGGTCTGGGTCTTGGTCTCTCTTCATCTGGTCTTGGGACTGTGAATGAAGTCTTAACATTAATTCAGAAGTAGGCCAAACATGATAACGATGTCTTATTGTTTGCTGTGAGTATTGTAACGCAACTACAAAATTTGAAAACATTTTGGAAAATGATAAGGGGCCTCCATTCTGTGCCTCTTCCTTTGAATAATTATTGTTCGTTGCTAGATGAGTAATACTCGTACGTATTGACTCACGTCAACAGATACACACGCATTCGCAGCGAAAATATTTCTTTATTTCAAAACATTACAGAATTCGACTTCGTGTCGTCCAATAATATTAACGTCGTTTGCGTTCGTAAGTTGCTAAATGGATTTCTGATTTTTGAAGTATTTATCCACTTGCGTTGATTGCTTATGTTTTGCACAATTTATTCAAGAACGGCACTTAGGAATTGTCATGACGATGTTTCGTGTGTCAACTTTGGTATCATCACATAGTTTTAGCAGTGATTTCTATGCTCTACTTCTTCTTTTGTTTGACTTGTTTCTCCAATCTCTGAACTGAAAGCTATATTCGCACATTAGTTCTTCTTTTTTGTAGCGCTTGGGAAATCCCACATTCGCACTCTGGCAACAAAAAGGTTGTAATCCGAGTCAATTCAGGCTGCCCGAAATGTCCGGGCGTCAAGAATATTGGAGGCATGCCTAACGTCGGTCGTAAAATGGTCAATTGGGCTTAAAGTTTCATAATCCGCAAACCACCATGTCCTAGGCTTACCTCTTATCCTTCTATTCTAGTCATACGTCGGACATTGCCCGTATGTCGAGGAACTCGCAAGAACATTATTTTGTTGCCTCGTCCTTGTCTTCTGTAAAGGAAAAGATTGAATTTTTAAATGAAGACTGATCTGGTGATTGGGGAATAGGAATCTTTTTTTCCATTCGCCCACTCGGGAGAATGAGTTTTAAACTACGACGATGCCCAACACTCATCAAAATACCAGCCTTAGGAAAGGAAATATACAATATATTTTAGCTTAAGCAAAACAAGAAGTTTTAAATATTTAGAAGTCTCTTGACACTCTAGAACAGTAGCTGCAATTCAGGTTCTTACGTACGTCGGATACAATAACTTTTTGGAGGAATACTATGTAAACCGAACTTAGTTGGTCGATTCAACTAGAATGTATTGATGAGCCTTAAATTAAAACAAAAATTAACTCTTACTTCACAAACATGTCAGACTATATCAACTTCTTCGCGGACTAATTCTCTTCCTTACCTGATGTTTTTTTCAGGAATGAATTAGAAGAACTAGGAATTGACATAGTCCGGCAATAAAGAAGCATTTTTTGTACCTCCAGCATGACTTTCCAGCACTTCATGGCCATGCAGCATGCAGTGGTAACACCGTGCTTATAAAAAATTCGCGGACAGAGAGAAATGGATACATTCTTTAGCCAAAAACAGTTTCTTTACTTGATTTCAATAGATTTTTTCGTCATAGACACGAATGCAAGACATTGTTAACTTATCAGGAATAACAACACTGAACATATTCAGAAATGAACAATTACGAAGTATTGATAGTAGTATAGCCTTGAGGTAGTTAAGGAGGTAGTTAAGGTAGTTAAGGAGCCTAGGTCGACCTCCGCTATAAATTCAGATAACGATACCAGCGCTAAGATCAAAAGAAGAACAACTCTTGCGAATAAAATATATCAGACCTCAACACTCCCAGTACTCCTCTATGGCGGAGAGGCATAGACGTTATCGAAAATGGATGAGGGTGCTTTTGGCTACTTTGAGATGAAAATTCTTCGAGTGATTTTCGGTCCCGTCTGCATTAACGATGAGTTACGAAGGAGATACCACGACGAACTATACCGTACAGCGACGCACGTAGAAGTCTTCGCATCCGCTTCCGAAGGACAGCGCAGTGGAGGAAGACCGAGACTCAGGTAGCGAAAGCAAGTGGAAGGGGACCTCAGCCAACCTAGCGTGCGAAACTGGAGACAGCTAGCCAAAGATCGAGCTAACTGAAGATGCTTGTTGATAGAGGCCCGGGTCCAGCCCGGACTTTTGCAAAAAAAATAACTGTTAGTTACATTTGTTTATTTGGTATACCTAACTTGTGTCAATGCTGCATAACTTTTACTTACTACACGACAAAACAAAGTGCATATTGCATTTTTTGTGTGACTCCTTGAAATGTTATCAAAAGTTTTATATATTTTTCGGTAGAGGTTCATACTATCGACAAATTACTAAATGATAGAAAAGATAATCAAAAATTTGGAATCTTATTTCCAATGATAAATTTGTTTTATTCAGTTAAGGCCAAGTGAAAGAGCTGCTTGTTTTGGACCATCAAAGTGGATTGGCATTCCATAAACTAGCAAAAAGTATGGATTATCAATTTATGTCAATGAAAATCCGTCGAAACTATAAAGAACGAGGAACTGTTTCAAGGCTTAAAAGTTATTGTGAAAAGAAGGAGAAGACCACACTAACTCATAGAAGAAAGGTTAACATTGAAGCTAGGATAACCATTCATTTTCAGTCCTATCAATATTAGAAAATGCCTGACCTTTGCAAGAAATTTATTATCAAGGCTGCATTCATTCATTTTTGGTCCGATGATTTCAAATTTGAGTTAAAAATTCTTACAACTAGAAAAGAGTTTGGTTCAGACTATTAAACAGACTCAGCCAAAAGTGTACACAAAAAACCAAAATACACGGAAAAGGGACAGGAAAGGTCTAAGTATGTTTCTCCTTTAGCGGCGTTGAGAACCTTGTCAAAATCGATACCAAAATGACGAGTGCAACGTACTTCTTTAGATCGAATTAAAAAAATCCATGAATCCATTAAAATTCATTTTTGCACTTTATTTTGTCCGACAGTGTACATCTAACATTACTGCGCCGCCTTAGTTGGTTCCAATAACGGACCTAAGAACCTGCGAGGTGAGATCATCTTATTATTGAGCGCAATAGTTTGCTAATATTTTTTGCTTTTGCGTTTCCATCGTCCAATTATACAATGTGGCGCAAAATTAATCATCCAATTTTGTTTTTGAATTACTTTTTTACTAAATAAATAAATGATTTTGAGTGACGGATATCTTTATTAGGACCTTTACAATTTTTTTTTGTTAAGAGTAAAAGATGATATCCGCCAAGTGGCTACCGCCAGTGTTGATACACATTTGTGCCCATTTTATCACATTTTCCATGACTTTCCGCAAGAATTTCGGTGATAACTGTTCGCATTCCTGTCGAGTATACTCCTTAAGGGCTGCGATTGTCTGATGCTTGTTGGCATACACCCGCGACTTCAAGTAGCCCCAAAGAAAATCGGGCGATCTTGCTGGCCATGCCAAACCGCCAAAACGGGAGATTACGCGACCAGGAAGCGCTTCCTTCACAATATCCATTGTGGTTCGTGCTGGGTGTGCGGTTGCACCGTCTTTTTAAAACCACATGTTCACCAAGCCCCGCTCATCTAATCCGACAGTAAGAAGTCGTTTATCATGACCCTGTAGCGTTCGCCAGTAACAGTGACCGCATCGCTGATGGCGCCCTCACAAAAATACGGCCCAACCACTTCTTCGGCATGAACGCCCCACCACAAAGTAACTTTGAGTGGATGTAATGGCTCTTCATGCATCACACGCGGATTTTCAGTGCCCCAGAAACGAAGATTTTGCTTTATGACGTAACCGCTTAAGTGAAAATGTGCCTCGTCGCTCATGATGATTTTCAACACAAAACCGTCCTCCGTTCGTTTGACAGTAGCTTGACAGTAATTCACACGCACTTTGTATGGGAATATGTGTAAGTTTTTCACTAAAATTCGCTGTCTGGTGATGCCCAATTGCGTGGCCCGTCATCTGGTTCATGTTTCTTCGTTCTCAGTGACATCGGCAGCCACGGCCGCGATATTCTCGGCCGAACGACCAGTCCGGTGGCTGCCACGCCCTGCATGGTCTCTTGTGGTTCCAATCTGGTCGAGTCGAGTAGCTAAGCGCTGGAATGTTTGCCCAGTTGGCGCGACAGGATTGGGAAATCGACGTCGAAATTTACGCTGCGCCAACACCACCGACCGATTATTGGTCAAAAAAATCGATACAATTAGTCCACGCTTTTGCGGAAAATAGCGCTCTATTGCTTGTCTGTTTGTATACGGCAGCTGTCTAGCTCACGAATGTCAAATATGATTGACATACGACGCCATTTGCAAAAATTATAACATCTTCCGATAGGATGATTAATTTGGCGCCACATTGTACTTGAACTAGATTTTCCAACGACCTTCGTCAAACATAGCAAAACCAACTGAAGTGATTTGCCTGAATTTTGTGCACTATCAGTTTCTTAATGTAGAGACTTCCTCAAATGCGCCTATTTCTCATGGTATATGGTTTCTTACATATCTCGTGCATCGTTCAACTCCTAGTCCTCTATTATTGACGTATTTTGTAAAGATCTTCTGCTAGCTTATGTACATACCTCGGCAGGTAGCTTATCCGCTCCGATAGGCCAGTGATGCTTTCAATAACGGATTGTCGAAAGTCCTAGCTTCCAACGCCCAAATTCTGTCTGGCAGCAACTGGTATTGATACCAGAAGTGGTATTTGCATATCATCAAAGATGACTGCGATTCTACTATCATATTTAATTAGTCGGTTTAACAAACAATTCTTTACATTTTGTTGTTGAAATCATGTTAGGAGCAAAGTTCACTCAGGTGTACTAATATGCACGTAAACTAAAGAACATTAAGTTTACTAGAAACATTGTTGAACTTTTTTTTGTAAAAAACCTGCCTCACTTTATTTACATTTTGCTAGCAGGTGTAAGAAAGTTTCACCAACTTTTACAAAATATTGCTTGAATATCTTAACATCATTAATAGATAGGAACATCATAGTGTTAACAACATAGTCCGTTGCAATCCCCAATGAACGTTTTCCAAGGAAGCGGATCACTAATGTTAAAAAGCTGCTAAAAAGCAAATCTGTTCAATCAATCTGTTCCAAACATTTTCCTGAATTCAGAATGTAAGAAGAAAGCTAGGCATAATCCCAACCAACACCGCCAACGTGCATGCTCCTTCATGTAACACTTAATTATTATCCATTTCAGCGACGGGACCCTCTGCCTCGCATGAACCACTGGTCTTCGACTTCATCATCATCTCGATCATCATGGTCGTCTTCTTGAATACCATTTGCGTGCGCCCATCGTTTCGTTGTCATCATTGTTGTTATTGTCGATCGTTTTAATCGAAAGAAGCCGCTCGAGATGATCACAAGACAACAAGCACTGCTGCAGCAGCTCCACATAACAAACACCAACAACCAAGCCAAGAAGACGATGGACAAAACAGTGTTTATCCGTCACCATCGGCTTCTGTCAGCACTTTAGAGGATAACCTATTGAATTACTACATCGCGTTTGTTGTTGCTGTTGATGGCAGTGTTGTTGTTTTTGCTGTTACTGTTTGTTGCCCGGTTATACATTCCTTATTCCTCATTTTGATTAGAAAGTTCTTACCGCAAGGTGATCAAATATTTCTCAGGTACCAACACCAACTACACCTTCATTGAAAGAAGGAGGCATAACGTATCGATAAACTTCATATAGACAACGACGAGGATGATGATGATGATGACAATAAAGAGATGAAAACATGCCCAGATGCAGAGATGCAGGAAAATTCAATAAAATGAAATAAAATCTGAAAAACGGAGATCTCGATCTCGATCTCGATCACAATCACCATCTCCATTTCAATCTTCTTCTTCTTTTCCTTCTCCTTCTCGATTAGAGTATTTTCCTCCCATCTCTCATCTATACTGCTTCTGGCTGGCCTCGGACCGATCGCGCGCTCCTCATAATCTGGACTAGCACTAGTACTGGCACACAGCGATCAGCGAATTTGATATCGCGCCGAGATTTTTATGTCGTTGTCGATTTTGCGCTCCAACGATGATGCACGTCTGTCCGAGTGCATGGCAATGGTGTGCATAGTGGCGTATACCCACTATCCAGAGCTGAGACCCACTCTTGGCTTTCGTTTGGCTTCAATTGCTCCAGCGACGGCAGCATCTTGTTTCTCTGTCTCTCTTTGTCTGATGGTGTCTTAACTTCATTGAGGTTTCGCGTATTTGTGACGGATCAGTGCGTTAAGAGGCGCGCAGTAGTTCCATAATTAGACTGCTTACATGGATTGTGAGGCAGTTTTTCGAATGGATTACATAACTGGAACTGGGTGACCAGCTTTGATTGGATGTTTGAAAGGTGTTTGGAAAATTTTTTGAAAACATGATGGCGGCATCCACTAGCAAAGATACAAATACACACATGTGGTGATCTGAAAAGGTGTTGAGTTTTGTGGTCAGTGGTCGATTGGTTAGTACAATTAAGGAACGATGGTCGAATTGACAGGTTTTTCGAAAAAAGAGGCTGAATTTGCTGATTTCAGTGCTTCAAAAGCTAGATAAGAATTTCAAAGAACACCCGACTTGTGCTCGTTCGAAGAAAGCATTGTGTCCACAGGTCTTATGGTAATCTTTTAAAAGGAAAAACTTTTCTAGAGTACAAATGAATTTAAACGTAACCCAACTTGCTCCTATTTGTGAGAATCGGGAGCTAAATCGAGTTCACTTGCTCTTAGATCCATGTTCAGCCTGGTAACAAGCACCATCTAAACAATAAATTGCCTCAAATTGAAATTTTGTCTCTGTCTCTGCCAGATCATCTTTATAAGTTTTTATTACGGTGGACGGGAATGGAATTGGTTTTCGTACACAAAGGAGAATAGGAGCGATAACTCATACATTTAAAATGTCCTTGTTACTGGTGGCCCTAAGAAATCATTCCACTTAATAATAAGAAAGACTATAAAACCAAACTGAGGAAGATGTTGACATACGCTCCCTTTTTGCTTTACACCTTCGACAGTGTATCGGGGGGAAGTGTACTAGAATTTTTACAGCGGCGCCTACACCAATGGGGATGTAGCGTGGATGCCTTCTTAGATAGTCTTAGGCTTCACTTCTTATTAGACATGTAACTGTCTCTCAAGCATAATTATACACAATCGTTATCATCATCAACATTATTGAGGCAAACAGATTGAAAATACCGAGCAACATTTCTGTCGCTTAAGACTACCCTCAACCCTTTCACCATTTCCTAATCAGTTATCTGAATATGGTTGAAAAAGTACTGGAATAGTAAAAAATGAAATTATGAACATACAAAGGACGCAGGAAAACTTTAAAAGTGTTACACCTTCACAACCCGAAAACTAAAGAAAAATCTTATCAATTTCTGCGTCCATTTATCAATCTTGGCTTTTAACCAATAAGCCGTTTCGAAGAGTGTTTCTGGACTTCAGGATCTGCCGCAGTGTAAAATTTCATCAATTGTGGACTCAATGTCCTAGCACTGATAGCTACTCATGAGTTCGAACTTGTGCTCGAATAGCTGGCGCAATTGAACAGGTCTCTTCTTTCGGAAATGATGAGGAAATGACCAAGAACCCTTGTATGCAACGATGTTTTCGAGACGAGTTGCCAATTCTACTGGCTTTTTCGATTTAGATTTTCTCACAGTATTTCTCCGTTATCCTGGCATCTGAATTATCCGTAGACATTCTTTTACTATGGTTAGGATGTTATCTCTAATAGTACGTTAACACCAACCCGAAATTCAACATTTCGAAATGGAACTTCGGAATTTTATTTCATCGCTTACATTGAGCGTAAAACATTTATATGACAGCTACTGTCTTCCCACTTCCTCCTTTTTTTATGCTTTTTTTGGTGGAGCCATATAGTCCTTAGTGATTGTAAATATTGGAACAGCTGACTTCTTTCAAAGTTGTTTTTGTAAGCGCTATGATGTGCGCTGAATGACGTGCAGAATAATTAAAAGCTTTGTTTGATTTGACAACCTTCTAGATGCAGTAACGAAATGCAGCATTTCGCTGAAATTCAACATTTCGAAATGTTGGAAATTGTATGGAGTATTTCCACTGAAATGTTAAATTTTGGATCGGTGTAAACGTACTATAAGTCTATATTAGTAGCTCGAAAGCTTTGGACGTATAAAATAATGAGGGTTTGATCGCAACATATTCAATTTGGTCGACGGTTTGTACTGGTACTAGCTATAATATTATTCTGTCGCTGAAAAGTCTGTAAGCCTAAGTTTGTTGGTATTTAATTCAGCTTAAGCGTTCTTAATAAAATTCGAATGACATAGCTCGTGGGTATTTCGAAGAACTTGTAAAAAAACATTCTTTGTTAGCATCTTCTATTTCTTAAGTGATGTTGCTCTGAAACGGACTGTATCAAGGAATTAATATATAATGTGCAGATTCGAACACTATTGCTAATTTACTATTTTAATAGTTCTCAACTGTGAGTTTGTTTTCATCCGACGTTGTCGAGTAGTAATCCACGCCACCTAAATGCGCTGGATATTCCTGTGGGAGTATTCAGCTTTGGGGATATCCCCTAACCTGACTATTTCTGCAAATTTATACTGACGAAGTTGCTCATATAAGAAGCGAAATCATCTCACGTCCTTCTCACATTCAAAAAAAAAAAAAACACTGGCGCTGGCAGTTCGGTATGGGCCATGGCCTAGCTTCTTGAAACTCATTTGTGTTGCTCATGTTCACCTGTTTTGTTACATCTGAGCGGGGCCTACGGTTTATCGCCGAGTCCGAACGGGAGTTTGCCATTGCCCGCCGAAAGGGTGATGGTGATTTGAAAAATTGTTGGTGACCCAGCTAGGAATCGAACCCAGACTCTCTGTGTGATAGTCCAATGAGCTAACTATCGCGCCGTCGCCATCGCCACATTCAATCAACAATAAATGATGCTGCTATTTTTTTTAATTCAATACTCGCGCCACACTAGGTCGCAATGACTACCGCGAGGAGGTAAAATAACAACAACTGATGTGTAGTTATAATTAAAGACGTAGTCTTAGCCGGGTTGCCGCCGCTCAGTGCCTACCCCACTAGCCAATAAAAATATAGCCTCTAATGGCATGGCGTCGATAACAGCATATTATAAGGGAAGGGGCATTCGCTTTAACAGTGTTCATTATAAAGGGCGAACGCAAAAAAGCCTTACTCAGACAGGGGACAAATAGGCTTTCCTATTGCATTCTGTCTTAGGATATGGATATGAACAAGTCAACTTGATTAATCATCTAACTATAACTTACTTATCAAGCCCTGAAAGCTGGTCATTACGAGAATTATGAGTGTCGTGGGTGACACCAGTGACTTTTCCGATTCGTCGTTTAGAAGTTTCAAGTCATTGGCGTTAACCGGACAACTAATGGAACTAAATTATGTCACCATGTCATAAGAACTAGATGACGCAAAAACTATAGCCAGATTTGAAAGATATTTCTTGTCATTGGTGGATGCATTGTAGATATATTGTACACATACATAACTGAAGTGCTAATGACTGTTCAAGACTTGAATAATTCCAATATTATAACAATATTGTTTTTATTTGAGTGTTTGCTTTTTCGTCCTGCGGTGATAGGTCGCTGCATTCTGTTAGCATTTGCAAATAATGAGATTACATCCGACTTCAATGAGACATAGAAACGATTGCCATTGTCATTTTTTATAATCGGATAAGTTTCGCAAAAAGTGCCAAAATTAGACATGTGCAGGGATGCGTAGCCTCCCATAGCTCTTTTCTATGGATGCTATCATATGGTTTCAAACATGCATACAATACTGTCGACGCGACAAGGTCCTGTATACAATTCCAAGGTGAGCGATGTCTCTGCACTGGTGAAATTCCATTTATTAGGATAATTTCCATCTAGAAACTCTTAACGAGCTAGGGAAATCTATCAAGACTCGTCAAACTCAGCTTAGAGAGAAGAACTGTTCCGAACCTGAACGATGTCACGGACAAGCGCTCGCTTCAAAGACTCAATATTTGAGTGTCGAATGGAGCAACCCATGCCCTCTAATACGGACTAAAACTTGTAATCCAAAGGGTTGAGGTCTGGACTACCAGCTGACCAATCATCCGTTGATATGAAGTCCGGAACGTTGTTAATGAGCCACAGTTGAGTCGTTTTTGCTTTGTGAGCTGGAGCAGAGTCTTGCTGGAAAGTCCATGGCTTGTTGTTGAATATTGATTGGTTGAGAGGCTTCACAATGGGTTCCAAGACGGTAGATTGATATACTTTGGCCGATGTTTTCATTCCTTTCTCGCAAAAATGGAGCTTGGTAACGCAATCGTAGCACACTACCCACCATACCAATACAGACGCGGGATGGTGGCCTCTTTGAACCCTGGGGATGAATTGGGATGCTTCTCTGGATGACCGAACATACAAACGATCGTTCTGCTTATTGAACGATTCTTCTACGGTGAAGATTTTCTCGTCAGTAAACAGAATTTGTCTGTGAGCATTCTTCGCGTACCGGCTGAGTAACGCTTTCGATCTTCGCTTGCGTTTTTCCTTCAATGCGGCCGTGAGCAGGTGTCCAGTGTGTCGCTTGTTCTCGCTGATTCCTAAATCTTCTTTGATAATGCGAGACATGGATTTTTGCGAAATTTGCATTCTCTACGACAAGATTTTCTGTTTTCGCAGCGGTTTTCGGCCGATTCGTTTCTTCACGGCTTTGATCGCTTTCGGAGTTGTCACAGTGCGCGGACAGCCGAATCTTTGACGGTCTCGTACTCCACTAGTATCCTCAAACAACTTCCTAGCACGATACACAAAATTGCGAGTGATTCCAAGCGTTCACAACGTCCTAAAGATATCGCCTTTTTCCATGTTGCATTTCATTTCAAAAGTATTCCAACTACAACAATACGATTTTCGACGTCGCCCCAGTCCATGATTGTAAGCAATCAATGTCAAAAACTTTTTTCATCACAATGAAGCATAAATATCAACTGTCAAATCGCAATCAATACGAAATGGATGCGCCCAGTGTTACATTCGTAATGAGTGAGTTCATTAGTGTACCAGTATTTATGACTTGACTAGGTATATGTTTTGAGTTGATGAGTTATGCTAGAAAAAGTCCTGCAGATCTTAAGTTCCATAACCGGGTGCTGGTCTGCAGCACAACGAAATCAGAAAGCCTCTTTACAGATCGCTGGTACAATGGACTAGATTTTTGTCTAAATGCTCTATTCCGACATAAAAGTAAACATACATATATAGGTCACCTTAAACTATAATTGAAATATGAAAACAAAGCAAAAAGTAAGGTGATTTTCGTAAATTCCTGTTGTGTAGACTTAATTTTCACGGGATGCTCATACATCCATGCGGGCAAGGATGCGCCTTGCCAACACTTACCTGCATTAGAAATAATACCAATGCGGAACCGTGTTAAGGGCACAGTTCCACCCTTGGTATAAGTCAAGGCCTATCTAAAACCTCTTACTGATCTAAGGGTCTCAGCACCCAGTACTTGTTGCAACTCTACAACGGGTGAGACCAGCCGGGGCACCTTCCTTGCGTTTTATGTTTAAACCACAGCCATCGTGACGCTCCCACAAGGGGGCCTATCTCAATAAGCTAGGCCCCGACTGAAGTCCGGGGGGCTGCTAACTTCCACTTCAAATCCCTAGACGCCGATCAACTGTTGCCAACTCTGAAAATAATTTTCTAATTAGCCTGCCATTAGCCCGTGGAACACAGCGCGGTTAGTTTTTATACTGAATACAGATGACTGCTCCCTCGCTTAGAGCTGCAGGCCTATCAGTATTCCTGATGAAGACGATGGTTGAGCTTCAATGCTCAAAAATACTTTACCAGTGCGTTCTTGCAATAAACCTACAATACCAACCAATGGTGAAGACCTTGTTGAAGTCCGCTGCCAACAATCCTACTCATATTAAAGATTGGAACACAAGAAAAGTCTCTTTAATCAATTGTCACAATTTGTTGGGAATTTTCTGGTTCCGTATGGCTATAACCAGATCATGTCTATCTCATGGATCACTCGGAACGGAATAATAAGTTCTTACTCAAATTAAGTCACTGTTTTACTAAGCCCAATAGAACTATTTGAAGCTATTCCTGACACACTAGGGCTATATTCTGCTCCTCATAAACCTCCCGCTCCTTCATTGACCTTGAACACCGACTGTCCTTTGACCTCGTTCCTATAAGCGGCGTTCACATTCAACGACAATTCCTTCGACCGGGTCTTTCGACTTCATCGGATGGACCGAAATGTACAAGGTCGTACAATGTGAAAGCTCTTACGACGGTCGATCCGATCGGTCGTATGGAAATTCACCTTTTTAACTTTTTCGCTTGGTCGGACGACATGTTGTTGTATCTGAACACTTGTCGGACGACCTCAGAGCATTTTTCATTTTCGTTTATGATTTCAACGAGTGAGCATCGGCGCAGAAGAAAGGAAATTATGGCATTTCAGGTGAAAAGTGTTTTTTTTTTTTTCATTCTCCAATATTTTACCTACTGGTTCGAAATTATCCTCACGAATGAAGTCTGACGACCGTGTTGTACAATGTGAACGCAAAGGCAGTTTTTGGTTGTCAGATCCGGTCAAAGGATTTGTCTTACAATGTGAACGCCGCTATAGACATGCCGTATGGCGCAATAACACCTGAACTCCAATTGCCGCGGGAATACGCAGTCGACTTTGCCCGTACTTAGATATAAGATCAATATCGAAGAATGATGGTAGACCGCTTACTGGTTTCATAGCGAGCATTATCTTTCTAGTAAGCCCGAGGTTGATAGGTATAAACCGAGCATCCGCAAGAGTTATTAAGAAACCGTTTCCGCTCTCAATACCCGGCTTATGTTTACATGATGCTAAATGTATTAGGAGATGATGTGGCCCATGCTAGAACTGTACATGCTTTATACTAAAACAATTCCTCTAAGGGACTGAGGAATCGTTGTGTCTACCTATTATGAGAGTATGAGTCACAGGACATTCATGTAACCCGAACTTATTACGAGTAAGTCCTATAGTATTTAATCACACTACAATGAAATTATTACATTGCGACGAGTTCTCAACACCACGTCCTTCAAGGTACAATCGAATGCCCTAGTTAAGCTCAATTTTTAAATTATCGTTAGCATAACTTTGAACTATCACAAATCATCCATTTACACGCTCAGATATCTTTGTATTCTCCCACACAATTAAAATAACAACTGTCTACCTGGGCTATGTAAACTCCAACTTAATTAATAATCCGTCGTCTCCTGAATAAAGTCGATAAAAAAAATTATAGGTAACAATCCACCATTTTGATTTCTCCGAAAACATTTAGATACCAGTTCGTCAACAACTTAACAATTGAAATCTTTTTTTTTTTTTGACGAAATGCGATTGAAAATAAACTGTCAACCCGAAAACACCATCACAATTTTGACATTATTATCTATGACCTGTGCATTAAGTGGGCGTTGATTTCACACACAAATTGCCACGCCTCTAATCTTGACTTTGCGCAGTCACTATAAATTTCAATTCTCTGCAAACCTTGGATTTCGATTCAAATCAAAATTTTTACGAATTCCATCATCGCTAGGAAGAGAGCATAAATGGAATCTTCTCCGTGGAACCATGGTTTCATCTCTGAATTCAGCCACATTGTGCTAAGCTTACATTTCCCCTCACCAAATGAATCGTTTAATGCAAACGACACGGACACGAACACGATGCGACGTCCGAGCGTTTGTAATTAATTCGATTTCAATAAAATAAATCTCAATATACAGACACAACAGAGAGCTTTTATTCGAGAGAGGTAGTACAATTCATTAGACCGTTAGAGCTTTCAATCAGCTGATGTGCCTCTCCCCCTACCGGAGTAAAGAGTAACGATTCGAAGAAACGACACGTAACTGAAATACATTCGAATACGGGTAAAAGTTTGAATAGATTCGTACGAGTACAAACAACAACTTTTAACTCGTAACTTGTAGCGCTTAGCACTAAGCGTTGACAGGTTATTTATACATAATCAGAGCTCTTCCACCCCGTCACCCAAACGTTATTTTAAGCGCTAAGGAAGTTGGGTGTATCTCAAGATGTCCGGTACTTCTTAACTCATACGATACAAATTCGAGTATCACGATTATAATTTCGAGTTCAAGTACGAGTATCTATCATAAGCTGCCGGTCGCGCAAAGGGGGATTCCTTTTAAGCTGGGCCAATTTTTATTAGCATAAACTTTTGATATTTGTTTACATTTTGAATTAAACGATCTCTAGTGCACATAAATCAATTAGAATTGGTGGAATTTCTATCGATGAACTTAAAGTTCTGGTTATGAGGTAATGGGAATGACTAAAGGGGGATTCGTTTGGCGGGCGGACTTCGCCTCGTAGGTACTTGGACAGGAACTAGTCTTTCCAAACGGATACGGAAAAGATAGTTTTCCAATTTAAATCATCAACGTTTTACGATTATAATTATGATAGTCATGACGATCATGATATTACGAGTGTTCCGAGTGACGCAGAATGGATACTTTCGTTGTTGTAACCTGGTTTGGTCTAATGAAACTATTAAATCTATGAACGTGTTCTGGGAATCAATCACAATTGAGATGTTATAGAAACGTGACTACTAGCAGGTGACTTTTACTACCGATGCTAACGATACTTTAGCCTTTAATCTATTCACATGATAAGATAGGTTTTGAATTTTAATTGTAAATGATAAATACAATTGTAGTGATTCGTGCTCAGATTATTAGACTAGATTCGAATTCGGCGTGGATATTTTGATAATGGACATCGTCGAGGGGGTTTTTCCGTTCAATGTTGATTAATCTTTAAAATAGCGATGTAATGACCTTGGCCAACAAAAACGAATTCGAATTAGAAGTTGTTGGTCTAACATAACTATTTGGTAGCGTTTCCAGGAATCGAGAGCTAGATATTTCATCGTCATAAATTTAGCTTAAAATATAAATGATAATGAAGAAAGAAAACTGGATTGTGTCTGCTTTTTGTAAATATGAAAGCCTATCTCGGCATCTGTTTTAAGTTCCAAATCTGGTTGCCTTCGATCACATTCTGTTACAACACATACATAACTTCATATCTAGACATGAATGTAATCAAAACATTTTCTTTGTTCGGATTTGTGAATATGTCATCAATGTCAATGTCACTTTCATTAATGTGTCACTGCCTGAAAATATAAACGATCGATAAGACTCATCAAAATGGGGGTTAGCTCTATACTTCGAAACCTTGTAGATCAAGGATGACTTCTGCACGGATAAATCTACATATACTCGTATATATGTACATATATAAAAAATTAGATTTTGTTATATTGGAATTTAGATATAGACGATTCCGAAAAGGAGGCCTCCCAAGTGGCGAAAGGTTTTTTTTTTAAAGTAAAGTTAAAGCTTGGAAATAAATCTAAAATAAGAGAAGAATCATTTATTAGTACTGTTGATCGTGATGTGAACAATCCTAATGAGTTCCCCTTGAGTTTCACATCAGTTAATCAATGATTCATCTGCACTTGACGGTACTTTTTTATTGCGATCTTCGATATTGTAAACATTATTTTTAACTGACTTTTGCTGAACAATTCGATAGAATATGGAGATTATTTTTAAAGTTACGACGAGGACTTCCAAGGATGGAAGGAATACATATTCTGGCGCTCTATCGGAAGATGCGATAATTTTTGCAAATGGAAGCAAATGTCAATTCTACTTTGACATTTGGAAAATAAGCAGATATAAAATGCACGTCATCAAGACATGAATCGCTATACTCCTGAAGAACGCGAGCGTGAATTTTTGGCTCAGATTTCCAGGTCGTCCGACACCAACTGGGCAAACACTACGAGGTGTAGCCACTCGCCTATAATAGTATGGGACAAATCTTTATGCTGCCAGCTCTGGCCGGGCGTTCTACTGAGAACATCGAGGCTGTGGTTAAAGATGTCGCAGAGGAAGCCGTAGAATCCATTAGATGACCTGCCACGCAATTGGCCATCAAACGGCGGTATTTACAGACAATTTTAGAGAAACACTGTAAGATGTTGTCTTACAAAGTGCAGCCCGTGCATCAGCTGTAAGCGTTTGACACCCAAGCGCGTGTAACAAACGCTCAAGCCATCCTGGATCTAGACTAAGTGGGAGACAACTTTTTATAAGAAATCATTATGAGCGATAAGGCTCATTTCCATCTCTGCGGATATGTGAATAAGCGAAATTATCGTTTCTGGGGCACCAAAAATCCGCCAAAGCGCCATTACACCCGATCAAATTTAATGCATGGAAACCCCGCTGGCTAAACGTCTACTGTGGACTGTGGGAGCTACAGAGTCATGCTCAATGGCTCAATTGGATGAATTGGGACAGGTTAACATGTGGTTCCAAAAGGATGGAGGAACGGCGTACACTGCACGAGCCACAACCGAAACTCTGAGGTCTGCATTTCCGGGTCGCCTAATCTCTCGTTCTGGTAGTTTGCACTGGCTGTCAATATCGCCTGATTTAACCGTTTCACACTTTTTTGTTGGATTTTTTGAAGTCACAAGTTTATGTTAACAATCCTCAAACTTTTGAAGCTCCCAAAGAGAATATCCGTCAAAAATGCGAAGACCTATCTCGCCGGAAGTTCTGGCAAGAGTGATGGAAAATGCCATAAATCCAAATAGTACTTGGCATTTTTCACTGCAAAATAATTGTTCACGAAAATGATTGCCTCCTGATTTGACGAGAATCTCTGTCCTCCGAGTGCAGTTTTTAGATGAGGGAACAAAAAGAAGTCGCTTGGGGCTAGATCTGGTGAATAAGGCGGATGGTCAAGCAGTTCAAACAGTAATTCATGGATTTCCGCCATGGCAACCATGGTTGTATGCTCCTGTAATGGTTTTTCCTTTTTGGAGATAATCGATTAAGATAACTCCATTTCTATCTCAAAAACAGTCGCCATCACTTTCCCAGTCGAAAAAACAGTTTTTGCTTTTTTTTGAAGCCGGCTCGCCCTTTGCAGCTGTCTTGACTGAATTTTTGTTTCGGGCGTATAATGGTGTATCCAAGTGTCATCTACAGTAATCAATCGGCGCCAAAACTTGGATTTATTGCGCCTAAACTGCGCCAACTGAGCGTTGGAAATGAAAATTCGACTACGTTTTTGGTCTTCCGTAAGCAAACGCGGCACCCAACGCGCGGACAGCTTTCTCATGCCTAAATCTTGATTTAATATGAAACAAACAAGTTCTTTGGACATTTTTATAACCTCTACTATCTCTCTCACTTTAATTCGGCGGTCGTCTTACACCATTTGTTTATCATCAGTGGTTGCAGTTTTTGGACGTCCAGAACGTTTATCATCTCTCAAGCTCTTACGGCCACGTTTAAATTCAGCTGCACAAAATTTCACTGTGGTAAATGATGGTGCAGAGTCCCCATACACAGAGTTCAACTCATTTTTGATTTGCGTAGGAGTATTGCCTTTCAAAAACAAAAATTTAATAACAGCTCGATACTAAATTTTTTCCATTTTCACAAAAAACAGTTACATCGACTCACTCAAACGACTGTCAACTAAAAACTGCGCATCCAAAATAACTGAAACTTCGGTAATTTACTGTCAAAAGATGCAGAACTAGCATTCACAAGCTTTTATTGACGAGTGCCGCTATCTTTACGTTGCGGTCGGAAACTTTTCAGACAACCCTCGTACATTGGCCTTACACAATGTCCATGAGACCAATTCTCACTCGTGGCATAATCTTTTAGTTTCTTGCTCATTTGCTACTTGTCGAATTTTCTAGCATGCACATTACAATCAAGTATGTCATTAAGCTAAGAATCACTCAGCTATGCGCAGAATTCAATGTAGGATATGCTAATCTATTCACGCTGCATCGCGACTTTGTCAATTTCTTTCGAAATTGATTTCAACTTGGTTTTTCTCAATAAATCTACCATATTTCCGTCTTTATATTGTTGACTCTAATGCGGCTAGCTTTGGCTCAGAGGTCTTCTCTATGAACCTCTGCATACTCTAATCCTTCAGTCTTTTAAGCTGAAGTTATAGTCACTGGTAGACTCTATTTGAATCCAATATGTACTAGCTTCGATAATTGGAATACACATAGCCGGTCAGTAGAAAGTATCTTTGGCAGCGATCAGATACCTAAGTTCGAACAACATAAACTCAAAAGAAGTAGGAGACTACCGCACATCTTTCAAAGAGAAAGCTAATCAGCACAATATCACACTCAATTGAGTTTCGGGATACTCCGACGTCACAGAAATTTGCGTCGCCACATTCGGAGCCCAACGTTTCCAAAAACGAAAACTAGGGAGTAATGGAAGAGAGATGCCAATGTAGTTTGGTTTTAAATGTTCGAATATTATATGACCCGGAAATAAAAGGAACGGCAGGGTGTACAATATACAATATACTTAAGGATAACCTAATGAGCATAAAGGGCATAGTTGGTTAGAACTTCATAATATAAGTGTTTTGTCCGCCTTTTATTTTGATGAGTAACGACAGACCAGAGAAATGCATTCTCTTTCAATAGTGTCCATCAATCGTATAAGATGCAATGTGAATGCAGCAGTAAAGTCAAACTCAGGTTAGCTTTTGCGATAAGCATACGCGTACATAATGGTTAAGAACGAAATTGTCTACTCCAGTTAACGCTATCACATGCTTGCTCAAAGTCCATTTAAATCATTATTTAGCTTCTTTGTTAATATTTCCGCTAATGGATTTACTAGCTGCTCGTCCCGTTGAGTTCTTCTCTATATCCATCTGACGGTGCTATAATATTTAGTTAGCTCTCTTGCTTTATTCTAAAGCTCGTTTATGCTTGCTAGCATTAAGCTGCTGAACGTTTTGGCTCTGTTACTAAGTTACAAAGTTCATAAAATTTTGATCCACTATGGAATGACGAGTCTATGAATGTAGTTGCTTTGAATAGGTGTAGTGCGGACGGATACAAAGGCTACTGTAAGATGGTGACCTGTTCCGGATGTCTAAAATCATCGGATGACCTTAATTCATCGTTTTCGTTTGTTTTGAGTTCCCTATCGATGATTTGTGACAATCGCCTCATTTGACATTGACATTGATTAATGTTATTCAAGTCCATAAGCTCGTTTGTGTTTTCACTCTCTACACTGAGTCTTCAAGTTCGTGTCTATCTTCTATCTGTTAAATTGCACTCGATAACATATGAGGATTTGAGGTCGTAAAACTATTAGAAATGGTGTTGCCAGACACATGACAAACCCACATGGTTGTGTCAAGAAAACTAAAATAGTGCTCTGAGACGACAATGTCTCAAAAGGAGACAATAGAAAAAAAAAACACTGTGGCGCTGGCAGCCCGGTATGGGCCATGGCCAGCTTCTTGACACTCATTTGTGTTGCTCATGTTTTCATTTTTGTCACATCTGAGCGGGGCCTACGGTTTATCGCCGAGTCCGAACGGCACTCTTTAGAAGCTTTTTCGTAGGCAATTTTACTTTCGGGAGTTTGCCATTGCCCGCCGAAAGGGTGATGGCGATTTGAAAATTTGTTGGTGACCCAGCCAGGAATCGAACCCAGACTTTCTGCGTGATAGTCCAATGAGCTAACTATCGCGCCATCGCCATCGCCCAAGGAGACAATAGACTGCAGTTTCATTCTATGTATGAATAGGCAGCAGGCTTCTGTGATAAGTACAAATAAAGCTTTAATTCGAAGAAAGGCAACGGTTCTAATCAGAAATCAAACACGTAAATTCTAAGGAAACCAGCCACTTCACTACAAATGGTGTTCGAATTCTTGTTTTTTTTTTGGATCTTAAAATGGTAATGCAAGTTTTCTGTAAACTATTAAATTTGGGAAGTAACTTTTTGCCAACGTGTGACTAAGTGGCATCTTTACCTTTTTTGGTTGCTTTTTGCAGATTTTTCAAATGTCTCAAGTCTCAAACAGTCTCAAGTTCATGTTTGTGAGTCAACACTCCAAAGCTATTTTCAATTTAGTGACGAAATACTATTCATGAAATCTTAATAATTTTTTTCCTCACTACTAGTTCACTACGTCACCTTAGAAATGAGAATCGTATATGCGATGACAGCACTTTTCCTAAAGATTTGATAGGTTTCTCAGAAATCAATTACATCAATCGCTATAACATTTACTCAAATCTGGTGTTAGAACTTAAATATCGAAATCAAACATTGGTTGCAGAATAGAAAATCTAAGTTTTTTTTTCTTGCATATTTCTTTCCACAGCTGTAGAGATTTGGACTCGACTTCTATAAAGATGCGGACCCTTTGGTCAAATTCTATAAGATGCAAAAGCAATATTTAAATACGTCTTAGAAGGCGGCATACCACATAAGGAAAACAAGTTTCTTGACAATTCACCTATTTATTAAACAAGTCATTATAGGAAATTGAAGGCTCTTCATCTCTGTAACATGTTAACTTACAACCTCAGAAGACTTTCGTGTCCAATGAAACTCGGTTTGAGCACAATTTCGATATTAATATGACGATGAGTATGCAATTTATTTCAAAATATTGCCTAATCTTAAATGTGGTGAAGTATCTGTGTTTGAAGTTTGAAATATTTTTTGCGCCAGGATTTGAAATACCGCACATTTGGATATATCAACAATTCCAAAGGACAACCGCAAATAAGTGATTGAGATGGATTTTTTTGAGACCTGAAGTTTGGGAAGACCATTACAGTAGGGATAGCATCGCGATTTCATTTAAAACCCTTATTTGTTCAAAAAAAATTCTAATGTAGAGAAGGTTGATTGATGGTGAGCACAGTAAGCGGCTTGGCGATGTTCATTTCTGTTACTACTAGGTGGGGTGAAAAGTAATCTCCTTGACCGCCCGAATGCGCTGCTGCTGCAAAAAAGATTATGGAGCCTTGCAGTCCGTTCATATTTAGCCAGATATGCCAAATTTCAGTGCGATACTGTCTTTAGTTTTGTTTTGACAGCTGATTGTTGTTGACGTGTTTGGCATCATGTTGAGTACGGACAAAAACGATTTTCGTTCTCTCATAAAACATTATTTTTTGAGAGGCAAAACGGCGAAGGAAACAAAAGAAAAGCTGGATAAATATTATGGAGCTAATGTTCCGTCAGAATTGGTTTCGATAGTTTCATGGTGGCCGCAACTCCACTACCGATCAAGTCCGCAGCGGCAGGCTCTTCGACGCGGTTACAGAGGACAATGTCAAAAAAATACATGAAATGGTGTTGGCTGGCCGGAAAGTGAAGGTGCGCGAGCTAGCAGATACCACAAAGATTAGTACTGAGCGCACACGCCATATTTTTGGCTATATTCTGCATATGAAAAAGTTGTCCTGGCGCTGGCTGCCACGCATGCTCACTCCTGATCAAAAACACGAACGCGAGAGCAGCTCGAAAGAGTGTTTGGACTTTTGGCGTCGATTGGTAACTGTTGATGAAACCTGGATCCACTATTACACACCAGAGAACAGAATGAGTGCCCGGCAATGGACTGAAGCCGGCACGAGTGCTCCTAAGCGGCCGCGGGACGCACAATGAGTCGGAAAGGTTATGGCGTCGGTTTTCTGGTGTTGTCATGGCATACTCTTCGTGGACTAGGATTCAAGGCCGAAATCGCTGCAAAACGGCCTCACGTGAGGCAAAAAAAATTTTGTTTTTGCAAGACAATGCGCCGGCGCATAAGAGCATCGCAACCATGGCTAAAATCAATGACTTACGGCTCCAATTGCTCTCGCATCCACCGTATTCGTCTGATTTGGCTCCCTCGGACTATTATCTCTTCCCAAACCTCAAAAGATTGCTCATCAATAAAAAAAACTCAGCTCACGCGGGGAAATCATCGACGCCACGGAGGAGTATTTTGCAGACCTTCCGGAAAATTACTTTTCGGACGAGATCAAGAAGTTGGAAAATCGCTGGAATAAGTGTATCAAGCTAAAAGGGGACTATATTGAATAAAATAAAAAAAACATTTAAGAAACAATTTTGTTTCATTTCCAAGGAGGCTACTTTTCACCCCACCTAGCACGTATATACTTTAATAACCACGTTGTAGCTACCGGAAATTGGTCTCATCTAAGAAAGACTAACGTGCCAGAAATGACTGAACCTCAGAAGACGGAAGTGCAATGGAAAAATTAACGTCGACATTGCAGACTTCTTATATTAGCCATTCAAAATATTTAAACTTTTTTCAGAACTAGTAAGGATGGTGAGACAGATACAGCAGTACATAAACCCTAAATGTGTGATTGGCACCCCTCCTTCCCTCATATCTTCGCAGTTAACTGTCTTCGGAATATCCGTTGTCTTTTGCCAAGGAGTTCCAGAAGGACACTTTGTTCCGGGCATGAAAGAACGTTCTTATTTAGTTATAACCAAAAACCTCTGATGAAAGTGATTGAGGACCCCGAATGCGAATTTGTTACTTCAAGCAAACTAAGGAAACAAGTTTTCACACTATGAAAGCAAACGAATTTCAGGTCAGATATTCAAATCACCCTTACATTAATTTGAGCGCTCTATTTATGGAAATAAGTTTTTGAACAATGAAATATTTTGGCATCACTTCTACACTCGTCCGATTGTGCAGGATGATAATGAGAGAGTGACAATGAGTCTCCATCAAGAGCCCTCAATATCATAAAAATATAATGGCACATCGACTCTCCGTCATGTGATTTTTTTAGAAGCGTTCTTAAAAAGGTTATGCAAAATTCTAACGCCAGAACCATAGACATAAAGTTTAAAAAAATCGATCAATTTTGACATTTTAACGCCGACGATATTGACAATCTTTTAACACAGATGTCTCTAACAGATGATCCCCTTGAAGACATTGTATAGCTACGTTCTGCTACGAAAACGACACCAACGATAAAAACACACGATGAATAACTTTCGTCCTGAATCCTTGTATTTGAAAGGCAATTGTATAGCAAAACCATTAATCGAACTACTAGGTAAGGTAGGTGCTTTAATTTATTTGTGGCTGCGTTTTTGAAACACAGTTGGATTAGATCCAGAATAGATCTTTTTGTATGTGGATTGTAGGTTAGTGTATGCAGTTACCCCAGGGCATTCTGTTTCGTCCGTTTAGCATTTGAGTACCAGGCAGTGTTGGGCAAAAATTAATTCAAATTAATAATTAAATTAATTGTGGTTGCAGCAATTGAAATATTTAATTTTTAATTTCAATAGCAACTAATATTGAATATTCAAAATTTGTTACTTTCACTTATGTAGTTCAATTACGAGTATATTTCTCGTCGTTTCTCTCAAAATTTAAATTTTCTGTTAATACTACTCGTTTTTCGAACATCTGGTCCTAAGCGATTTTGGCAAGTTGAGCATAGTTGCATAGGAAAGCATTCTTTCTACAGGTCCAGAGGACGGTAAAGGTTAAAGAAACAAAGAAACATCTTTGATCTCTGGGTAACTACAATAAATAAAATAGTTAAGTCTTCACTTTCTTCAGCGAAAAATTGAATCCAAGTGGATCAGCTAGTACTAGAGAGAAGACTTATATACAAAATTTCAATTGCGAATGCTACTAAAAATTAACAATTGACAATTAACTTTCAATTAATTTAATTGTTTATTAATTTAATAGGAATTAAAATGCTGAAACTAATCTCGGTTGAAACTAATTGTAATTAATTTTTTTAATCAATGTATTATTTGCAATTAATATTAATTGATTTATTCCCTACTAAAGTACCAGGTAAACATCTTGAACTGTAAATTTATTTGGGCAATGTTTGGTAGCTATTGTTATCCAAGTATTAAAGTCATGTTACTGCTTTTTAACCAGAGACTAGTTCGATTGGCAGTCCGTGAGCCACGGCCTTGATATTTGCAGTTAACTTTACTTTGGACTCCATTTTCAACCTCCGAACAGAGGTGACAATATTATAACTATTGGTGAGTATAACAACTGTTGAATAATTGCAAAGGACTGCGAAGAACTGCACAAGCTATTAGATTGTTAGTTTGACTGTCGTAGACAGCAATAAATGACTTGGGGAGAGGCACAGAAACAACACTTGAGCAAATAAGTCGGCGGTTTTGCCTTCGAATATGAGATGTTTCCAAAGAGAGTAAGCCATTTTTTTAGAAAACGTTTGAATTAAATTAATTATATGTTTCGATTGCAAAATTTGTGTCTGAAAACTTTCTTTCATCATTCTACATCTACAGCTACCAGTCAATTAACCGCCAAATATCGTTTTCAACTTCACATCATTAAGTCAAACAAGACATAGCGTATCTCCTTTCAACTAGTACCTATATAAGAGAAAAACACTCGACTCCAGGCACTTTGTTTCCCTAAATACTTCTAATTAGCGGTTAGAACAGCCCAACAAACTGCAGCATACCGGATGCCAACCACGTCCTTTTACGTGTTGGCATTTCCCGAGGAATGAACTATATGTGTGTTCCATTAGCTAAAGCAAAAAAAAACATAAACCGAAACCTCAAACAAAATCTCCTAAAACAATCAGCTTCATTGAAACCGCTAATCAAGTTCACAGGTCAATCAATGAACATAGCCCACATTCCCATGGGTAGCCTTTCGTTTGGAACTTCCTGTACTCTCTCATGAACTTATCAGCCTATTTGAAAATAAATTAGCGGATACGGATACACTGTGCAGTACCGCGTTTTACCACTTTTCACTTGTACGCGACCGTGCTGCCTACTGTGTCGCGTAACTCCATCTATCGCTCATTCAATCGGTGACATGTTGAGGTTAAACTTTTCAATCAAAACCTCGCGAATTAAAGTTTGCGCAAAACACCATTCACACGAGCGTTCACCTGTAGTGAAAGTATACGAGTGCACACAATGAGGGGTATAAAGCATGTTTCTAGTGACTGAAAACCACGGTGTTGGCCGGCTGTCATGTCAAGCATACAAAAGGCACACGTCCTCATTTAAACGAGGATAATGACGTAGTGGTAAGCGCCAACGTCTAAAACAGGGTAGGGTCCTAACATTTTATCCAAATTCACCCCTCCCAACCGGAGACCAGGCTCACAGTGGTAAAAAAAAACTAATCAAATTTACCTTCCAAATATTTGTGGTTGTTGTTTTGTTTTTATATTTTTTTGTTGGTTTTTTGTTGTTGCGTTTGTTGAATGTTTTGAAGTGATACGGTCACAGTGGCGTCGCGTCAGTCGTGGTGATGCAGAACGGGCATGTAGATGATTTGAAAATTGTTAACCGCTGATTAAGGCGGTCAACGTGGTTAAGGGTTGTTAAAGGCTGTTAGAGGTTTGTTTGTTTAGAGCACTTTAATGGCGATTCGTTTGGCCCATTCGAATTGATTGGCTTGAGGTTGATTTCAGTGAAGTCCAATAAATGTATGAGAAATGTGAGGATGTTATGGGGAGAAAAGGATTCAAAGAGACATGGAAATTGCAGTACGAAATTCCACTGCTTGACTTATTCTACAAAAACAATTGATTTAGTTTCGCTAATGGTTTCATTGTTATCGTAACATTCAGAGGATACATGTTAATAGACTTGGAAATTTAAGAAAAGTTATCACTCAATTCGTTGACATGCAACAGTTTTAGTTATTTTGTTCAATGTCGAGCGACTGGCAATCGGACGCCGACTACTAAAAAGTCGGTCAAATGAAATGTTACTGATTAAAGCAGTACACCGCTACAAAGAAAGTGATTCTTTTAAGCTCGGAAACGGGAGGTACACGAAAAAAATGTGGTTAGGTGCCCTATCAAAGCTAAGAAGTCGTTCTAGTGCAGTAATGATGTAAGGAAAAGCGGAAGGGTAAGAAAGAAGATGAAAAACTCACAAATTCTGATTAAAAGCATGCGAACTTATTTTTCTTATTCCTATCCCGCTTAGAGAATCGACAATATAATATTTTATTTCGGTCCTAGGTCGCTTACTCTATTTAGGCCCTTTCCGAATTACCTCAAGGTAGATATCTTGGTCCTTTGCTATTTATATGTACTAACAAACGTCGATGTTGATCGCATCATTGAAAGCTCATTTACATACTAGTATATCTGTTAACGCCGATTACATCAATATTTCTCAACATACCCTGCCCGTCTTTTAATTCGGAATGATTTGAACAGATTTCTGCTTGGTAATAAAAGAATTTTCTTAAGCTCAATATTTGTAAATGCCAAACAACAACAACTTACACTTAATAGCGCTTTCCAACTTCTCCTCGGACGGATTTAATTTTTAATCAACCAGTTCACTTAGTGACGGTTGGGTGCTGTAGTAAGAGGGTAGGCACTGAGAGATGTCAATCTGCCGATATCCAGTGTCGCAACTGTTTTTTACACATCAATTGTGCATATAATACCTTCACGTTGTAGCCGTTTGTCGATGTCGATGTCCATCTGGCTTTGACTTGCTAAACTTATAAGCACAAGTGTTGATCAGAAAACCCTATAAACGAGACAACGGACAAATTCCCCAGATGGAATCAACGGTGAAAAAGATCCTGAAACAAGTTAGACCTTATCCTGGATACTCCGACATATTTAGAGCTAAGTAAGGGTCTTGGAAAACAGATGGTGGGGGATGAGCCCTACATGGACAAACGGCAGCACTCACATCCTCGAACGGGTTACTGGCTTCGGTCTAACTAACCCCTCGTCCCAGAGGTATCAAAAATGGAATTGTCCCTGCGGGTTGGGGATGCCCAGTCATGGAAAAAAAGATGGAAGTTACGAAGCAACTATGAGCCTCGGATACGGACGGATTTTCTTACCTACAACCTACCTCGGATTTGTACGTGTAATGTTAAGTCCCTTAATAGGCTAAGTGCAACCGAACAACTACAAAGGCCCTAGACTGCTGCAAAGCAGACATTACCTCCATCCAAGCAATGCGATGAGATGGGCAGGACAAAAAGAAGATGAAAAACTGCGAAATCTACTACGACGATTATTATCGACGGTAAAATCAGCGCCTATTTGGATGCGGATTTGTTGTTGGAGGCAAGAACTCTTGAGTTTCCGGCATGTTAACGAACGCCTCATAGTATCCCCATCAAGGTAAATTTTCCAACATTAGTCTTAAATGAATGCACCCCTCCACAGAGGGGAAAGATGACGACAACAGAGATACTTTATTCGAACTCTTGAAGAAGACCTAGCGCGCGCTCAAGGGATTGTTCGTACCCTTAAAATGATTGCACACAGCGCGGGCGATGGAAATTTAAGGAGGAAAGAAAGAGATGTACCGATATACGTTGGTCTTGAATGTTTGGAGGTTATAATGACTAGGAAATGAAGAGCTCGGCACAGCATTCCATAAGCGAGGAGCATTCATAGGGTGTACTGATGAGCATTCATAGCGAGATGGGTGTTAAGGTTGGAGGTTTGAAGGGCCGGAATGCTACTAGCAATTTCTGAGGAGCACTGGTGGTGAAAATAGCGATAGAACAGGGTGAGACAGGAGACATTACGTCGGTGGTCGAGGGTGTCAATCGACTGCGTAATATTAGCATCACCTGTTAGTATTATCGCACGGTTTTGAATCCTATCTTGTAGGTGCAAAGAAGTTTTGGAAGCACCTGACCAGATGTGGGCATTGTACTCCAATTTTGGGCGGATGAAAGCCTTATATATTGAAGCCAGATCAGAGGGGGTAAAATATTTCTTACATCGCTGAAGGAAACCTAGATATTTCGCAGCATTTTTGGCGACTTCGAATATGTGGTTATTCCAAAGTAAGTTATCATTGACACACATACCGAGAACGGAAAGTTTTCCATTTTCAACGATGCAAGTGCCATTCATGGAAAATGGCTGGGTATTTGAATTTCGCTTGAGCGACAGCAGACAGCATTGTGTTCGGAAGCATTAAATTCCACTCTGTTGGTACGAGTAGTTCCCCAATTGGTTATGCTGTTTATATCGGAATTTAATGAGCTTATTGTACGCTGACGTTCCTGTTCTACAGCCGCAGAGCAGGGACATGAGTCCGGGAACGAATATGAAAAGCAGAGAGTACTGTCATCAGCAAAGGAGTAAATTGGACTAGAAGTAGCAGACAAGAGATCATTAATGGAAAATTAAAAGAGTGTCGGAGACAGAATGGAGCCCTGGGGCACACCAGCATTTATTTTGTGAATATCCGACTTGAAACCATCCAAAACAACTTGAATTGAACGTTCCGAAAGGTAATTTCTAATCAATTTTCGACAAAAAAGCGTGATCCCAAACTCGGTCAAATGCTTTAGAAATATCAAGTGCAACTACTCGTATCTTGCTTTCGATAGATTGATGTCAACTTTGGTTCCACTTTTCGGTGAGACATGCCATCAAATCACCAGTGCAGTGGACTTATTGCTTTCGTGTTTCGAGATATTTCATGAGGGACGTTAGTGCTATGGGTCTGTAAGAGGAGAGAGAAGAAGATTCGCCTTGTTTTAGGAACGGGCTGGACAAATGCTGTTTTCCATCTGCTCGGAAAGAGTCCTAAAGAGTAGGATTATTGTAGCCAAGGTACGGTTGCGGATATCGTGTACAGCGCCAATACAGGCTTATATTGTGAGAAATTTTAACGTCAGACGGCTACAATTACAAAAGATCGCCAAATCCTTTTCCGATCGAGTCTCTCTCAATTTCCTCAGAGGTCCACTGCATCAGGCATTGAAGACAAGTGGCAACACTGCCAAAAAGTCGATTTGATGAAAAGGAAAAAGAAAAAGCAAGAGAAGCGCGCCGTCCAGAAAATTGAGAGATGCTACTCCAAGAATGAGATTCGGAAGTTTTTGCAAAAGGTTGGAAACATTTCACCGACTCAAACACAAACTTACGCGCAAACACAACGTAATCTTTCAAAAGTCCATCCAATTACTCGCATACGCCGACGATATTGACATAATCGGAAGAAAGCAGCGTGATGTAAATGGCGCTTTCGCAAGCATTGAGCCGAAAACGGCGAAAATGGGTTTAGCGGTCAACGATTGCAAGATCAAGTTTATGTTCTCAAGTATAAAGGAAGCTCAACACCGACGTCTCGCACAGAACGTCACGTTTGACAGATATAACTTTGAGGTAGTTAAGGACTTTGTCTTCCTAGGCTCAATGTTACTAGAAGTCCTATAATCGTATAAGGACTTACTTTTAGGATTAGGGGCTGTTTTGCACATGTGGTTCAGTTTAAGAAGAGAAGGAAGTAAGGTGTTGGGTAAAGTGAAGACACAGAAAAATGAGTTCAGGCGATTCGGTTAAGCAGTTCGAATGTGCAGGTTAGGTACCCATCTACATTTTATCTACAAACGTGTGTACTCGTAGATAAAAAAACAAGAATATTAATCCTATGTGTTGAGAGTGCGACTATGAAAGACTAAATAAATGATTTGGGGTTCGCAGTGAAGTTTTTTTTTTGTAGTTCTAAGTACCACCTTAATCTATGAACAATCTTTGCGATGGTGGAGCACTCTTCCGTGGATTCGGTCTTAACAAATTAAACTATCTACTCGTTTATTTTTTCAAGAAAAGACATCCGATAACAACTTCACGGACAATGGGCTGTAACAGCCCTTCCTCTACCTGGGCCTTTTGTATTGTAAATTGAAAATCAAGTACAAAATTTTGAAAATTGCTGTTTTCTTTTCGAAATTATTATGAATGCACGTTAACTCCTGAAGTTGCCGTTCGCTTCCATCATACAGAAAAGTTAAGTAAGTCTCTTGACGGGTTCTTTCATTGTACGAAAAGCGAATCACTATCAATGCTTCAGCCCGAAGCTCTTCAAGAGTATACCAGATAGACACCACTTACTAGCACTCACGTATGATGTTAGCATATGGCAAAGCATCCAATCAAAGTTCTGGCAAGATTGCTTCTGGACTTTACGGAGTAGCGAGTACCCAATGTATAGACCCTTTGGGTTTTATCTGGGACCAGCCGTAGTGCGATAGATTTGTAATATCGATTTTGGACTTACATCGCTAAATAATGATTTCAGATGTTTACACCATAGGTGAGATAGGATCTCGTATGCAATGTAAATGTAAAAGACTCTGACATACTCTAACTGTTCAATGACTTTCAAAGACTTTACTAGATTGATCTGGTTCTAGAGACCACCTGGCTTGCAGCATCTAGAGTACGTTTCTTAAACCTCTCAACTATAGTGTGATCGAGAAGTTTAATCTACAAAACATACGGATACAATAAAAGTTTTGATAATATATTGTGATGAGTTAAAATCTATTCAAATAGAAAGGTTTACCCTTGATTATGCTGATCTCCTTCACTTCTTCCTAATAAGAATAACAATACTAAGCACGTGCTACTGGTTTTCCAATAAATAAAAAGTATTACTAATAAAATAGGGGAACCACACTCAACCTGTTAATGTTGACTTTAGGTCAGTTGACGGTGTTTTGAACTTATTAACTGTTCCTCAACGTCAAGACCACTTCTATTTAAATCCGTTCGTACGATGACCTAGTCTTTTAGCAGACAACAGCTGGTATTTTCAAAACATTTCAAGAACAAGAAATAGCAGTTTAAATGTCTTAAATTGCGGTTAATGTAGTTACTGTGGCATCAATTTGTTTTTACCACCATTTTTATTCAAAATTCGTAATACAATTTTTAAGATATCAATTTAGGAGGAGCTTGTTTAGTAAAACCCTTTAAAACCCAACTTAGTAATTAATATATATTGAAAATCACCAACCTTGACGATATGTTGATACTTTTCTTGTGGTAAATGGTGTTATTTTCTGATAAGAATTCAAATTTAATAAAAACAATAGAGAATACAAATTCCTGATTCATTTTAATAATTTAGGCAAAAGCGGATGCAATCGGGGGTTTGGGAAAACTTTATTGAAAAATCAATCAACTCATAATAAATAATCGGATTAGTCAAAGACGAGGTTCAAAGAAAATATTTTAGACACTAGGGGAACATATTGATCAGCATCTTTTCTAACTGAAGATATATATAAAATAAATGGTTTTTCGAGTTGTCAAATTAAAAGTATTAGAGAAAAGATGTGGAATCAGGTTGAAACCAATAGAATACTGTTTCAGCTTGATGAACTAATGAACTAAATTCGCAAACCTCTATTTTTGAACGGCTTCTGGTTCTTCTTTTTAACATAACAGGAAACAGATGTCGACTAATATTGGAATATGGAGGTGGAGGTGGAGAAAACGTGTACTAACAAAAGTCATATTCCGCTTGGCAACAAAGTCTTCACCATTTGCCTTTAGCTACCACGTGGAAACAGTTCAACTGATGCCAAACTGGATAGTACATACCTACTCTTATCGCTCTGAACATACAATACATACATTCAAAATCTGATAGGACTCTTTCATTTCTTTCTTAGCTCGGCAAAGGGCAGGTTAGTTTTGCTAAGGTAAGCCAAATTGTAATTCCATTGATCCGAACCTGGCAAATTCATCTGCGACTCAGTTCCTGCGACGTGTAAGTGTACCGGTTCCAAAAAGAGCATCTTGTTGAGAGATTGCTTAACTTAAGCTTGAAGACGGTTGGGTACTACAGAAATGGGATACGCACGAATATCTCGAACAGAGCCAAGACAACCTTATACTGTGGAATTTTGACGTCAGAAGGTTACAATCGCAAGACATCGCCAAATTCTTTTCTGATCGAATCTCTCTTAATCTCTTGAGAGGTCCACTGCTGCCATCATCAAGCATCGAAGATCAGTGGCAACACTGCCGAAAAGCCATCAGATATGCCGATTCTACCGTAATGGATTTCACTGGACCACCAAAACGAAACCCCTAGTTTGATGACGAATCCAGGCACATGCAGCTAAGCAAGAACAACAAAAAATGGCGCTACATAGAAAGACCAGAACTGCTCACGAGCTCTATGAGCAAAAGAGGAGAGGCGAAGAAGGGATCATCGTAGTAGAATCGCAGTCGATGCAGAGAAATTGGAAAGAGTATTTCTGTAGACTGTTTAACGGCGATGACGAACCAAATACCGCTGTCAGGCAAAATGAACTTTTCAATTTGGACTATGTAGACCATTCATTCTGCCACCCGACTTAGATGAAGTAAAGATGGCAATATCTAAGCTTAAGTCCAACAAAGCTGCTGCAGCAGACGATCCAAGCTCTCCAAAGCGGCGAGCGATGACTTGGTAAGGAGCATACACCAACTCATCTGTAAAATATGGTCGGACGAAAGTATGCCCGATGAATGGAAACTCAGCATTGTTTGTCCGATCCTCAAGAAAGGACACCTTCTAAATTGCGCCATCTACAGAGGCATCAGTCTCCTTAACATCGCATACAAGATCTTACCTGCCGTATTGTGTGAACGCCTGAAGCCGTTCGTTAACATCCTGATAGGTTCATATCAGTGTGGCTTCAGCCAAGGAAAGTCCACCATCGACCAAATATTCACACTACGGCAGATCTTGGAGAAGACTCATGAGCTTCAGATCGATACACACCACCTATTTATCTATTTTAAGGCGGCGTATGACAGCATCTATAGAGACGAGCAATTTTTAATTGGCATCCCTGCCATACTCGTCCGTCAGTGTAGAGTGTCGATGGAGAATGCACGCTGCTCCATTAAGGTCAGAACGAAGAAAGTAGGATGGACGATGGTAAGATCAAGTATGTACACATATGCTATCAAGTAAAAAGGTCACTTAACACTGACGGACAGCACGTCAACTTTGAGAGATATATCTTTGAGGTAGTTAAGTACTTTGTCTACCTAGGCTCCGCTTTAAACTAAGATAACGACACCATCGCTGAGTCAAACGAAGAATAACCCTTACCAACCACGCTTCTTTGCGCTAAGAAGGCAATTGATTAGTAAAGCCCTCTCTCGAACAACAAAAATTATCCTATTATTACGAGTATCTAGGTCGTGTAGAGTAGATGGACACCAAATCTCCGGACAGGAAAGTCTTCGAATCCATCGAACTGGCTGTATACGCTTGTTGACTGAATCTCAGGTTGACCCCGGACGGTACCACCACCTGAAGTAAATAAATAAAATACTCTACGCTAAATAATTTGTGTACTCTGTTGCAAAGTGAGTCTTTCCATGATGAAACGTTTAATGATGCTGAACAAAAATACCGAATGAATGTCACACAACAGATGCATGATCTCCCATAAAATATTCCAAATGGAAAAAGTACCTGTAAAAGAATCACTCTCAAACAACCGTACAAATCGTAAAGAAAGTCCATTCGGAGATATCTTCTTATCAGTGACATTTTAAATTCACCCTTTTAGCATACTTATTTCAAAGAAACATTATGAAAACAAATTATTCACTATAACGTGTATCTATACACTCAGCACGTGAATAATTATTATTTATTCAACTACACTACATCGACTCGATGTCGATGATAATTCCAAAGAATAAGAAAAAATACGAGTATACGAGTATTTGTAATGAAATAGGGAGGTAGGGGATGAAGAAACGTAAAAGTAAACGTAAACTTGGAATTCCCATGCGCGTTGTTTTGCTCATACCTCAGTGTGATCCACAAAAAGAAGTACTATGAGGTTCGAGTACTTATATCGTCGGACTTTTGAATTATACGTAGCTAAACCCGCATCACTGGGTGACAATTGCGACGAGTAAACGAGTAAATGAATCACTTGATTTGAACGTATAACACTTCATGTTGCACGTATCACTTTCCTACCATCTAATTGGTATTCGGGCCAGGCAATGCAAATCAATTTATTCGTCAAAATCACAAAAGTACGAAGATACTTTTGTCAGAAGCTACAAGTGTTAGCCTTGCATGACAATACCAAGCCGATATGTCTTTCCCAATGCTGATTCCATGATTCTTTTGTATCCTGGAAAAGGTGCTCTTTTATGCAAATCCCTTTCAAATGCAATTGTGCATCTGCGATAAATTCGTACTTTTGAATGGAGACATCCTTTTTTGGATGGAATTTTGTCATCAAAGATCGAAGGAATTGAATGCTGTTTCATTTGAATGTTAAATGTATTGCACTTTGGGTAGGAAGTCCTTTTTGATGGTGGAGGGTTAGAATGTCCTCTTTCTGAGGTATTTCATTACAATGAACAGTGGGTTCTGCAAATGTGAAAAGGTACTCAACTCTAATAAAGTAGTATGTATGTACATTTAACGTTAAGTCATTAAGTAGCTTAAGAAAATTTTGAGAAAAAGTACAGCTGAACCATGAAACTCTCCGAGCTTACATGTGTACCCATTTATTAACTCACGACAAGTGACGCTATCGAAAGACTTTCAGTTTCGAACTCCTACATGTTTTCAGACTCTATAAATAATACGAGTACCAACTATTACTAATTTGACAGTGTATTTCGAAAAACCCTAAGACTGGCTAGACAAAACCACATCCAGTAATATGCTGGTGATTCATTTATTAAAATAAATCCAAACACTCATAAAATGAGTTTCTTCAGTACGACAGCTTCTTTTGAAATACGCTTATGGGATTGTTTGAGGGATGGAAAAATCCAAATCATGCTAAAATCATATTTTTCAATGTATTTTTTTGTATGCATCTTGATAAATTCATTTACGTTAGTTAAATCCAGACAAGAGATAATCAAAAGTCAAGGATACGTTCACATAAACGGTTGACGAATGTATAGTTGGAAAGTGCGGAAAGTTGCAAAAGAGAACAATTCATATCAAGATTAAATTTGGCAGCACCACCCCGATGTATGTATGTATGTATGTTCACGCTTCTAAATAAAATTAGGCAATCCTTTCAAAGAATCGTTCCACTAGCTACTCGACAAAACCAACAGCCCTAAGTATGACGGTAAAATTGTTTTAGGGGACCTAAGCTCCAAGGATATGATTTTTCATCTACTATTTGGAACTTAGTTCTCAATGGGCTCTTAGCAAAAAAGAAGACGCAGGATATAGTGCGGTGGGATACATAGACGACGACAATCTTTCCATGAAGGAGACGCACTCATAGATATTCTCTTCCTTAACACTCTCCAGCATGCCTTATGTATATTCTGCTCTTAAAAATATATCTGTGGTCTTAGCACAAATCTCGCCAAAAATGCCGAATATCCAACCCTCTTCATGGACATCAAACTGAAATGAAAATGTTAGGAAGCTAATTAAAAGGGATTCATTTGCCTTCTACTCATGCAGGAGAGCCAGACAAGAGCTTCTAACGTCTCAAGAAACCACGTCGCCAATAAGCAGACCAAACTCAGATTTCTGGGGACAAATAAAGGGTGAGCCAACACAAACTGACTCTTTTTCGGTCAGAATAATCGCCCTAGTGAGTCTGGAATTCATACAATGGTGAAGCGTGTTGAAAAAACTGGTTCGGTATCGGGTCAAACTTCATATCAGCAGGCTAGGCCAGCGCGCTTAAACATCACCACTGTGAGAAAGAGTATTCAAAACCCACCAGGCACCTCAATTCGTCGCCGAAGTCAATTTTAAAAGTTGATCTTCATTTGCACGCCTAGAAAAGCCAAATTACACAACAATTGAATCCCTTTGACCATCTACTATGACGCCGATTTCTTAACTGAATGTTGGATCGGTAGGACAATTTGTCATCGAATTCGATCTTTTCCGATGAAGTCTATTTTTGGATGGATGGGTATGTAGTGGATGAGTGAAAAGTAACCTCCTTGGGAATGAAAAAAATTTTTTTTTTAAATGTTGTCTTATTTTATTCAATATAGTCCCCTTTTAGCTTGGTACACTTATTCCAGCGATTTTCCAACTTCTTGATCCCGTCCGAAAAGTAATTTTCCGGAAGGTCTGCAAAATAGTCTTCCGTGGTGTCGGTGATTTCCTCGCGTAAGCTGAATTTTATTGATGACCCATCTTTTGAGGTTTGGGAAGAGATAATAGTCCGAGGGAGTCAAATCGGGCGAATACGGTGGACGCGATAGCAATTGGAGGCGTAAGTCATTGATTTTAGCCGTGGTTGCGATGCTCATATGCGCCGGCGCATTGTCCTGCTTCATGTGAGGCCATGATGCACAGTAATACTCGCTGTTGATGGTTTTTCTTTTTTCAAGGTAGTCCACGAAGAGTATGCCATGACAATCTTAGAAAACCGACACCATAACCTTTCCTATCCATTGAGCCTCCCTCGGTTGCTTCGGAGCACTCGTGCCGGCTTCAGTCCATTGCCGGGTACTCATTCTGTTCTCTGGTGTGTAATAGTCGATCCAGGTTTCATCAACAGCTACCAATCGACGCCAAAAGTCCGCCCGATTCCGCATCAGCAAGTCCAAACACTCTTTCGAAGTGCTCTCGCGTTCGTGTTTTTGGTCAGGAGTGAGCATGCGCGGCACCCAGCGGCATGATAAATTTTTCATATGCAGAATATTGCCCAAAACATGGCGTGTGCGCTCAGTACTAATCTTTGTGGTATCTGCTAGCTCACGCACCTTCACTTTCCGGTCAGCCAACACCATTTCACCACCAGCTTGCAGCTGCGGACTTGATCGGTAGTGGAGTTACGGCCACCACGACTCTCGAAACCAATATTTGACGGTGTAATCTGACAGAGAATTGTTTTCTTCGCCGTTTTGCCTCTCAGAAAATAATGTTTTATGAGAGAACCAAAATCGTTTTTGTCCATACTCAACATGATGCCAAACACGTCAACAACAATCAGCTGTCAAAACAAAACTAAAGACAGTATCGCACTGAAATTTGGCATGTCTGCCTAATTATGAACGAACTTCAGCACATTCTGGCGGTCAAGGATGTTACTATTCACCCAACCTAGTAAATAAACAAAATTGTCTTTTCTGAAAACGTTACCGCAGCATGTTGACAGGCTATTTTTTTTTGTCAAAATTTTTTGAATTGGGCCTGGATGATCTCTTGTTTCAACAGGATGGTGCTATCCCCAACATAAGCCATCAATCAAACAATTTATCGCGTTAGAAATTTGAAGATCTCATTTCGTGGTTAGGTAAGAAGTTGACTGGCCTCCAAAGTCATGCCATTTGACATAACATCCATTAACCCACTTATTTTTCAAAAAGTCATCGATAATTTTGACCTACGGATGGCCGCTTGCTACAGGCCACATGAACGTAAAAATGACACACTTTCCATCGCCCGTTAAGACCAGTTATAGCTCGAGGATATCTAGGCTTATATACCCTGTCCTAAGAAACCCAGAAACTTAAGGAGATGGGACATATTTAAACTTCCAAATATAATCTGAGAGACGCGAATACACGCTCAGCGATTCGGATGCATCCCTTGCTTTGCCTTAATTATCTCAATTACCGATCTTGACAAATTTATCAAGAGATCTCGTTAGTTTCGGAAGTAGGTTCAGTTCAGAAGTAGGTATCACTCTCAGTGGTATTAGAATAGATTTGAATCTGACCAATGTACACCACTCTCACCTCAATTAAACGATGATACTCTAAAAACTGCTCACACTTCTAGTGCAGTTTGTTAAGAGAAGTTTCGTCATACCTAACGTGCCTTCTACTAGTATGCCTGTACCTCAACATCCTCTCGTACAATTAATATTTAAATCTTCGGTTAACGCATGCCGTTCTGTATCAGTTCTATGTTTGCATTTCGATGTCTACGGTCTGACAAAAACCAATCTAATACCAAACTCAAAGAATCAGGGTTTATTATAATACCACTCCCTGTGAATTTTTTTTGTGAGATGTCAATCTATTCACAATCTATTCATTCCTTACTGACTCTTCTTGTTGAGAAGTCCTGACTATATGCATTCTATTGCTAATTCTTTTTTTTCTCCTAAACTTAATTAGTTAAGTATCTATTTTGTATGTATTTCTATATATTCTTCCGTGGAACCAATCAAATCCTACCTCCTATGGATGTCACTGTCCAATTCATTGCCCATTAATTACGAGTAATATGCAAGATCTGTTGGCATACCGCCCGAGGTGTTCAAAAATGGAAATGGAAATGGCTTTGTGGAGAGGATACACCAAACCTCTTCTCAAATCTCAGAAGAGTGTCTAATGAATGGAATCTCAGTATCGTTTGCGTTTATGATTTCGCCAATAAACTGATTTCTCGCTATCATGATATAAGGACCAAGCTTATGGCAAATCCTGGTAAAACTCATGAAATCGAAATCGATACCCACGATCTTCTCATCGATTTTAAGCCAGTACACACATATGACAGCATATATATGTAAAAACGGGCTATATAGAGTTTTGACATCTCTGATACGTATCTAGTCATACATTATGCCAGCAAAAGATTTCCGAATAAACTACGAGTACACACACATTCACGTGATCGAAACTGCCACTACTTTCCAAAGCTATCTACTTAAATATGCCAAGAGATTAGTGTCTTTTTCGCGTGTTTCAATAAGACTAAACCATACCACAACTATTATGTTCTTGATACTTTGAGTAAATGATTGAGACTAATCTTCTGGTTTGATTTTCAAGAAAAAATCTTAAAGTTGCCTTAGTTATGTAAACGAACTTTCCTCCCATCGCATCTATGACATGCGTACGAGTATGCTAAAACTGGCAATAAATTTCGCTTTTGACTTTACCATCGGGCAACTCAACTGGCCATGACATTGTGGCCCCTAAAATCTATTTTCATCACTTCTTCTGTCGGAAAAAATCGTAGCTGCCAGCAAATTTTATGCAAAATCATCACCCAAGTAATCGTATGCGCATAAATATGCTCTTAAATCAAACGCTCAATTTTAATCACTAGCTAACAACACAACTGTATTGAAAATAATTTTCACCAGTGTACGATTATTTTTAATCCACTTTGGCCCCACTGCGCTTGTTGCCAACAGAAAAAAATAACGCTCTTGCCCGTACATTCGCACATGTTCGAGAATATAGTAGATTCTGATGCAGATTCAGATTCTGAAACAGACGCAGATACTGACTTCCAACTCAAGTGAATCATTAAAGTTCAATGTACAATTATGTCCCCTTGCATACAATGTTGAACCGATTGGTAATTCATGAGAAAATGGATAAGAGTAAGTATGAATAGGCCTAATATGAGTATCTTGCTGCCTACCTGTCCACTCCCATGCACTTGCACAATGTACAGACGTACATACGTGCGTATCTACTTCAGTATTCCAGAGTATCTTCTTTCAAATTGCATCTGAATTTGGGTAATTTTTCGGCAGTTACCTGGCTGCCTGCGGTATACCTCTGTCAGTTGCAATGATATTCATTGATCTTGCACTTTTGCGTTTACTCAATAAACCTCCACCCTTAAGGCGTGTACGAGTATATTGTTTCATACGGGTACAACGGATGACCATGATTCAGCCTAAGCCATTTTAAAATATTTTATTTTAAACGTTAGCCAAAATGTCAAACTGTAGCCCATCATCTGACACGCATATTCGGCGAGGTCCATACGTCAAAATATTTCCAAAACACTAGCGATCCCAGAGCACCCTACCGGACAGGGTAGGATGAGCGTTTTTAGTTCAGTTGTTAGACAGCATAACACCTGATTAATTGGTTTCGGACACGCATTTGAACAAAGTACTAAACCGAAACTCAGAAACTCCCTACGTGCACATACAGAAGTTTGATTGGATGCCAGAAATTGGAGAGAAAAAAAATGATGGAAAGACCAGATACCGAGCAGGATTAGCGGACTATTTGATGTCTATGACCTGAAGGATAATTGGTAGCACTAAACACGCACATTCTACGTCACTTTTCTGGCAATCAGATACAAAGATACGACAGCCGCTTCATTGATCTGAGGATCTGTCTGGTTTTATTTTTTAATCTGCAAAATTTGCATCAACGTACGAATACCTAACTGATCTTGATCGACCAGAAAATATAATTTTTTTTTTTCGTTTGTGACAAGCGACAGATTTTTGCTACGAATCTTATGAAATATGAGCAATTTCATGGCGCCACCATTTGGTCATTAAATGATTTTGGGAATTGCTTGGGACTAATACCAAGCCCTCACAAGTGGCGGATAAATGACGTACTCACTTGATTGTTTGGATACGAGTAATTTGCAGAACGGGTCTCCTGATTATTTAATCAGGGTTTACGGCGATCCGTTGCGACGTCAGATAAAAACCGAGAAATAATGTGAAACTCGTTAACGTTTGAAGGCATTTCCGGTGTCGATGAGAGCGGGAGTTTAATAAAACACCGGCACCTGCTTGCAATAGTGATTATCTGTGGGAAAAACGTAGCCGGGTTAATTCGAAATGACAAATCGTTTAAGTTTCAAATACAAACCAATTTGTACTTTTTTTGAATCAACTTTTTTTTGAATCAATCTTAAATGGTTTTGTGCGAAGGAGATGTACTTAATATAAGTTAGAGAAATAAATAATAAATTAAATTGAGGTGGGATGAAGCATGGATACAGTGTAAACTTCATGTAAAATGAAAATTCCGTCGTCACTTGTTAGTCGTGCCCCTTGAATAAGTAATTAATTATGACGTTGGGTCTAGTACTAACAAGTCCATGATTTCATTAATGGAAAAACCCAATTACAGATTGAATTTATATTTTCTCGTTATACTCGTATGTAAACAGTTCTCACGATACGAGTGTATTATCGGAATCAATGACGAACTCCAAGAACCGTTTATGCAAAAAGGTAGAAATGGTCTGAAAAATCCGGGTTTTTTTTGCATGTGTGACTTAGGTGCATAGGAAATCTTTGATTTTTCACTTTCTTAGGGTCGTTGGAGTAGCTTAAGGAACTTTGCTTTGTGACTAAGTGAGCGCTCATATCATGTTGTTGCTATTATGACCCTATTCTAATACTTATCCAGAAACAAACAAACAAACATATGTAGTTTACAGTCATAAACCGATGAACTCAGGCTTGTTTTGATCAGTGATGTCATTGTCCGACCTTTATTTCCGCGTCCTTTCTAGGGAGAGCTGCGTCTTTTCTATGCAGCTTATCACTGTATTCTCGAGCTTTAGCAAGATGATATCAGAGGACCTTTGCAACCTGCCAAGTATTACATCGCCCTTGCCAGCTTGGGTCGATTTAAAGCTAAGCAGAGTCCAGACCAGCTTGTCTCTAGTAATCAGACCATTAAGCTTAGCTGTGACTGGAAAAATCCTACTAAGATTACTGCTAGCTGCAAATAAAGAGTTTCTTAAGAAGTGGGATGTAGCAGCTTGAGTGACTCATCACGCAGTGTCACCCAAGATACGTCGGTTTTTCTTTTGAATTGCTAGTCATCGAAGGTCTTTTTTATAGCCATGATGCCTCAGAGGTTTCTGTTGTCTTGTCCATGATTATCACTTTGCTTTCCTCAATTCTTTTTTTTATTTTCAGGGAAAAGTCAAAAGGCAAAGAAATGGAAATAACGTCTCGGAGGAGTAAATCTTTGGGTCGAAACTGCGCTGGAAAAAACATTTTCTGCCAGTGAAGGTCAGTGAAGGTCATTAAACTTATCGAAACAAAGCAGAAAATCCATAAATAGAAGTAAGGAGTTTTCACAGAAAGATGAAACATTTGAATATAGAGAATTCAATTTGAATCATACCCAACGTACCTCAATGAGTAAAAAACTCTACCCTAGAGCTGATTTTAGCTTTAAAGACTCATCTGTCGATGAAATAGAAAGGAATGTAAGATTTGCAAAAAATATGGGCGCTGAGGAAGTTAATGATGCCAGTGAAGAAGAAGAAGCCAAATTTTCGGACGATGAACAAAAAAACAGGAGAAGTATCTTGCAGAAAAAAGCACCACTAGGTGACGAAGGTGCTAAAAACCATGACGAATCTACTAAACCACGTTTAAATTCATCACTTCGAAGCTATTTAAATAGCAGCAAACTTGCTGAAACATTTCAAATGGAATCGAAAAATAATCAGAGTGAAAAACTGCGTCAAGGTATTCTAAAGGAGTCCTTTAATCCAAGTCAATAACATGAATTCTCCGTGTTAAGGACTGTAAAGTAATACTTGGAGAATCGCTAGTAAGCCAACACCGCCTGCTCATTACAGAATTTTTCACAGCAGAACCACCGAAAACTAAACGGGCATCGTTTGGAAAGCCAAAAATCCGGTGGTATAATCTATCGAAGGAACGAAGCGCAAGATTTATCGCACTGGCTAAAGAAGTACTTCACAATATAAACGGTATCGCAGACTCACTTAGCCCGCAAGAAATGTGGAACAGCATGCACGAGAAATGCATAACACTCGCAAAGTCCCATCTGGGGACTATATCGAAATACCATAACGTCGACAAAGAAACATGGTGGTGGAATGACGAAACCAAACGAGCTGTGGCCAACAAGAAGAATGCATTTCAAGCGTGGACAAAATGCGATCGGAGCGACGATATCGAAAAAGCTCGACTAGCTCTTGAATACGAACGCCTTAAAAAGATCACAAAGAAAGTCCTGGCTCGAACTCAAGCGGCAGCAGCGGAAAACCTGTACCAGCAGTTGGAACAAATATCCTCACGATCGGCAGATAGTAGACAAGCTATACAAGAAGTTCAAGAAGTTCAAACGTCGTCCAATAATACAGTGCCAAATATTTTTAAGCTCGCTGCTCAGAGGCGAAAAAATTCGATGGAAATAACCTCGCCGAAATACATAAAAAATGCAGACGGTCGCTTATTAACAAATGAAAAGGAAATTTGTGACCGGTGGCTTGAATACTGCAAGGAGTTGCTTAACGTGATATCTTGCCGACAGCTGATCTATTCGAGGAGGAAGTTTTGGACTTTTCAGTCGAAGAAATAAGTATAGCAATCGGAAAAATGAAGCGGGGGAAAGGGGCGGGACCAGACAGCATTCCATCAGAGTTTTGGTCGAAGATGGAGGGAATCGGTTGGCTATCGAAACTTTTAAATAAATTAAAATGTGGACAACCTATGCCGAATCAATGGAGAAGTAGCTCCTTGGTTCCATTATACAAAGGAAAAGGCGACAAACGAGAATGCAACAACTACAGTTCAATGAAGCTTATGTCACACACAATGAAAATCATCGAAAGAGTCCTAAGCGAACGTCTTCGGCAAATAATAAAGCTCGATAATAGCCAGTGTGGATTTGTTGAAGGAAGATCGACGGTGGACGCTATCCAAAGCCTACGAATAATAATGGAAAAGCACCGAGATTCGTCTAAGGATTTACACATGGTATTTATGGACCTCGAGAAAGCATTCGATCGAATGCCTAGGGATCTCATATGGGCCGCGCTGAGGTCCCAAAACGTACCGGATACGTATGTTAGAATAATACAAGTTATGTACGGAAACGTGAAAACTGCGGTTAAAAGCTCTGCTGGACTAACGAGAGAATTTCCTGTTAATGTCGGAGTGCATCAAGAAAGTGTACTTAGCCCTTTTCTCTTTAACGTAGTATTCGACTATCTTTTAAAAGACTGCATGCGCGAAGCAAATTCTCTTCGCTGACGACGCAGTGATACTTAGCGATAACGTCGAAGATTTACAGAACGCCTTAGATTCATGGAAAAATGCGCTAGATAGAAACGGGTTCAAAATAAGTCGTTCAAAGACGGAGCATTTGACGTGCCCATTTGCGCATCCGTTGCGAATTGTTCCGGATATAATGTTAGACGGAATAGTTCTTCCGAAAAGTACTATCTTTAAGTACTTAGGATCAATCGTTAACATGGGAGCGAAATGTGACGACGACGTAAACCACAGAGTGAGTGTGGGATGGATGAAATGGCGGGAAAATTCGGGAATCTTTTGCGAACGAAAATTTCCAATTAAATTAAAGGGGAAACTCTACATCACAGTTGTTAGACCAGCTCTTATATACGGTTCACAGTGCTGGACAATGTAAGGAGCGTTTAAAAACAAAATGACGGCAGCGGAAATGAAAATGTTAAGGATGTCTAGTGGAGTCACTAAACGCGATTGCATTAGATCTACGCGTATAAGAGGAAGTCTAAATATAAAGAATTCTGTAGCCGAATAGCTTGAGGCAAATAGAATGAGCTGGTATTGCCATGCTCAAAGAAGATCTGTGGAAAATCTGGTTAAAAGGCACTATCAACTACGGTCACTCCAACTGTAAGAAAACGAGGCCGGAAAAAGAATTCCTGGATTTCTCAGATGGCAAATGTGCAACAACGCCTGGGGCTAACCACTGAAGCGGTCCAGGACCGAGCATTATGTAGACGCGTTCTGCTGTCTGCGACATTAGCCAACCCCATAAGCGGAGCAGCAGCGATGCAGTAAAAATGGGAAACTCGTTTCGCACAAGTTCATATAACGGGGAAAGAGTTAATAAAAGGATAAGAAGAACATGAATTCTCCGTCGCAAGCAAGAACGTAGACGAATCGAATAGTCCGAAAAAGGAAAAATCGAACGGTGCACTCAGTGTTTCACTAACATTGAAGTCGAAAAGAAAAAAATCAAAGGCGGCAAGAAAGTGATACGCAATTCCTTCACAATTGGAGTTACTGTCCGAAACACTCAAACAAACAAAGTTAACACACTGATGATTTTGAAAATCAAAATGTACTTAGTGAGCAGGAAGAATTGGAAAGAAGCGTAAATGTTAGTCGCATCGGTCCATTCAAATCACGAAAGTTGGCTTTTTATTTCAACAGGAAAAACGTCCTTAAGTCAGGAGAATGGTTTAATAAATAAAGGTAAACGTGCAAGCCTTGGTGTAATGGAGCAATCTGCTTCCCACATATCTGTGGAGAAAAAGAAAATCAAGCAAAAGAGAAAGTCAAATAGTTTCTGTGGAGTTATTGCTCCACCTGAAAGTCCGAAAACTGGAACCCAACAAGAAGTGCAAAAGTCAGAAAAAAACATAAGCCAGCAATTAAATCAGAAGCTGCAATTGATGTCCAACGCATAATAAGCCGTTGTGACGAAATTCTAGAAGCAGCAACCGTGCTAAGTGTGAAGCAAAAATAAATGCCAAGAAATAACCAAACCAAAATTGACGGATAAAACCAAAAATCCTTAGAAGCAGGAAGTGGAGATGAAAATTCCACTTGTCAGCAAAAACGAGCTCAAACAAAAGCAAAAAATGAAAAGGGAACTGGTAAAAGCTATTAAACTTAAGACTTTCGATCCTAAATTGGTAAAGAAACCAAAAATTCCCAAGATTGTTGAGGCAGTTGCAGACAACAATGAAGAGAACTTATCAAATGAGGACCAATTGATCATCTCAACGAAACGCCTACCTACGGCTTTCTTGGAGGCACTAGAAGGAGATTCCTTATCAAAAAAGAAAAAGTCAAAAAATTCCGACATTGATGAAGAAATAACACGCCCGTCGAATAAAGAAAATTCTAAGCGAAATTCAAATAAAAACAAATTCATCATTAGTTATGTGACCAATGTAGAAAAAAAAAAGAAACCGAAAAGGGAAGTTTTAGAGACTGCAACTGGAACTTTCATACTAGAATCATCAACCCCAAAACACCTTAAAAATCAAAATGGTGCTCGTGAAAGACCAAAGACACCAATCGGATTTAAAATAGAAAACGCTCATTCTGTGGGTCAGAACGAAAAGGAAAAGCTTCGAAAGAAAATTAAAAAACTTTTCACTCCCTCTGGAGTGATTTTTAAATGCTTAAAATATTCGTAAAAAAGAAAAATCACGTAAACGTAAGCGTCAAATTGAGGAACCTCAGTATTGTCTACCAAAAACACAGTGGACATCTTCGGGTATCTTTATTGAAGAAGATAGCTCTCCATAATCGCATTCAACAGCAACACAGTTTTTGGTTTCTTCCCTTAACAGTGATAAAAAAGAGAAAAATTTATCAAAGATCGTGTCCTCAGCGACACTTCGTGTACTTTTAAGCAGAATGCACTTTTTTATAATAAAGTTAAACGAGAACCAACCAGAGAGCTTCTTCATAACTAACAACGTAAACTAGCCAATGTCCAATTCTAATTTTGGAAATTCGCACTTAAATTTAGTGACTGTTTCAATTATTTTAATGTTAATTTCATGCATTGTTATAATCAAAAATCTAAATTGATAGTTTATGAAACAACAGGTAAACTTATTCAGTTCAATACACGAAACTTTTTTGTTATTCTTCAATACGAGTATTATTTAATTCATGTAAAAATCTAAGACTTCAAATAATATCTATAGGTTTAAAAAAAAAAAGAATCCTCACATGTATCCCAGTCTTCCACTTTCTCCAGGAGAAAATCTAAAGAATCGCAAATTCTAATGCTTTGAAAAAAACCTAAGAAAGATGTTAAGCTAAGCGCCAAAGACCTCCAGACTAGACATTACATTTTTAATTAGATCAAAATTATACTTCATATGGCACTCGTAATAGCACTGTCATTGGCCCTTTCAATCACTATCAAGGCACGCACTTTAAAGTTTTCAATGAATAAACAACAGAAACCCCACACCAATGTGGGCCTCAAACCGATCCACACTGTTCCATTTCACTCCAATAAGTGGACAAAATTAAAAAAATTCATGACAAAATTGCGAGTATTTGCTTATGCAATTTTTATAGCGGATAACTGATAGGTACGAGTAAGTAAGCAACATTTTCTCTTTGTTTAAGCGCTTGGAAATGATTTGACAGCAAGTCAAAGTGGAATGTGTTAAATCAAACGTCAAGTGCACAATTAGTGATCAGCTTAGTTTAATTCATTTTTAATTCTTTTGTGTGGAGAATCAAACTAAATTGTTATCGATTAAAATTTAAGTAGATAGTAAGTAAGAGAGTAAGTAGATAATTTTAATAAGTTTTGGAAGTCAATATACCTGTTTTTTTTAAAAGATTTTTAATTATAAATTTATAAGGTTTTATTGAACCATTTTTTTTTTGCATAGACTTTTAACTATGAGCCCCACCTTGCCCTGGATCAATTTTTAATACAAAGCTTAACTTCTTAGTTATAAGCTGTGCAAAAGTCAGAGTGCACAAACTTGCGCAAAAAAAGTAATGCTTTTTTTTTATAGGGCAACCGAATTGCATAACGAAGGGGGAGTTTTTTTAAAATTTGGAAAGCCGTTTCGAAAAATAATGTCGTCGATGAAATAGTCGAAAAAATGTATTCAATATTGAATATAGAGTGCACTGAATTTGGACAGATGAAATGCGCAGAAATGTATCCAAGCTTTCTTCAGAGATGAAGATGAAGTGGAATAGTGCTGGTAGACGGCTAGATCGTTTTTTAAAAATCAACAGCTTTTGGTTAGAGGAAAATTTCCAATTGTATTGGGTCTATAACTTAATTCATGCGGTTTGCTTAGAGATGGCGTAACTTGTATTATTCCATTGGAACATGCGTTGGAAAGCTACTATCATTGTACGTCATTTCAGTATATGTCATTCATTTGAAACGTAAACAACAATCATTTTTTTTCACTCAAATATGTCGAACTTTGTGCCTGAAAAAGTGTTTTTGCGGGGAGTTCTTCTTCATTACTCTAATATGAAGAAAACTGCTGCCGAAAGTCCTCGTATTTTGGTGGAAGTTTATGGTGAACATGCGCTAGCTGAGCGAACGTGCCAAAAGTGGTTTGCACGATTTAAATGTGGTGATTTTGGCTTGGAAGACGATGAACGTCCTAGGCAGCCAAAAAAGATTGAAGATGAAGAACTGGAAGCATTACTCTATGAAGATTGTTGCCAAACATAAGAAGAGCTCGCAAAATCTTTGGGTGTCACTCAAGCAGCCATTTCAAAACGTTTAAAAGCAGCTGGATATACGAGTATTCAAAAGCAAGGAAATTGGGTCCCACATGAACTCAAGTATAGAGACACCGAAATGCTGCTGGAACGCCACAAAAGGAAGTCATTTTTACATCGGATTGTTACTGGTGATGAAAAATGGATCCATTACGATAACCCCAAGCGCAAAAAATTATATGTGAAACTTGGCCAACCAGCCAAATCAACACAAAGTCGAATATCCATGGCGCGAAGGTAACGCTCTGTATTTGGTGGGATCAGATGGGTGTGCTGTATTATGAGCTGCTAAAACCGGGTGAAACCATCAATGGACAATGCTACCGAACACAATTAATCCGTTTGAAGAGAGCAGTAGCCGAAAAACGCCCGGAATATGCGACCAGACACGAGGCAATAATTTTCCATCATGACAACGCTCGGCCCCACGTTGCTATTCCGGTTAAGAACTATTTGGAAAACAGTGGGAAACAATGGGAAGTCTTACCCCACCCGCCTTATAGCCTAGACCTTGCCCCTTCTGACTACCATTTGTTCCGGTCGATGCAGAACGCCCTCACTGAAATACGGTTCACATCAGAGCAGAATATCAAAAATTGGCTTCATTCATTCTTGGCTGCCAAGCCGGCGCAGCTTTTTGGGATGGGATCCACAAATTTCCGGAAAGTTGGGAAAAAGTCATAGCTTTAGATGGGCAATACTTTGAATGATACTATTGTACATGTTTTTCTTAACTAAACGTTCAAATTGAAAAAAAAACCGCACGAATTAAGTTATATACCCAATACAAGTCTAAAGAATATTCCTTGGAAATCAACGACGATGTCCCATCCACTTCACGTGTTGCTGGTAGGCCTTTATTGGCTTTTAGTGCGGCTTCTGTGAAGACAAAAAAAACGCTGCATCCAAGAAATAATATCTTCTTGTTTGCGGCTGAAAAAACCAAGCGACTATCACGACAAAGATCTATTGCTCGTATCATGAATGAAGTGTGCAGCGATAGAGCTAAACTTGTAACTAATAAAGGAAAGAAAGGTTCGGAACAACGCCAATTCACTGCTTTAGAAGTATTCGCACAATGTGTTGACTGTAAAATGACAATTCATTCATACAAGTTGATCAGAAAACATACAGAAAGAATCGGTAATCATATTTATCCATTCTACCATGACTTAGCAAAAGCCCAAGTAGCACGCCAGTTCAATGAAAGCAGTATTAGGATTACGGAGGTCAGTGCTGCGATAAATTTACAATCCTTAATAGACTTAACAACTAATCCTTTATGCGAAGTTCAGAAGGATGTTTTGGATAGAACTAATTGTACTTCATTAAAATTAATATGTAAGTGGGGCTGCGATGGCAGTTCGGGCCATAGTCAGTACAAGTAGAAGTTTTATCGGACTGACGTCACTGACGAGCATTTATTTATGGTACCATTTGTCCCTCTAACTTTAATTACCAAATTTCGAAGAAGCTCAGGAGACCAGAAATAAGGATTGCCGGAGGTTCAGGGAAAGGCATACGAAAGGCAAAATCAACCGCATTGCTACTAACAAAGATTTATTGGGAATGCTACTTATTACTTCGGATCCATTATTAAATAGTTTTAGAGAAGTACCGAAGAAACCAACAGCCAATATTTCCGGGGAAGTTATGGCCTTGTTAGTTGTCCCTACTGTCCCATCACCTCCTCCGGAATGAATTAATTCTTGAATTCAATTACAGAATCTTATGAAATCTTCGGATCTGAAGACTCATTCCATAACAAGAGTAATGATAATGAACGAGTTATAAACAATTTACAAAAGAATATATAAATAATTAATAAAAAAATATCAATGAAATATATACAATATTTCTTTTTTTTTTTTTTTTTTTTTCCTTACCTATAAAATAGTCACAAAACGTAAAGCATTAAAAACACAAGTTTTTTACTACAATATTCTTAACTCATAAGAATAACACGAAATAGTCGAACAAATAATTTTGTCCCCTTAATATGTACTACGTGGAACACTGTGCGATGGTGAGCGTTCCGGAGAGTCTCAGCCTCTTATAGTAAAACGCCGGCTTGTTTTGGTTAAATAGGTTTTAGAAGTGAGTCATTTTGAAGAACTACTGTTTGGGGGACAAATGAAAACGAAAAGAAGACATTGGGCGAGAGCGCACGTCGCAAAGAGAGGACAAGTTCTGTCAAAGGTTCACTCCTCCAGCAGCGACAGAGGAACCAAACAAGTTATAACAAATTCAAATGAAAACGAAGCTATAAGCTACAAAACCTCCACCAAAAACAGACGAAACGGAATTAATAAGGACTCCGTTTCCAGGAAGATGAGACTATTCATATGCCCAGAATATTTTGGAGCATTGGAACGTGAGTGACGGACTTCTTAGGAAAGCAATTGGATATGCTTCAATAAAAAGTTTAGTGAGATTATTTATTGATAGTTTATCTATGGCAAACAATAAGAGTAACCTGTATACCTAAAAAAAAAAGAAAAAAACCTCACTCTTGCCAAGAGCTCTAAACCTACCAAGTTCACTGCTTGAAGTTAAAAGAGCATGGAGATGATGAATGAGCTTCATGTGCGGAAACCTGCTTTGTGAATGAATTTGCTGACTAAGATGAAACATGATTGCGAACGCGGAAAGTTTTGCAAAACTCGCCTTTAAAATCTGGTAGGCATAATTAAAGGCGCACTATACATTTTCTGCTGTTATCATTTTCTGTTATGCATGGTTATAAACAGTGATACCTATTAGTCATTCGCGACTATGGGGTCCTCAGAGGGTTGAATAAATATCCCACCTTCAACCAGTGAAACACGCCTGATAAATCGGAGTAAATAGTTATCTTCGGCTTTATGAGAGCAGCTATGTATTGTCACTTTAATCGCAGTACTCTGATAAGTCTCGAAAATTCGTTATTGACCTCAGCCTCAACTACTTTGAAATAATTTGAAAAAATTCACCAGTGCTCGGTGACTACTAGCATAAGCAGATTAAATAAATTCCATAACCTTTCAGGTCCATATCCAAAAATAGGGTCTAGTATATCAATATAGAAATTTGGAGCCAAGTAAACGATGCCTCTGTTTGTGATAGTAGCCAATTTGGGAGACGGAATGATATTTTCTTAATTCCTCCCTTCATAAGGAACGTGGTATAGACTTCCTAGAATTTTAGGCTTCTCTGAATATGCCGGAATACTTCACCGATGCTGATAATATAAATAAGATGGTGGTGATGGTCAATGGTGATGGTTCCTAATGTATGACCTATGTTATTCCATTATAGCCCCCAAGTAAGCACTTTAAAAGCAAAATCTGTATAATTTCCAGATAATGAATATATCGTTGTTAATCAAAAATCTACAACCTTGTACCTTTCTTAATGGTATGGAGATATGTAAACTGATGGGACAATCAACAAATCGATTTCCTCCAACAAATGCATTTCAACATCCCAACTGCACAAATATTCGTACACCTCACGCATTCCTGTGTTGTGTTTGCCAGCAATTCATTGGTCGATAATTGGCGGAACTGATTTTGATATCCGATTGAATCATCACCCCTGGAACTACGACCAATCGATGGCTTAATTAATATTTTGCTTCCTGACCGAGTTGACTTATTAATTTTGCATTTAAACCACGTCGGTGTTTTTGTGGGTAGATTGATGCAAAATTCTCGTGATGATTATTTTTCCAGCACTTCCTATGATTGGACATCGTACTATATGCCCCTAAATGTTTAATACAAAATTTCCCTCTGCCTATCTGCCCTACAACAAATATGAATTTTTAAATTTGTTGCCATTCATCATTCGGCTTTGACCGATGGGACAGGGATAAATTGATTGAAAATTTTGTTAACACTGGGACAGGACAGCTTGAACTCATCTTTCACTATGTATCCGTTTATGCCACAAGAATGATCCTCCTTTAGGATTTCTTCTCCTTTGAGTCGCATGATTTATTTGCATGCAGAACATAAGAGATATCTTCAGTGTGCAAAAGCCATCACCAGATGGCGGTATGTTGGTGGTTAAAATTAAAACTAAAGCCGCAGACCGTAAAAATTTCACTTTTTATCTTCGCATTTCGCATAAGATTGTCTGTTTTCAAAACCTTGCAGTTGTAATTTTGAGTTCAACTTTAACCGCAAAACTTTCAAAATAACAAAAAAAATCTTCGTTCATTTCAATCATGCACCCGCAGTACAATTTAACAGGTAAATTGTTTAATTATTCCTTCAATTGTTGTGCAATATCTCTTAGAATCTGAATGAATCGGCTGTAGGCGAGAGGAAGAGATAAAGTATTTTAAGACTCGCACTCGGATACGTGCGTGTTCTCAGGTCGTAGCTTTCTGAGTTCGAGTTGGTTGGATTTTCCCGCATCCGAATTTACACATAATTTCCTTCCATCATTTAGAATGCAAGAGTTGGATTTTTTTTCCGTTTATTTTTGAAATCCATTTTCAATCTGCTTTGTATTCATGTAGTGTGAAGCACAGAAACCGCACTTAGAAAACCGCATTCAGTTGAACAGATTTTATTTTTATTTTCATATTTTTATTCGTATTGCTGTTTCTTGAAGTATCCGTACATAGGTAGAGTTAGAGTTCTGTTAAAATTATCTTATTTTGTGGTTGCGGGGTGTGAAAAAATTGAAATAAAATAAAATTAAAATAACTGGAACCAGAACTGGATTGATTAGCGTAAACTGGCTATACAATGTAAGGCATAGTCCTTACATTTATTAAGTGCTAGTTGCGCAATACTTAACGTTTTTTTTTTTTTTATTATAGAGTGCTTACAGTCTTGAGGTAGAATTTAATCCAAATATTGTATAAAGATAACAAATAAACACATCCAAACTATAAAGTAATGTAATGTTTTGAAATAAACAAATTTACTCGTATATCTGCTGAGTAATCGAAAATTCATCTCCTTCGAGATGCCTTGAGTTACCTCTATTTCGCCTTCTATTAGACATATAATACTCGTATTTATTCTTGTGTGCTAACAGATAAAACAAATCTTTTGGAAAGTATTGTACTTTGTTTCAAAAAATATTATTCCAGAGAGGGGTGTGCTGTATCCTGTTCAGGTATTATACTAGGACTCTCACCAACCGTTGACCCCAACAACTTTTGAATCATAAACCTTCAACAGTATAACCTTAACAAGCTGGGCGGATCGTTGTGGACTGGGAATAAGCCCCATAAAACCGATCTTGTCCTTTTCTCAAGAAAATACAAGACTCCGAAATAGACCCTCCCTCAATCAACGGTACCAGCTTGGTTTTCTCTGATACAGCGAAATATCTGGGTCTAATTTTCGACAACCTGGAAACCTAACATTCAAAACAGCAGTAGCTTTATTCTCTTGCAAAAAAGCCATCGGGAACAAATAGGTTCTCCAACCTCTTACCAACCATTTGCTATACATCTCGGTTATAAGACCGATACTCACCTACGGGGTGGTTGTTTGGTAGACGGCCTTAGACAAAGCAGTCAACTGCATGAAGCTAAGTAAAGTCCAGACAACAGCATATCTGGGGGTAAGCGGAGCCCTACGTACAAGTCCCTCCGCTGCTCTGGATTTTCTGTATCACTTGACCTTCCACGACGTTTATAGCAGACAAGTAGCCGCCAACGCCTTAAACCGACTTCTCAGTGAACAAATGAAGATTTTGGCTACGAAAATATTCTTAACACATTAGGAATCCTAGCAGAAAACATCGACTACACTATATCCAAACAATGGTTTTACAAGAGCTTCCACGTAAACATTCCTTCCAGATCCTTGTGTTTCATCCCTTCCTGCCTTCTTGAATGATAATTCAATCCACTTCTACACCGAAGATTCAAAGACCGTTAGTGGGGCTGGAGATGCTGTTTTTGTCGATAAGCTTAACCTTAGCCTCTCCTTCCGCCTCCCCAACAACTGAAGCGTGTTCTGGCAATTAATTGAGCCCTGTCCTGGCTAAAGAAAAATGTAATATCTGCAATGAATATCCGCAATCAATATCCGAAAATCTCCACATAGGAGCCTTCTTCTGCAATGACTTAAGTGACTTAAGAAACACAGACATCAAAAGCCTCCAGAAAACTACTCCAAATGTTTTCTGGAGTAGGAGGATCACAGATCCACGTGACATCACAATGTGCCAATTGGCCTAAGTGGGTTGGTTTTATTTTAAACTTAACCGAACCTAACTAACATACACCAAAATTTGTTGTCATTTGTGTTTACCGAGTCGGGGGCACCACTTACCGGTAACACCACACCAAATAAGCACTTAAGTCAGTGGAATCGGTTCTCAGTAGCCTATAGACGTCAAATTTGTGTCAAAAAGGAACCTGCTAAACGAAAAGATTGACAGGTGCCTAAAAATGCACGAGGGTAAAAGAGAAACGGAAACTTCATATCAGCACGATTTCGACGAAGACACAATCCGCAGCGTAACTATTGAAGCACTACACTAACACAGAAGTAAACCACTGTCAGGTATAAACATTTTATACATTAAACATTTTATACAGTATACAGACAGACATAACTCAGGTAATGATTCTGAAGTCATCGATCAGAAACCTAAAAAAAAAATTTAAGTTTGCAATACTAACATACTTGCAGAGCACTACAGCCCAGGTTGGATGAGGGGTTCACTTGTGTGTGGTTCTTAAGATAAAGTCGCCCTCTTATATCGGGTTTTCCAATAGAGACTTGATAACTTTGAATTTAATTTGTGAACGCACTCTTTCACTAATCATCAAACTGTCACTATCAGTTTATTCAGTAAACTCAACATTTTCATCATGTTAAAGTACACGAACGAGCAACGTCTGCAAATTATAAAAATTTTCCACCGAAATTCGGAATCGGTGACTGCAACTTTAAGAGCGTTAACTCCAATTTTCGGTCGTAATTCTCGCCCTAGTGATGAAGCTCATTTTCGGCTCAATGGGTTCGTCAATAAGCAAAATATGCGTTATTGGTCGGGTGAAAATCCACATGTGCTTCATGAATCACCACTACATCCATAAAAAATAACTGTTTGGTGCGGTTTACATGCCGGCGGCGTTATTGGGCCATATTTTTTCGTCGACGATAACGAACTTCACGTTACTGTGAATGGTCAGCGTTATCGCGTCATGATCACCGATTATTTTTGGCTCGAATTGGAAGATATGAACTTGGACGACATGTGGTTTCAACAGGATGGTGTCACAAGCCACACAGCACACGTTACCATCGATTTATTGAAGAGTAAGTATGGTGAGCGTGTTATCTCAAGAAATGGGCCAGTCGATTGGCCGCCTCGTTCGTGCGATTTAACGCCGCTTGACTATTTTCTGTGGGGCTAAGTTAAGTCATTGGTTTATGCCAACAAGGATACGACGTTGGAAGGACTCAGAGCCAACATTAAACGCGTATTAGCGGCCGTTTCGACCGAAATGTGTGGACTAGTCGTTGAAAATTGGGTCCAACGAATCGACCGCTGCAAACGTGCCCGCGGTGTCCATATGAACGAAGTCGAGTTCCATTCATAAATGTTTTGATTGTACTTTAAGCCGATAATAAAGTTTTTGAAATATCTCAAATGGTTTGCGTTTTATTAAAAAAAAGTTGTCAAGTCCTTATTGGAAAACCCATTATATCGGAAATGGAATCCATTTCGAGTTTTTGTTTCGCCTTTCCGTTATCTTACGTAGTATACGTTGTATGCTGCCACTTCAATGTTTCTTTTTCTTCAATTGCTTGTCGCCTGCTTAAAAGTTGTAAGAGCACCTCATCTTAATCCCGACACAATGCTTCTTATAGTGGGTGGCTATGTTATGGCAGCAGCTCCACAAAATAATTGATTGTCAAGTTACGAGTACAATGCAAATAAATACATAATGTTCCACAGGAATAGAAATGGTTGCTAAATGGTCAGACAGAGTGCCGGCCGTGAAAGATGCAAAGGATGGCCGTGGCTCAAGAGGTAGTGAACTGGCTTCCAAATCGGAAGGTTCGAATCCCAGCCGTGCCCGAAAGACTTGCATTTTTTCAGTAAACAAAAATCAAGTAAGGTAGTTGACTAGAATACAACAACAAACCAGCTCTCACTAACAAATTAGTCTCCCCATTAAATGTTGGATGCCACCCATGGGGCAAAATAACCACTGAGCCCAAACATCTTTCTTCTCTCCCTGTCCAATTTTTCAAAAAACTTAACACATGCTGAGGCATTATAAGTGTATTCATACCCACTTGAGTGTTTAGTTCTGTTTTAAAAAAAAATAAAAAGAAAAAAAGGTGGTGTAACAAAATATTGTATTGTTGTCTTACAACATTCTTAATTTTGCATTTGAAAAAATGTTTTTATATACCGAGCTACTTTAGTATTAATTAAACTTTGTACAATAAGTTTAATTCTTCTCTGGTTTATAGCGATTAGGAGCCATTCTAGGAGCTGGCAGTTGACGCCTTGCGTTTCACTTAAAAAAGAAAGGAACCTATCTGGGTTTTGTTACCGTCGTTGCAGGTACTATATAGGATCTTTCTTGATAAATAGCGTAGTTCAGTATATCTTCAGCTTTTGAGTATTTCTCTATGGCAGTCTTCATCTTTGCATTGTGATTGCCGCACTTGTCCGTTTAAACCCCCACCCCCCACATATTGATGTCCTAGCTAACTATGATTCGTAAAAGCATAACACTACACAAGATTTTTACTCCACTATCAACCAACAGGGTGACGTATTCCTTTACGTACACTTCTAGGATTGCATATGTACTTACTTACTTACTTACTTTAGGTGGCGCTATAGTCCGGGGTGGACCTGGGCTTCAGTCAACAAGCTTCTCCAGCTAGCTCGATCCCTGGCTAGCTGTCTCCAGTTTCGCACACTAAGTTGGCTGAGGTCCTCTTCCACTTGCGTGCGCCACCTGAGTCTTGGCCTTCCTCTACTGCGCTGTCCCTCAGGGGCGGATTCGAAGACTTTTCGGACCGGAGCATTGGTGTCCATGCGCTCTACATGGCCCAGCCATCTCAGTCTTTGGATCTTCACTCTTCTGGCTAGGTCCATGTCGCTGTACAGTCCATACAGTTCGTCGTTGTATCTCCTCCTCCACTCACCGTCAATGCAGACGGGATCGAAGATCGCCCGAAAAATTTTTCTCTCGAAGCAACCAAGAACACCCTCATCCATTTTTGATAATGTCCATGCCTCTGCGCCATAGAGCAGGACCGGGATTATTAAAGTCTTATAAAGGGTGACTTTTGTTGTCCGAGAGAAGGCTTTGATACTCAATTGCCTTCTTAACCCAAAGAAACAGCGGTTGGCGAGAGTTATTCTTCGCTTGATCTCAGCGCTGGTGTCGTTGTCTGTATTTATAGCGGAGCCTAGGTAGACAAAGTCCTTAACTACCTCAAAGTTATATCTGTCGAGGGTGACGTTCTGTCCGAGACGTCGGTGTTGGTTGTCCTTTTTGCTTGACAGCATATACTTGGTCTTGCCCTCATTGACCGCTAAACCCATTTTCGCCGCTTCCGTCTCAATACTCGCGAAAGCGCCACCGACATCACACTGCTTTCTCCCGATTATGTCAATATCGTCGGCGTATGCGAGTAGTTGGACGGACTTTTGAAAGATAGTGCCTCTTTTGGGTTCTCGTGAGTTTTGCACTATTCTTTCAAGTACGATGTTGAAAAAATCGCATGACAGCGCATCGCCTTGTCTAAATCCTTTCTGAACATCAAAGGTCTCGCTGAGATCTCTACCGACCTTGATGGAGCAGCGTGCATTTTCCATCGTCATCCTGCACAGATGGACGAGTTTGGCAGGGATCCCGAAACTAGACATTGCTCTGTATAACTCGTCTCTATATATGCTGTCATACGCGGCCTTAAAATCGATGAATAGGTGGTGTGTATCGATCTGAAGCTAATGGGTCTTCTCCAAGATCTGCCGTAGTGTGAATATCTGGTCGATGGTGGACTTTCCTGGCCTGAAGCCACACTGATATGGACCTATCAGGTTGTTAACGAACGGCTTCAGGCGTTCACACAACATGGCAGATAAGATCTTATATGCGATGTTAAGGAGAGTGATGCCTCTGTAGTTGGCGCAGTTCAGAGGGTCTCCTTTCTTGAGAATTGGACAAACAATGCTGAGGTTCCATTCATCGGGCATACTTTCATCCGACCATATTTTACAGATGAGTTGGTGTATGCTCCTTACCAAGTCATCGCCTGCCGCTTTGAAGAGCGCGGCAGTCAGGCCATCCGCTCCAGCAGCTTTGTTGGACTTAAGCTTCGATATAGCTATCTTCACTTCATCCAGGTTGAAAGGTTGATTCTGCCTGACAGCGGTATTTGGTCCGTCATCGCCGTTATACAGTCTGCAGAAATGATCTTTCCAAATCCTCAGCATCGACTGGGATTCTACTACGATGTTCCCTTGTTCATCTCTACAGGCTTCGGTTCGGGGTTTGTTTCTGTGAAATGTTATTTTTACCTTTTGGTAAAACTTCCGAACCTCATTCCTGGAGTAGCATCTCTCAATTTCCTCGATCGCGCGCTTGTCATACTCTATCTTCTTCCTCCTGAGAAGCCGGTGCTCGTCTCTCCTCTTCCGCTCATAGAGCTCATGAGCAGCTCTGGTCTTTCTAAGCAGCGCCGCGTTATATGCATCTTGCTTAGCTGCATGTGCTTGCCGGCATTCATCATCGAACCGGGGGTTTCGTTGTGGTGGACGAGTGAAACCCAGCACATCAGAAGCGGCATCTCTGATGGCGTTTTGGAAATGTTTCCAATGGTCTTCGATGCTTGATGCTGGTGGTATTGGACCTCTTAAGACGTTAAGAGACACTCGATCGGAAAAGGACTTTGCGATCTCTTGCGATTGTAGCCGTCTGACGTCGAAATTTCTCACAGCATTAGTTCGTCTTGGCGTAGTTTGGGATATCCGCAACCGTACCTTGGCTACAACAAGGTAATGGTCCGAGTCGACGTTGGCTCCTCGGAACGTATGGACATCCATAATACCGGAGGAGTGTCTTGCGTCGATCGCAATGTGATCAATCTGGTTGACTGTTGATTGATCAGGAGTTCTCCAAGTCCCCTTGTGTATGTCGAGATGTGGGAACCGCGTGCTAGCCACGACAATGTTTCGCCCCGCCGCAAAGTCGATTAGCTTGAATCCGTTATCGGAGTTGGTGTTGTGCAGGCTATATTTTCCGATTGTTCCACCAAAGATACCCTCTCTTCCTAGCTTTGCATTAAAATCACCGAGGACAATTTAAATGGCTAGGGCATTGCTCGTAGGTCTTGTTAAGGAGCTCGTAGACGGCATCCTTGGTGTCGTCATCTTTCTCCTCTGTGGGGGCATGCGCGCATATGAGGCTTATGTTGGCTAATTTAGCCTTGATACGGATTGCTACGAGGCGCTCGCTCACATGCCGGAAGCTGAGGACTTCTCGTCTTAGTCTGCCTCCGACAACAAATCCGCGTCCAAATAAGCGCTGCTTTTGCCGTCGATAGCATATGCCGTAGTAGATGTCGCAGTTTTTCATCTTCTTTTTGTCCGGCCCATCCCATCGCATTTCTTGGATGGCGGTTATGTCTGCTTTGCAGCAGTCTAGGGTCTCCGCTAGTTGCTCGGCTGCACGTGGTCTATTAAGGGATCTAACATTCCACGTGCATATCCGAAGCTCATTGTCCTTAAATCGTTTGCGTGGGTTGTCAACAGTAGATCCGTCCATATCCGAGGCTTGTTGATGCTTCGTAACTTCTTGTTTTTTTTAAATGGCCGGGCAGTTACCCCGGCGGCACAACCCCCAACCTGGAGGACCAGTTCCACTTTGAGTGCCCCTAGGACGAGGGGTCGGTTACACCGAAGCCAGTAACCCGTTCCGGGATGTGAGCGCTGCCGTTGGCCCTTATAGGGCTCATCCGCCACCATCTCTTTTCCAGGACCCTGACTAAGTCCTGGAAATCCTTTCCGGCCTGAGCTCCAAATATGTCGGAGTAGCCCGGATAAGGTCTTGTTTTGTTTTTCCGACACTAATCCTGGTTAATGGCGCTGGAAACTCGCCATTTGCCCCCTTCACTTCGCAACCTCTAGTGAGATTCCCAGATGGCGCCACGGGGAGGCGTGAAGTAGGACTTATTAGCAGAGCTGCAAGATGTTCGGCTGCATATGTACTATTCTCCTTTAATCCATATGACGATAGTCTGTGTGATATTTTTTGAAAATCTGTTATTAGTCTCATCAAATGTTAGTGCGTCTTGGGCTAATTTAGTTGTTACAGCGCCTGAATATAATTTTAACCTTAGTAGTGGGACGAAATTCGCTAATATTCTATAAACCTTTGCCGCACGGAGGATCACTTTCTACCTTCTATATTGTATAGAAAACTGACGATTTTAGAGTTCAATGACAAAATTAATGCAAGTAATGACATCAACAAGATGGATGCGCCTTTTTCTTCTGCAGCTTTCTCCTCTATGTAAACTTCGAAATATTGACGAGCAAGAAATATAGCAGGAACCGAGCTATAGGAAAAGGATATTTGGCACAATTCGAATCATCCTCGTATTACATTTACATTCATGTCGTCTAAAGCTTCTGGCTTGACATAAACCATTGACTTAATATCATTTGGCACATATGGTCACTTCTGTCGTTAAGACGTTGAACGAATTGTGATTGTGGCATGCACTCGAGACAGGTGATATCATCCTGCTAAAACTATTTGTGTACATATTCCCCAAACAGTTCAGTTTCAATTTCCACAGAAGAACTGTGGTCAAATAACTCAGTTGTAAACGGAGCACAAATATTTTCCTCGCCTCTGACGATTTTTTAGGAAAAACTTTAGATCCTCTTCTACCCTTAACAGAGACCAGTATAATGGCGTTGACTCCTAAATTAATATGATAGCCAGAGATTTTGGCAAAGTACGCCACAGCGAAGTTGGAGAGATGCCTGGAGTGAATAAGTAGATTCATAATTTCTTCATTTGTTCATACTTGTATTTTTCACATACCTATCGAGATTATTACGAGTAAAATGGGCAAAATTTGGAGTAAATTCACGTAACGTAATCGTTAAACTAAGTTCAGACGATTGCCAGGTCTGACAATATTGTCACACGTCTGAACATACAATTTTTATTAATTGTCAGAGATTGGAAAATTGTCAGATTCATTGGAAATTGTAAGAAGGTGTTGTTCATGACATCTAACAATTTCTGACAATTGCTTAACTGTCAGATAATAATTATAGAGGCGAAAGCGGTACATTTTAAGTTAGAGTGTGATTTTTGTGCAAAATTTATAACAAAAAAATGGATTTATGTGAAGAACAATAAGTTGAAAACGATGTAGAAAAATCGCCAAAATCTCCATCTAAAAAATAAAACAAAAAAAAAAAAGTTATAGGAAGAAAGTCGAAAGTGAGTGGTAGCACGCAAACAATTTGAAATTAATGCAGGAGATTGAGGCGCGACGCAGCTTGTGGGATGTTAGATGCGGAGAGTACAAACTGCCCAAGGCTAATCTGTGGCAAAAAATTGTGGAAGCCATTAATATGCCGGTTAATGAATGCAAAGGCAAGTGGTCAAATCTGCGCACTACATTCAACAGCAACCAGTTAAATGGTAGCAAGCTGGATATTACGTTCCATTTTATTTAAAATAATTCAGATATTTCATTTTTCTCTGCACACGACGAACAAAACTTTCAGTTTAATTTCTCTGACAATGCCTTTCAATGTATGAAACACTTTTTTATAAACAAACCTCTTCCAATCGTGTGAACTGACAATTTTCAACCAGACAATATTTTCAGAAATGTCATTGTCAGACATCCAGCTGACAATGAGATTGTCAGATTTTATACCAATCGTGTGAACTGACAATTCTCCATTGTAAGATTTTTTGCCATTGTCAGCTGATTTGCGCACATTGTATGACAAATGACAGATCTAACAATATGGTTAGACCTGACAATCGTCTGAACTTAGCTTTCCTGAATGCTGTGGTGGATGCTAGTCGTTAAAAATCATCCAGTATCCATCCATAACACTTAACTTGAAAAATGAAACTTCTATTCAAAGGAAAGTAAAATAATATTCAGCTATTAGCTTTAGCATTGGCCCACTGAGAATTCTCTCGTATTTTGGCCTTAAAATACCCTTAAGGACCTTTAGACTCTTCAGCAACAAGGTTACCCCTAAGTCTGGCTGTGACATCACCATTGACTTTATGTTTGGACTTCTGTTAAAAAGTTCAGTCAGCTGTGATTGAACATACTGTAAAGTCAGTCCCGACTTAATCCAAAGAGCCGGTGATAATAGAGCGGTATGCTTTTGGTTGTAAATCTGAAATTGTCCTTACTCCTCTTAACCCATTAACCTCCTCTTAACTTTTCAACGTGTTTATTTATTATACTATCGGACCAAAAAAATAATGCAATACCTCTATTCCTTCGCGAAATTTGAGCTCGATTAGACACCGAGAAAAAAATATATGGTCGATTAAGATGTGAAAAACGTGAAAATTTTCGAAAAAATTTTGTTTTCGTATTTTTTTTCACAATGATACCGCAAAGGTATAAACTTTCTACTATGATCAGAGGTGATCATGGCACTCGAACATTTTTTTCAGAAAATCGACGCGTTTTTTCAACATGGCGACGAGAATTAAAAATTTTTATAAAAATCTTAATATATCGTTTTCTTAAAAACTATAAGCTTTAGAAAAAAAATTTTAAGAAGAAAAATGTCTTTAAATTAGTCAAATAACACTCTCAAATTTTTCCAGAATTTTTAGAGACATCCCTATCCCTGCAATGAAGCTAAAGATTTTGAACGTTTTCGTGACATAACAAATGTATTGAAAAAGTGAAAATCAATATTTTTATTATATGATTTACTTATAATTCATGTACAAATTGTATAGAACATATGTGTCCATGCACAAGTGAAAGGATGTACGAGTTTGTTCGTGAATTTTGTAGTGGTAGATAGAAACAAAATTTTATGTACAATTCAAGAAAATTTTTTTTTTTTTAGAAACGCGTCGATGAAATTTTCTAAAAAAAATTTCTCTTAATGTTCGAGTGTCATGATCACCTCTGATCATAGTAAAAAATGTTTTTCACGTTTCAATCGACCAATTTTTTTTTCTCGGTGTCTAATCGAAATTTTGAGCTCAGATTCTGAAAGAGCATCAAATTTCGCGTAAGAATAGAGGTATGCATTATTTTGTTGGTCTGATAACATAATAAATAAACACGTTGAAAAGTTAGTAAAAATTCTGATCACCTCGGCGTTAATGGGTTAATTACACTTAAATTCAGCAATGAATTTCAAACTCATAAAATACCCTAAACTACGGGTGTACTGCTGAAGTCATTTGTCATCATCATTTTGTTTGCAGATCTATGCTGAGATGCTGGCAAAGCAAAAGCCTTGACAATGCGGCTTAAAAACATGTACGGAGAATTTTTGGAGTCTTTTCATTCAGAGTGCTGCATTTAAAATTTGTTTAAGGAATTTATTAGTGTTTTAATCATTTTTTCCCTAAAGTTCATTATTAATATCTGCCCCCTTTAAGTGTAACTGTCTATAATATACCTATACTGACTGAAGAGATTCCCTTTTAACATTTTCATTTAAATTTAACCGTCACGTTACCAATTTGAAAAATCTATAAACCACTGAAGAGAGCTTATTAGGTCTTTTTCGGTAGTGTGAGGGCTCAATGAATTTGCAACAATTACAGACCAATAAAACTTGCCGTGCGTAAATCTGCATGGGTGGTGAAGATATCAACTGAGTGTAAATAATGTAAACGCATAAACGCTCTTCCGAATGCAAAATTAAAAATGTCGAATGAATTTATATTGTGGTTTCGCCAAACGAATGGTGAGGAAGTCAATTCATTTGTTGCAGTTGATATCAATAACGTTGCGGGTGCAACCTACCGTCAGATAAGGCAGATTATCGTTTGCTCCACGTATCTACATAGATTGCCTTGCCTTTAAAGAAAGGACATGCCTTCGGGGTATTTCCTCAATGCCTAAGACAACGGCCAAGAATTATTCTTTAAAATTTATGACCAAATAAATGTCAATAACTTCCAGATGTCGTCATTGGTACTAAGCTACTCTAGCTACCGTGTTCAGTTGACCCAAAGTCGCAATCGCCTCCTGCCATTAGAAAGTCACTTCCAAGTACAAACTACGAACTACACATATGTCGTAAATGTCAAAGGAGTTGAAAATTATTACGCCTTTCGATGACTTTCATTGCTTTGGATGTATTTATGGTAAATTGGCCACCAGTTGCTTTTGCCTTGAATTTGCTGGTTCCAGAGTTACTCCTTCCATATTGTCTTTACATGGTCTTCATGTTATATGAAGAAGAAGCAGTCATCCGCTTAGAATACGAGTAGACTTACCAACCGATTGGCATAATCCTATTGTAAATAGACAAGTGAATGAACAGGTACATTCAGACAGTGAGATGGATTACTGGTCTATTCATACTGCCTTTGGGTAAGGTGATCTATCCGCCTTGCAACTTAATTAACCCCTTTAAGTGTTTAAAGTGTTAATGTTTGGAGGGTTGTTGTACAGGTTTATACACCAGGCTGGATACTAAATATGTCAGTGGGTGTGGAGCATGTAAATATGCCAGAAGCATGCGACGTCCCATTGCCATATTTAATAAAATTGTCACCAGCGCGTGACCCGCTGGTAGTGGTAGATTTTAGTCCTCGGCTCCCATTATCCTGTCGTTAAATGACTCCTGCAACAAAATTGCGAATCACTGGTGTTGTTGCAGCAGACACGGCATCCTCCAACACATATGTCGCTGGGTATAAATGATGATGGAGGCATTTTTCGCTGGTGGTACGGATGGTGGGTAGAATAAGCTGTTTCTGCTTGACTGGCCTGGCTAGTTGAAGCAATATGCAGTATACAATACTCGTTCACTGGCTCTATTATTTGCTTATGAAATTTAAATATTTTGTTAATGCCGTCACTGGCTTATTGCTGTTGCTAGTGGATGGTGTCTAAGTTTTTGTTTTGTCGGCCGTAGTGGTAGCGTGGTAACGTGGCGGCGGGTGTGCCTATCAGAAAGCCCATTACATATGTTTCGTGGGCATTATTTCGTGGTCAGCCGACGTAACATGATAGTTATTTGTCACCTCTCGAGGTTGCTCCGGATTGTTGAAGATAATAAATTAAATTGCCCCCCAGATTCTGAGAGTCCTTGGTAACTACATAGTATAAAGATGTTTATTTGTAGATGTGCATATGCAGAGTTGTATGATTCATTGAGGATATTTATAATTGTACAGTTGCAAACGTCTATTTTAGGTAATAGATGACCTTTACATTGAGTAAAGTGTGTTGGTGGGAAAATATAACTTTCCCGCTAAAAGGGGTGGATAGAGATGATTTTTTGAATTTGTGTGCTTCCGGGTAGAAAATTACGGCATATCAACCTGGAGCTTTAATACTCCTTCGCTCTATATGTCCTTAACATATCAAGCGGCTCTAATGCACCTTCAGACAAGGTCGATGTCGTTTTACAGCTCGTGGAGCTTCCTCAACGGAAACAGCACTAAAAATCACTTAAAGGATCTTACATTCAATACAACAGAACCCACCTTCGACGACATCTATGCTTCGCTTGATTTATGAATTTCGGTGTTACGAGTATAAGTAGAACTAGGGTAAGATTGAAATTAAAGTTTTCTCCAGGATCTGCCATATATTGAATATTTAAACGGCTTAAAATCGCACTGATGAGGACCAGACAAATCGATTAAAAATGGTTTCAGCTATCACCCAAACCAGGAAACTGATGCCTCTAAAGTTTGCATGGCTTGGATTGTTTCCTACGTTGTTTATCGGACCAAGGGTATTGAGGTTCCATTAATTGGACAATAGTCTTCCGACAAAATTTAGAAAAGAATTAAGGGAAAACTTTCCTTCACGTCATCTCATGTTGAATTAAATACCTTAACAGGAAGGCCGGGCCGGCAATCATGCTTTATTAAAGTTGAGTTGGGCGAAAATAGTTTGCCTTAATTACTAAGCTTGATGATTTGTTCTGTGTGCAAATGGAATTTGGGGCATTCCTGGTGTATAACAGCTTGCAACAGAAGTTTAAATATTGAGTGTCATTATCGCACTAATTTTCGGGTTTTGTTGGCCCAATACCTTCATCGATTGTTCGCTTCTCTTCCTGCTTTCTCCATCTCCATCTTCAGCTTTTATTCGTTATTGTAGCGTCTCAGTTATTCATATGCGTACATCAGCTGAAACTAGACAGTGGTGTGAGTCTATATCGGCAACTGTTATAATAGTTACCGTTTGGTCATGGTCGATGTCCATTCGGACTTGACTTGCTGACCAGCAGATAGAAATAGCAGCACTCTAAACGGGACAGCAGACGAATTCCTTTAGATGGAATCAAGGATGAAGAAACATCCCGCAACAAATGAGATCTTAACGGGGCTACCCCGATTTATTTTGAGCCGGTAAGGCTTTCCGAGTCTTAGTCAAGGTCTTAGAAAAGAAAGATGATTGATTGGATATGGACCAGCAGCGCTCACATCCCCGAACGGGTTACTGGCTCCGGTCTAAATGGAACTTTCCCTCCAGGTTGGGCGTTATGCCACCGGGGTAGCCGCCTGGCCATGCAAAAAAGATGATAGTTAGCAACAACAAGCCTCGGTTACGGATGAATCTACTGTTGACAACCCATGCAAACGAATTAAGGACAACGAACTTCGGATATGCACGTGGAATGTTAAGTTCCTTAACAGGCCATGAGCAGCCGAACAACCAGCGGATCCTGCTGCAAAGCAAACATAACCGCCATCCAAAAATGCGATGGGATGGGCCGGACAAAAATAGGATGAAAAATTGCGACATCTACTACGAGGATTGTTATCGACGGTAAAAGCAGCGCCTATTTGGATGCGGATTTGTTGTTGGAGACAGACTTAGGCAAGAAGTCTTCACTTTCCGAAAAGTGAACGAGCGCCTCGTAGCAATCCGCACCAATGCTAAATTTGCCAACACTAGACTTATATGCGCCCAATCCAACGATTGAGATAGATGGGTCATGTAGAGCGGATTGACACCAACGCTCCGGTCCGAAAGGTCTTCGAACTCGCTTCCGAGGGACAGCGCGGTAGAGGAAGACCGAGACTCAATTAGAACACGCAAGTGGAAGGGGACCTCAGCAATTCCTAGCGTTCGGAATTGGAGACAGCCAGCAAAAGGTCGTGCTTGCTGGTGACGCTTGTTGTCTGAGGCGCAGGTCTGTCTACCCCAGACTGTAGCGCCACTTTATGTACAAGTAAGTAAATACAGAAACATTAATCGCTGTTTTACTTCTCATTTCATGACGATTTCTGACTAAACCAAATCGTTGTACAATATTTTATCCGGAAATTTGAGATTGAACATCTCACACTTGTGAATCAGACAACCTGGTGTCCATTAGCTAGGATACTAATGGGAATTTATATTCACCTATCCTATACTCGTTGCACGAGTAATCTAATATCACAGACATGATTGCATACTCGCTTTGCACAGCCATACGAATACTTACAGTAAGTGCGTAGCGTACACGCATCCTTTTACTCATATTAGTCACATAAAATACTTCTACTAAGGGCGAATCGGAAAAACTAAAAATCATTTCCTCCACAGTCTGAAACTGAAAATGCATTTCCTGTTTTTGAATTTTTGAATGTTGAAATCGTCTTTTGCAGAAACCGAAACAGGACAACACAATGTGATGTGCTGAATACGAGTACTATGTAACTTTCATGTTACACATTGCCCAGTCTTCGGATGGCTACTACCTTCAAAACATAACAAATTGTCCAAAGGACACGTTTGTTTTACAACAGGACAACATCTGTTAATGATTAGGGCATATTAATCGCGATGCTTCTCTCCCTAGACCGGCCAGGATCAATGTTTCGAATGTGAACAAAAATTATCTTCGTCCAGTTGCCTTTCGACTATTGTTGTTGGTGGAAGGAGAACAATGCTCCGGGTGGCCATAACAAGGTCGTCTTTTGACTAAAGAAATATGCACCCATCAGCAGCGGGTGAGAATAAAACGTACTCGTACGGAAATGCTAGGTTCGGTGATGACTTTTGTTATTTTACATTTTACCAATGTGGACGTCTGCGACAAAATAACCTAAAATGCCAGTAGTGCATCCGGAACGATAGGTTGCCTGCCATATATTAGGTGTTCTAATCCAATTGCAGGACATTGAAATTGTAAGGAAATGACCAGTTTACAAGTCTATTCGTAATGGTGAAGCACATTGGTAGTTGGGGTGTCAGTGATGGTGCGTAGGTCAGTTAAAATGTATGCATATATCCAGTGGATGCGAATGGCAGTCATTTTTACCCTCGTACCTAATGTATGGCCATTAAGTGCCGGACGTGCCACAAACAGCAGACAAGTAGAGTATATTTTATAAAATGTTGGTAGCTTTGTGTGTATAGGTATTCATCCGCATGAAAATATTTTTAGAATTACTCTACCTTTTGTGCTTGGTTCTGGACATGTGACAGAGTTGGAGTGATCAGTCTTCTACCTAAAGACATATGCACTTGTAAAACCAAAATATTTTAAATGGTCCAAAAATAAGAGATACGAGTAGTTTCACCTCCAAATGGAAGTGTCAGGCTGCATCATTTTACAAGCGAATTAATCCTGCCTATTAGCAGCATCAGTTTGCTTTTGGAAAAAATTTAAATAAGTCTTTGTTCTTTTAAGCGGTTTGGTGTTTTACGGATTTTGTTGAGAAGTTGGGTTACTGACATAAAATTATAACAAAAACAGGCTATATGATCGCTCAGTCATCCTTACAAGCGTTTACATGCACACACTAGACAGCAGGCAGGCGGCATACCACCCTCGGAAAAGCGCAAAAGGGCCCAATACTGAAAATTTGGCTCTGGATCCTTAGGTATTTCGTTCTCCCTATCTGTCTACAAACAGTGGTACTTACAAGGCCTTCGTCCACCTGTTTATCTTTCTTCCATTAAAATTTTTTGTCCACTGTCGTCTTAGAGAAATGTATTTACTCGAGAAACTTGTAGATTCTTCCAATCCCTTAGTCTTACCTTTACTCTTATGAGAAGTGATAAAAATCAGGTCTTCGTGGAAAGCAGAGTCAGAGGTACTGTGTAACAGGTGAATAGTCTGAAATGTTCCACACCACAACCGTAGCACTTTGACTATATAAATATACATGATTGATGATTGGACATGATTTCCAAATGTGATGACCTATAGGCTGTACTCTCAGATGGATGTCCTCTTTTAATGTACTTAAGGCCACATTAAACGTTTCACTTAGGGCACATTCCGTAGCTTCTGCCTAGTTTGTGGATTGTAGGGCCTATCAGGTTGATGTGAAACGTTAGACGACTGCAACCACAAAAATCCGCCAAAAATCTTAGCTGATCGCGCATTCCTCAAACGTCGACCCTTTAATAGACTGTTGTACGAGAGTAAGGTGAAAAGTACTCACCCTGACAATAATAGACTGCGCTTTTCAGTAAAAAAAAGGTTTTTAATTTTCTACATAATCTCCTTTGATTTCAGCACACTTGGTCCAGCGTTTCTATAACACAAGTATTCCTTCCCGGAAGTGACAGTCTGAAAGGCTGACAAAATATTCACCTATGGCTCTCTCAACTTCGTTATTGGCTGTGAAGCGCTTCCCAGAAACAAATTTCTTCAAGTTTGGGAACAGACGGGAGTCTGAGGGTCCCAAATCAGGAGAAAAGGTGAGACGGCCGAAAAAATCGTACTCCAAGTCCCGCAGTTTTCCCATCGGCAACGCACCCGCACGTGTGTAGGTGCATTGTCCTGATTTCGCACCCATTCTTTCGGTATCCCCACAGCCTCAGCTATCTCACTCACATTTACTCGCCTAACGTCCAACACGATATCATGCACTTTTTCGATGGTTTCGGGTGTGGTTGCGGTTTTCAGCCGTCCTTCACGTGGGTCATTTTCGAGGGACGTGCTCCCATTTTTATAATTTTATAATCGCACATTACTCAAGTTTATCCATTTTAACGAAAACACGCAAGACGTCTACTGAGAGAGTGCGTTTGCAAGTGTTGAAACAGAAGTGCAATTAGAAGATACGGATTGCATACAAGCGACTCAGATCTTAGAAGGCAATGAGTAATAACGCTTCCTCAAGAAACACAAACGAGATTATTCATAAGACCCTTATCATCTTAGCCCTGCTAAAGGGTATCCCATAATTCACGCAAAATTTGAATTTCGCGCTATTTAATAGTACAGTGATGACAGTGGAGAAAAAGATAACAATGTGACAGCTGACATTTCGGGGTTAGTGGAAATGGAGCGCTATACGAAAGAACAGCGCTTTTTCATTGTTGAGCAATATTTTAAAAATAATGAAGGTTTGTCAGCTACAGTCGAACAAAATCGTCTTCATTGATGAAGCTCATTTTCATCTTGATGGCTTCGTTAAACATCAAAATTGTCGCATTTGGAATTCAAAAAACCGACGAGTAATTGCTGAGATACAAATGCATCCACAGCGCGTGACTATTCGGTGCGAATTTTGGGCTTCAGGCATTATCGGACCATTCTACTTCGAAAATGCGGCTGGTCAGGCAGTAACAATTAATGGTGTTAGTTATTGTGACATGGTAACCCAGTTTCTAGTGCCTTAATTACAAGATATGGATGTGACTAACATGTGGTTTCAACAAGACGGTGCCACATGCCACACAGCCAGATAAACAATTCAATTACTGCATGAGTCATTTCCTAATCGCGTAATTGGCCGTTTTTGCGATCAGAATTGGCCATCCAGATCTTGCGATTTAACGCCATTCGACTTTTTTCTTTGGGATTGTCTGAAGTTAAGGGTCTATGCAAGCAAGCCCACGACCACCAACGCCTTGAAATAGGAAAATGGAAAGTGTATTAATGAAATTCAGCCACATTTATGCGAAACGGTTATAGAAAATTTAAATAAAAGAGTACGTACTTGCCAGCAAAACCGTGCCGGCCATTTATCCGATGTACTATTCCATACATAACCCCAATCTGTACACTCTATGAAGCAATAAAAAATGTAAGCTTTCTAATTAAAAATCTTTCTATCAAAATTGTGGGACACCCGATATATTGTTCTGAAGTATAGTCGTAAACGAAATCAGATTAAAATATTCTTGGTAATTTTTCGAGTGATTTTAGGCCCCGTTTGCAATTACGGTACTTGGTGAAAGAGAATGATGAGGGAGTAAATATTTACTCGTATGTGTCGGCCAGAAGAGTATTTGAAAGTACAGCCACAGGTCAGTGGAAGCGTATCTAAACCATCTGGATTGAGGAACTGCCAAAGACTCAGCTAACCAGAGTCGCTTACATTATTGGTTGAAGGCCAGTTCCACTCCCGACTCTACCGACAAATAAGTATGTTAACCTTATGTCGTTTGACGACCAGGTAACCTTAGCGCAATCAAGCAGATATTGGGCAACCAAGTCGTGATTCTGATCATGATAAAACTTGGTTTAAATTCTCAAAGCTCAGATTTGTTGCTAGTCCTACGCTTAGAAAAAACCGCCCGCTTTTTCTGCATCAATCACAGTCACAGTTTCTCATCTTTTGTCTATCGATGCGAGAGATATGGACTTTTCCCCAGACAATGCTTTGATAGGTTTTTCAGCTGTAAATGGGATGCTGAAGGTGCGAACATTTCATGTTTATATCGCATTTCGTTATGCAACAGATAATCTGATGTTGTCGGTGTCTTTTGGTTAATTGCGCAGTGATAATGAAAATCTCTAGCTGCGAAAAGTCAAATGCACCCTTTTATGAAGCCTGCTTTACTTTTTATCGATCGGCCTGTTTTCTAAAAATACCGCCGTAGTTCTATACCACATAGACATTACGACACTTTTCGATTACCTACTCTGCGAATAATTGTAATCCCTCTCACAGTCTATTTTACCTTTCAAATTATCCACATTAATCATTTGTCAATTTGCATGTTTCGAGTTTCTGACGTCTGGCCTTCCATAATCGTCATTCATTATAAAAGAGTGCACCGTGAAGGTGAAACATCAGAAGCTGTTCTTTCATAATTTTCTGTAATTTCGTCGGCATCACGTTCAACCTTAGTCCGATGTAGTATCGTATTCCTTTGTATTCCTCTTTCAATCCAATCCTGGTTTGGTCTTTTATTTTATTTTATTGTGTTGCACTTGTACTCCTTATTCAATTTGGAAGCAGTAACAATGCAACTCTGAACTTGTCGAAGTTAATTTCTTTTCAAAATGCAAAACTCAAAGTCTAATAGAGGGCTAAGAACTAAGTCCCTCTACACAGAGTTACTCTGTCCAACAGCAAAGGTCGTGTAATGCACCTGGACCCTAATTTAATTCCAGGTTCAGTTTGAATACGCGCGCGGAAGCTTCTCAATTGGCCTCCTGGTGTGCTCTTCATGGCTTCTGGTTCTGCTGCTGTGCAGTGTTCTGGGTAATTGGGAAATCCATCCGAACCTCCAAAGTCCGCACTAAGTCTTGTGCCGTTTGATTGAATTGTGAATTGAATAGCTTTGACGTGATTGAGCATGGATTGATCATGGATTGCAGATAACTGTGTGGTAGATTATGTTTTGCCAATTTCACACCTTAAAATTGAAAAATTTCTCCTAGACCGACTCAAATCATCTCCACCTTCTCCTCCTCACCTAGCTGACGACGAGACAAGGAACAGTAAATCAAAATCAATGTCTGGATGATGCAACCATTTAACACTTTGTAAGAATAAAGCTTCACTCTCGGATCCATAAAATCCGTCAACGCAGCTATTCCTCATCAGCATTCCTTCCCTTGGAGATGGATTGTGTTTTTCCTTTATCATTTCGTTCCCCCAGATTTTCAAGCATCCTATCAGAGAATTAATTTTAATTAGTAGCTTGCTTCCATTGTACGCCACTGGCACAAGAAGTATGCGGTTTTGTGGGCTGTCCAAAGTTGGTTAGGAGTCTGGGGTAACCATAACATTGCAACAGTCTCGATCGTAAGTTATTGTGGGCAGAAATAATGCGTAGGGAGTTGTATGCGAATAAGCGTTGAATGAAATCTTTTTCTTTAAAGAAAACTTGATGGATTCAGATTCGGCTATGGCATGAATGAAGGTGCCAGGTAAGAGCATAGCAGGTTGTGGTTCGAATTCTGATGGATTTATGAGTACATAGATATATGGCCAATGTTGGTAAGATCGTAAATCTTTACTCGCGGCGTTTTGTCATTCATTTTAACCATTCGTCGGTGTGGTATTGGGAGTTAGGAAGTCCAGAACAACGAGACAGGTCTGGTCCAAACAATATCACAAATTGAAGGGTGGTTTTGTGACGGTTATAAATGGCTGGTATAAAGGACTTTTTAAATTTATGAGAAGGAGGGTGACATTTGAAAGTAGTAAAAGCAAAGTATTTTCTTTAAAGTATTCCAATGTAAATTTGAGTTTAAAGTCGTTCCATAAGCCACTAGGTGATCAAAAATCAAGTGCTTTGAAAGTCTTTTAACCTCAGTGATCCAAACCATTTAGAATGCTGACCAAATTTTGCAATGCTAGAGGCAAAATTTTGATAAATTGGAAAATTTGTGTCAAAAATGTGGATTTATCTCAACGAAAAGTATGACCATACGAATAAAGTTCCTAACTACTATTTCTATTATTGTCCTAATGATATTTATTTAGTGGGGGAGGTGGGAGTATTCGTGAATGATTTGTATGAACCTATTGCCGGTTCTTTGTGCTTCACTATTTTTTTTTTGTGGTGTTAATAAGCGCATTGTCCTTTTGAACGACAAAACGTACTTTTCTAAAGCGGTGCACAATCGCATTTATTTTGCCTTCCAACACCTCTATTGCACCAGTACAGAGAGACAGCTCCATGCCATTAAACCTTTTTCTACCGACTTAACAGTGGGTATTGTGCATTTATATTGCAATGAATCCCATGTTTTGCTCCAAATGTGTACCATATTATGGGATTATTAGAGCCATATTGTAGAATTATATATCCATAGAACATTATTCCAAAATTGTCAGAGTCTTACGACGTGATCTTCGTAAAATTGTGTTCGTCTCTTCATAATTTCTTTGCTTATGCTTGCTTCATACTTATTCTTTACTTCATGCTTACCAGTTGCTAGAACTCTGTTTCGAGTTATGTTTACAGGCTTGGAATAAATTGTTGGCTTGACTTGTACTTGATATTTCTAGAATCGGCTTGGTAATCCTTTCAGAAGTAATTTCAGTGTGTCCTAGATTCTGGAAACTCAGTTTTCAAAACCCTCCAAAACCTTAGCTCAAGGAATAAAACCAAACTATGGTGGGTATGAGGGTATTGATGGCAATGAAAAGGTAGAACAACTGGCCAGAAAGGATCAGACACTCCATTCAATGGATATAAATAGCTGGGAGCATTAAAAATGCATCTCGTTTTAGGAGAAGACTCCAGGTCTAAGACAGACCAAATGAACCATCCTGCCCTTCAATAAAAAAAATGGCAGTAGATGTATAAATCTAGTTCGGAACGACATCAGAAACCTAGTGGGATGCCTTACCGGACAACACGGCTAAAGATTTCACCACAACAAAATAGGACAAGTCGACTCTTCGGAGTCACATTTTATGTCACTGCCCAGCCCTCAACGGTATCAGATGATATAACTTCTCAGGGAACAACTCAACACCACTGAACTAAGGGATTCTCCTGCTGGTAGAGTTGCTAACTTCATTCGGAATGAAGAAAACCTACTAGCATAACCACAGTTCTGACAAACTGATACAAAAGATCTTCTAGGTGGAAGTGCCTTATTGAGACAGTAACTTTTTTATGGGATGTATTGATGACATCAACAATATTGGGTTATTTGAAGAGAAAATTATGCTTAAACGCATCATAATGAATTGCGCCAGTTACTCATGAAAAAGAATTGCCCCACTTACTGTTAACAGTGTCATATAGCATGCACTCGGTGCGGGGAGTGATTCACGTAACACAAGTCCACTTGCGTCATTACTCTTCATGGAAGCATAGTAAGCAGATAGAACTATAAATGAATGTGTAATTATTTGTAAACATTTGAAAGATCGAAGTATGGTAACTTCGGTTGTTTAAAGTAAAATTTACTCTTAGCCTTACTCTGGTCTTTGATTCCACCAATTGCGGCAGCCCTGCCACATTCTTTTTAAAATGCTCATTTCAACCACATGCCTTCTGTTAATAAAAATTGTTCATCTAAAAACGGCGACATATTGTGCACTTAACTAGAACCAGCGTCAACTAGCTCAATTTCAATCGAATGCCCTAAAGCTTAAGCTAGCGCTTATAATAGAAAGCTTGAGCTCGCCCCTTTATGACTCGCTTGCTCTGTCGAAGGCAGAGGGTCCTCCATATCATACTTCAGACTCACTTTCCAGGTAACCAAATCAGAATCAGCTCACAACCAGCGGCTATGAATCAAGCTACATCTGGTATCTGTCCTCGGTAATCAAGACACATGAAGCCATCAAACACGCTGTTATGCCCTGGCACTGGCTGCATATTCACGTCTAGTTATGCTACAAAAAGGTATAGATTAGCTGAAAATAACTATAAAAACAATCTCTACTGCCAGCCTGCCAGTAGCATACATACATACCGAAACCTTGGCGATCAGTAAACAAAGCCTTACAGGACATCACGGTACTACAATATAAAAAAAAAACACGCTAGTCAAGAGCTTCAGACCTGTTAGTCAGATTTCTGTCATGTTGTTGCCGCTTTTTCAGCGCGTTCTCTGTCTTGGGTGCATTATGCCTACCATTGCAGAAGGTTCTGCGAGAGTGTTCTAATCACCAGATTTAGAAAGCGCACTCCATACGTTTTGCCACAATTTCATAGAAACAGCACTTGAAGCATCGTCCTCATCTTGTTATAACACGCTCGGCCAAGTGTCGGAAGCTCAAAACTTTTTGCCTAAGCCTACCACATATGGCAAATTCACATCCGAATACTCGTATTATGACTACATCAATCTTCATAAAATATATGATAGTCTTTCATCCTACTTATTTCCGGTCCATCGCATTGCACTTTCTGCACCTCCATTAATTACTCGACATAATGTGGCCTATTAAGAGACCATGGCCATTTAAGCCTGCATGACTACATGATTGTTGCCCTGCTGGCCTAATAAAAGTTCTGGGCCACTCAGCCGTCTCCCAATCAATCGTCACGCAGGTCATCAGCCTTAGATGATCGCCGGCGCAGATGGCATTTTCAAGCTCTTATTAGACCACATTTGGCCAAATATATAGCGGTTACCCTACACCAATACAAAGCGAATACCATTCCCAATGAAGAAGAAGGTTGGGCTGGACAAGACAAAAGTAACTATGACATCTGCTATTTTGACAATTACAGATACTAAGAACAGCCAATATTTTGGCAAGGATTCATCGCATGAAGGATTTCAGTCTGACCCAGCAATAAAACTTTGACAAAAATGCTCCTCGTCCAAACATACCACTTATGTGCAGAGCACGACGTTGAGGTATGGATAATATCAGTTTCCCGATCAGAAAAATGTGATGGACGCTAATATACTTGCAGATATTCCGAATGACAAATTATTCTACAGGGTCAAGCTGATTAGAAAAGTGAATGAAACAAGTATACTCATACTCAAAGTCTACGAGTTGTACAAAGACTACTTTTGTTTAACAACATCTTCAAATCCCAGTCCCCAGATACGGGGCAATCAAACCAAACATCGTTGCCAGAAGGCTAAAACATTACAACCGAGAGTCACTAAAACTACGGCTTAGCCACTGGGAGATCGCTAACTAAGTCAGTAAGTTGGGAAACTTTGTATTTCCAACCGGTTTAGATTTAAAAATGAAGGGTCGACTGGAAACCACAAAACCCGGGAAGCGCAATTCATAAAAGATAGTTGAACACACATTCTTGTGATATAATCAGAATAGAATATTGATACCAATTCACGGTTAGTAAAGAAGAGCGCTACAATTATTTCAGCGCAGTTGTAGGTTTTTTAGCAATTCTCTTAACAGTTGTACAGACAGATATACCATATCAAAATATTCAATAAAGTGAAATAAAAAATAAACTGCGCATTCATTTTTGTATTTGCAACTAAGTCAACATTCGGCATCTGCCAGGCCTTCATTTTCAACTTTGAGCTCGAGTTCATTAAATACATAGCAATACCCCTTAGGAAGACCAGTTGCGAAAATCTACGGTGCAATTTACAAATGCTTCTGGAATAAACAAAAAAAATACAAAAAGAAAATAAGAACACCATCGAAATCCTTTAGCTCTTGTTTTCAATTTTCTCATTATAATTGACTTCTGAGGAAGGAGCTACTTGCATCACATTAACCCACCATCCATTAACATGTCGAAGTTCGCAGCACACGTAGGGCACGTAGCTATAATGATGATTGCGTCGTATACGCGTTTCCTTCAGAGATACCCTCCCAACATCTACAACTGTGCAACATCGGCTGGTTTTCTGCGAGCTTCCAAGGAGCATATGCGAAATTGAAAGGAATTAGCCAGATTCACTGCCTGTCTCTCGATCCTCTTGCAAACAAAAACTTGAACTTCATTCAACAATGCATTTCTGGATTAAATCCGTGATGTTCTTGTTGGAGGAGAAGCAGCAGCAGATAAGAAGAAGCCACTGCTACCGAGATCTTCTTGCGGTTTCACACTTTTAACCAAATAACCATGCGAATCTGCTCCTGTTGTCGAAGTGCTGATCTTTTAAATTATAGTCCCAGCTCGGGCTTAGGAGGTTAAGGGCAGTAAACTCAAATTATGTTGTCAGGTTATAGGTTAGAAATGTTAATTCCCGTATGCGCATACTCGTCTTTGCATACGTCATCTTCCTTGGTGATCATTAGATAATGTACATTTGGGACTCCATTGCTGCTGTTGCTGTTTAATTAAAATTCTTCCATTTTTCTTTCTTCTTTCATTGAGACTCTTCCTCTTCTCACACCTGAAATCAAAGAAGAAAAAAAAATCAAAAAACACGAAGCGGTAAATTCCAATCAAAAGTCATGAGCAGTCAATCATGACTGACAAGGCCAATTGGCGATATCCGGTGATCAATGCTGCACTTGCATTTGCTAAACGTGGATGCAGGAAGAATCAATCATTGAATGGATATTGAATATTTTATCTGCAGATTAGTAGAGATCGGCATGAGAAAATTATAAGATTTGCTGGAGTTTTTTTGCTTTGCTGAGAAAGTTGAATTGGGCTTCTAATGACACGAAAATAGTGGAATATTCTTTGGTCTGCCTGTAGGTGAGGTAAATTAACAGCTTACACTAGAGATGATAACCAAAATGTAATCAATAAAGACTGTCTTGATTATTCTGGTCAGCCTTTGAAAAAATCATCATACTGTTTAGGATCCTTGGGGTTAAGATTTTCAATTCCGTAAGCAATGTTACGCAGACGACGCACTCTTTATGAGTCCCACCTACGATGACTTATATTCTCCAATATGCCGTAGATATACCCAGATCTTAAATTCTAAACTGCGGCCTCAACTTAAGTTCAGCTAAAACTAAACTGTCCCTTTTTACAAGGAAAAGTTAAACAAATCTCTCTGAGCTAATTAAGGCTAATCTACGACTCATCCGGGACTGTTGCAATGAAGATTAAAAACAGCGTTGACCAGTTGTCTAACAGGTGCCTTTTTTTTATTTTATAGTACTATTTTCCAAAAATAAACAAACAATTAAAAAATGCAGTTTTATCGAGTAATCTTTATTATCGTCCAAAGAACGATTTACATTTATTTTCTTTGATGGCCGCGAATGCGTTCTGTTGCATTGTTTGACCAATGACTCAAGTAATGTTGGCCTTCAAATCCTCAATTACGTAGGTTAGCCCATCTAGAATTTGGACTTTACATAGCTGCAAAGAAAAACGTTTAGATGGCCAATTCAACGATCCAATGCGTGAAATTAACTGTTCACCGAATTGTTCTCGCAATAAAAATATGGTTTCAAGTGGCAAGTGTGCCGTCTTGTTAGAACCAAATGTCTTCGAGACCACGGGCTTAAATTTGAGACAGAAAATAATCCATTATCATTAACCGAAAGATGTTAAGCCAGAAATGGTGCTTATCGCTGAACAAAATTTTAGTCGAAAACTGTGGATCTTCTTGAGGCTTTTAAAGAGCCTAAAGACTGGACGGAGATGATTCGAAAGGACGGTCGATTTTTTTTTCGACTTTTTTGACTTCGAATCAATTCATCAACATCGCATCGTCATCGCATATATTCTTCGCTGCCGCCGCTATATTTTCTAAACTACGTGCTTGATATAGTCTATTTGGCGGTGTATTATCCAGTAGTTAAAATATTGCGGCAAGCTTGCGATTGTATAGCGAATTGTGTGTTCGATGGACTATCTGGATCGAATTGCTCGAAGCGTATATTCCTCATAAAACACTTATTTTCGTAATACAGCTGACCACATGATCTCTTATGAAATCCTCACCTCACCACGTTATAAGCATCTTTTTAATCAGGCCACTGTTTTGATTACCCTAAATACGAGTACAATGCCCGGATATCAATGTACTCGTCCATGGACAGTTACACAAAATCACAAATTCGTGGATGAGTTTAGTCTACTACATATTTCTCAGCAAAGATTAGCAAACGGGCTTCCAGGGTACTATGTCGCTGATAATCTGTTCAGCATGTGATCCCTTGGAATAAATATTTAAGAGGGAGAGTTGTTCTATGCCTAGCAACGACACACTTTCACGCATTAAAGATAATCACAGATGAACCCATGACTCTAAGTCATTTAGGCTGTTATGACCCATTATCGTTGATAAGCGATAAAAAAAGCTGACCAACCTCATGAGAAGATACCTCAGAGTTTATAAACGTAATCCGGAGTTTCATGGGAAAACACACATATCGTTATTGTACAATTCCTCTGCAAATGCCCTATTTTGTCACACAGCTACTACAATCTAGAATGATTACGTCTTTATACAGACCACAGACCATGACAAAATTATCAGAAATTCTCTTGGGCTCCGGAAGCTAAGCAATTTGATCAGATATTGATAATTTCAACGAAGATTGTCAAAAAACATTTTTAAAAAGAAATAATGGCTCAAGACGGTTCAAGAAAGTCAGACAAACAATAATCGCTTAAACCCGCAATCATTAGTTGGCCCTAAGCGTTATATTTTCAAAGAGATACGACTAATCACTGATCACTGTCCGGTAACGCGGGCTACTGGTTATTCCAAACAGTTTTATTTTGTGTGTGTAACTAAGCCTTATTACTCTTTTCTGACAAAACGCAATTGTATCTAATCACAATGTCGATTCGATGACGCCAAACTAAGACTTTTTCAAAAAATTTTCCAAGTATTCGAAATAATAATTCCAGATGCAACTTACTTTGCATCATGTTGTGTATATGTAGTATGATATTTATCCACAACTCAACGGATAGCGAGCCCTGTTGATCGATTATGAGAACTTAGAAAATTACGTCGCTTCTTTACCTTTTAACAAGTTGAAAACGATTTTCAAATAATTTGAAATGTTATACAAGTTCTTCTTGTGTTAGAACTGAGCAATTGTTTCATGGCTTTAATTTTTGACACTGCTTATTTACTTAAGGAAAAGTGAATGATATTTGTCGGAAATCGACATGGGCCGTAAAATATATTATACTATACTGAAGTGGGAGAACATTCGAAAACCAAACAAAGTTTTAAAAGTTTAAATCTCTCTTGTAAATTTATCTTATCTCTTTTGTTAATTTACACATGACTCTCAATGTTTATATTTATCATAAAATAAATAATCATAAGATTACATTCCAAGTCAACTTAAAGCGCCTACACTCGAGGCACACAATTTCTAGGACGTTTGAGTTGGGACAACTTATACGACCCAATTTGCCAGTCCAACCTATTGTTTCATATGAGTAGGTTCAATGAATTCTGTGGGTGAGATTGTAGGAATTTGCCTACAAACGGCGCAATTTTTAGGATGTTATATAAGGGAGAACAGAAATTGGTAGATTGCCCGAGCCAATCTACTGATTTGGTTTGATGGAAGTCTAACTGCTCTCCACCCGAGGCAATTTTCCTGCTGGTTGCAAGTTGCCATCGAATATTTGGTCAGAAATTGCCTCGTGTGTAGGCGAATTTACTTCTGGTACATCTTTTATAACAAGCATTTGAAATTATTTTTATTTACGAAGCTGAACGCAACCATTTGCAAGCGAGATTTGAACACTTCCTATTCACTTGTCAATTAGCAGCTGGTTTTTCAACAAAAACTGTCACCATCGCTAAAGAAATTCATTTCGTCAACATTTGTTAAAACGATTTCATATTTTGTCTGCAGAGATTCGTATAAATATTTAATTGACTGCAAAGAAAATTTGAAGAAAAATGACTACAGCTGCTCGACCAACTTTTGATCCAGCCCGTGGCGGCTCAGGACGTGGGGAGAAGGATTTGAGTGCACTGAGCAAACAATACTCCAGTCGGGATTTGCCAGGCCACACAAAACTTAAATACAGGTTTGTATTTTATCCTCCTGCATAAATTCTTAATTTCACTCATTTCCTGAAATTTATTTTGTAGAGAAACTGGACAAGGAACAACTGAAGAACTTCGCAACCGTGATTTCCGCAAAGAGCTCGAGGAACGAGAACGTGAAGCACGTCCATCAAAGACTCTTCCACCAATTGTTCGCAAGGCCATCGAAGCAAACAATGCAAGCAGCAGCAAACGCGCAAAGTTGGATAATGTAATTCAATTGAAATTTGTTAATTAATAGAAAATTAATTATATTTTTTGCCATTTTCCTAAAGGGTGCCCCAGTTAATCTTGATGCTGATGATCCAGTGGATAATGACAGTTCCGACTCGGATTCTGATTCTGAAGATGACACTGCAACCCTATTGGCTGAACTGAACAAAATAAAAGAAGAACGTCTACAAGAGAATGCCCGAAAAGAACAGGAGAAAAAACAAGAAGACGAGCGCATTCGAATGGAGAATATTTTATCTGGAAATCCTTTGATTAATTACGCACCCGGCAGCAAAGGGGGAGATTTGAAGGTAATGGTATAAAGTTGTTTCAACCATCTATTTCAAAAACTTAATCGTGTTTTATGTTTTAAAAGGTAAAACGACGTTGGGATGATGATGTTGTTTTTAAGAATTGCGCCCGAACTGAACCCGAAAAGAAATCGCATTTCATCAACGATTCGCTACGTTCAGAATTCCACAAGAAGTTTATGGAGAAGTACATCAAGTAGATAACAGCACATTTTTATATATTAGCGTTTAAATAACAAAAAAAAATTAAATATTGTCAATAAAAAAAGTAAAGTACAAATGAAGTGTTAGTCTTTCGCAATTCAACACCAGAGAATTTTCCCTTTGAAGCCCCACTAGTAATAGGATCTACGATATTCCGTAGGGCTATTGTAGTACAAAATCGTTAAACTTCAGTGTATCAGGTGTACCAAAAATCTGTTTTTTCTTTTCGAAAAATGACCGATTAAAAGCGCAAACCACGATGTGAATAGCATAGATTCACTATTGAATCTTAGGCAAAATCACGCGGCTTACCGAACCACCAGTTTCGTTGGAAGCGTGTTTATTCCAACTTGTAAACAGAACCACAAGTGCCCCTTTTATTAACAGATATGTACTATTGTGTAGTGAGTACCTAAAAGCTCGATTTTCTACAATCTTGACTGATTGTGACATCAGTTTGAATTGGACCTTTCGCGCGAATGTGTCAACTACATACTTTTCTCCTGCTGCTGATGATAACCACAAAAAGTTTGCAGTATTCAAACTATGACAACGTAATTGAAAACTCGGAGCAACTGGGCCAATAAACATCAAATTTAACTTTAACAGCGAAGACAGCTCCATCCATAACCTTATTCGAGGTACTTCGACATACCCGGAATTAAAGTCATAGGGATCATTGCTCTGCATTCCGAAATACAAATGTTGAAAGGGATTCAAGCGAACCAACGTTATATACGTTTTATAGCGTTACTATACGTTTTAGTAACATAAAGTCATTGTTAAAAATTTGGAAATTTAATTCCGTTGTCTGGAAAGATGAACAACTCAACATAAACAATGATCAACAACAATTTCGACCGAAAGACTTATGTATGTAGCAAACCAATTACCATCTGGAATCCCTGTAGGTTTCTGTTTTTTTTAATTGAATTGTTTAGCAGCATACGCCAACTAATCCCTCAAATATGGTCGGATGGAAGCATGTATTCTCGGTCGATGGCATTGAACAACTGTCTGCCCGATCTTTTCCCCAACTTTAGAGTGATCAGTCTGCTTAACACCGCGAACAAGATTTTATTTGAAAATTTATTTTATGTGAACGCCTTTATCAACATCACATTTGAAAGAATTATAGGTAAAAGTCACAGTGAAATAGCAAAGCGACAAGAAAGTACTTAAACAGTGCATCGCAACATTAAACTATTTCTTTAGGGTAGAAAAAAAATATTGTATCTGAGTTCTACAGTTAGTTCAAACTACGACACACGTAAAGATCGAGCTCATATAAGCTCTGCCAATAGTTGTTTCTATGGACTAACAACGCAACTGAGAAAGAAGACCCCTTCTAAAAAAACAACAAAGAAAGCACCGTATAAAACCCTTATCACTCCAGTCGCACTGTACGAGTATCTAAAGTGAACGAAAATGTACTTGATTGCTCCGAGTGAGAAATTCTGCGGGAGATTTCTGGTCCCGCCTGAATAAATGGAATTCGGAGAAGAATTTATAGCAACAACAGATATTATAGGCTGTACAACGACCATTGTCTTGTCAGGTGGGGTAGATTTCTAGGATATTTTGATCACCCCTCGGCCGGAAATGCCTTTGAATCCATGCGAACTTTGGCCAACTGTCATATTCCTGTTGGGCGCCCGGAGCGAGGTCTTCCTTTACCGTGTTATTCCGCCGCGTCGATATCAAAGAGTTTTTGGAATAAATTGGTAATATTTATTCATTCGATCTATAAATCATAGAAATTCCAGTTGACTGGTCAGAGCCCGTCAACACAAATACTCGTAGAAACAAGAATGAAGAATGTGGCGTTTATAACGACAGCTGATATCTTCATCCGCCTTCACGAAAGTTCTACTTCTGGGATTTAAAGCCGGCCCGGGATGATAAGGGTCTTATATAGAGTCTTTCCTGTATTTTTTGACAAAATTTTCTTATTCAATTATCTTTTTCGGCCAGAAAGCACTGAGATCATATATTTAAAAACGATCTGGTTAAGCGTCATAACCAGACCTCTATTTAATCACCCTCACTGGTCCCGAAAGAGCTTATTGATTTTATCTTAAAATAAGTTGAAGTTTCTTATATGTATAAGAAAAAAAAAACCTGAATATGTGCCAATTGTGTGATTTAATCATCGGCAGTATATGTATCCGATGTCTAGAAGCCGAATATAGTTTGCTAAAGTTTGAGGAGTATGGATGAAATCTTATCACAACTAGTCAGGAAAGGCATACTATTATCGCTTACACGCTAACACATTTAGTTAGGACAAGAACTAGACGCCATTTGACTGGCATTCGATGAGATGTCTCTCATGCGTTTCCGTGATACTGATATCACTTACTTGTTTTCAAATATTCACTAATTTTTTGCAAAACCAGCTGTTAATTGTTTGCCAAGTGTCCGAAGCATGTAGGCTATCCATTAACTCTTACGTAGTACAATTCTCACAACTAGTTGTCAGCACTAGTGTTTTGACAGTACACCCCCTGTCAGCTGTTCAATTTGACAACGCAATATTTTGTATTTTCACTGCAATTTGAGTTCGTGTTTTGTAATTGCTTGGTTGGTTTGTCGTCGCGTAAATAAATTTTCCCCAAACAAAAGACCACTTAAAAGCCGATCAAGGCAAATGGAATTTGCAATGCAATCTGTAAACTTCATCAAACTTTTATTTTTTTAACACTTAACCGGTCAAAGTGCTAGAAAGTACCCTTCAAACTGATTTATATCCACTTTTACCATTACCTCATCCAGTATTCAATCCGAAAAAGAAGAAACTACGAGTGATAATTAAAAAAAAGAAGAAAAAAAAAACACAATAACAGTGAATTTAAATAGTAGATGGGAGGAATAAAACGAAACAAATTGGAGTACAAGTAGAGATTTCACCGTCACGCAAAGTGTTGACGACGATAACAAAGTTCAGTGCTGGGAAAGACGGGTCAGATAAATTCACGAAACATGGAAGGGACAACTGCAACCGCCGATAAGATTTCAATTTTAGAAGGTAAATTATCTACAAAATTCCAATACAATATTTATTTAATAAATCCTCCATTGTCTGGTTACTCAACTTGGTGTATTCCTTTTGTAGAGAGTACGAGTACGAGTATACACATAGTCCTTTTGCGCGTATGTAATCCAATTAGAATTAGGGGGTGGCAGTATGAACAGCAACAATGGCTGTTAAACTATTGACCTGATTGTCTATTGAAGTGTCCATTTATTTTAAATCCAAAAATAGATACATATCAATCAAATGAATACATTTATCTCTACACGTAGCCGGCGGTAAATAGAAGTAAATCTCCACTCTCTTTTGTCGTCTGCCTACTGGATATTAACTGCGCGGCGTATATTGAAACTTTTTTTTTTTTCTCAAATTGGAAAAGTACCTGTTGCTATTTGTTACTCAAAAGTTCGCATGTACATTTAGATTGTCGAATAAAACGCAACACTGTAAAGACAAAACGTTTGGTGATCTTGCATTTTGGGGGGGAATTTGTTTCCGATTTGCGTGTTTATCTATTATAATGTTAACTTGAAGCTTTGTGATCGTTTCTCTTACGTGTACTTTGCTTTTCAAAGTGGAGCATAAAGATAACAGGCCGACGATGTTATTTGTGCTTTAGAGCAGAACTGGTATACTTTATATATTTAAGCAGTTTCTCGGCTCCACATACGTTTAGATACATTGCAATTTTTGGAGTGAATCATCTTTTGATTTGGGGGCATAATTAACTTGCTGATGGTGTTGTATTTCTCTGTATGTTAACATAAATCTTTTCTCTAAATTAATAGCTCTTTTTACTCAAAGAGAACTTTGGCATAGTGCCATTGTTTTATTCTAATAAAATTTTAATTTCACAAAGCTGTGATTGCCGGTTAAACTTATTTGTTTTCTTAGATTCGTTCGAATAGGGGAACTTTCCTGACATTAAATCATACCGAGAGACATGTGCACGATCTCGGTGGGTTATTCACTGGTGCATTCGTGACATTATGTTGTTGAAACGAGCTCCCAGCTTTGATTAATGTCCATATTTTCGAAGAAAAAGTCACTGGTCATTATCTGGTTACATCGCTCATTGGTCGTAACAAAAGATCTGATCAATTTTTGAAAAATAAAGGACCGATGATGCCATCCGCAAGAAGACTACATCAAACACTGCACTTTTATGTGTGTTATTGAACGCCATGAATCTTTTTTGCATTTATTTCATTCGAGGCAGGGCAATATTGCTTCTTGTAGAAAACGTTTAATTTCTCAACATAGTCTTGTTTAAGCTCATTACACTCTTTCCAATTGTATGATACTATCCAAATAATATACTCAAAATAGGCGTTTGTTTATGGGATGTTTTCATGGTTGGAGGCCAAGCCCTTTCCTCATGTTTTGAATCAGGAAATATTAGCTGGAGGATTAATATAAAGATACGGAAGAATTTACTAGACAACCTTTGCAAACGAATTAAGGACAACGAACTTCGGATATGCACGTGGAATGTTAGGTCCCTTAACAGGCCACGAGCAACCAAACAACTAGCGGAGGCCTTAAACTGCTGCAAAGCAGACATAACCGCCATTCAAGAAATGCGATGGAATGGGCCGGATGAAAAGAGTATGAAAAACTGCGACATCTACTACGGGGATTGTTATCGACGGCAAAAGCCGGGCCTATTTGGATGCGGATTTATTGTTAGAGGCAGACTTAGACAAGAAGTCTTGAATTTCCGGCATGTGAACGAGCTCCTCGTAGAAATCCGCATCAAGGCAAAATTTACCAACATCAGCCTGATATGCGCGCACCCCCCACAGAGGAGAAAGATTATGGCACTAAAGATGCCATTTATGAGCTCTTGAACAAGACCTACAAGCAATGCTCTAGCTATGACATTAAAATTGTCCTCGGCGATTTTACTGCACAGCTAGGAAGAGAAATCATCTTTGGTGGCACTGTCAGAAGATATAGCCTGCACGGCACCACCCCCGGAACGGAATCAGGCTTATCGACTTTGCGGCGGGACAAAACATTGTCGTAGCTAGCACGCAATTTTCCCATCGCGATACTCACAAGGGGACTTGCAGAACTCCTGATCAATCAACCGTCAACCAGATCGGCGCAAGACACTCCTCCAGTATTATATATGTCCGAACGTTCCGAAGAGCCAACATCGACTCGGAACAATATCATGCATGAAGCATCGAAGACCAGTGGCAGCACTACCAGAAGGCCCTCAGGGATGCCGCTTCTGATGTGCTGGGTTTCACTCGACTACCACAATGAAACCTTTGGTTTGATGACGAACGCCGGCTGGCACATGATGTTAAGCAAAAACGACGCAATGCGGCACTGCAAAAAAGACTAGAGCTGCTCACGAGGTCTATGAGCAAAAGAGGAAAAACGAACATCGGCTTTTCAGGAGGAAAAAGAAAGAGCATGAGAAGCCCGCGGTCGAGGAAATTGAAAGATTCTACTCCAGGAATGAGATTCAGAAGTTTTACCAAAAGCTTTAAAAAACATGCCACGGACACAGACCCCGAACCGAAGCCTGTAGAGACGAACAAAAGAACATCGTAGTAGAGTCGCAGTCGATTCTGAGAATCTGGAAATCTACTTCTGTAGACTTCTGTAACGGCAATGACGAAACAGATACCGCTGTCAGGCAGAATGAACCTTTCAACTTGGACAACTTTAAAAAGCAGTGGAGTCTGCAATATCTAAGCTGAAGTTCAACAAAGCTGCTGGAGCGGACGGCCTGACTGCCGAGCTCTTCAAAGCGGCAGGTGATGACTTGATAAGGAGCATACACCAACTCATTTCTTAAATATGGCCGGACGAAAGTATGCCCGATGAATGGAATATCAGCATTTTATATGCGATCCTCAAGAAAGGAGACCCCTTGAACTGCGGCAACGACAGAGACATCAGTCTTCTTAACATCGCGTACCAGATCTTATTTGCCGTTATGTGTGAACGCCTGGAGCCGTTCGTCCACAACCTGATAGTTCCATATCAGTGTGGCTTCAGGCAAGGAAAGTCCACCATCGGCCAAATATTCACACTACGGCAGATCTTGGAAAAAACCCATGAGCTTGACAGTATGAGTATATGAGTATGACAGCATCTGTAGCGACGAGCAATGTCTAATTATGGCATCCCTGCCAAACTCGTCCGTCTGTGCAGGGTGATGAAGAATGATCGCTGTCATGCGATTTCTTCAACATCATACTTGAAAGAATAGTGCAAAATTCACACGCAAACACAAGAAGCACAATCTTTCAAAAGTCCATTTAATTACTCGCATACGCCGACAATATTGACATAATTGGAAGATGGCAGCTCGATGTTAGTTACGCCTTTGCAAGTATTGAAACGGAAGTGCCGAAAATGGGTTTATCGGTCAACGAGGGCAAGACCAAGTATATGCTGTCCAACAAAAAGGACACCCAACATCGACGTCTCGGACAGTACGCCACATTCGCCAAGTCACCTTCGCTGCTTCGTTGGGCTAAGACAATTGACTACCAAAGTTGAACAACAAAAGTTACCTTATATAAGACCTTTATAATCCCAGCCCTGCTCTATGGCGCAGAGGCATGGGTATTATCAAACATTGATGATGGTGCTCTTGGCTGCTTCGGGTTATTTTCGGTCCCGTTTGCATTGACGATGAGTGGAGGAGGAGATACAACGACGAACTGTATGGACTGTACAGCGACATCGACCTAGCCAAAAAAAGAAAGAAGATCCAAGGACTAAGATGACTGGGTCATGTAGAGCGGATAAACACCAATGCTCCGGTATGAAAAGTCTTCGAATCCGCATCCGAGGGACAGCGCAGTAGAGAAAGACCGAGACTCAGGTGCCGCACGCAAGTGGAAGGGGACCTCAGTTAACTTAGCGTGCGAGACTGGAGACAGCTAGCACAAGATCGAGATAGCTGGAGACGCTTATTGATTGAGGTCCAGGTCCACCCCGGACTGTAGCGCCACCGAATGTAAAGTAAGTAACTTAATACAAAGAATAAATCAGATGAGGAAGCGATTCGAAACCCAATAAATGAATCCCGACGAAATGACTCCACACGTGTACTTTACTGCATTGTATTGATGGAAGAGCACTGGACCGTCTCTCCGTTTGCCGTCGTTAAACTGGTTAGGTAAATTGCTACGATATGCGCTGATTTTTTTTCTTTTGAAGACAATTGTTGCTCAATGCCATCCCAAATCGATAGTTTTTTAGGTTGCAGCATTTGTCAGACGTCAGACGAAGCTAAAGGCAAAGAGGGCGGAATGATATGAGTCGAATTGCTGGGCAATTAGTCACGTTAAACTAAGTGTGAGATGGCGCATTATCGTGATGCAAAACCGAGGAACTTCCGAAATCGTTGTGTGTCCAACTTTTCTAAACAGTTTCACATACCGATTCCATACCGATTCTTAATATCCTTAATTCTTAAAGGACATTCCACGAAAAAAAAAACCAACTAAATAATACTAATGTATAAGGTTTCCTTATCAGAAATGTCTTGGCGTGACCCATCAGTTCATCCATAGTCTATAGTTTAAGGTCTACTTCTTGTTTTTTTTATCGCCAGAACACGTCTTGTTGCTGCGAAAATACAAAGCCAACTTTCTCTGTGATCGGAATTGTGTCGGCCAGAATGTGAGCCTTACTGAACCTTCTCTTCACTTTCAGGCTAGTTCCAGATTGCAGAGCAGTCTGAATTAAAATATGTCGCCGATGAAGCTGGCTCAGACAAGGCTCAGACGACAGTCTCTCAGAATCCGGGTACATGCGTTGGGACTACTTGCGACAAGGGTTTCAGGATTCAGACTAACAAAAATTTGCTTCTCGACGTCTCTAAAAGATCAGTGACTTTCCTACTCAGTAGGAGGCCTTGCTGTCGTCGTGCCCGAGCAGCACTACTTTTGCAGCTAAGCATCCAAGTGAACTGGACTTGGCGACACAACATCCTGCTCTTCTTCCTGAGACACTTGACATTGGAGGAGTAATGTAATAGTCAAGCAGCCAGCAATATCGTCCGTACTTTTATTCCGTCTGGAGAACGAACCATGTCTTATTACATTATTGCGTTATTTTCAAAATATTTAAATCGTTTTATCTGTAATCCGTGGTTATCAAAACGTAATCTTAACCTTATCTAGATACAGTCTGTGGACATATTTTTTTTTTATTATTGTCAATGTACCATGTTTGCACAAGAACAAGAATTAAAATATTTCGCTCCTCACAGTATCGTTTAATTGATATGGATTTGTTGTGTAGAGGGGACGTTTGTGTTTAACAACAATCTTATCGGTCCATGTTAATTTTCTCAAATTAATTCCTACGCATTCTTATAACTAACATCAAGCTCTATTACAGTGCTACGAATATATATTTCTAACAAATTTGAACAATGCTACTGATATGATTGTCTGAACTGAAACTCATTTATGCAAGGGGTGGTATTTATTTAAAAGTAGAACGAATGTGAAGGTACAACGTTACTTAGCCCCTTTGACATTATCTTCAATTTGTTGATTATGGACAAACAAAAGGAAATAGAACTTTATTTAAGCTAACTAAAATAGGTTTTGTTTAAGGGAAAACGGATAATAATAATAATAATAACCACTGCAGTTCACTTAAAGCATCGATTCAAATAGCAAATATTGTTTACCAATCGTCTAGCAAATAAATCGAATCTCTCCACAAGTGGGTGGAACAATATGATTTTGTTTTTTTTTTTTGATGATATTATGAAGCCAAATACTGTGTGGGACTCGCATATTATATCGCAATTTATTGTATCGCAAACCTTATACATACAAAGAGGGGGTTTTCTGAGAATGCTTTGCGATATACTCGTAATAAAATTATGTTGAGAAGAAATTAATTATATAACCGAGTTGATATCGAGAGTTTAGTTTTGACATGCTCGCATATTTGTATGTCTGTACTTGAGAATATATGGAGTCATTTAAGTTGCTTTGGAGCGGTATCTATCAAATTTCGGATTGAAGGGCACATCTACTACTTATCAGTGAATAACACTACTTTTTAGCTATCTTGTAAAGGTTTTTATTTTAATAAGAACGTAACATTTTGTATTTGAATACAAATGCACCCGAGCCAAGATGAAAACATGCATACATAGGTGTGATAATGTGCTTCTCAACAATTCGATAACAAAGAAGCTGCTATCACTCATGTATGTGCAATGTTTCGGCATCCGCAATAGCTTTGTTTTAAAAATCAGTGGGGGCTGAAACTCGAAAAATTGTGAAAATGATTATCGCGACAAGACGACGTCCATCTTGTTTTATCCATCCGGCTAAGTTTTGTCTGTAGTTTGCGGGTGGAACAGTGGAGAATATTTCAGGTTATTATAGGTAGACGGTAGCCCTTTTGACTTATTAGCCACTTCTCGCTGAGACCGACGTTTGGGTCCACTGTGCACATTTTATCCCGGAGCGAAGATGGAAGGATGAGTTCTATCTTAAACCTCCGGGAAATCTAAGGGTCGTGGAGCCTTATAGTAGTTGCTACATTTTGGCGTAATTAGACGAAAGTCGGAGGACACTATGCGTAATTTAAAGTCAAACCACAACCACAATGATCCTTCCACAAGTGGGCCCACTAACGAGTCAGACTGAAACCGAAGATATTGTAGCAGAATTAAGCCACTGGTCTCTGAAAAATTCAAGTTTTATGTTGTTTTACATATGATCATCTATTGTTTTAACTCTATGCCATGGAAAGGACGTAGCTTGTCGAAATGGACTGGCGTCAACTTGCTATTCAACATGTGATTATCAACAGATTACAATGTGATTACATTGTAACGACGGATGTTGGATATCCGAACGTTTCAAGAAGCCAACGTCGACAACTTTTTTTTGTTAAAGACAAGGTGTAAATCCAAACAACGAATGAGCGAGAACATCAAAGAAGTACTGTTGAAATCTGATTTTAAACGGCAACAAGTACAAGAATCAGCTACAGCATTTGAACACCTTTCGAGCAGCTATTAAGCGCAGCAAACCATTCGATACACTGCATCATGGGTGGCCGTGGCTCAAGTGTCTTCCAAAGCGGAAGGGTCGTTATTCGAATCCCATGCGTGCCCGAGAGACTTGCATTTTTACAAAATCGAGTAAGATGTGTAGTTGACTAAAATACATCAACAAGCCAGTTCTCACTAACAATGTTGGATGCCACCCATGGACTAAAATAACCACTGAGCACAAACATCTTCCTTCCGTCCAATTTTCCAAAAAAACTTAACACATGCCTAGGCGTTATAAGTGTATTCATACGTACTTGGGTTTTAAGTTTTTAAAAAAAAAAAAAATGAAAATCTGATGTATGCATACAACGAAAGAAAATCTGTACAAGGCGGTGCTGCACAAAAGGACGAGAAGTGCTCACGAAACTTAATTCAGCATGCTGACTGAACCACAGATTTGTTTGGAACTACTCACCCTGACATCGTTAGACTACTGTATTAAACCAGCTAATTTTTCGTATATAGACCACTCAGTAAGTTAACAGATTTTTTAAAGAACAATATGGCAATACTGGATAACGGGGTGGATGTTGCTACTCACATGATCACAGACATTTTTCTTCTTGGAATCAGATCCTTTGTCCTTGGTTGGATGAAGAGTTTCCTGTCAAAAGAACATGCGTGGTGAACCTCGAACCGTAAATGGTGTAAATGGGCTCTTCTTTGGTTCTGCTGGTAAACCCGACAGAAAGAAATAGCAAAAAATGCAACGTTTTTTTTAAACTTATAAAATTTTAATGTAGGGCAAAAATATAATACAATTTCACAAAAGTAGTAAAAGTAGTAGTTTCAGGCAATCCTATATTCATTTGCTGTGATGACATCACTCCCTGTTTTAATTTTTCGTTAATTTCTGTTCTTCGGCAGAAGCGTATTCTAATATAACGAAAGTATAATAGCAATAGAGAACCACCAAAAGCGTTGAATTTAATACTTTTAAAACACTATCTAAACACTTAAAAACATCTTGTAAGCCAATGTTGGAGCAAATTTTCAAGAAATTATTGTACAAAAAGTAGAAAAGATTTTGATATAAAACATTTTTATGTTGTTGTAAATCAGTTGAATTTCACACATGATTTTTTTTACATGTCAATGTTGACTTCCAAGACCTTTGACATGGGGTTTCTTTGACATCGCCTCTGTCAAAAGTGAAGGGTTAAGTTGAGTTATCTGAAATCAAAATGTAATAACATTTTTGATTGTTGTTACCTTCAGGAAAGGTCCCGATCGTTCACTCTTTCAAAATGACGTACATTTTTCCAAAAAACTTCATTTTTATTTTACTATGTTTTGTGTCCTAATTGAAGATGTCAAAAATTAACAAAAGGAAATTTTTAAAACAAACGAATAATCGCGACCTTGTCATATAAAGAGTTTTCCAATAAGAACTTGGCAACTTTTTTTTAAAATTAAACGCAAACCATTTGAGATATTTCAAAAACTTTATTTTCGGCTTGAAGTACAATCAAAACATTTATGAATGGAACTCGACTTCTTTCATATGGCCACCGCGGGCACGTTTGCAGCGGTCGATTCTTTGAACTCAATTTTCAACGATTCGGCCACACATTTCGGCCGAAACGGCTGCTTCTTCCAACGTCGTCGGCTTGTTGGCATAAACAAATGACTTAACGTAGTCCCACAAAAAATAATCAAGCTGCGTTAAATCGCACGAACGAGGCGATGATAATAATTTTGCGATGAAATTCACCATCTTGGCGCATCTCCTCCAGAACCCAATCGGAGAACGTACGTCGCTTCAAATGGTGCATCGGCTTCAATTCTTGAGTCAGCTTGATCTTGTATGGGTGTAAACCAAGATCCTTACGCAAAATACGCCATAATGTGGTCTGAGCGATGCCCAATTCTTGAGAACGCCGTGGAATTGACTGATTTGGATCGTTTGCTACGGACGCCTGAAAGGCAGCGATATTTTCGACATTTCGACCAACACGTTGTCTCACTGACATGACAACATCACACAACGAATATGCAGACTCAAATTTTTGCACTAAACTTGTTATTGCCTGTCTACTAGGGCGAGAATTACGACCGAAAATTGGAATTAACATTCTTAAAGTTGCAGTCACCGACTCCGAAATTCGGTAGAAAATTTTTATAATTTGCAGACGTTGCTCGTTCGTGTACTTTACCATGATGAAAATGTTGAGTTTACTGAATAAATTGACAGTGACAGTTTGATGATTAGTGAAAGAGTGCGTTCACAAATTAAATTCAAAATTGCCAAGTCCCTATAGGAAAACCCGATATTTCCGCTATGAAGAGTAATGGCGAAACGATCAGTTAACTTGATTTCTTCACGGTTAAAACATTAACATTAGTCTTAAAGCAAAGGCCCGTGATAAATATTGCAACGAATTGGAATCAGATTTAATAAAAGTTTTTCTAGGCGTAATGTCACAAAGTTCTGTTGTTAAGAAGTTCGGTATGAATCGGTATATAGTTTGGCTATTGATACGAAACTTCGCGGCCGACCGCGAGAAACTACGAATAGAATGGACCGAGAAATTTGCTTTTTAATCTTTAAATCTCAGAAGGCGAGCAACAGAGAACAGAACGATGTAAAAAGTTACAGACCAAACAACGAATCAATGCTTAAACAAACTCATTTGCAAAAAAGGTGGTTTTCGAAAATCTATTTTTATAGCATATATCTTTTATAAAATAACATGTTTTTTATAACTAGATTTCAATTCGTAAGTAAATATCTGAGTCGGCCCGCGGACATACATAATAAAAAAAACCGTCGTTTTTAGTGATAAATCCAGATTTGATTAATTCGGATGCCATGTCCACAGTTAGGCGTTGGCTCGATGGCGCGATAGTTAGCTCATTGGACTATCACGCAGAGAGTCTGGTTTCGATAACTGCCTGGGTCACCAACAATTTTTCACATCGCCATCAACCTTTCGGCGGGCAATGGCAAACTCCCGAAAGTAAAATTGCCTACGAAAAAACTTCTAAGGAGTGCCGTTCGGACTTGGCGATAAACCGTAGGCCCCCCTCAGATGTGACAAAAATGACAACATTAGCAACACAAATGAGTGCCAAGAAGCTAGGCCATGGCCCAACCGGGCTGCCAGCGCCACAGTGTTTTTTTTTTTTTCACAGTTAGGCGCCAGAGGTGAGCAACTTAATACCCGCATTTGTTAATCCAAATCCACAGTGGTGGTGTAGTTATGTTGTGGGCATTTTTTTTCTGCTAATGATGTTGGCCATATTCTTCGAAATAGTAGGCACTATGGATCGTTTCATGCAGAAAACATATCAAAAACGCAGAATGGAATATGTCACTTCGAGATATGTTTCAGCACGACAACGGCCCCCGAAGTACACATCAAAGTTGGAATGTTTTGTCGAACTCCTTTTTTTTCTTGTCTACAAAGCAAAAACGAATACATCGGTATCTCTCTTTCTGTCATCTGCGCTAAGAGTAAACATTTCAAAGGATTGGTAGCTTTGATGTCAATAAACATTGTCAGTACGTACAGTCCGTTTGATAAGATCGTATACCGCAAAAATTAAAGAAGAACTTAGAATAATAAAAAGAAATCAATTGTACTTGTTTATTTTGTTTATTTACCTGAATGCTTTTCAATTAATATGTTGTCCACTCTCCTCCGTTATCAATAATTGCTTGGAGTCTTCGAGGCATGCTTTCTACTAATCTTATAGCATAATCTTGAGATAAAGATCTCCATAAAACTCGTATTTGTCGTGATAATTGTTTTACCGTCGAGATCTTCTTTCATGAATACCCAAACATTTTCAATGGGATTTGGATCCGGCGACTGTGATGGCCAATTTAAAACATCGATGTCATTTTCTTGTTTCCTTCTTGCAGTAACCAATTCTCATTCCTTCTTTTAAACCACCTTTGGGCATATGGTAATAAAGTCTTCTTATAAATTTTGACCATGCTGGGTGCGCTTTAGTTATTTGTAAACATGAACAAATTGCCAAATCCTTGTTTTGGGAAGCATCCCCAAACGTGCACCTTTGCCGGGTGTTTGCCGGTCCGCCGGATTAATTTATTGGATTGTATACACCAGGTATGATTGATAGGAGACCATGCCCAAAAAGAAGCTTCATCCGAAAGAATAACGTTGTTCCAATCTCTATCCAAATTCTCCTTGGCCCAACTGAATCGTTTTTCTACATGTTTTTTTGACAGTAGTGGTTTCTTTATTGTGCTTCGAAATTTTAACAACACACATTTAGATCCCTTTTACGTAAAATCCCTTGTACTCCACGTAACGATAGAAGAGGATTTTTTTCAAACACGCGTAGAATCATTTTGTCATGCTTTTTTGTTGTTTTTGTCGTAGATCCACGATCTGGCAAATCATCCACATTTTTAACTTTGGAATAATGGTGCACCCAGTTGCTAACAAATGCTTTTGACTTTTTCATTTATTTGGCAGCTGCTCCATATGACATTTTCGGTCCTTTTGGATGCGTGCACAAGAATACTGATTCGTAACGTGATGCAAACGCGATACTCATTTTTAAATACTTCCGTCTCTGACAAAAATTGAACACTTCAAATTTTTTAATTCAAAGCATCTTAGCAGAAGTATTTTTTTATCTGCTAATGCAAATGCCACTTCCAAACCGGTTTTCATAAACGAGTTTTGCCGTATACGATCTTATCAAACGGACTGTAGTTTTGATCTACCTTTCCATTTAACATATGTTGAAGCCATTGCTCTTCATGCTGCGTTGATAATACGAAGAACATTTAGTGATACCCGAACAGATGATATCGGTGTCTATCATATGTCGCTATGTTGTGCCATTGTTTCCTAATCAGACTCGAAACTAAACTCCACTTAGATATTCTTCTTTTACCACCACAGGGAGAGGAAAAACACCATATTTGCATTTGCCCGGCTTTAGACGTGTGAATATTTTCTTTTGATGTCATTAGAATTTTCTACGTTAATTCTGTGAACTTATATTCATTATGTCATAGAGTTAGATCTGACTTTGTTATGACACTTTTATAAAAGCCTAATTTTTATATTTTAAATTTTTTTTTTTTAACATTTTCTGACGCAGTCTTTATTTACAGTTTGAAAATTTAAATTGTTGGGAATCATAAGCTATCACAATTAGTCAATATCAACACGTTTGCGTCAATATCAAGTTCACACATGTCGGATATACAGCTATTCGAATTCAAAACGTTCGAGTATAATAGAAATGATTTCTGATTGGTTCAAGGTCAATTAGAATACAAACTAAAGCGTGACAATGTTGCTTTGGTTGTAGATCATCGACTTACTTTGTTATGTTTCACATCACTGTAGCGTGGTGCCTATTCATTATGTCGATTTATTCTTCCCAATTTCTCTACAGTGTATCTCAAATGAGATATGAGTGAAATAAAGTACAAATAGGAAGATGTTTTTAGTTAAAACAATTGCAAGAGCCAAGTACCGATAAATTGTGGAGAGAATCATAAAAAATCAATCGAAAACGATCCATAGTATTGATTGAATTTTGTGGCCCTTTTTAGCCCGGCTTCATTAACAAACAAGATCATTATTTTCAGGTACTACAGGCATTTCCTTTTCTGAAAACAAAAGAAAAATAGTTAATCACCGCATTCTTTGTTTTCTGATGAAAAATAATGATTCATGACAAATTTAGAAAGCTTGGTGTTTGTGTTACTCGATTTCTCAAGAACCACATTTAACTTAAAATGTCCACAGTTAAACCATGGCTTGGCATGGCTTGAATGGGGAATCCATCTCGTCTTCTTATATATTTTGTTTGTTCACATGGAACTTGGACTTTTCTTTTAAAATGAAAATCTTGTAAACCCTGACTGTTACAACTAATTGTGGGAGGCCTTTACTTTTAACGATTTTAATCATTTAAGCACAGACCATAGTCGATATGTTTTCAGCAGCTACTCGTAACTAATGACCATTAGGTGGAGAAAGTGAGACTCAGTATGGAAGATGTTGGCATAGGTATTAAAAAGCTGAAAACATAGAAGCATATGTGTCTTGTGTGCCTTCCAATCCGGTAGATTGGCAATCAACTAAATTTTCACTTTATGGCAAATCCTAAAGAAGACGAACGAATTTCAAACAGAGACTGAGCATTACTTCATAACAATTTTGCAAATGCAAAAAGCGCACCCTTATCGGTGTGGGGAATTTAGCCTTAAGTTCTTGGCTTTCATCCTTCCAAGATCAAGTTCACCCAAGAGCTATAGCCTGTTGATCATTTGAAGTATGGAATGTTTTCCGATTAAAAAGATCGACACATTACGGCCAATGAAGTTCGCAATCGTGCCATATTGGAAGATTATCTTTGACATCAGTTATATATGGTTCTAACAACATGGTGCCACATGCTACATAGCTGGTCAAACAATTGATCTATTGACAGGTCAAATGGCCACCACGGAAATGCGATTTAATGTTATTGGATTTGCTTTAATGGGTTGCGTTAAGTCGTTGGATGAAGCAAACATCCATCAGACGGCTTGAAAATCTGAAAGAATTCCTCCGAAAATAGTCATACTTACGATTTTACATTTTTCACCATATAATATAAGTGCTCTCTCAATACCACGAAAATCAAGTACCGTGAGCCAAGGTCCTTCTAGTTCCAGGAATATTCGTTGAGGAACTCTTTATTGCAGGTCGATTTATGCTCTCAATAAGGGTTTCAACAGCTGTACTGTGTATACTGGTAGCTTTATTTGGTTTCAAAGGAAGTTGTAAGATATTAGTGAGGCAAGCCAACCTTACCATAAAATATTTGTATTTATAGTCTTCTTAAGAGCAACACCCGATGCATTAGATACCTGATTGCAGATTCTTCCGAATCACTTGCTAGATTTGCTGAATACGAAGCTAAAGTCTTTTATTTTTGCAATGATGGTCGCGTTGCAGAATTTCTCTATTTCCAAAAGATTTTTCTTGGATTTGGATTTCCTGTCCTTTCATTCTCCTAAATCGACACTTTTAGGTCGTCAACGTTAGCTGCTAAATTCAACGTTTTTCTGGGTAATGATTTTTAGGTTGTTCGCACTTATATTTGAGACAATTGGTTTGGCTTGGGTGCAACCTGGCGTAGAACATGCAGTTTTAGTCTCTAGCCTAATTAAGACATCGTGCTGTCTGTCCTGTGCTGTGCCGTCTTTAAAATCATTGTCAGCAATTGGTGCATTAGAAATGGCTTGAAGACATCTCTATCAACTTCTTTTTAGACTAAACATATCACGCAGAAAGCCTTCTAACGCTGGCTTGTCATCGTGGGGACTCCTCTGGATCGAAACAGCTATGATAAGACCAAATATATCCTATGTTTCGATTGTCTGACTCCAAAGAACAGTCTGTCTCCATTACATGGAGGCTTCACATGCCTAGCCCTGCAGTAGACTCTCAAACACATTTTCTATTTTTGGAACAATACATTTCCACCGATTGTCTTTTGAATCTAGTGTTATTAGATTGCCTATCCAAAACCAAACGTATCTCACTTTCACTTTGTTTTGTCCATTTATTACTTAATAGTTCACAATGTCGTTGGACAATTTTTTTATCTCATAAGAGGCGAAACAACTCGTCTCATGAAATGTCTTTAAATCCACTCCAAAAATTTCTAAACCTTTGACCTGTGATTCTCTGCTCTTTGAGTTTGTTTCTTACTTTCGCGTTGGCTACATCAAATTATCAAATTCCACGATGTTCATTAATTGCTTCTAATTGTTGCGTAAGCTTTCAAAGTATCCATCGAAATTGGTGTGCCTTATCACTGCAGAATCAGGACCTTCACATATTCATGGTTTATGCTGAATTATGCGACATAGAATCGCTGCTACTTGGGTATTTTTGTCTGGCACTGATATTTTTTCTCAATACTTATCATGAACAGCGACAGCATCCCATAAAAGATGTCTATGTAGAGATTCAGTCTTCACAGTGACTCTTTATATTAGCGCTATAATATGAAAAGGAAAATGACTAGGAGATGGTCTAATTATTTGCCTGAGTGCTCTTAGTATTCGGTTTTGATATTTGTGAGTCAGAATTTATTATAGGTAGAATTAGTATAAATAAGCAATGGAACGCTATACTCCGGAAGAACGCGTAATAATCGTCACAATGTTCTTGATGAAAACTTTCTCTGTGATTAAGTCGAGCACTCACTTCGTGCCCATTTTCCTAGCACCTATATGTGGATCCGTGATTAAACAAATTTTGGGCACTCAAAAACCGCCAGCAATGGACAGAAAGTCATTACATCCTCTCAAAGTTACTGCATGATGTGCTGTTTACAACGGAGAGTAGTCATTGACCGTGTTTTAAGAACTGCACGAGCCACAATCTAGATTCTAAAGCAGGCGTTTCCCGGTTGTCCGATTTGACCCAAGAAGTGGATATGCCGCCGGAGGCAAGAAGACAATGTTCTTAGTCTCTAAGTCCCTTCAAAGATTCTTTTTCTTGTTCCATTCACTGATTTAAGCAAGCTAAGCTTTGTAACTAATTCGACTGACATCTAGTCCCCACATACTATGCACTTATGTACTCTGCAACTTACTTGTAATTATTTTTTGCCCCTCTAAAACTATTTATGTTCGGCACGAAAAAAATCGCACATTTAGTTAAAATTCAATATAATCTGTGGTTAATGTCTGCATATTCGTTTTCACACATGAGAGTATATGGTGTAATTTCCAAACAACAACGAAAAATACAACGGTCTTTAGAGCGTACTAAATACTACATAATAATTTAACCTATTAAGGAATACTTACAGACATTTGTATGGCTTTAACAAGAGTTCGTTTACTTCACTGCCATACTGCCTTTTCGACACACTTTACAGGTATAACATTACCCTGCCCGCTTTAATAAAGCACAAAGATTTGTGCATGTGGTTTTCCGATTGTGTACTAACAATCATTGTTGCTTTCAATTTCAGGTATACTCACCAACCTCTTCGAATGTCTATCGGATAGAGATGAAACTGTTCGTTTGGCTGTACAAAACTCATTGGTAAAAGTGTTTGAAAAGAAGCCAGATAAATCAACAGAGATTTTAGTAGACTACAGATCGAAGCATCCAAAATTAAGTGACCAATCTGTTGCGATATTGTTGAGGTAAATTATTCTCAAATAATCCTATCGTTATTTATTCATAATTATTATTTAATTGCAGAGTTCTAGAAATAGCAGTTAGCTCGAATGTGTCGTTCAAAACGGAAAGTCATAAAGCGATTATATCGCTGGCCATTGATGAGCTTACAAAATCTAATGAAAGTGTACCCTCAATCCAGTCACATGCCTCATCTATTTTGGTCGCAATTGGCAGGGAGGACTGTAAACCGGTGAGGAAAAATATTGCCTAGTACTTACAAAGTTATGATGTTATAAGAAGGTTTATGCGCAAGTTTTTGAGGCTTGTTTAATTATATTTGTATCAATTCAGCTCTGATTCTCTTTCAAATTGAAAGGATATCACTTGGCTTAACTTCAAGAAGGGTGACTTATATATTTGAAAAAAAAAATGGAAGTGTTAATGTGTGTCCTTGGTTTGTGCAAATAGTTCTGCTTCTTCCTTACAGAATTGAAACTAAGTTTGAACAACTTACTCTTCCGATATCGCAAGCAAATGATGCATAAACATTTTAAAAGACGAATTTAAATTCAAAAGCAATATGTAAATTTTTATTTGAATATTTCTTTAACAATTCAATTTTGATTTTCGTTAGGTTATGGAAGCACTAATAACCCACACAAAGGAAGGAACCGTTGCACATTTTATGATAATGCAATGTATGGGTACTCTGGCTACCGCAAATGTCTCTGGCACAGTTCCATTTATTAAAACCATACTTTCCGCCATTCTTCCCAATATGGGTGGCATCAAACAGGATCATGTAAAACAAGCGCACGCTTTTGGTAAATACATAGAAAGATATTTTAAATAAATTTAAGAGAACTTTTCATGTTTTTCAGCGATTGGGCGTTTCAGCGAAGCACTTCTTGAACAGACAACTGATAAAAATGAAACCGACTCCGAATCAGGCTCAGTGGACATGTCATGTTCGACTGAAATTTCCGTCGCCTATGATGTACTGTTTAATCAATGGCTTCATTCTCGCGAACCAAAGGTTTGCGTGGAAATACTACAAGCCCTCTCAAGCATGTATCCACTTTTACCGAAAGAAAAAATCCAAGATCAATCACAGCGTTTGATTCCCAGTATTTTAAGTCTTTACCGCCGCTCTATTGAGAGGAATTCTGTAACACAGTTTTTGTCCTCGGTTCTGAGGACGAATATTAGCATACAACCGAATATTCTTGACCCTATTGCTGATGCTTTGGTCACTAATTTATTTGACTTAATCTGTGTGTATCCTGATTATGAAAAACCACAGACGGTTAAGGGTCACTATGAAGTTCTTCGGTGTTTGCATTTATTATCTGGTGTGTACGCAGCAAAAATTATGGATATGTTACTCATTCATCTTCGCAATAATAGTGAACGTGAAAGAATCAAATCTCTTCTCATTCTAACCCATTTGACAAACACATCTACCGAAAATATCGAAAGTAAGATCCCTGGCTTCATGGAAGTTCTAAAACAAATGCTTTTAATAGAAAAGGCGATTAAAATGAAGATGACTCTTTTGAAAACAATAGTTGCGTTGGCTCAAAAGTCATTTATCAAGGAGAAAGAGTTCGTTTGGTATATTGTCCGACATTGCTGTCGATATAACAAGATCAACACAGAGCATGGCTCCAGCGAAGAACATCAGGATTTTGTGCAATCTTGTGAGAATTCACTTTTCATGTTGTCTTCAACTGTTGGCACAATGGATGATCTTCTGAAAAGGGAATTGTTAAATTACTATGTTCTATTGGATTACACAGATATCTGTTCAAACATCACCAAGTGTATGGCTAGCTTGTTTGCTAAGAATCCAAACATCGAATTTGAAGTAAACAATGAGCCGGACGATGAAGCCAGCGGAAATGTTAAGTCAAAAATTGTAGTCCCCAGTGCAGAAACAGTATTTGCAAGAAGTTTAGCTCTATTGGGAAACTACACTGACATAAAACGTATCTCGAATGTTCTTTCTTTTTTGAAATACTATTATCCCCACTTAAATCCTGGGCTCGCAAGTCTATGGGACAAAAAGATTCCCGACCTCGTTCTCTACATTGGTGTCGAAAAGACATTTTACATTTATCTTATGCAATTCATCACAGAATCTGTCGAGTTTCTACAAAATAATGACACAAACTTTGCAGAACGCTTAGTGAATAAGATGTCGGATCAGATGATTATGTATCCGATTCAAATACCGGTTCATGAATTTTATATTCCCCCGCTAAGTGATGAGCGTGGTATGATGTTAAAAGCAATCGGCTTAACCCTTTGTCACATTGTTGAGCAGCAAACAATTTTGGCAAAGATCGACCTGATAATAGGTTCGAGTAAACAAGAAAAGCTAGATAAGCATGTATCACATGTTGACTATGAAAAAAAAATATCCAGTGCAGCTCGAGCTCTTGGTTACAGTTCAAGAGTGCATTCAGGTTTGGTGGTCAAGAAACTATCCGATCTGGCAAACTTGGGTGCCCGCAAACATTCAACTGGCTTCTTTAGTAATTTACACTTCATGAAAGACACACATAAGGAAATTGAATTGTACAAGACCAACCTTCTGGTGGTAAAGGCTTACGGCCACATGATGGACGATGATGAAGTGGGAAATACTCAAATTGATGACACAATTCTTTCTTTCCTTGTTCAGCAATTAACCGAAACTAAAGATCATACAATGATGAAAGTATGCCTCCGGACGCTGTTATGTATTTGCAATCAAATTTTGCGTTGCAAGGAAGAGTACACAAATCCTTTAAAGTTCCGCAAACAAATGATGGATGCTGTATTCGGAATTCAAATTGAGTCACCATTTGAAGAACTACCATTGCTTCCTACAATTCTCAAACTTGGCACAAGTTTCGTTCGTGTAGACTCAGAGAGTGGAGCTGAATTTGATGGAGGAGTTATTTTCGAAATCGCTTGCAAGAATTTCTTCACGTGTGCACGATTCTTACGGACAAAATTCGATTCAACCGAAGAAGACGAGAGAAATAGTTTTTTGGCAAAGCATCTCAATGAATCCTTGCCAGAACTAAATCTACTCGTAAAGGAGATCATCGAAAATGATCCATCACCGGCAACGTTGGACCTTATAATTTCTATAATTGAATGCTGGACCAGAGAGCCTAATAGCGAGGTACGAATTTGTGCCAGCCACGTGTTAAACAATTGCTTGGAAGTGTACATCAAATCAATGCGCATCGGCTGTGAGGCTCCGTCGAAATTCAATCAGACTGGAACAATGCTAGGAAAGATTGTTCCGAGATGCATTGATTCCAACGCAACAGTGAGACAAGTTTCGGTAGAAATTCTTCAAAAAACATTAGAGATCTCGTGCATTTATGAGACGTTAACAATAGCTGATAGCACCGTTGATTGGGTTAAGGAAATCGAAATGGTCAAAGAGAACATCATCACAGATGATCCGAAAAAGATCTACCATTTGGCGGGAAATATTGCCAAAATTATTGCTCTAAAGATGTCAAACTTTCAGTATTTACAATTTTGGTAAAATTTTTTGATTTACTTTTTTTTAAATCGTCGTTATATACAATATTTTATTTTAGTAAAACCCTTCTCAGCTGCCTGAAAGATCCAGAACAAAGCTCAGCAATTGGTGCTTCAGTTGTTTTGAAATTCTTTATTCAGCAAAAAGGTTCTGAACTGTTTCATGCTATACCGGATCTCGTTAAAGATAGTTTAACAGCTATAAGTGACTGTACTATATCGAGGGCTAATTCTGGTGTACTTAAGGCAATTGCCGCGTTAACAAAACACCATCCAAAGCTTGTATGCTCAGAAATGCTCGCACAGCCTTTGCCATTTGAAGAGTAAGTTAATAATAGAAGTGTCTTGATGAATTCTTCTATTAATGGTTTATATTTGCTTTTGTAGAAATGTTGTTGAGTATTGGCATGTAATTTGTATTGATTCCGAGTTGACAGGAATTATTTTGGAGAATTTCTTGGCAATTTTGTCAGCTTCCTGCTTGTATGAACCGAATGATAGCGCAGGGGATCGACAGAAGATTGCCAGCGTGCAGCCGTTTGCAATATTTTGCGCCTTGCGAGAAATGTTCCCGTGCAAGGATATTAATGCAGTAAGTGCAAAGTTCTCACACATTGAAGGTGGTTTGCAATTAACCGTTTCCTATTTCTTTTCTTTTTTTCTAGCAATTGAAAGAAAAATTCCCGGAGCTGTTCACAATGCTCCTAACATCACTGGCGACTTATACCAACTTAGCACCACCAATGCTAATGACAAAACCTTCACCAACATCAGGTAAAGCTCCACCACTGCCATCTGGCAAGAATAAATTTGGATTCATACCGAACAAGGACTCAATCAAATTGAATCCTTGTCAAATTGTGTTGGAATCCTTCCAAGCTTTCCTAGCGAATTTGGAAATGGAACAAATATCTACGGTTTTGACTGTTTGTAATAATTTATCAAACAGCACTGATCTGAATAATTTCATTGAACTACTAACCCCGATGGCAATTGGCATAGTTAATCAATTTACAATCGGTTCTAGTTCAATGAAACAGGTTATCATTTCACTTAGCAAATACGTTTCAAGCCCTTACGATGGACAACGTGTAGCCGCAATTGGGCTCTTTTCAAGACTGGTACCACTACGTCCATGTGGTGAAATCTCATCGGTAATAATGTTACACCTTAGTTCTGCATTAAGTGATCCAAATCCGGTTGTAAGAGGATTGAGTATACAGGGACTAGGATATGTGGGACATTTGACTGAACTTGATATAGACAATTATACTGAAACAGCTATCACAGCTCTTCTAAAAGGAATTGATGATACAAATAGGTAAGGCCAACGAGGACATCTGCATATGTTAGCCTTTTTTTTATGTAAAATACAAAAATAATTTGTTTTTTTTTTATTTATTATGAAGTGATTGCCTTATTAACATCCCTCTCGAGAGCATGCGTGGACTTTCAAGGATCCTCCAAATGTTGCCCAGTGATCGTGTGGAATCTTTTCATGTCTCGTTGGCAATTCGAATTCGTCCATTCTTTGGAAGCTATTCAATCGAAATTCGAGAAGCAGCAATTATTTTATTTGGGGATTTATGCGAATCAAAAATGGCTAACAACGATGGCAGCATGACACCAAACTGTTCATCAGAAGCTTTGAGAGAACAACTGTTTGCGAACTTTTTCCCACTTATTCTGCATTTAAGCGAAAGTGAACCCACAGTTATACGGGTAAGACTGTTTTTGTTTTTTATTTTTGAACAATTAGTTCATATAAATATAAATTATGTCATTTTTAAGGCCACATTAGATATTGGAGAAGGGATTGGCTTAGTATATACCGATCGAAGTGAATCTATTGCACGAGTGGAATACTTTTTTGTTTTCAGAAGTAAAACTATAGTCTCATAGTCTTCGGAAAGTCGAAAAGAATTACATTTCTTGTGTTTTAATGGTTTTCTATAGTACACACGGGTGGCCGTGTGCCTCTCACTCGGAGGGTCAAGGTCCGAATCCTACTCATGACAAGTTTTTCATTTGTGTAATTGGAACTCTGCGTGTGAAGGTATAACACTGGCATGTAGATTTGGCTGTTGTAGAGTTTCAAGCACAAAAAATTGAATTGATAACCTGAATCATTCCGAGTGAAGAAAAAACCCCATTCTATTCGGCTCAGGGGGCCACCCCTGGAGAGTCAATATCAAAACCAAATATACCTGAGTTTCAAACCACTACATCGCAACAGTGCCTTCCTTTCTCCTCCTTCTTTCTTTTCGCCCGCGCCCTGGCAATAGTAAATGGGTATCATAACCCCCTTAGGTGCGCGTAAATTATAAAAAAAAAAAAAGTATGAATTCGCTCCACGATGCAAATGGGGGTGGAATGCAGTAAAGTGGACAGACCTAGAAGTGTGAGAAGGATAGCATGCTTGCGACTACCTATGTGAATGACACTTAAGATGAATACTTAAAATTGCGACTAAATTGTCCAGCCCGTGCGTGAATTAACTGAAATTGATGGTGCGCGTAGCGCACTTGTTAAGTTCTGATACATCTGACACCTATGTACATGTTTTCGGAAGACAAACCTCTGTTTTTTATTTAAATACCGCTGTAATCTTTAGGAGTAGGAGATTCTTAACTCATTTGCTACCAAATCAAAATTATTGCACGCCTGATACTCAAATAATAATAGCGACTTATAGTCGCTTTTGAATCCAAAATCTATGATAATAAATGCTTGCCTGCCAAGGTTTTGCACTAAGTAGTCTGACAAGCATGTCACAAAATGTGAAATCTTACGAGTCAAACAGATCGGAGAGAGTACAATTTTGTCATTTTGAACGACGTTGATGGTGGCTTAAGGCAAATTTATTATGGATTAAAGCAAAACTACAAATGCTATACTATTGTATACTATGTGTAGTTGCGTGGATGAGCAAGAGTTGTGCACACTAAGACTTTCAAAAGACTTTTACAAACCGTTTGTGTCGACCACATAGGTGCTTTGCCTTGATTCGACTTTACTCAAAATACACTGAATAATTGTCCTGTTACACATGCTGACAGTTGTATCGTTTTCATCCATTTCATAGTAATTTTTTGCTTTCTCGTCCAACACCTCGATGCCTGAATAAAGCTGCTTACGATACGGCATGCGCCTGAATTTTTAGTACACAAACGCGTTAAAATCCATTGAAAATTATATTTTTTCCCCTGTTATTTACTTTGCGCGATCAGTCTGCACCGATGGAAGAGATTTTCTCCTTGATAACGCAGAACGTATTTAAGATACGTTCATTTACTGATATATTCGCCTTTTTGCTCGATGATTTTCTGCCATTTTTCGGACGTTCATTTAATGTAACTTCATATCTTTTGCTGCAAAAAAAACATGTTATAGTGGTGTTTGAAGAGGTTTGCAACAAGGAGCGAAATAAGAGCCGAGAGACTAAACTTGTTTCGTGGTCAAACATTTTGATTGCTTGGCTTTGTAACTGCTCACAGTAGACATCAAAATTAATCGTCTTGTCCTTTGGAAGAATAAAACAGTTTAATGTTTATTTTCTTGCATCAATTTGATCAATCAATTTCGTCAATCTCGAAAGATCTACCATCCTGGAATCGGGCGAAACGCTTCTGACACTGGTGTTTTTCGATGACATTTCTGCCGTAAAGTTTCCACAATTTGTCCCTTGGTTTCAGTTGATTTCTTCCATTTTCAGGGTTCCATACGTTCGAATGAACTAAAATATTAAGTTTTTTAAGTTAATGTTAAGTTTGTTCTTTGGATAAATTATTGGTATTCGTTCGACTTAATAATTATAATAATATTATGAAATAATAGGACACGCATCCATTACTCATCGTCAAGAAATAACAAGAAGCACCACTCCCCTTTTGACTGCATAAATCCACTTAGCGTAGAAAAAACCAACATCTCATAAGATAAAATAGCGCAGATCTATTTCTTTGATTGAAATTCCAAATCCCATTTAATTTTGCCTAAGTTAGAATGCATACAATAGTTTACCCGCCATTTGGAAAATCACTTGGGATTCAGATATTTTTTTGAGTAATTTTTCTCTCTCCCCAGAGTGCAAAAGGCTGTATAAGTGGAATTTGTTTAATAAAATGGAAATCAGCATACGGAACCTTCTCTATGCGAGGCCAACTTGCACTTGTCTGCTTTTTTTAAAGTCAAAAAGCAAAATGTTGCCAATATGCTCCTTAAAATTCACAATGTCTGAAGCACAAAACTCTGCTGAATCCCGGCAGCATTTTTTTATTTTTAGGTTAAGTGTCAACAAAAAGACGCAAGACAAACAACTGTCAGAAATAAGCTGTAGTTCATACTATTATTATAACACGACAATCGAAGGATAGACCGCTCTTTTCCTAATCCACATATAAAGTTGTATTTGATTGGTTTGCCAATAAACAAAAATTTCACTGAACTCACTCCTAGCACGCAATGAACGTGTACAGCACCTAACTATGACTTACTTTTTTTTCTATTTCGGTTTGCTTTTGAGAAACTTCGATTCGGGTCTTCTTATTCAATTTTGTGCATAAATACACTAAGCTAGTTGGTTTATAGTTATAGTTCTTTTATGCATTTGATTTTCTTCTTTCGGTTGAGTTTTAGAATTTACTCAGAGTTTTATGACGAACAGAGAAACTCAATCGAGTTTCCACATTCATCTTATCCCGATCTCCATCAATATTTAATTGCTTGGCCTTGAGAAATACGAGTGCTATATTTTTTCATGAAAAACTCAATGCGTAGATGAATGTTATATTGCATTTGGCAAAATTATGGGTGCAAATTTTGGAAGTACTCTGTTCATAGTTGCCACAAGGGCATAACACTTGCACTCTGTTGCTATAAATTTGGTCGACTTTCAACTCTACAAATTTGTTAAACATCGTTAGTGCTTTATAATTTTCTTATAATTGCCATATATTTCGTCATTGAATGTCACCCAATTCGCTGAGAAGATGAATGTGCGAACAATCTCTGCCGCGTCGCTATATATTCATAAGTTGCGACTAATCTTACTATTTTGAACTACAATACGACCACTTTTTCAAATTCAAATTGGCCTTCATGTGGTTAAAATTCCCTTTCCGTAAGCAAATTACCCACTACCTATTTTTGTATGCATATACAGGGGTTCCACGTCGAAAGCTAAGAAAGCACTTTAAGTCCATTGTGCACCAATATCACGTTTCCCTTTCTAACTACCTTTTTGGTGGAAGGCCAAATAAAATGATAAAAGGTACTCATTTTGAGAACAGCGTTTGATTTTACTATATTTGATTTGTTTTTTTTTTCATTCTCGTTTTAGGCCTGTAAGGTAACACTTCGCAAGGTATGCGCTTTGATTAATGCCCCCAAGGTCAACGAGATGGCTCAAAAGCATTTACTCGATCATGGCCAATTGAATTACAGCGTCTTCGTCATCGATTTCGTTAAAGTAATTGTAAGTAATTAAAAAGTTGACTCCTTTGGATTGAATTTATTCTATTTTGAAAATTTTCTTTATAGGCCACTGATCTGCCCGAATTAATTCAAGATTTTATCGATTCCTGCATACCGAAATTGCGCAGTCAATGGGTTGAAGTTCGCGGTAATACTGCTATTGTCATTGGTAAATTTGGGCTTTTACTATTAATTTCTTAATTACTGTTTATTTTACTGAGATTCATTAAATTTTTGATATTTAGGTATACTTCATAATTTCCTCAGCGAAAAAAATCAACACACCGAGTCTGTCGGCAACAAGATTGCCATCCTTTTGAAAGATGAAAGTCATGTGGTGCGAGTTAAAGCATCAACCGCGTTAGGATACTTTTACGGAGGAGTTTGAGGTTTTTTTTAATTAACAAATATTGTTCGCCTTCTCTGTGTTTCCTTCTGATAAAAAAAAGAGGGAAGATTGTGACCCTTAATGTGATGTAAAGTATTTACCTTTAACAAAGCGTGTGGTTTTTTTTTTTTTTTTTTGTTTTTTACATCTTTTAATCGAAATAGGGATATCTATATTATATATGTATTGTAGACCAAGACAACTATTAGAGAGCTTCAATTTGAAAATAACATTCAATGGTGATTAACTGTAAAAATACTACATTTGTAAGCTTTTCTTATCTTTGCAACAAAACAAAACAAAACAAAAACCAGAAAAACAATTTTATTACAGATATTATATATTTTATGTGAGAGAATTGAAAAAGTTTTAAAAATATTTATGTATACAAAGTGATAAATAAAAAAAAATTAAGAAAAAATTAACAAAGGTGTAGTTATGCAATTTACATGTTGACAAAGGGGAAGTATTGTATCCGTCCACTGGACCAGCCGATGGTTAACACACTGTCCGAATTCTTTCGGTTCTTGCTTTGGAAGCAAATGAAAGAAGGGTACTCCGTGCCGATACCAGTTAAGAAGCATGATGGTGAAATGCTTAGATTATGCTTTGCAATAAATGTAGAAAAAACAGCAATACAAGAACTATCTTTGAAATTAATGGCTAGGTAACGTCCATTTGGGTCCCAGGCTAGAGATTGTGGTTGGCCACCAACGTCCCGATGACCAATTGCGAATTTTGTTAAATCGGCAATAGGCAGAGCTTGTTTTGGTAAAGTTGATGCTAGAAAAGGGTAGAAAAATGTATGTGTTAATAAGAGATCTGATTATTATACAAAAAGAGCTTGTTGACTGAGGCCCAAGTCCACCCCAGGTATAAGTAAGTACATGTATATTTGTAAGATAATAAGTCAACTGTTTAGTAGACCTAAAGATGTTTAACTTTATTGACAAAAGATATGTAAACTCAAATGGGACATAGTCGAGGAAATTTTAGAGCTGCCAATACTCCTCAAATTGATTGGCAGGCAAATGCCTTGCAGAAGCAACATCTACTGACAAGTGGCGGCTCGTGAAGAAGCGAGAACGTTGTGATAAAACCAAACATTTTCTTTGTAAGACTCAAAGGATACGTCTTTCTTGTTTCACTGATAGGTTTTCTCAAATGGTTAACTTTGAAACCGTGATGGCATTTGATATCTGTGTTAAGTTTTGTTTTGTTTGGCAAATCATCATGAATAGACTTACACAAGAACACCTCAATATTATTCAAGTTTATTCGATTTTGTGGATAAATTTATTACCATGCAGAGTGAACATGTATACATGCAAGAAAAACTATAGTCACTATCGATGAAAGTCAAGCAAAAGATCCAGAATTGTATATGGTATAAGTCCATTACAGTCAAAGTTTAATATAGGATCTCTGCATAAATCCCGTATAAGATCCAGCTAGTAGTAGGAACTGGGGTCACGAAACCATGGCATGGGTGGAGAGTTTAATGATTTCTTGACGAAGTTTGGAGTCAACCTTTATCATTTTTTTGGAGTGGTATTCACACGAATTGGCATCATTGATCATTATTGTCCAATGAGTTTTGACGGTAACATATGAACGACAATAAACCGGGCGATATACCATATGGTTTCAGCAGGATGTCCATTGACTTACTGAGAGCTCGATTCTGTAGTAAATATCGCGAAATGGACAAGTGGATTTCCCACTGAAATCCTGCGTTTAGACGCAACTCAATTACTTCCGCTTGGCTATGAAGTTGGTGTATCCTGGTAAATTGCAAACACTTCAAAACTTGAAAGTCATTATTCAGCGTGTAACTGGTGAAATAGAGTTAAATGTTCGAAGGAGTACCTCAAAACTGCAATGACCTAGGCTTCGTCAAAATCCGAGGAAGCCCGAAGTCCTGTTCCTATAAATTGAGCTCAATTTGGGACATGTGTTTCTTCTTTCAAATACTTGTTGCTTTTAAAAAACACATCATATGCTTGTGATATCGCCTTGAAGAAGTTTTATATAGGGGGCTCGCTGCCATAAAAATTGCATTACTACCAATCGAGCTACCATCGACAACGAATAAAAATCACAAAGCGATAGATTCCTTAAACTGACACTATCTTATTTTACAGTACGTAATTCAAGTTATTTAATTTTCTAACGTGTTGACGTTTCATCAAGCTTGTTTGCTGTAAGTGAAAGGTATTTAACGAGTTCGTAACGTTTGGTGAACATCACTGCGGTGCAAAGTGTTCGCATTTCCGAGCTCGTTGGGAAACTTTTTTAATATTTCGTCGACGTGAGTACCGTTGTGCGCAAAAAAAAAATAATCTTGTCAGAATATACATACTCTTACATATAGTCATATCAAGGTGGTCTGCAGCTTTCAACTAACGGGTACAAATAATGCGGGGGTATTGACACGTACATTAATACGTTGCAGTCGATCCTGAAGAGGCAGTTGAAGCTTGCCATCATTGAAACTAAGCAAATCTAATTATTTCTAGTACTAAGAACTCCGGCATTTTCAGCGTCAATATGGGAAAAAAAAGAAGTGCAATCTTGCATTGCATTGTAGATGAAATCCACAGACAAGCTTGCTGTTGATGATGACTTTTTCGTTGTTACTTAGTTTAGAATGTTTTGAACAAATATGACCGAAATTTTAGGCTTTGACTCTCAGTAAATCAGAGATCCTTGCACACATTAAAAACGATAAAATGGCATGCCTAGATTTAGGGTATTGTTTTTGAGTTTATTTTGAAAATATATAAACAAAAATTTTGCACCCATTCATTTCAGAAGTTTTTAAGCAGTAATCTTTCCGAACGTGTTGAAGATGGATCATCAAACTCCCAAAAGATGGCAACCTAATGGAGATAACGGCTGAAACAATAGCAATTCTGCCAAAAAGATTAAGTACATGACTACTCTAGATACCGAAAAAGGGTTCTCCATCGGATTCTCTGCGTGCGTCGACATCACAAACAATAAAGGAGCAATTCAAAGAATATGTTTTCCACTATATCTGCTATTTATTCTTTGTCAAATGATTTGACGGTATACTTGGGTTTCAGAATTCAGCGGGAAAAACTTTGCAGAAGAATAACAAATATGTTAAAGTCGAAAATTCCGAAGTGCCATCAGAAAGTTGTACAAGAATGATGTTAGAGAGCTACTTTCCACATTTCTGCAGTGTATCTAGCATGTCCACTTCAACAGATGATTCTGAATGATCAACTGGAGTATCGAGAGACCAAGACTACTACACGCTTAAGCAGAAAAAGGGGTTTTTGGTTTCCCTTAAGATGTATGTATTTGTTGAAAAGTAGGTTCGATCTTGCCTGGAAGCTTTTCCGTAGGCAATTTTACTTTCGGAAGTTTGCCATTGCTCGCCCAAAGGGTGATGGCGATTTGAAAAATTGTTGGTGACCCAGCCAGAATCGAACCCAGACTCTGCGTGATAGTCCAATGAGCTAACTATCGTGCCATCGCCATCGTGAATACATCTACGTAAATAAAAAAGGGATGTGAGGCCTAGCAGAAGCAGACTTGATTAGAAGTTAAAGGAAACAACAGAATGGGTATCGTTATATGTTGGCAGCATTTACAAGATGTTCCGGAACTCAAGGAACATCTCACCTGTAGCTTGCCTAAAAAAAACTCTTTAATCTAGGCTGTTAGTTACTAAGAAAATTAAATTGTTTTCTTTCCTTAGCAATTGGTAGCCAAATCATTGAAAATATTTCTTACTTACTTGCAAAAAGTTGTTCTTCGAAAAACTGCAGTCTATAAAGCGTAGGATCATCAGAAGTTACAAACAATAAAAAAGTACTACACGGTGACCAACACGCCGATTGTATAAATCCGTTCGCAATAGTCCAACGTTCTGGTACCCAATGTTTATCAGCCGACCACACTCGAAACACATTTCCGACAGTGGCGGAGAACAGACTTGAACCATCTGGTGACCAATTTAAAATTGAACACGGAGGGCCGACACGCTTAAGAATACTGCTATTAGCTTTGTCAACGTTCCAGATCACCACATCTGTGTCTCCTATGCTTGATGTAGCCAGAAGTGTACCATCCGTGTTCCACTGCACAGAAGTGATCGGACAGTGATTTGGACTAAACAATTTTAATTTTTTTTTTTAAATAAGTGCATATAGGGAGAGTATGAAGTCACTAGCTTACTGTTTTAGAAAGACGGCTTGAGATGAAAAACGGGTGATGTGCAAATTACTGTCCATAGTCCAGAGGCAAATACCTTTTTGACAACCAACAGCCAATTCAGCTGCACTGTACGGTCTCCAAGCCATCGAAGTAATTCCTTTCTGAAGACTATTCTGTAATCTAGGAGTCTTAGATAATTCTCTCTTGAACAAAATAAATACAATTACCTTCAGTACAGGTACTGCAGCGGGCTCATCAGTGTAAATGCGAATAACATCATCTGACCCGGCAACAGCGATTTTAAAACAATTCGGATGCCAAACTATGTAACGAATACAACTCCGAATCCAATCCCTAAAAATATACATTTATATGAGTTTAAAAAAGTAGAAATCAATCCAATTTTTACCTAGTTTGTGAATATTTAGCAATACTTGCTATGCCCTGCTCTTTTAAGTGTGGAAATATCATAAGTTTAATTTTGCGAATAAAATCCAACGCGCGAAATGTATATTCAGCTGCAGATGATATTAACGGACTCGAGGCAGCTGTGGCAGGATCCCGAGCTTCATTGAGAGCCTCCATGAATCCACTTTCGAAGAAAGTTCTTGTAATACGCTTGATTACTCGTTCATTCACCGGCACCATGACTGTGCGATACGAATCCACCGGCTTGGCCAACGCGGCGCTAAATATTTCACAGTTTATATTGATCTCAGGGTAATACTCCAACTAAAATTGTATTGAAATTAATATAAAACTCATGTGAAATTGTTAGTTAAACTTACAACATACGAATTGCCTTTGATTTCGACCTGAGGCACCGTACAAAGGCGACCGCTTCTTTCGCAAACAGGGACATTGCCAGGTGATGCCAACGTGGAAAGATCTTGCAGAGATACCATAATCTTAGTAGATGATTTTAATGAAACTATGTGTTAACAATTATTTCAAATTTTGAGAAGCAAAATAAATTAACCAATAAACATTTTCGCCGCCAATAAACGTTTCTTTCGAATTGTACCAATGCTCAAAGCTGGATTAGATGACAGTTGGAAAATTTATCATGTAGGTAAGGTAGTCAAGGAAACATTCAGAGCGTTACTATTTGGTTAGTTAAAAAATGTTGGTTGAGTGAAAATAAGTAATATAACAAAATTTTCTTCAAAATTAACTTCAAGCAATAAACCTTTATATTCATGTTCTTTAACAATTATGAAAACCCATTTTGCTTATAATATTAATAGTCGCAAAATGCTTCTTGGATCACATTTGTTCTTAACTAGTTAAATGTCAAAAACATAGCGTTTTGCACGATTCGGTTGCTTAATCTAAAATCCAACATTCTATTGACCTTAATTAAATTTATTTTTGTGAGAACGCGAAAGTTACCAAACCTATTCCCTGACGAACATACCAATTAAACTGGAATTTTAAGCGCACAAAAATTGAACACGCAGCACATGCTACCCTCATAACCAATTAAGATGCCATTGTACTGAACGAGCGTGAGTCGAGCATTCACTCACTTATCACTCATGCTAAGCACATTAAAGTGCTTAGCAAAAGTGGAGCACCTTGTCACTACGTCAAAAGGGCCCGCGGTAACCTAAAGAGTCATGCTATCTGTAGTTATATCCATATGAGAATCAACTTTGAATGCGTCCAACCGATAACGCAGACAGACTCGTCTTTTGAGCTTTGTTTAGCAAGAACATCAGCGATTTCATTTTCCACGGTACCATTGGACCCAGGCAAGGCTTAGTGAACTAAGCCTTTTGGCTGTTTTCGGTGAAGTCTTGCATTTTCGAATTTGCTGGGAATTCGTAAAAGTGTTCCCGAAGTCTCTACGCGCAGCTTGGCCGTCGGTTGGTTTAGATGCGAAATTTTCGGACGCTCCACTGATTCTTTATAAAAGATTTCTTTGCCATCATGATTGCATATATCTGCGTTTAAAAGACAGACGTCCGTAAAAATCCGACTACATTTCTTTCCTAGTTCAGATTGAGTCTGAAACCATTGCAAGGCACAGGAAGCGTCGAAAGTCGGCATATCCATAAGACTAGAGAGACGAAAGACAATCGGAGTGCAAGGTCATCAAAGCTCCAGTCCGTGTTTTAAGTGGTCTCCCATTTATATGGATAAAACATTGCGATGACGTGAAAGAGTTGTGTATTATGTTGAAAGATTTTCCATTAAACGACCGACTTATAGGTTAGAGTTGGTTTATATATGAGAAATCCAAAATACTTTCCTCCATGTTCTGTAAATTTGTATTTTTTTGTTATGTAAATAAGTTTGCTATAGAAAAGGATTCACATATCCCCCTGGAAAATGTAGTGACACCAACCTTAGCTGAGTCAGACTAGAAATCTTCTTCATTTTCTCAAAAGAAAACAGTCGGTTATTAAAAAATTTTCTGGCGGGCCCTTTGAATTGGATATTGTACAAAAATATTTGCTTTCATACAATCATAACAGGAAAGGTAGAAAACGGTCTTGGCGTTTGACATTTTTCATTCGCATTCATAAAGTGAAAGCAGTATCCGTCACCAAAGGTCGCTTATTACGAGTAGATTCAGCTTGAATCATCTCCTATAGTTTAGCATGTGGCTTTAGCATCTCCAGCGGAGCGGATTTATTGCGGGCATCATTTGTTGGAAATGCATCAAAACATGGAGTTTCTAAAGTCTTTCTTCGCTTTTACCTTTCTGAGACCGTAAAAAGAAGTAGCTTCGAATATTGTTTCCGATTTATTTCTCCTTACCACTCACCATTCTGTATGATACATACTTACCTTATGACTGCTTCTCTACGACTTCTTAGACGGTGAATATGATGCAGCCGAATGACCTGATTAATCGTCACCTGAATGTGAGTGAAGGACGAGCCGGAAAATAGGAAGATGAACAAATGAGACATATACGTATATTAAACTCATTGCTATAGTGAACATCAGCATTTGTTTGGTCGCAGATTTCCTGTAATCTGTCCACTTAGACAAAAAGTATTGAGCTTTTCGCATAAGTGCGAACTCATGGTAAAAATGTACATCTAATCTAACTTCGTCTAGATCAGTCTGATGTGCACCCAGTCTGTGCATAAGAAATAGAAAATGCTACTGAAAAATGTTGTGCGGACAAAGTGCATACATATACAAATCTATGGACATCACAGAAGCTGAAACATAGAAGAAATGCAGTGAGCAAATTAGTTGTATGCTCTACGAGCTAATAAGAAGGGTTCTCCAGAGGAAAAAAAAGAACATGAAAAGCAAATGATTGAGGAAATGAAAAAAAACTTATTCAGAAACGTTGTGAAAATATTTTAACAAAATGTGAAAAGAAACCTGCATAAAAATGAATAAGGCACCGAAATCGTAAGGTCACAATCTGTACTGAATGGGAAAACTATTTCAGCAGACTGTGAACAGCGGGGCCAATCCAAGCTCAGCTGTTATTCATTAAAGATTCTATTTATGCGACGAATGCCTGGATATCCTTCCAACTGACCTAAAAGAGGAAATTATAAGAATACCTAGACTTAAGCATAACACAGCTCGAGAAGCAAACAGACTAACAAGTGAAACCTAGAAGGCATGCTGTCCTAAAATACAAAGTCCAGTGATGAAACCTATGATAGCACAAGATGTTTTCTATTTTGGAAGATCAAGCTTATAGATCCATATTTGGACAGATTTGCTTGGTCGGTAGACATGTTTACCCAACAGTCCACCTTAATTTTGTTCTTCTACAAGCATCCACCGTTAGTATTTATTTGTACGTTAAGATTGGTATACCGATCATGTTTTTTCTAGGAAGAAAGGCTATAATGGTTCTAATTTAGGCAAGTTCGTCGGCCTGGAATATGTCTATGCTCCGGCACCCAGCAGCATCTCCATGAGGGATGATGGGCAGTCTACAACGGCTTTGGAGATACGAAAATATGAGTCCAGGGATTTGATTGTCAGAAAAGATGCGGATATCCACTGCGGATATCACGTTTAATCTCAGTCATGCTTGATTGATTCGGAATACCGAAGGAGAGTTTTGGATTAAGCTTATTAGCAAAAATACTGCCAGCAGCCCCGCCGTCAATCTTGAATACATCCATATAGAAATGGAGCGAGGCTTCGTCAATGAAGGCATCTCATTCCCAGCACGATCTAGAGGGGAGCTAACACAAAGTTTTTGTCAAACCAATGTTGGGGCGTAGTGTAGTCGTTAAGTTAAGAATATAAGCATGGCCAAATAGTTAGTCTGTCAACTGCGAATTTTATTTAAGGCAAACAGCATCGTTACCAGCCCGCTTATGCCCAGGTATACTGTCATTTGATTAAGGGAGGGTCAATGTTCGAAATTTTGTATTTCCTAGAAAAGGGGTGAAGTTCAGTTTTATGGTAATTTATTCTAAATTTCCAGCAATCCGCGTAATGGCTTAATCTATTGAGACAATGCTGTAGTTGTTTATTGGTATTAAGACGTTTTCCCTAGACAGCAATAGCAACGTCGTCCGCAGAGGAAACCACTCTGCTACTAATCGCTTCCAGGTACATTTACTAGCAGTTCGTTGACAAATAAGTTCAAAAAAAGACGAGATAGGACACCGCCTTAAGACGTACCTTTCCTGTCAGGTATTTTAGCAGAAGCTCTTCCAACCTTGGAGCTTATTATCCTGTTTTTTAGCATGAGACTAATCAAATACCAAAGTGAGTCATCTAGCTTCACAGTTGACGGCGCCGTCTTGTATTGTGCGACTCTATAATGTAGACATCGTCCAATATGGCTGGTCAGTAAATATACAGCCATTTCCACCGATTTCCCATTACATTTCAGAGCCATGCACAAAAGTCGTATATCAATACTAGGTCGTGTATGCATAGAGTTTATAGAATGAAAGATAATAGACTAATAGGTCTTAGGTCCCCCTCAGCCATACAGTAATTCGTACATTGTCGTACCTTTGTCACACTTTTTGCACAGGGGTCATGGAATTTTTCTTTCCTCTCTTTTTTTTTTTTATTTTGAGTCCGTTCGTAAAATTATGTTAAAGTAACTTAGTTTTCTATGAAGTTATTCATATTTTTCGTTGTCCAGTTAGACAACCCTGAGAGTGCCACGGCCGTCATGATAATAATTGTTATATACTTATAACACATGGACAAATCTTCAAGAATATTACCTAATTCACAACCTTCTAGGAGAGCCAATGTAGTATAATGTAACTCTTTTCAAAAAACTATGCATACTACCTAAAACTAAAAGCGAATATCAAGTAGAAATATCAAACTAATATAAAAAAATAAATCTCCAAATAAAGACCGAAAAAAATTTCACTCCAAAGTCACGCATAAAAATCTACACCCACCTGATATTTCGATTTACTCACTCATATCCGCCCACTGGCTTTGAATTTCCTTTCAAAGATACTTTTATCCAATTTTTTACATATGTAAACGCCACTGAACTCGTCCATTGTATCTATGATCCATTTCTTCCAAAACATCACAACTGAACCGAACGGCAACATAGTGGATCAACTTGTCCGATGGAATCGATTCGATCTATGCCGCATTTCTCCATAATTAATTGAAAAGCTTTTTTTTGCTACCATAAATGGTGCACCTTGACTTCCGTGGTAGTAAGCATCAATCAAAATTTTTCCATCAGGTCTTATATTTTGACCGCCCGCACACATTTGATCCGTGGATAGCCATAGCACTAGTTTCTTCGTGTAGCGATAAGAGAATAGACGTAGACAGCTGAAGTTTCCGTCAATAACTGACCAGCTCCACAATAATTTGTTACGAATTCTACATAAGAAATAGCAATTCACTTAAGAAACTAATCACTCTAGCTACGACACTTGATAAGGCGGATTCCCCGACCTTGTTTCAGTTGGTGATAACACATTCGGAATTATTCATTCTCTTAAAGAGAACGAATGGATACATTACTTGGTATGTATGAAGTTAATGTGGGCTTTGCTACAATGTTGTCTTTAATTTATTCCTTTGTGGAATTGTTTCTTATTTTTTCAGGAGTTTGGCTATAGTGCAAGTGCTAAGCAATTCTTGCAATTGCGAATATCTTATATGAATAAGACACCATAGTCTGAATTAATTTGTGATTTCATCTGACCCAGTTATTATTTCTTTTTATTGTAAGTTTTATTTTTATTTTACGGAGCTTTTATAAGGTGAGTAATGTCTTTGCCATATACTTACACTAAACATACTTAAGAAGTGTATTTTGATAGAATGACCGAAAACGGAAAAAAAGACAATATGCAAGATTTAAATGGAGAACTTAGTACGGAGACGCATTCGCGAAATCTAATGCTTGGATTAGACCAATTAAGACGTGCCAACAAGCTATTGGATGTAACACTGATAGTTGAAGGTGTAGCCATAAAGGTAAGTTACTCGTATCTACATACTTGTTGTTTGAAGGCAAGCTAGATAATTAAAGGTGATTATTTGTTATGAGAGACGGAATTTGTTCCGATTGCATAAAAGTGTTACATACATCTTGGTGGCTATCAAAGGCAACACAAATCAACAAAGTTAACAAAAGAGAACTGCTTAATGGTGTCCCACGCTTTTACTTTTTATTCGTGTTGCTATTTTCTTGGTAGTGGGATTTTTTTTCGCCATCAAATGAAGAGGAAATTCCGAAATTGATTAACAAAATGAATCGTTAATTTAATTGCTTTTTGGCGGTTTCATTGGAGTCGCTATCAATGTTTACTTTGAATGTAAGAAAGTAAAATTAACTCGGCGATTGTTTGTTACCCATAACGTTTCTGAATATATGTATATCCAAATGAAGTAAAGAGCAAAGGAAGTATTGTATTTGTCCACCATCTAGGACAAAACGCCGTTGCTGATTTCTGAAATTTTAAAGCAGTTAAGCAGCTTACCAACCTCTGTGTAAAAATAAACCCTAGGACGGAATTATAACCACCGGTTTTTACGGGCTGTATCAAATTGTGCATGTAGCCCAAAAAGCCAAACCACGGCTGCTACACTGGCTCAGCCACATCATTCGAATGGGCAACGGTGCTCGAACTAAGGGCATCTTCTAATCCCAACTCTTAGGTTGAAGTCGCAAACAAAAATCTCTATCGCAAAAAACAAACGATCGTAACACGATCGGCGTTTGGTTTAGGGAACTGGAAATAGCGTGCCAGAGACCAAAGAGGATGAAAAGCTGCCAGGTCTCGGGCAGAGACTATAAAGGTCGGCAGACTGCTGAGTATTGAACGGTTTTTGCTAATATTACAGTTTCTATGCGAAACTCTTTGAATGTAGTTGTCGTTGATTTTGTTAAAAAATCGCTAAGTAAGCCCATAAGTTCTATCGTATTATTGTTTGTAAATGCATTAATCATTACATGGGTCTCATAGGGTCTGGGGACTGAGCTCATTTTTATCATGTAAAGTCAGTTCATTTCTGGCTACTTCTGAAGTTGCTGGAATTGGTAATCTTAAACTATTTCCTCAATCCAGCAATCTTCCGTAATATTTTGAAACCCATGCGCCAACTTCCGACAGCATCTAATGTTGAAATCGGTTGTTAGAATGCTGATTGTTTTCATTTCCGTTGCAAACGCTCATTTCTAAATTTATTTATTTTCAGGCGATCGATGTGACTTTTTGTACGCTTGTTAGTTGACCTCGTGTTTCTAATAACCATTAGAAGCGCGGGAACAATGCTCAAACGTTTTCCCAAATAAGCGAAAGGCAAAAATATCGTGCTATTGTATTGTAACAAGGCTTTATAGTCTCAATAATAGAGTCAACCGGTATTGATATGAAAAATACAAATCGTTACTGCATTCGTTGAATGAACTGAACGAACTACCTGACGAGCAACTCAAAGCAGCCCTATAGTACAATACTTCGTAAGGAGCATACGCATACTCTTTTCTAAAAGGTTTAAATAAAAAGTTTAAATTTTAACATAGTCCGCAATTTTGGCATATATCGAGAAAATTCCTGTTATTTTCTGACAAATAAGAACTATAAATTTCATTATGAATAAAAATGTTGGTTGATTTCACCTCAATCTCAGGAATTGAACAAACCACAAACAGAACTCCACCGAATTTCACTTAAAGACTTGGATCATAAACCCGAAAAAGTTTAATTAAATCGGAATTAAGCATCCCGACAGCGTCGTTACTTTGCCTATTGGGTGTTGGAGTTGATCATGAATTGGACGTAAAACTTATTTCGAGTAATGAGAGACATTTTCATCTTCAAGGCTTTAATAACAAGCAGAATTGTCGCATTTGGGTCTTTGAAAACGCAGGAATTTTTTGTCGAGAAACCTCCGTATCAACAACGCGTTTCTGTTACGTGCATTTTTCTTTATTCGTCGAAAATGAAGCAGGTGTGGTTGAAACACGGAATGCTTTGAAACCATTACCAATGAACTTTTATGGTCAGTGCTTGAACAAGTGGTAAAGCCTTAGGCGAACTATTTCTTCTTTTTTTTGCCAATGCTATTCACTGAATTGAAGTTCTTAAACCCTCCCTGTTTTGGACAGAGTGTTGACCAGAAGTTTAAAGCTTTATCGTTGTTTATTTCAAGTTTTTACAAATGAGTTGTACGTTTCCCTTTGATTTATCTCTGTGTTCTGTTAAATCATTTTTTCGTATCGATAAAGATAATCTGAAGATCTTTTCACCATTATTTTGTAATGTTGACTAATTGGAAATGTCCATTAATTTGAATTATGTGCCACATTAAGTTAACTGATCATATTTAGTTTAGTTTCTTACGTTTCGTGTCTTTGTCTTAATACAGACAAACAATAGCAAAGGAGATACTCGATCTCTTCGGATTATTACGTTGTACAATCATTTAAATTCTGATTTTTAGTATGTGATTCGATCTGGCCGCAAGACCCCGGTCCCCTTCAATTTCTCTAAAATGTATTGTCTCCTACTAGAAAGGAACGAACGAAATGTGGGAATTCTTTTTCAAGAATGCGTTGCACGCTCTTTTCAAGTTTGCAACTATTATTTGCAAACAGTGCTGTTGGTCCACACAAGAAGCAAGCTACGATAGGACAATTTTAAGAATTCTATAGTGTCTTTTCATTATTACTTCTTTACATACATACAGACGGGTGTCCGTAAAGGACACTGTTTCAATTTCCAATTAAATGTTCCTCATGTAATCCGACACGTTATCTGACATCTGGTTTAATCATTTGGTTGTTGATTGTTACTTGATGAAAGTATTTCTCGACGTACTTTCAAAGTTGTCTTGTTTAATTTTCCACCTAGTTATCTTTCTTTTGTTTTAATTTCAGGCTCATCGTGTTGTTCTAGCTGCTTGTAGTGATTATTTTTCCGCCATGTTCTCAGAGCCCATGAAAGAGGCTACGCTGTCTGAAATCGAATTAAATGGCATTTCAGCACGTGGAACGGAAATTTTACTTGAATACGCATATACATCTAAGATAGAATTGAATCAGAATAACGTTGAAGATATTCTATCCGCTGCTACATATATCCAGATGAATGATATTGTTATGGCATGCTCTGCTTACTTAGAATCTCAAATAGACTTGGAAAATTGTTATGACATAGTTGCTTTCGCTGATCTCTATTCATTGGAAAAACTCAAAAATAAAGTTTACCATTTCATCTGTGCTCATTTAGAGGAGTTTTCAAATACTAAGAACATTGACAATCTTACATGTGAACAGCTAGAGTGTATCCTTAGCTGTGACTATCCAGTTCATTGTCCAGAAGAAAAAGTTCTTCAAATTGCAGCTGAGTATTGTGTGAGGAACAAAGTCTCATTGGATTCCGCGCAGAGGATTTTTTCAAACATACGCTACGACCAAATCTCGCTTATTGAAAAGAACGTATGGCCACGTCTTTCGTGTATCAAAAAGGAGGTCTACTTACCTTATTATAAGGTCATGGTTATGACAGGATTACAACAAAGGAAAACACAAAAAACGGGGGAATATCTGTGCGAGAAAAAAAGGGTTTTGAAAAATTCACGTGGGATGGCACGAGCTCTTGTGAAAATTGGCGGTTTTCACGACAGCGGGCCGCATAATGAGCTTAGTTTTGCATTACCTGATGAGAAGAAGTGGCACAAGTTGACTTCGATTCCACACATTGATCAGTGCAATTATGGTGTAGCAGTATTAGGAAATGACCTGTTCATTGTGGGAGGTTCTTACGATGTTTGTTTGAAAGAATACACTCATGGCTTTGGGTTTCGCTATAATGCATCAAAAAATAAATGGAGTACAATGGCACCTATTCAAGTGGAGCGATGTCGATTTTCTCTCAACGCTATAGGTGATTTTTTATATGCTGTGGGCGGTGTGAATGAGCAATTTGATGAATTTGGACGAGCACTGTCAAAGTGTGAGCGCTATAATGTGGCAAAAGATACTTGGGAGTTTTTTCCACCATTATATGAAAATCGTAGTCAACATGCTGGTGTTGTTCGTGGAGATCATTTGTACATATCTGGTACGTAAAAGCAAATAGAATGCAATTATTTATATATTTTACTGTTGTTTATCTATTTATTGACTTTTTGTTTGTTTTGAAGGTGGAATTGATCGTAGCATTGTCCTATCCTCGTTTTGGCATTTCGATACTCATAAAGATGTTTGGAGACAATTGAGCCCTATGCCTACACCAAGAAGTGATCATGCTTTGCTTGTCATTGATCACAAAATATTCGCTTGTGGAGGTTGGTACGAAGATCCTCAAACCGAGACACGGATTCTTATTGCAGATATTGACGTTTACGACATCTATACGGGCGAGTGGTGTTTTGAGACAAGTAACCCAGTGCCAACATTTCATGCTGGCATAACAGCAATTCACGAAAAAATCTATTTTGTCGGCGGTTTACTATCTGATGCAACTAGCAATTATTCTTCAAGTGTTCAAACTTACGATATCTACACAAAAAAGTGGTCAACAGAAACTGAATGGGAGGGCTCGATGCCAACTTGGGAGTGCACTTGTGCCAGTTTATTTGTGCCACGATGTCGAGAAGGTATATAATTAATAGGAATTGATAAGTGTAAATATCAAATGAAACGATGGACAGCTTTAAGTTAGCCTTCAAACCCAACTACCTATTTGTTTAGTTTATGTATTTTACCTAGTTGTAGTTAATTTACTGGAAGAATATAAGAAAAAATACTCTGAATACATGGTGTTCATATTCTATTCGAATTTAAATCGAGAAGAAAATTATTGGTAGAAGTAATTTAAATATTTAAATGTATTCTCGAAACGACTATTTTACAAGCCATTTAATGAATTCATAGTTTATATTTTAATAAAAACGAATATTTATTGAAAATTATATTTATTTTGTGTCATGGTATTTTCTATTTGCAGAATTGAACTATTAAGCATGCTTTAGGTATAGTCAATAACCAGGAATCTACAAGGTACCATGGAAAAGACATAACTCGAGATAAGGTCAGACCCACCTTATGTGGGTTATGTTTTACTACCATTGTGGAATTGTTGAAACTTTTTTGCCATTATTTGTGTTCCGCAATATTGTAAAGCCTTTACGATATCAATTCAGTGGCAATGATAGTTCTTCCTTATACCTAATACGTTCGATCAGTAATTTATGATTTCAGGCACACAATTCCAAGCCGATTCGACGGCTATTAAAGCAAGAGACTACGCAATCTTCAATGTCTATGATTTCGACATCCTCTTTTCAGCTCCTGTATTCTTAATACCAGTCTGCGCCACCATTAAAATGGTGTAGTAGGGGTATACCCCAACTCAGATAAAGAATGCATAAATCTGAAATCCTGTGTCGCGTGTTTCGAATACGAGAAAGGCTTTCTACAAGTATGTATCATCAATCATTATCAGAGTCCGCTTCGTTGTGTTAGCAATAAGAGTTCAGTAATGCAACAATGTTTATTGGTCTAGGATTCAGCCACAACTCACGGTTATGTTTTCAGTCTAATTTTTGCGATTTCAAAAGAAGACCACATTTATAGAAATACAGACACTTATAAATATTTATGAACTTCTACACAAGTGAGCCCTATGAATACAGGCAAATATTTAAGCCCATACGTAGCAGAGAAAGATCATACAAATCGAAGGCGATTCAATTCTTGAGCGTGTAACCATTATTTTTTATCAAAAAATCGTTTTCAGTGACGGAGGTCACTTTTGGCTCAATAGATTTGTGAACAAGCAAAATTACGATCTCCTGAGTGAGTTTCCTCCAAACCCGGAAGAGACTCCTGACGCCCACAAAAATGTACTGTTTGGTCATTTTTGTTAATCTAAAAATAGCTCACAACTTATGAATATGTTTTTCATTAATTCAGGTTTATTATGATTTACAGCAGAGTCATGTTTTTAAGAATAATGTGCTGCCGGTTGAGTCTAATTGGGTTACTAGCAATATAATATCAAGCTTCGTGATAAGTTAAAATATGATTTCGACATGAGCGTCTGCATTGACGGCGAAAATAGAAGAAAATTTAACAAAATTATCGGGTGAAGCGACAGTATTTAGTACAGACCATAGCTTTTAGTATATTGCAATACCTTTGCTGAACATTTTAAAATTAACAGATGACAGAAGACCTAGTAGAGGCATAAAGCATGAAGCTATCAGTCAAGCTTTGTAAGGAAAGGAATACAAGTAGTCGATTTACACCCAAGTAAAAGACCTTGTCAGGTCATAGGTCTCACTGAAGACAGGAATTCGCAGATAGACCAATTGAACACACTTTTAAAAACACAAAATAAATTCGTCAAAAAATCCAGAAAGCAAAGGAAACCATTGAGAACCCGAATTATTCGAAATAAACTGATAAATCTTACTAAAAACGTAGACTTGAAACTGCAGCGACTACTTTACGAAATAGGAAATCTTCTAAATACAGTGGATTCCGCTTATTTGGGACACATGGGGCTAGATGGTTTAGTCCTAGTTAAGCGGCTGTCCCAACAAAGCGATGTGATGATCAAGAAAAGAAAATGCAAAACGATTGAATAGCTACGTATGTAAAAAAGAACGCAGTGGAATAGAAAGTAAAAAAAACGTCACAGTGAGACGATCCATTGCTTTTTTTGAACCTGTGAGTTCATGTTGCTTATAGCTTAAAGAACCATCTGGCGTGGCACGGTAAAATAGCCCCGTTTAATCGGCGTTATAAATGTCATTAGGACTCTACATCTGTAGTAGTTCCGGAAGCTTACACGATTTCCAGTGATCTGCGCTGGAAGAATCTGCACTAGCTTTCTCCCCATGTGCTTTCTTAAACTTGATCTCGTGTCTGGTTTTCCGTCGCGATAGCCAACCATCCGTAGCATTGAAATTGGCATGACCCAACTTTGCTGCAAGCTCATCTGCCTTAGCTTTCAACATTGGGCCACTTACACAAACTCCTCTTCCAGTTACAATAGAAAACCATGGGTTCAGTGCCTTATCAACATCTGGGTCCCTTCCTGCTCGTTTCCGCTTTCTTGATTTTCCTTCCCCTTTTCCCCATTTCTCACGCAGTTTAACTTCTTGGCTTTTGACACGTGCTATTGTAGACTTAGGAACATCAGTGATCCTTTCCAGAAAACGATAGGAAGTGTTCGGGGCTTGGCTTTTTAATTTATCAAGTAAAGCTATTTTATCAGCTAATGTTAAATCTTTTCTGGACATTTTAACCAAATGCGACACGACACGGATACGCGACTTATTAATTTTATTTCGGCACTTTCTGAAACGAAACCAAAAGCACGCCACGTCGTTGCACAACAAAACTAGAAACATCAAAGCGAATAACAAATTGAACCAACAAGAAACCTTTTTACCCACCTCTATGCAAAGGTAAAACGGAGCGCAACACCACGAGATACTCGTAGTACCGTTACTTGAAAAGCATTGGCTCAATTTGTTTTCTCGTCTTCATCGTCATTAGTACTGCAAACGATGGATGGCTTTTGCTGCCGTAATTTTTTCGAGACATAGCAGCCAAGCAATGTGGCGATATTTTTGTCAAAATGTGTGTAAAATGTGCGATGAATATGTCCCGAATAAACGGCTGCTGTCCACAATAAACGAACAAAACCATCTCTTTTCATCATCTCGTTTGTCCTAATTAAGCGGCTGTCCCGATAAAACGATGTCCCAAATAATCGGAATCCACTGTATATCACTTACAATTAATTTGAACAAAAAAAATAGAATATTAACAAATTGAAGTTAAAAGAAAAGTAGAAGCTGATTCGAATCTCGAAGAGTGACGTCAGTCCATGTTTTGTCCCAAAGGACAAAATCAGCCAGGTTGAAAACCCTAACAAAAGTTTAATTTTATTAGGTATCGGGGTTAGGCCCGCCTTACAATGAGAGTGAGTATCATTGTACCAATTTTGTAATAAAAAGGTATACTAGGTGGGGTGAAAAGTAACCTGGTTGGGAATGTAAAAATTTTTTTTTTAAATGTTTTTTTTTTATTTTATTCAACATAGTCCCCTTTTAGCTTGATACACTTATTCCAGCGATTTTCAAACTTCTCGATCCCGTCCGAAAAGTAATTTTCCGGAAGATGTGCAAAATACCCCTCCGTGGCGTCGATGATTTTCTCGCGTGAGCTGAATTTTTTTTATTAATGAGCAATCTTTTGAGGTTTGGGAAGAGATAATAGTCCGAGGGAGCCAAATCAGACGAATACGGTGGATGCGAGAGCAATTGGAACCGTAAGTCATTGATTTTGGCCGTGGTTGTGATGCTCTTATGCGCCGGCGCATTGTCGGCAAAAATAAAATTTTTTTTCGCTTCATGTGAGGCCGTTTTGCAGCGATTTTAGCATTCAATCGCTCGAATAATGCACAGTAATACTGGCTGTTGATGGTTTTTCCTTTTTCCAAATAGTCCACGAAGAGTATGCCATGTCAATCCCAGAAAACCGACGCCATAACCTTTCCGACCCATTGAGCCTCCCTCGGCCGCTTCGGGGCACTCGTGCCGGCTTCAATCCATTGCCGGGCACTCATTCTGTTCTCTGGTGTGTAATAGTGGATCCAGGTTTCATAACCAGGTACCAATCGACGCCAAAAGTCCGCCTGGTTCTGCATCAGCAAGTCCAAACACAACAGACAGCAGACAACTAAAGACGTAATCAACGGATGGATTCCTGGAACTAGGTTTTCAATCAATCCTCTCAAAACTGTTTTGCCAGAAGGCAGGCGACCTCCCTAGTGCTATAAGTCGTCGCCATTTATGTTTTCAAACGCAATGGCTAATTGTGTATTGTGTTACAAGTATGTCGATAAATTCAAGGCGATGTAGTTAAGTCGTCACGGATGGTTCCAAAACCGAACAGAATACGGTACCGATACGGTATGTTAACCTTAGAATTTACTATCAGTCAATGTACATAACATTGAGGAGGGCTTTTCAAGATCCGAACCTGAAACCCGCTATAGGTAGCATGGCTCTTCAGCTTGTTTTATCGAATAAAAGTCAGTGGTATACCTGTTATTCCTGCGGTTCCCAATTATCAAGGAAAGGTTTGCAAAGTATGTAAAAGTGCTGCGAATAAATAGCACCATCCCCTGCGATGCTTGGTGAGAGTTATGATAATACTTCGAAGCAATTATTTACTATTCAATGAAGAACAATTACATGTACTCTTTTGCATAGTTTTAAGTCTAGAGAACGAGGTCATTTATCATCATTCATTCCCAGTCAAGTAGACTAGGTTCCTAGGAAAATTGGAACTCTGGTTCGTTCCGATTTAAAAAAAAAAATCACATGCGCACATCCGCTGTTTTTTGAACCGTGGGAATTTTAGAAACATAACCAATTTAAAAAATAAAAAATAAATTTTAACCACTTTTGTATAATTTATTTTAATTATTTTAATAAATGCTTATTAAGTAGAAATAGTTCTTAATGCGGTCGAAATAATTATTGTTGCCGTGTGCTGTTATAAAAGTCGCAATTGTATGATCAAAACTAAACTCAAGTAAGACCAAGAATAATGACCTTTAAATGAAAAATTTTTCTTTCTAAAATAAAAAATCTGATTAATATTTATGGTAGGTATTCGTACCTTATTAAAAAGGAACAATAAAGGATTAATGTATCCCTTTATAATCAGAGTGAATAACCCTTAAATATAAATATATACATTATTCACCGATAATTAGTAAATTCACTCAATGTCATTTAAATTCACGTTGCCAAGGTTACGAAAATAAAATCTCCTAAATACTTGGACAGTATAAGTTAGTGTGCAAATAACGATAAAAGAATTTTATTGGATTATATCCGAATTGGAAGTACCTTGGCTTTGACATGTTATTTGATTGGGGTACTAACCCTTTAAGGCATTTTAAAGAAAAATAAATTAAATTCATAAGCTTACAATTTGTTTTGTTGAAGTCTTATGAAAAAAGATTTCGATGCTAGATACGAGTACATGTTTCCACTATTTTCTTTGCACAAAAGCTTGATAATGAGTTATAAAATATTGTTGATAACCAATTTAAAAATAGATAATTCATGACCGCAGATAACAGGAAACATCCTTATTTAGTAAGTGAAGAAGCACTAAGTGCGATGATAAAATACGGAGAATCTAACGCATACATTGGGCCTTAAGATATAACAGAATTGTCTCTAGTTCTCCTAATTCAATTGTTTGCTGTGTTGCAGCTCTTTGTTCTTCATAACATACTAACGCTTAAGAGAAATGAAGCTGTGGGTAGGGTATATAAGGCTTTCTTGTCAAAATACGGGAAATTCAAATATCATACAAAGAGTATTATTTGGGCGTTATGAGACGTTTGAGTTAAGCAATTCGCCGAAAGAGACCAGAATGTTGGGCAGAAAACTTGTGGACTTTGCACCATGATAACGCACCGTGGGAAAAATCGCCAACATACACAGAGATAGATGTACTCTTTGCTACGTAACTTTTGCAAATGTCAAGCTATGACGCTAAGATCTAAGAGGAAATATCAACAACAGATGTACCAACTTAACAAAAAAAAACAGAACTCAAATCGGAACAATGGGAACGCCACACTTGGTTATTCCGGGAACGTTTTGATCAATGTAGTATGCTTTGCTTGACTTCATATTTTCATGAAAAAATATTTGCTGTGACCTAACATTCGTTTTGCGAATACGTGCAATATATACGATGGGTTTCGTGTTTCAATTTTTTTCGCTCTAATATCATTACTTTAAGTTAGTCTACCCAAGCTCTACGCTCTAGGCTCTCGGCTCTAGGCTATGAACTAAGACAACGACACTAGCGCTGAGCACAAACGAAGAATAACTCTTGCTAATCGCTGCTGCTTCGAACAACTAAAGTATCGTTAAGACCTTAATAATACCAGTCCTGCTCTATGGCGCAGAGGCGTGGTCATTATCAAAAATGAATGAGGGTGCTCTTCGCTGCTTGGAGAGGAACTGTCCCCCGAGGGACAGTGCAGTAGAGGAAGACCGAGATTCAGGTGGCACACCCAAGTGGAAGGGGGCCTCAAGATCGAGTTAGTTGGAGACGTTTGTTGATTGAGGTCCAGGTCCACCCCGGACTGTAACGCTACCTAAGTAAGTGATATATACTCGTATAAGCTATACTTATTCCTCTAGTGTCATGGTTTTCATGAATTCAGAGCTTATAAGTCCAAGTGTAAAGGATTTTTTGTTATATAAAAAGCCAGGTCGCATGATCTCTCGCCAGGTGCCGTCAGTTCTCCATTCTAAGTTGGTAAAGGTTAACTTCCATTCCGATATACCATCTTAGATACGGTCGTCCTCTGAAGTATCGTTGCTTGAGGTTGGGACTGAAATCTCTTGGGCCTGGAGCTGTGGTGTTCGTTGAATCAACATGGCACACCCATCTCAGACGTTGGATCCGTTCTCTTATGAAGTTAGTTTACTCGAAGTTATAACTGCCAATTCTGACGTTCTGAGCATGTCGCATTTTGTGATTCTGATTTCTGAGAGATTATTCTGCACGTAAAGCTCAATTAATGGCTCTTTGTGTTCATCCAATTACATTAATACCATCCGCATAAGCAAGTTATCTTGACACTTTTGATAGTCGGCGAATTTTTTACCATGCTTTCTGGACCAATGTTGAAAAGTCACATGACAGTGCTCTTTCTCGTCTGTGAGGGCGTGCGCGCATATCAGGCAAATTTAGCCTTGATGGGGACTGCTACGAGACCTCCGTTACTTGTTCGGCTACTCGTGGCCTGTTAAGGGACCTAACATTCCACATGCATATCCGAAGTTCGTTGTTCCTAAATCGTTTGTATGGGCTGTCGTAGATCCATCCGTATCCGAGGCTTGTTGTTGTTTCGTAACTCTCATTGTTTTTTCCATGGTCTGGCGGCCAGCGCAGCAATCCCCATCCCCCATCTGGAGGAGATACTCCAAGGACGAGGGGTCGTTTAGACCGAACCCAGTAACCCGTTCGGTTATGTGAGCGCTCCTCTAATGCCATCATCTCTTTTCCAATACTCTGACTTAGTCTCGGAAATTCTTACCGGCCTGAGCTCCAAATATGTCGGAGTAGGCCGGATAAGGTCTCATTCGTTTCGAGATCGTTTCCACCCTTGATTCCATCTGTGCAACTCATCCGCTGTCCCGTTTATAATGCTGCCATTTTTACCTGCTGGTTAGTACTCGCGCTTTTAAGTTTAGAAAGACGAGCCCGGATAGACATCGACCAGTACCAAAGGGTTACCACGTGAGGGTATTATAAGCACAATTGATGCGAAGAAGATATTTGCAACACTGGACATCGCAAGGTTGACATTTCTCAACGCTATTTCTACAGCATCCAACCATGCACTCTGTCATATGCAACCAAAAAGTGGAATCTCGATCTGAAATAGTAGGAATATTTGACCGATGGTGAAACCGCATTGGTATGGAAAGACGAGATGGTGCATGAGTGGTTTCATACGTTGAATTAAAACTGCAGAAAAAATCTTATAACTTATTTTTAATAGATTTACTCCTCTATATTTGGTCCAGGTATAAGAGTCTCCTTCTTTGGATCGAATATATTATGATAAACCTGGTTAACGATTGATTAGTCAGAGGATAGGAAAGTGCCTTTAAAATTGTTTAGATGGCTGGCTACTAAAACATTACAAATTCTAAAACCTGATATATATTTCAATAGCCAATGTAAGAAGAAGTCTAATTGGCCACAATTTTATTCTGAACACTGCCGCATGGGCTACTTCTTCCATTCCTAAAGAATGTCTTATTTATAATGACACACCGTGGTCATCAACATTTAACACTATTTTACACTTATAAGTTATACCGTTGACCACCCTCATTATAAATAACTATGCTGTAGGTTCTGAAAGGAAATCATGATGAGAGTTTATCCACCCTCAATGTAGCTTTCCTGCATTAGTAGCAATCAAGATGCTGTTTTACGAAGGCTCCCTTAGGCACACATCAACCCTGAATTATGCAAACTTTTACTTATCAACGTTAAAACTCCCTTTATACTTAATTCTTCAGAAAAAAAACATTATTTTTCAATGGCATCCATTGTACAACCTATAGGAAGTGTGAAAGCACACCTCTAGCCTTAATAAAAAAATCCGATATAAACCACTTATCCTCTGCCCTAGGAAAAGGGACATACGAGTCAACTAAAGAACATTTAATAATAATTGGGAAAAAAAAAACTGTTACTTTATTTAGGTAATTTAGGTAATGAGAGTGAGCGAATGACTTTCCCATGAATAGGTTATTAGAACAACGTTTGGTAAAAGTAGATCAAGTGAAATGTAATTCCTACTGGTGAAGGTGAAGTAAAGTATAATTCTTGCTGGTTGATTTCATATTAACAAAACATCTTCATGATATTGACTTTGGAATCTTATTTAGTTGCTTTTATCAGTATCGCCGTCGCGGTTATGTTATCGTCATCGTCCTCGTTATCAATCTATTTGGGCCATGGTTTCATTAAATCAGCTAACGATGATGTTGCGTTTGGGCCTTCCTTACTACCCACCTTGCGATCATCGTAACGGTAATTTCCCTTTATTTTTACGATCGCATAATGCCCTAGGAACTGAGGATATACGAGTACTATAGTTCTATCTGTTTTACGATTTTCTTCTTGGATCTTTGCTATATGTTCTCTCGCTTGAAATCGCATATCTTTTGCCCTTCTTCAAATTCATCGACCTTCTTGTCAAGTTCTTCTTTAATTTTACGTAAATCAGAGCTTTCCATACTTTTCATACGAACTTCTAACAAAGGGTCAAATGGAGTTTATTTCTACTTCTGTTCACTATCAACTTTTTAGTGACTTTAGTGACTGGTTAGAGTTGTAAAAGAATGCAATCATTTTTGATTGCAGTCATTGAAGTCACGGAGAAAACTTCTATATATTGATTTCAATCATATGAATTCAATAACATACTTTAACTTCAAAACATTAAATCACCATTCATTTTGAAGTCTTTGAGTGACAATTAATTTTAGTGAATTGAATGATTGCATTCATTTGAATCTGAGATTTCAGTGAAGTCATTGAAGTCTTTTTGAATTCAATAACCATTGAAGTCATCTTGAAGTCATTGCAGTCATTTTGATGTCTTTAGATCTTTTTAACATAACAGGGATCCAAAATACCTTGGAAGGAAACAAAACGTACACACGAGTATGTATTTTGTTAATTTATTTGAATTTCTTGGATTCGTTGATAGTCAACCGGTATATTTTTTTTGCGTATATTTGCATTTTATGCAAAAAAATATTATTAAGTACACTCATAGTTGTTTGATTGTTTTCTTTTTGAAAAAACTTAAAAAAAACGTATTCAAAGTTTTAATGTGCTTTTCATATTTAAAAAAAAAGATCTAAAGACTTCAAAATGACTTCACTGAAATCACAGATGATTGCATTCATTTGAATACAACCATTGAATTCACTTAATGACAATCAATAACTTCAAAATGAATGGTGATTTCACATTTTGAAGTTGAAGTCTTTAAGTGAATTCATGAGTTAAAAATTCTTTAATATAAATCAAATGAATTAAATTCGAAAATGATTTAATTCTTTTACAACTCTGCTTCTGGTGCACTTGTAGACCTGACAGGATAGATCTATGTAAATTTGGTGAAGGCATCAACAATAGCAAATAAATGCTTGCAACTCTTAGCTGTTGATTGAACTGGCCCAAGTTGGTAGGTAGTAGGTATTTAATGGCGTGCCAAACTTAGCGATAAAATTAAGCAAACATTCCTGCTTCCCATTTTTTTTCGCTGCGAAAAAATAAGCTTTGCAGTTGGAGATAATTCTGTTTATAATTTCCGATATATTTAGGATACAGTACTTCCACTTTACCAGAACTTCAACTTTTTTTTAGCATTTATATGGCCATGTACATTTATGTTTTGCAGCACCTCCTTTTGTAGACATCTAGGTACAACGAACAAGTAATCACCATCCATGAATTTGTACAGAATGTCGTTTCGAACACTGAAACTCTCATACTCGCTGTGTTTAAGTACTGCTGTGACCAGTTGAAAAAACTCTTCTTTTTTTTGTGCTTGTCCTATACGATGAAACGAACCAGACGTGTGAAGGACCTCGCAATTAAAATCATGCAAATCTTGCAAATCGCGTGGCCCATCTAGCCACGCTTGTAGAAATTTCGTTTCCTCATGGTAGCGGTAAACGCTTTGCAATCCGTGTAAATCTTAAATTTGATACCCAACAGATATATTAGTTTGGTTTACTCATCTTTTAATAGCAAGAACTTGCTGGCCTCTGCTTGTTATGTTTTGTAGCTTATATAGAAAAACAGGGGAAGTTCATTGTCGTCCTGTCTTTGAAGAAGGACTCCTCCATAGCCAAACTTTCTTGTCTGCAATTCCATATCTAAAAGCGGATTAAAAATCTTCAGAACTGGGTCCTTGCAAAGTGCTTTTATTAGCGTGCTGAAGGCAATAGCTTGATCAGGTCGAAAGCAAAACGAATTATCTTTACGAAGATGGTCTGAAAGTGGCATAGTTTTGGATGAATCGCATTAAAAACCATATAAGGCCCAAGATTGCTTGTATCTTTTTTGTTGGGTCTGGTTTCGGGAATTTTTGAACAGCTTCAATCTTTTGACGTTGGTGGCGTCACTGATTCACTTTTGATAACATGTTCTAACAACTGAATCGATTGAGTTAAAAAATTACATTTTCTCCAATTAATGATAAGGCCATTGTCCGCAGCAACTTCGAGCACAAGCAGGTATAATGACATCGTCCATATAGACCAATGAAAACCCTTTGAGAACTAGTGGCTGAAAGACAGTATTTTTAAACCTCTGGAACATCGATGGGGAGGAAGTGATGACTTCGATTTTGACTTTTTATACAATATTTATTTTCATTAATTACAATTTTTTCTTGAGCTCACTCAGAGAAGTTGCTTCGTACAGAACTGTTTTACTCTATTAGTAGGGCTGTCTGCTATATGTACTCTGTCTAATGTAAGTTATTAGCGATTCATTATCAAAATGTCCCCTCATTGCGATTTGCTTCATATTATATAATACATATACTCAAGAGGAATTCCATTCGGCTTTTTCCTTCGAGACTAGAGAATCTTGTGAACACATATACATGAAGGAGTATCATCGTTTCCATCGTTTTCCCTGAATCATTACTAAATCGATCTAACGACTCAACATCCTTTTTCGGATCCGTCATCGCAGCACTTATTGGTGGTTAACCAGCAACTACAATGTCTGATGAACTCTGCTTTTCCTCTTCTTTAAATTCCTCTGTTTCTAATTCTTCCCTTACCGTTGACATTTCCTTGACCTTCAAAATCGATTGGTATAATTTTTCCACTAAATCCACTAGATTATATCGCTATTTTAATCCCGTTGCTTTTAGTAAATTTTGCAATTCTTCTGTGGTAAAATTATTTGTTTCACTCAAATGAATTCTAGATTCCAATCAATGCATGCAAAAATGTCAAGTGTCTTACTTTACTTTCTTCTTGATAAAAGCTCTTTAGTGTGAAATGTGAATGTCGTATACTGTTCTTATGTACTAATCATGAAAAAAATGACAATCTCACCATTCTTGGCTTACGCACTTGTTCCTTTTACCGTTTCTCGTCCATGTACTTCACTTTTGAACCTAACTTTTTCTTCACTTTCTTAACGTTATCTTTTTATACGGCTTATTATCGAAGCTATCTATTGTATAATATTTATCATTGCCCATTTTATTTTCTTAATTTGTTTTTATTCTTACTAATTTTTGACAGGAAAACGTTAACAAAAATTACTGCAGTTTAAGTCATATTTCAAAGGACACACGGCACTATTTCAGCAAAATTTCTGACACCATTTGTGAGGGAGGGGGGAGGAGATAAAAACCTACTGATATAAATATTACAATAAACTAATTAGATTGGAATGGTAATAAAGAATTGACAAAATTAAATTATAGAGATATAAAAATATTGATCTTTGAGAGAGGGGCTTGATGACTTCACTCGACCGAATTCGCACTTAACTTGACTTTACTTCTTTCTTTATTGTTTCGAGCTCTTGTTTCTTCATTTAGGTAATTTAGGTAATGAAAGGTCGCGAATGGCTCTCCCAAGAATATGGTATTAGAACAACTTTTGCAAAAGTAGATCAAGTGACGTGAAATTCCTGCATACATCCGTATCTCTCAAAGGCAGAACTGAGTTGAACCCAGAATAAGTTGACTTCTGGTGCCTTTTGGTAAACCAGAATACCTACTTGCCAGAATACAAGTTTGTTAGTATTATTTTCTCTGGCAAAACGTTGTTTTATCTTTGTATTATGTATCCACATATCTTATAGAAGCTAATTCACTCAGAGCATCAGTGTAATGAAAAAAGAAAATATTAAATTTTCACTTTTGTATTCACTTTTATTTTTACAATATTTTAAATAATGGTTTTTGAGTATGGCTACCATTTAGACCACCATATGTCGCAAGTAGATCGTGTCCAGATCAGTATCAAAGCAAAGACAAGCATGGAAATACGAGTAGCATCAAATGTAACATTTTTGTGGATGTTTTGAAATGAGCCTCACCGATTTTGACTATTTTTGAGTTCATTCCGTGAAAGAAATAAGACTCAAATGTAATTTTGTGGATTTAATTCCTGGTCTAACATAATAAATTTCGATAAAATCTACCCAAATTGGTGAGACCGACCACAGTGGTTCCTCCCAAAGCCCAAATAAACATAGGCTGTTCAATTACAGTGATGGATATTAAAGACCAAGGTACGCAGATAATTTAAAACCTACTCACCCTCCGTATTGATGTTCACAATAACATTGAAATAGTTACTAAAGTTAGTGTCTCAATTAGGGTAATTTTTATCATAACTTAAATTTTAAAATGATATAACTTTTGATTCGTGTACTTTCGTTTAACATAGTTTGCATAATTTTTTAGGCGATTTCTTCCTCTCGCTATGCAAGTCCTTTTTGGCGAAATGGAACAAATGCTCAAAGAACGAAAACTTATTTCTAAGAAAGTACAGTGAATGGCTTGACAGTACCCAGACTTAACTGATGCCCAGTGATGATCTCGGGAAAGGCCAAAAAAGTCATTCTTAGAATGTTCATCTTGAACGAAAAAAAAAGGTTATTGCTAGCTTGGATCAAGGTATCGTTAGTGCTTTGAAAGCACCAGACATTCCGCAACTTAGTTTAAATGACGCCTTAAAATTATTATTTGATGGTACATTGAGCAAAAACCAATATCAGGTTATAAGGAATGTGGTGAGTGAAAAAACAAAGCTCGATATTTTTTCAAGTTATGCTAAGGTACTCAAAGCAATGCAAGATTGTTACCCGAAGCTGGAAACAATAACGATCACCGATTCATCGGCCAAGGTAGCAATCCAAGGCCTTTTAGATCATACCGCAAAACGGATTGTAGAATCACAACAGCATGTTCTCAAAATGTCGGAAGATGATTTGAGTAATTTGACACTATTTGGAAAATGGGGCTTCGATGGAAGCAGTGGACAATCGGAGTATAAACAGCGAACTTGGGGAGAATTTAGTGATAGTGATATGTCACTTCTTATGGATTTTTTCAAAAGCAAATCCTGACACGGACAAAAGAATAATATGGCAAAATTCTCATCTAGGATCGATCAGGTTCTGTCGACCTGTCCGTTTTCAACTTAAGAAGGAAACTGCAGAGTTGAGCAGAGCCGAACAACAATACATAGTAAGTCAAATCGAGAAACTATCTAGTACCATTATAACTATGGAAGATCAGATTTATAATATAAGCCATGAGCTTAAGTTGACAATGGTGGATGGGAAGGTATGTAATGCCTTAACCTACATCGCTTCTCAGCAGGTGTGTTATATTTGCGGAGCCAAACCAACTACAATGAACGATATCCAAGGTTCCTTGGACAGGCATATTAATTATGATAGTTTGGACTTCGGTTTATCATCTTTGCATGCATGGATACGTTTTTTTGAATTTTTAATTCATGTATCTTATAGACTTGATTTCAAGAAATGGCGAACGGGAGAATACGAGACACCTCTTCTGGACGCAAAAAAAAGAATATGTACAGAATTCAGAAAAAAGACTGGCCTAATAATTGATTAACCGAAGCAAGGTGGGGGAATTCAAATGTTGGCAATACGGCTCGCAGATTTTTTGCCAACCCCTTATTATCTGCAAAGATTACGGGTTTGAAAAAGTCCATAATTGAAAAATGTTGTATAGTTCGGAGAACCCTTGCGTGTGGCAACACTATTAATATCCAGGCTTTTGAAGAATACGCCCTAAAAACAGCGAAAGAAATTGTAGACGAATATCCATGGTATCCAATGCCAGATTCAGTTCATAAGATATTGATCCATGGTGGACAAGTTGCCCAGCATGCTATTTTGCCTATAGGCCAGTTGACTGAGAAAGCTGCTGAGGCTAATACCTATAATCAAAATATTAAGATGTTTAGATCAAAATATACGAGAAAAATATCGAGAGTAGCCACCAACACTGATTTATTCAATCGATTGTTACTTGTTTCAGATCCGTTAATAGCTAGACATTCAGAAAAACTTAAGAAATCAATGCTTAGCAAAAACTTTTAATGTGTAATCTGCTTCTATACTGTTAAAGATTCTTTCTCTTTTTTTTTTAATAAAAAATATTTTTTATAGATATTATACCTTAATTTTTGAGCTATTTATACAATTTTAAATACATGAATCTAGCTACTACCACTTGTATTATTTTTCAAATTTCATCAAAATCGGTACACTGGTTTCGATTTTACAGATTTTTGTCCAACGCTCCCTTATAATGGAATCACTGTGTTCTTATTTAAAACTTTTAATTACAGAAGGCGATTCTATTTTTAGTGAAGTGTGATACGAGTATGATGGTTTTATTGCGTCATTCAGGGAGTATGAATGCCATCAATCTATTTAGAAAAGATACTTTGTTAAAAAAGTTTGTTGATTTCTATGTGTGCCATAAGAAACACAAACTTGTCTATTTTTGTTGCTATTCGGATGGAAAGGATGGACGGTATGGAAAGGAATGATAACCAAAAACAGCTGGCGCCGAAAGTTCCAAACCTTTGCTAGTTTTTGAAATCAAATTCCACGCTTTACCGCAGCGTCATTTGGAAATTTCTTCATATATTTTGAATGCAGGGCGACGAATAGCGGACTATGATCGCATTCTAGACTGTGTTTATGTCCCTTTTCAACTCAGAACGCCGGATTCCTACAACTTAAAAACAAATTCAAGTGATATAACTCGTACCTCTCGAGATTAGGGTGTATTATGTATATAGTAGAATGTACCGACCAAGGAGATTTTAGGGACAACAACTTTCATTGAAATAAGGTGACGCTGTCGACCTTATGTTTAGTAGTAACGTCGTGCTGGGAGTTTTTCAACGCCGATGTTGGTTGTGATGTTAAAAACTGCCTATCGTGATGAGTGTTTGTCGCTGTTAGATGATCTAAGATGATCTACTTCCATAACGGGCAAGAATATTGAATGCGTGCACCCCTCCCTGTATTCTGAATCACGAGGCACGGTTCAAATGTTGCCTGTAAAAATAAATCTAAGTAAATGAAGCATTCCCAGCATTCAACTCGTTTACGATTATCTGGGTAAAAAACAAATTTGACCAAAATTTGTTCCATATATGCTAACACAGCGTCAAAAACAAAGGAGTGTGGTTAACGTATTTTTGGATTTGGCCCTGGCCAAATGGTTTCTATTTGCTAAGCTAAACTGCTATGAAAAGAGAGCATTTTGATGACGTTTGAGGGTATTTAACGAAATATGACGAGGGTACTGTAGATATGTAATTTTAGTAAATAGAAAGTTCCTCGTGAGCTTTCCAGAGGCTCTACGACTGATAACAAATTTGTATAGAGACGTTAGTGCACTATGTTTAAGGTTTCACCCTAACTCGTTTTCACTTTTGCTTCTTTTAAAATCAGTCCGTAACTTTTTAAATATACGTTGTATGACGTTACAAGTATAACAACATCAACGATATCCAGGTTGAAAATAATGCAAATCGATAAGAGCGTCAAAGAACTGAAGTCGCGGAGAATTTTTCTTAGTAGGTAGGTCACTTAAATTTAATTTGGGATATGACTGGAATTTACAAAAATAAATCGAAATATTCAGTGGAAACACCAGGCTGGTCTAAGTCTTCAAAGTCTTGGGTTATGAGTTCACAGTAAAGGATGAATCCATCCTCCCTATTAAACGTTAAGAACTGGTTCATAACCAGCTTCTGCCGTCGGAACTGCAAGCGAGCTTAGTAATGCCAGGTAGTTGTTATCAAGCATTACTTGTTGCGTTTAACCGCTTTGTACCGGTGGAATATTATTCTGCAAAGAGTGAGTAAGTATATGCTTTCTAATGAAAGAAGTACGCGTTGAACATTTTCATCAACACTATAGACACCTTTGATATTGCATCATTTGACAACAAGGCTGGTTACAAGAACATTGGTTTCGGATCTTGATTGCGGCCAATGAGTAATCGTATAAGTGCCATGGAGTCTTCTACTTCAAATGGTTTATGAAGACCGACTTTCTGACTAACGCTCCAAATAATAACACATTTTACCTCCAGGCATATGCAGACGATGTACGTGTATGATCGGAACATGCTTAGCGACTTTCTTCTGGTCTAATTTTTAGTGGATATTAAGTTGATCCTTTGTTTCAACTACTTCTGTTACTTATTAGATTTTTATATCACGCTAGGGTCTGCTCTAGATGCGCTGATGAATCTTGATTCTCTTGATATTCATAACATGTGCTGCCCCTTATGTTTTGTCTGCCGACTGTTATTTGAATTTGATCTCAATGACATCGGAACTTGAGATTATCCTCCCCCACACGTATGTTCTTTACCGCCCAATATCGTGCGATACAAGATTTCGCGTGCAAAAGAGTGCACGTGTAATGGCATGAGTTGTGCAACGGAAAGCCCGTGTGCTCAGTACCGAGTGAAATGCGCGCGCTCCCCGTTTTGAGTAGTACATTCTTTCCCACGTAATTGGGCGCGGTAGTAAGCGTGAAATCATCATGGACTTCCGACATTGATCCCGCGCGTTAATTACGGAGTTTATCAAAATTTATCAATCATATACGTTTCTTTGGAAAATTAAATCGGAAAGCTACAAAAATAGAAACTTACTTGATGATGCGTATAACAAAATTATCACTTTTTGCAAATCACGTGGATTTCCGAAAACAAATCGAGACTTCGTGGTTAAAAAAAATCAGAGTCTGAGGGGAGCGTTTAGAAAGGAACTGAAGAAGTCTGAAGAAAGCCGGCGAAGTGGTAGAGGACAAGATTTATGAACCATCATTATGGTATTATGACCTGTTAGTTTTTACAAAGGACCTGTAGCCAAAACTCGGAGTGTTGCTGTTAGACGTTCTTCTACACTGATGCTCTTTCTCATTATTGTGTCTTGTTTTGTGATCCTTCTCGTTATTTTGTCCCGTAGTATATCGAAGGAATTATTGCCCAATCGCAAATAGTTCTTTCAACCATCAGGAAATTGAACACGTAATTCGCTAACTAACGACGTTGTCGGTAATCTTTTACCCTGATTGTTCGTCCTTTTTTTTAATTTTTACTAAAAATTACACTTAATCCTGCACAAACTACAGTTTGGGTGATGGTTTTCTTTTCTTCTTTTTTCCATATATACATTTATATAATTTATTTAAAAGCGCCAAAATATTTGGCTCTAAAAAATTCTACCACACGCTCCAGCGAAAACTGTTGAGCTGTTGTACACTTCAGCACGTTCAAGTTTCACGCGATATTTCGCGCGCGATTGCTCATTAGACACAATCGCCTGGAGTGTACGCTCCAAGAACGCGTAATTTCGGGAGTGAAAGACTTTGTAAAACGTAGTAAAAAGACTTAACTTAGTCTTGGTGGAAATCAAGGGCATATTTAGTAGGAGATAAGATCACCGGTTCAAGACTAGGCTCAGTGAATGAAGCGTTCTTCTATGATTTATTATAGTAATAAAGCATGAGAATCTCTAACTTATTTACCAAGCCAAACCATGTGTGCAGTCCGTTAAATGACTCTCCGGTGGTCCTAGATTTGGACGATTTTTGACGTTCATTGAATATTCTTTAATAGCTGATAAGAGAAAATCGATATTTAAGTGTCGAAGTTAGACATACTTTCTGTCCATCTATTCAACCAACCAACATATATCCAAAAGAGCTATTTGTCTCTTCTCTAAGCAAACAATACAGTCCTCTGAAAGGCAAAGCGGTCCTGTGAATATCCTGACAGAATAATAAATTTCGTAATTTGTTGGAATCAGAAGAAGATTTTTCTTTACAAAAAAACCGTTGATAAATATATACAAACATACACATTTAAGGTAAAATCGTTTGTAATATGAGCAAAATAAATTACTTATTGTTTTGAGTAGAAAAGATTATAGGCAACAAATTTAAATTTTACTATTTAATTTAATTTTAAACTCAGTTAATAAATTTTCAAAAAGGGTAGCAATCGATAAATTTTGTTCAGAGAAGACTTTCGATGAATTATTAACTTAATTTTATCAGTTATTCCCACTGAAAGAGCATTAAATTAGTTTGCCTTTTCACCCAATGCTTATAACTGGCTCATAAAATTCACAACAGCTGGATAAAGTCTGCACCTCTTTCATTATCCTTGTTGTGAGCCCTTTTGTAAGTACCAAAGGACTTACAACGATGAAACGTATCTTTCGATTAGATGCACCAAATTCGTGAGATCAATGACCAAATTTTAAAGGATGGCATTTAATTATTTTATCCCAGATTTAGGAAGGCAAACAAAAACCATTTTTTGTCTGTTGTGCCAGACACGGTTCTGAAACGACTTATTTGTTGTATGTGCTGGTTTCGTTGGTGCGCTTTGCTGTGTTGGCTTGCCTTATGTTGTTTTACTTTACTTCGCTCCCAGCTACTTTTTGCCAGATGAAGTTTGAATATGATTTAAAAAAATTATAATAGCTTTTCTGACGGAAGTAAATATTTAAAATTCTTCTAGAAGTGGAAGTAGATGTATACTACGAGTTTATGTACATAATATGAGCATCTGGTGATGTGTAATGAACTTAGATGTTGTATCTTCCTAATAGAGCTCTTATTAACTGCAGTTTACTTTAATTAATAAAAAATGGCAAGTGCAAAGGCACTTTTATATTCATCGTCATTTTAATTAAATTAGTCTGCACACTTTAATTACTTTCCAATCATAAAATATTCTTGTAACATTTGGGATGAAATATTCATTAACAAACTTAATTACTTCGCTAAATGATACGCGTGGAAGCAAAATCGGCAAAAGGACACCATCAACTCCTTTAAAGGGAAAACAAGTTGTCTCGTTTCGCTGTTTTCGCCGTTACTGGCGCCTTTCGTAATACAAATTTTTTTGCCATTTCAATCTTTGTGGGTAAAATTTTTTTTGTTTTTTAATTTAGCTTGTAGCTTGTAGAAAATGGTGTATTGAGGCTGATGCAGGGTACGGAGTGGTCATTTGTATTGGCCTTGACTTGGTCATGCATCTAAAGGCCCAGTTAGCAGTTCTTTTTATGACAGTTTTCTATAAAATATTAAGTCGTATTATTGAATGAAGTAAATTAAAAACAAACAAAAATTGTGTAGTATTATTCTTTAAAGTTGTTCTCAAGGTGACCTTAATGAATTTATACATATACTCCATGCAAAAGCGAACGGGGCGCGAACTCTGGAGTCCTTAAATAACATACATGAGTAACTCTACGCCGATATAGGCTTTGACTTAATAAGTGCTAGATATTTTGACTTTTGTAACACCTCCGCTGTTCAACATGTTTGGTTTGATTCTTAACCTTATACGATTAAACTCCAACAGAATAGACAGGATAGTTGGGCAGAGTACTGTTAGACGCATTGCCTCGAAAAACCGAAAACGTCATACGGATTTCAGAAGAGGCACAATCGCAAATAAAGCCGTCTTCGAGGAAGTTGAAGAAGAGAAAAACATTTATGCAAACACGTGCCAAAATAAGCGGCAAGTGATTTGAGCGCATGAGTGCCTAAATCCACACACCTACAGAGACACAGATCAGCGAAAGTCACAATAATTGATCAAGATCTTCGAACTTCAACTTTTTACTTTTCTATCGGCTCGAGTAAAGACGACACTCCTTTTAATCTATCAATGATCTCTTGTCTGCTACTTCTAATCCAATTTATTCCTTTGCTGACGACAGTACTCTCTGCTTTTTATATTCGTTCCTGGACTCACGTCCCTTCTCTTCGGCTGTAGCACAGGAATGGCAGCGTATGTTAAATATCCAGCCGTTATCCATGAATGGCACTTGCATCGTTGAAACCGAAAAACTTTCCATTCTCGGTATGTGTGTCAATGACAACTTACGTTGGAATGACCACATATTCGAAGTCGCCCAAAATGCTGCGAAATGTCTAGATTTCCTCAAGCGATGTAAGAAATATTTCACCCCCTCTGATCTGGTTTTAATATATAAGGCTTTCATTCGCCAAAAATTGAAGTACAATGCTGACATCTGGTCAGGTACCCCCAAGACATCTTTGTCCCTACTAGACAGGATTCAAAACCGTGCGATAAAGCTTATAGGTGATGCTAATATTACCCAGTCGATTGACACCCTCGACCAATGACGTAATGTCTCCTGCTTCACGTTGTTCTATCGCTATTTTTACCACCAGTGCTCCGCTGAAATTGCCAGTAGCATTCCGTCCCTTCAAACCTCTCACCGTAACACCCGTCTCGCTATGAATGCTCATCAGTACACCCTCAAACCCACTCTCGGACGTACCCTGAAATATCGTGATTGTTTCCTAAGCCAAACAACTCGCTTATGGAGCTGTCAAGCTCTTTATTCCCTAGTCATTATAACCTCCAAACATTCAAGACCAACGTACATCGGTCCCTCTCTTTCTAACCTCCCTAATTTTCCATCTCCCGCGCTGTGTGCAATAATTTTAAGTGTGCAAATAACTCCTTGAGCGCGCGCCAATTATAAAAAAAAAAAGTCTGAGATACTCCATGTGGATGCCCCGTATCAATTCATGTGTAATTATGAATAACCGCAGTTCTAGTGGGTAATATCGGAAGACGTGATCAAGTCTATTAACAAAATAAATGGATAGAATTTGGTTGTAACTCCGAAAGGCAAAGTCGCATTTCTGCTAGACTGACGTCGCTTGATATGGTTAAATTCACTGCTGTCCAAAAGCAATGGTTGTCGTTTGGTTGTCGAGATTTGGATTCCTCTGAGGATGGAACTGGCTTAATTAACAGGCTGCCACTATTTCTTCTCTGACGTTTCCAACGAAAGTTGGAACGACGCCTAGATCAAGCGTTGAAGACATACAAAGCAGAGCATTTTAGCATTCAACCGGAGAGCTGCAATAAAGAAAACGGAACTCTGTAGATGCAGCAAGTATTCGATTTTTCGTGTTTTCTTCAGTCTAGTCTGCTTTGCTGGAGAATGAAAGATAACGAAAAACAATACGGGCTGTACAGGGGCGTAGATCTGATCAGAATAATTAGCATTAGTACTGCGAACAAAGTAGCCAGTTTATGAAGAGCATACAGCCTGAAGGATTTTTGAATGCATTATGGTGGAACGATGTATTAAAGAAAGATTTTATTACCGTTACCCTCAAAAATTTCAAGGAATGGCTCTATTGTCTCAAAATTCATGAACTTTGTCAAAAATGGAAGAGTGCGCTCTTGGCTTTTTTGAGCGGAAAATTCTTCGAGTGATTTTCGGTCCCGTCTGCATTGATGCTAAGTGGAGGAGGAGATACAATGACGAACTGTACGGGCTGTACAGCGATATATCGACCTAAACAAAAACAAAAAAAAAACACTGTGGCACTGACAGCCCGGTATGGGCCATGGCCTAGCTTCTTGATACTCATTTTTGTTGCTCATGTTGTCATTTCAGTCACATCTGAGCCGGGCCTACGGTTTATCGCCGAGTCCAAACGGCACTCCTTAGAAGCTTTTTCATAGACAATTTTAGTTTCGGGAGTTTGCCATTGCCCGCCGAAAGGGTGATGGCGATTTGAAAAATTGTTGGTGACCCAGCCAGGAATCGACCCCAGACTGTCTGCGTCTGCTAACTATCGCGCCATCGCCATCGACCTAAACAGAAGGGTGAAAACCCAATGACTGAGATTGTGGATGGACACCAACCAATGCTCCGGTTCGAAAAGTCTTCGAATCCACTCTGAGACCGAGACTAAGGTGGTGCACTCAAGTGAAAGGGGGCATCAGCCAACTTAGCGTGCGAATCCGGAGGTAGCTTGCAAAAGATCGAGCTGGCTGAAGGCGCTTGTTCACTGAGGCCCAGGTCCACCACGGACTCGAGGGCCACCTAAAGTAAGTAAGTAAATAGAGTTAGTTTCAATGAAGCTCTTTTTGTATAATATGCTAAGTATATTCAAAACAACTTGTCATTCAAACAAACAGCATAAGTAATTAAAATCTGTACTGATGAGTCTCCAGTAAAAAATTAGCCACAGCCTTAGAATGCACTTCAAATATCTGAGCGATGATATAGTTACTCGTAAGTCAAATTCCTTTTTCACTTCTTTAAGTAAGGGACTGGGATTCTTCTTATCCTTTTATTAGCCCTTTCATCGTTATACGAACTTATGCGTAACGAGTTTCCCATTTTTACTGCATCGCTGCTGCTCCGGATCGCTTCAGGGGTTAGCCCCAGGCGTTGTTGCGCATTTGCCATCTGAGTAATCCAGGAATTCTTTTTCCGACCTCGGTTTCTTACAGTTGGAGTGACCGTAGTTGATAGTGCCTTTTTAACCGGATTTTCCGCAGATCTTCTTTGAACGTGGCAATACCAACTTATTCTATTCGCCTCAAGCTGTTCGGTTACCGAATTCTTTATATGTAGACTTCCTTTTATACGCGTAGATATAATGCAATCGCGTTTAGTGACTCCACTAGACATCCTTAACATTTTCATTTCCGCTGCCGTCATTTTGTTTTTAAACGCTTCGTACATTGTCCACCACTGTGAAGCGTATATAAGAGCTGGTCTAACAACCGTGGTATAGAGTTTTCCCTTTTATTTCAGTGGAAATTTTTGGTCGCAAAATATTCCCGAATTTTCCGCCATTTCATCCATCCCACACTAACTCTGTGGTTTACGTCGTCGTCACATTTCGCTTCCATGTTAACGGTTGATCCTAAGTACTTAAAGATAGTGCTTTTCGGAAGAACTATTCCGTCTAATATTATATCCGGAACAGGTCGCAACGGATGCGCAAATGGGCACGTCAAATGCTCCGTCTTTGAACGACTTATTTTAAACCCGTTTCTCTCTAGCGCATTTCTCCATGAATCTAAGGCTTTCTGTAAATCTTCGACGTTATCGCTAAGTATAACTGCGTCGTCAGCGAAGAGAATTGGCGTTACATTTGCTTCGCGCATGCAGTCTTTTAAAAGATAGTCGAATACTATGTTAAAGAGGAAAGGGCTAAGTACGCTTCCTTGATGCACTCCGACATTAACTGGAACTTTTAACCGCAGTTTTCACGTTTCCGTACATGTCTTGTAATATTCTAACATACGTTTCCGGTACGTTTTGAGACCTCAGAGCGGCCCATATGAGATCCCTAGGCACTCGATCGAATGCTTTCTCGAGGTCGATAAATACCATGTGTAAATCCTTAGACGAATCTCGGTGCTTTTCCATTATTATTCGTAGGCTTTGGATAGCGTCCACCGTCGATCTTCCTTCAACAAATCCACACTGGCTATTATCAAGCTTTATTATTTGCCGAAGACGTTCGTTTAAGACTTTTTCGACGATTTTCATCGTGTCATTATGCCATTGTACGAGTAACATAATCCTTTTTCATTCATGGCCTTGTGACTTTTAGCCTAGCCTAAACAATTTACAAAAATGTTGACTTGACGATCTTTAATATTTGACTTTTGGGGACAAAGGATCTGCCGGAATACTCGTAAATAAACTCATGTTAAATTATACAAATTAAACACAAAGATAGGATATCTACATCCGCTTACGATAGAGTCCACACCAGATCTCGCGTCTTGGTTGTCGGGCTGTGATGTTTTTCTAACTCAATATTTTATTCTTTCATTCATACGATCAGTATTCCATTCCATTTGCTTTGTTGAGAAGGTATCGGCTCAACTTAGTCGAATTAATCATCTTGTTTGACAAGTTACAGTACTTTTCTGGTAAGTAAGGAGACATTTTATAATATACGACTACATATCTACATATACCACGATTAGCTTTCGACCGTGTGATAATTTATTTGACTAATACCAGCTTGTTCGTAGCCCTTTTGAGCTTTAGCTGCACAACTATTACATGGTCGTTTAGTGTCACCTCTTACGCTTAGATGCACAGAGTAGTTTAATTTACATGAGATATACCTACCTATACTAGCATATATAAGAAAAAATACGAGTAACTTTTGATTGCCGGAATAGGAGTATGCCAACTTATCAGGTTGTCCCAACTGCATATCCAAGAGACCACAAAGTACCATATATGAGTATTTTGTCTACTTACTCGTACGTTGCATATGTCTACTTAACCTACCATATAAACTGGTTTAAAATTTAATTTAACTATTATTGGCTTACAACTTACGTAAGGACGTGTACAGAAAAGGCAAATTAATTTGGAAAATTCTTCTCAGCCCTAAATGTGGTCATTGTCTTTTATTACGAGAACCCATTCAAACAATTTGTAAATTGTTGAACATATTAAATGTTTCAGACGTAACAAAAGTATCCTTGATGACTCTCTTAAGCTCTTCGACCGCTCATTATGTGATAAAAGTCACAAAAAGTTATTCTATGCCAATTTAAGTGGCAAATAAATATTTCTATGCTTTCGTGTATATGTATGTTCGCCTATACATTTGGAGCATGTGAGTGGGCAAATATACGTTCGGCATTAAACCATGATTTTTGACTTTTAGATACGATTTGATGATTTATTCGATGTCCTTGAGACATTCTCCAATCTATGGTTCTTTGGAGGGTTTTGCTTTCTGATTTTTTTTTTTATTCCAGCAAATATCATTTTTCGATAGCTTCCTTTTTTTTTTTTTTGATGTATGAAAAAAAATATTGCGGTTGACATTGTTATTGCTTGCATTGATAAAATTTGACTTTATCCTCATGAAAGCAGAACAAGGTTAAAAGAACCTGGTCATCGCTTTGTATTTCAAGTGAAGTGTAATTGTGAGAAAGATGTTTAATTTAGTCTTAGGTACCGACGTTCTTGAGAGCTAAACAAATATTTCACCGCAGATATAAGCTTGAAAAATTAAATGCCAAATATACATATATGTACGAGTATAAACGAGTACATGTACTTAGAATCGAACTTATACTTGTATTCAACCGCTTCCAACAACGATGGTGGCAAAACTCAGCTGTATTTATGACCATACTCGTATATCCATTGTGAATATTTAATCTTCATTTAGTCGCCATCAGGCACTTGCCTCGTATATACGAGTATCTACATGCTCAGGTGATCGCTAATCTTTTGTAAATAGGTTGTCCCCTGGTCCCTCTAGGGGAGTTATGCAGCCACCATTAATACTAGTCGCAAAGTTGCGCAAACAAGTCATCAGGGATGCCGCCGGTGATTTTCTGTGCTTTTATCGGCTACTACTCGTATTATGCCCTTGCTTCGACAAAGAAAGTCGATAGGTACATGCTGCAAAACAAGAAGCATACAATACCTGGAGATGCTCACTAGTTGTATAAGTAAAAGAGACGGGATGAAATAAAGACAGAAGCTGTCGTTTAAACCTAATAGGAAACTTTAAAATAGAATGGCAGACGATGCTGAGGATATTGAAAACTATTTTTGCTGACTGTTAAAAATACCGGCGACAATTTTTGAAATTTCGCATTCAAGTAGAATGAACCAATAGTATTAGCAATGGACTTATTTGGCATATTGCATTATTTATAAAAGCTTCTAACACCGTTGCGCAGCGGCTTGGTATCTAGCGAGTGTTCAAAATAAAAGATTCTTTTTAAACCACATGTTATTTTGACACTGAAACCTCTTTCCCAATCGAAATGTTGACAAAATTTTGGCTAATCAGTCACTTCATACCTCAACAGAATAAAATGAAACAGCGTTGTCAAATATTGTAAACTTATTTTCAAAGTGACCGCTGTGTTGGTTAAACAATGTGTTTTTTGAAAAAACTTTTGACCGAAATTAAGCATCCTTTCTTGGATTTATGCTTAGATATGGCTATCCACATTAACCAGGTCGGGTGGACGGAATTGTTTACCTACTCGTACTTCCTTCAAGTTGAAAGGTTCAGATGGCGCTATCGCCGTTGTATAGTCTACAGAAATGCTTCTTACAAATTCTCAGCATCGATAGCGACTCTACTACGATATTCCCTTATTCGTCGCTACAGGGTTCGCTTTGCGGTTTGTATCTATGGCATGATTTTCTATCCTTTTGGTAAAACTTCGGAATCTCATTCTTGAAGTAGCATATCTAAATTTCCTCGATCGATGTTCGTCCCTTCTTTTCTGCTCGTCGAGGTCGTGAGCAGTTTTGGTCCTATACATCTTGTTTAGTTGTGCGTGTCTGGCGGCACGAGTCGCTGAACCACAATGATAGTTAAATGTAACTCAGCACAACAGAGGCAGCATCTCTTCGATGCTGGTGGCAGAGGACCTCTTCAGAAATAAAAGAAGACTCGATCGGAAAAGAATTTGATGATCCCTTCCTCACAGGATGAGCTTGCCTTTGTGCTGTTCGGGATATCCGCAACTGAACCTTGGTTACCCTGAGTAACCGTTCGTTGACGGTTGACTGATCAGGAATGCTCTAAGATCACTTGCGAATATCGAGATGTGGTTACCGCGTGCTAGCTACGACAATGTTTCGTCTCGCCGCAAAATCGATTAGCCTGGTTCCGCTATCGGTGCGGCTGTAGTATAACCTGGAGGCTAAACCTTCAGACAGCACTTCCAAAGATGCCGTCTATTTCTAACTCTTCGTTCAAATAGAAGAGGACAATTTTAATGTCATATATAGGGCATTGCTCGTCGGTTTTGTTCAAGAGCTCGTAGAAGCTATCTGCCGGAAATTTAACACTCTTCTCTTCTTTTGCCGTCGATAACAATCGCCATAGTAGATGTCGCAGTTTTTTAATCTGGTTGGTATTTTAAATATTTAAATTCTCTAAGGTATTTCTCACTCTGAAACTAAACATTCTTTTTTTTTCAATCGCTGTTTCAGCTATGAAATGCATTGAAACTAATGTCAGAAGCAGGCAGGCCCTTTATCAGCTTATACATCCGGCATGCATAGCACAATATCGGTCGATGCTTAGGTATACGTACTTCCGGAATCATTAAACAAATTTCATTCATTAGCAAATCGACACTGTAATCCATAATTAAAGACTCATTTGTACCAAAAGGATCCTTGTCCCTGTCGTGCCACAGTGAACTAAACTTCTTAATATTACAAGTACTAGGAAAATGTATGACTAGCAAAGTTGCATTACATGCAGTGCGATGCCAATGTAGTTTGTAATTGCTTCATTTCTTTACTCCATCAATTACCATGTCGGCGGATACTAAATTGCCAACGCTTTAACGTCACTCCTGGTTGGTAGTTCTTTAATGGAACTAAATAATTCTCTACTATAGTCAGGCACTTGTATGTATATCAAAGGACTGACTACGTCGATTGCCAACTACACCAATAAATTTGCAACAGACAATGTTTAATATGAATCTTGTTACAACGTCTTCTGCTAGATTCGCCAAAATGGCAAAACTATAAACAAGTAGCTATCTCGTATTTTTCCCTTCTCTACTAAACCATTTCTTTTTGAAGCACAAAATCAATACTCAAACGTTGCAAAGAGTTACTAAGTTCCGCTAATGGATGTATTTATAAGAGGCTTATGAGCACGTTTGGAATATGCTGGTTCTGGTATGAAGTTTTTCGAATCCAACGGACCATACAAAAAAATTGTTTGATGGACACGTTACGTTTTTACCGTCGAGCATGAAAGTCGGCAACATACCCTTCGTTTCGTTTGCATTCGGAAAAATTTGAATATGAATAACAATTTCCCAAATCCAAAAATTCCTAAAGCAACGAATATCGTTTGCAAACTATTTATTATAATACAGCACTCCATTGCAAGAACACTTCAACATTATTTCTCCATTTAGGAAAGTGGAGACTTTCTGGAGCTTTTTTGTATTCGAAAATGGAATGAAGAAGTGTAAAGTGTCCCCAGTATTTTATTCATAGCTGGAGAACTTTTATCCGAAGGAGAATGAACACCAGAATTTGGATAAAATTATTTAGCGCAGAAGCGAAAACCACTTGTTTACGAATTTGATGTGAAGACGAAGACGGAAACCTGTCCGTTAATTATTACAATATCATATACACATACAATAAGGTTGTTATGTTAGGTTTGCCGAACAATACTGACTAAGAAGTTGGTCAGAACATTAAAGTAATTTATGTGGCATTTAAAGTGTGGCGGATAATTTACAGCTCATGTGATAGTTTTTTACTTTTCTTATAGCTTCTGATTAATGCCTACTATGAGGAAGAACAATAGTTATGCTAAGGCCGTCGAGACCGAGACGTCTGGACATTTCGGAGAACGGTGATTTTTATAAGTAACCAAGAACTGCCGTGTCCCAGTAGTTAGTGCGCTAGACTACTACTACTACCCCACTCTTAACTCCGCATCTGGGACCGTTCAATTAGGTAGTAATTGAAAGAAGAACCTTTGTGAAGAGCGTCTTTCCGACAATAATGAGTTCAACATAGCCATTAAAGCACATTTGGAGTTTTTTTTTTTTTTTTTAAATAACAGTATTGAGGTCAGAGAAAATTATGTTGTAAAATATAAAATATCTTGAATTTGTGTAATTCATTTTCACATCGATATGGAGAATACATCTAACGCCCCTCGTACTTAATCTTCTTTTTAATAAAAAAATAAACGTTGTTTTTTAACAGATCTTTTATAGAAATTGTGACAAAAAATGGCGAGTTAGTTCCTCACACGATTTAGATTTAAATAAGAAAACGACTGCTCAAAAGAGATTATTGGCAAATACTTACGACGTTTACTACGAATATACAAGCAGAAAATATTTAACAAAAAAATGCATCCTATGTCGGAGAAGTATTTTTGAGTGAAGCTCCGGCAAGATCTCAATTCCAAAGCTTATTAAGAAAGATACTAAGCCAAATAGTTCCAAAGAAAAAAAGTGAATAAGAGTTCAAAAACTGAGAAATTAAGTTTTCAAAAAAAAGGAATGAATTGTTCTCGGCCACTTTATAATCAAAGTGAGTTCGATATTCGAATAATTCGAAAATGTGGTAGATTTTGAGACATTTAATACGACTTTTTATTGTAATGTAAAATATTAATTTTATAATTGGACAAAACAACAAATATTTAAATATTTTGTTGCAAAATAATAATTCTATAGTTTTCTACAGTCTTAGGTCTACTCGTATTAAAAACTTTCTTTCTAGTGCAATTGCATCCCGTTTCCGTGTTTCAACTGGGGTGAAATAAGATGAGTATAAATTGAAATATCATATCAGCAAGAAAAACAAGGATTAACCATAAAAGCCCATATAGGATTCCTTCTGATATCATGTAAATCTAAGGAAATTTCCCACCCAAGTTATTAAGGCTGACTTAAAATTCTTACATTAATCAAACCATAGAGATTGTTATGGTTGATAGCTCGCAGATAGAGTTGCCTTTTCTGTGAGGGAGCAAAGCATGAACTACACGTCCAGGCAGCTTCTATATAAATTAATAAAATATATATTCGCCAGCCTTGATGTATGATTTTGTATGAGGCAGCGTTTATGAAAATAATTCGATGACATCTAGTTTAAACATTAGTTCCGATGTAGCGAGAGTTTCGATGAAATAAGTAGCGAAATTCTGTGCAATTTTCTTAATAATGACCGTTAATTGAGGACTACTTTAAAATATAGGGATTGATTTCAATAATTTACTTATATTCTGGCTGTCTGAGAAAATTCAGATATCCTTACGGGATGTTACTTTTTCGTTAGCTATTGTAAAATAAGATTTCTCCTATAAGCATAAAAGCTGTTGCGCTACAATTCTTTCCCAGAGGATGCCCTAAAAGAAAACTACGAGTTGAAGAATACTGATGGTATTTAAGACATCAGTCTGGCAGGTTTATTCCGCCATAGCCGATCCTAAGTAAGGTAAGAGGAAATAATTATTCACGAAGGTGATTGCCTCCTCATTTGACGAAAATCTCTGTCCTCCGAGCTCAGCTCTTAGATGAGGGAACTAAAAGAAGTCGCTTGGGGCTAGATCTGGTGAATGAGGCGGATGGTCAAGCAGTTCAAACCGTAATTAATGGATTTTCGCCATGGCAACCGCTGAGTTGTGAGACGGCGCATTGTCTTGGTGAAACAGGATTTTTTTTTCTGCAAATATGGCCATTTTTCCGAAATCTCGAAATCTCTGCTTTCAGCTTGGCGAGTAATGATGCGTAGTATGCTCCTGTAATGGTTTTTCCTTTTTGAAGATAATCGATTAAGATAACTCCTTTACTATCCCAAAAAACAGTCGCCATCACTTTCCCAGCCGGAAAAACAGTTACAAACAGCTCGCCCTTTGCAGTCCACTGTTTTGACTGAATTTTTGTTTTGGGCGTATAATGGTGTATCCAAGTTTCATCTACATTCTACAGTAAAGCGTTGGAAATGTTCATTCGAACACGTTTTTGGTCTAACCTAAGCAAACACGGCACCAGACGCGTGGACAGCTTTCTCATGCCTAATCTTGATTTAATATGTAACAAACACGTTCTTTGGACATTTTCATAACCTCTACTATCTCTCTCACCCTAATTCGGCGGTCGTCTAACACCATTTGGTGAACTTTAGGAATGTTATCGTCAGTGGTTGCAGTTTTTGGACGTCCCGAACGTTCATAATCTTCCAAGCTTTTACGGCCACGTTTAAATTCAGCTGCCCAAAATTTCACTGTGGTAAATGATGGTGCAGAGTCCCCATACACAGAGTCCAACTCATTTTTGATTTGCGTTGGGGTATTGCCTTTCAAAAACAAGAATTTAATAACAGCTTGATACTCAATTTTTTCCGTTTTCACAAAAAACACTCACATCGTTTTCTGTCGTGGAGTTTCAATCACAAAACAACCGTTAAAATTTACAACCTGAATCATTCCGAGTGGAGAAAAACTCTACGTCCTATTCGGACTCCCACCCATGAAGGGTCAATATCGAAACCAAATATATCTGAGTTTCAAACCACTACATCACAACAATGCTTTCCTTTCTCCTCCTTCTACCTTTCATAAATCCCTTGAGGCGCGAGTAAATTATAAAAAAAAAACTCAAACGACTGTCAACTAAAAACTGCCCGTCCAAAATGACTGAAACTTCGGTAAGTAACTGTCGAAAGATGCACAACTATTATTCACTAGCTTTTATTGACGAGTGCCGCTGCCTTTACGTTGTGGTCGGAAACTTTTCAGACAACCCTCGTTGCATGGATCTTTGCCAGGTTTTAGCACATAAGTCAAACATTTCTATTATATTTGTGTGAAATAGCAAAACGGAATACTCCATCCTCAATATAATTCGGTAATGACACTACTGAGACCTGTTTAAGAATAAAGAAAAGTAGTTCACAAATCAAGATAAATACCAACTTATGGTACGCATAATAATTTATACAAGATGTCTTCAATATATATTTACGAAATTAAAATGCAACGACGACAATGGCTAGACAAATAATATTTATTTATTGTCAAACACATTTTCAACACAATGCTAACTTTGTATCATATAATTTACATTTAGCTCTTAAAGGTTTGTCGTCTGATGTACTGCATTCTCCCCAAAGTAAAGTATTATTTGCCGTAGACAGGAAATTAAAACATATAAATTTCAGTCAATATTTTTTCGTCTGGCACAACAAGGTTCCACAATACTTGTGTATATTAAAAGTGTATCCAAAGCCAACATACAATGTACAATATAAATTAATCTTTTTTTGTGAGTCAAATTACATGTGTATCTACTATACTTCATTGTTTGTAAAATTCATCTCTCCAAGCACCAATTTAATCAGCTTTTTGATTTATCTGTCAATAGCACTAAAATCATTGTCACTGGCATCCTTTTCCCCGAACAGGGACAAATGCTTTTCGTAAGTATATTGGTATCTGTACCTATACGAATACATGCACATTGACTATCTTTTTTGTGGCTTCTGAGGAAAACTGAATACAAAAGGATTTCCAATAAAAATCTTTTTTGCATCAGAAATGGCCCTTCGTTGAAACAACTTTTGCAACTTTTTAAACGTCCTGGCTTAAATAATAAAAACTCTCTATGTTACGAGTGTATGGCACTTGAAAGCAAAAAAGTTTTTGAGTACGAAAAGTTAGAATCGGAAGGAATTTTAAAGTAAATTCTTTCTATGTGACATTTTGGTAAAGATTGCTGTTAGAGTTGTAGGTAGATAAGGTTTTTAGAACTTTTTGCGCAATATGGGGAAACTTGTATCCTTTGACAATCTCTAGCCAAAGATAAGGTGCCTATTATGACGATATTTCGCAGCCAATTAACAGCACGTCCAATGTAGGAGATTCCAGACTTTTTCCTACTTATGCAAACAAGAAGCCCCGAAAAGAATTTCTAGTCTGCTCCAACGTTATGTTCAATGGGTCCAGTAAAATTGCATTAAATGGTTACTGGAAAAGTTGTCTGGCAAGTAGGAAAACTATTCAAACTTTCAAGTCCATTATTTGCATACCGAGTGGAGAAAAGTTCTGCAGTTTTTTGATACAGTGAACTTTTGTAGAACAAAGTTGGTGAGTCTTGAGAAAACTGCACATAGGCACCGAGAAATTAACTCTTTAAAACTAAATCTAAATGAAAAAGCAAACAATCGTGAAATCCTTAAAAAGGATGTCTGGAGAATGGTATGAGTATGACCAAAATAGAAAGTTTTCCAAACTTCCTTGAAAATTCATCTTGTAGATTTAATTAACAAAGAATTGGTATAGGCATGCTTTTGTGCTATAAAGAAAGTATTATTGTATTTACAACATGGGACAGTTTAAATTTGGTTGAATTAATATGTACACGAATGTTTGTAACATATTTGAAGGAAATGACAGTCCCATAGAATCCGTACGCTGACATAATAGGTACATCCGATGACGTTTTGTTATTGCTGATAGTGTTTTCTTTGCAAGCTATGACAATTTCTCTTTATTCACTCAGTGTCTCAACCAATGAAAGTTCTTACTCTCAATTTGTGAATGTGTGAACCTCAATATGTGAATGTGTGAACTGCCAACGGATTGAAAAGTAGAAAGTAAATCTACTTTATGTGTCCGTTCCGTCATATCCTTTGTTTATGGGCCTGCTTCCATAACAAAGTGTATATTCTACGTATCTAGCTGTCAGGCGATAACGTCGACTCAACGAACGCAACGGATTCTATGGGCCTTGGCCTTTATAACGAAGTAGAATTTTTATTCTGACAGTAGATCGGCTGCGAAGCACGACATTCAATGAGTTCCTCTCTCCCAGTTGGTGCAGTCAAGGGGATTTGTGAAAGTGAGTTTATTAGATTTGCTCAAAATAAGATGATGTGAATACAGAAAGCAGAGTAAAGGCGGAGGGTAGATTACAAGGCAACAAAACAGTTAAGACAGAATAGAACCCTTCTCTTCTAATGGCATAAACTGCATCGGTTCGTATAACTAAAACCATGAGCATTCCCCCAATTGGCGGCTTTTCAATAAGGAATATATCAGATTGATGGGAATAAAATTGATGATGTAAAATAGCGGTACCATTTACTTGTGGATTGCTTAGTTACTTTACTTTTCTTAGATGGCACTATGGTGCAGTGTGCACCAGGATCTCAGTTAACTAACAAACGTTTCCAGCTGTTTTCAGTTGCGCACACGTAATTTGATCAAGTTCCCTTCCAATAGGGCGGGCTAATTGAGGTGGCCTACTGGTTTATCACTTTGGGTTAAGAGTTCAAAGTTTTCCAATCTGGGACTCCAGTGTTCATACTGCCTTTCTTCAGGTAAAATGGTGTGTTCGGGGTGATTCCAGATTCTTAGAATCGACTCTTGTTCTATTCTGAAATTTCCTTTTCCATGCTTATATATTTCTGTTTGCGCTTGGCATCTTCTTTTTATTTTTTAGGTAAATCTTCCGAATTTCGATCGATCGACACAAATTGTGTCTCCCATACAAAAATCTCTCCAAAATTATCCGAGCTAAAATTTTTCTCGGCAATTTCTGCGAGTTGTACGCAGATTGAGAAAAAAAAATCAACTTTCATTTCAAACTGTACACAATGTATCTGTCAATATTTGTCTCACCAAATAATGGGTCGGTACATTTTTCGAAGCCAAAATTCTGACAGCTCATTATTTTGAAAACTGTTTACTCGGGTTAAGAGGAAAAAAATCTTTTCTTGTGCAAGATAAATAGGTAAAGCTACGAGTATTTCTGTCAAAGAATTATTTTTTTGGCATTGGCATTCACGGCGTGCTTTTGTATCAAAATTTAGCTCGAGGGTGGAGAGTTTGGAGAGGAGACAAAATTTGTCTTGTGACGATGTGCGCACGATGCTTAAGACTAGAAAAGGTGCACAATATTTCAGAAGCCCGTGCAATTGGCCGATGGGTATCTATCACATCGAAGTACCACCTCAATCAAAAATTTCCCGGAATAACCACAGTGAGGCGCTCCCATTGTTCCGATTCGAGTTCTTTGTTAAGTTGGTACATCTGCTGTTTATATTCCCTCTAAACCTTAGCATCATAGCTTGACATTTGCAAAAGTTACGTAGCCAAGAGTACATCTATCTCTGTGTGTGTTGGCGATTTTTTACAATTTTAGAAATGAATTAAAATTTGCAACTACGAACTTGTATTAAATTTTGCGTAAAAAACGGATTTAATGGTGCACGAACGTTGGAAATGATGGAAAAGTGTTTCGGCAACGATTCTCTAAAGAAAACGGTCGTTCACCAGTGGCACGAGCGGTTCAAAAGTGGTCGTGAGTCAATCGAAGATGATGAACGCAGTGGCAGACCATCGACATCGAAAACCGACGAAAACATTGATGAAGTAAATGAAATGTTGGTCAATAACCGCAAATAGCCATCAGAGAGATAGCGGAGGACTTGAACATTGTCTATGGATCCGTCCAAGATATTTTGGTTAATGATTTGGGTTTCCGTCGTGATGCAGCAAAGCTGATGCCAAAAGACCTATATTTCATGCAAAAAAGAAATGCATGTTGACGTCGCAAAAGAGATAATTTGCGAGGCTGAATCCGATCCCACATTCATCAAAAGGATCATTATAGGAGACGAGACGTGGGCTTATGAGTTCGACACGCAATCCAGGCATCAGGCAAGTGAATGGCGTCCACCAAATGAGCCGAGACCAAAAAAAAACCACGTCGTTTTCAGTCAAAACAGAAGGCAATGCTCACGGTTTTCATGGATTACAACGGTGTAGTGCATCATGAATTTTTGCCAGAAGGCAAGAGAGTAAACAAAGAGTATTATTTGGGCGTTATGAGATGTTTTGAGGAAAAATGCAACAAATACCATCCAACAGCCACCGAATTCACCTGATTTGGCACCCTGTGACTTTTTTCTGTTCAATCGAGTTAAAAAACCACTACGAGGAACGCATTTCAGCAGCACTGATGGACATACCGAAAACCGAATATATAAAGTGTTTTGAGAATTGGATCAAGCGCTGGCATAAGTGTGTTGCAGTCGATGGGGATAACTTTGAAGGGGACAATATAGATTAAGATGAATAAACTTGTATTTTTAATTTTCTGAATAAATTCAATTTGATTAAGGTGGTATGTCATCTAGAGTGATTAACATTTTAAGTCATCGATTGGTACACGGTGACAAAATGTGTTTAATTTAAATTGTCGAAGCCTATTATGAAAATGGCCTTTTAAAATACAATATGCATAGTTATTGCGCAGAGCCCGAGTACAGCAATGAGCAATTTGCGCAGGAATTTAATCCCTTAAATCAAGCCTCCAGATAAATTCCAGCGCCGTACGCTCGTCGATGCACTAGTAAACACAACTTGTGTTGAATTTTAAAATAATTTTCATTCCAGCGGATACGTCAATAAGCAAAATAATCGCATTTGGGATGTTAAACACAAGAAAAATTATCGAAAACCGTTGAATCCTCAGAGAGTCACTGTCTTCTGTGGTTTTTGAGCTGGGGGATAGTCATCGTCATATGCGGCGAACCTGTAGTGAACATTAGGCCGATATTATCTTTCAGAAATAATTGTTATCAATCAATAACATTTATTCAATAATAATATACAAGTTATTCCAGTGTAATATTTCCCATCTATTATTCTGAAACCGTTTTTGGCAGCAATAAGAAGTAACAACAAAAAATGAGACTCCATTTATAAGGTTTACGAGTATACGCATTTGGCCATATTTTAAAGATTACTTTCAGCTCGCTCTTTATTTATTTATTAATTCATTTATATATCGTCTCATTTTTGATTATACCTTATCAAATGGTTTATTTCGCCTGATAGCAGAACATTGAATATTGTTGCCGTCGACTGAACCTTCTTGTTTTATTTTTATGCAGATTTCGGCGCTTGCTCTATGGCCTTTAAATGTTTTGTTTACTATTTTGTAACGTTTTCGTTTCTTGTAATTGGAGTAGCACATTTTCATTTCCTTGATCACGGTCTTCTTATGCTTTTTCGTTTTTTTCTTTTTGAGAAGCAATTTTCTTGCTTCCTTGTTTACCCACACAGAGCACGAACCGCTCTTCTATTTCTATGGAGCACCGTCGTTTCAGTAGGAAAGTTGCCTGCATTCTTCACCTGACTTGCCGGGATAACTCCCTAGAGTGTAAAATATCCCACCATATTGTTTGTGTTGCGTTGGTTTCTCCTTAATAGTGGGTCATGGCTTCTAAAAGATGCTCAATTCCATGTGACCTGTTAGAGGTAGAATGATCCTATAAACAGATCTGTATATCGCTGAATTATTTTGTGTGAATGAGCCGTCAACAGTTAAGCACAAAAATTTGATGTGTATTAATACGAACAGCACTGCACCTCACCAGGTGAACACCAGTACTAAACTAAATCATACAGCAACAAGTCAACGATCAACTTATTTATTTAGCGTCATCAGCTTATTCTTTCCTCCAATCAGTTTAACTTCTTTTTTGGTTTTTCTCATTTTTTTCTTATTTTTTCGCCACTAACAATATAAGCAACACTATGTTTGTAAGTATTGTATATATTTTAATTATTTAATTCAAGAATGTGGCAGCAAGCAGTAACTAATTTATAAGCCTTACAAATTAGTCTGAACTGGAGAATGATTTATTTAGGAACAACTTAGACAGCGAATAATTAAACTGCAATAATCGCTCTGATTGCTCAGATTTGCACTCAAATTTCAAATAATTAAATGCAATCATTTCTAGATTATTATTATTATCACACTGCTTCCGTCCGATTAGGTCAATATCACCGGCACATGCGAGTAATTGTATGAACTTTTAAAAGATTGTGCCGCTCATGTTGGCGCAGTTTATGGGATCTCCTTTCTTCAGGATCAGATAAACAATGCTGAAGTTTCATTTATCGCTCATACTTTCGTCCGACCATATTTTACAAATGAATTAGTGTATACTCCTTTAAGTCATCATCTGCCGTTTTAAAGAGCTTGTCCGTATCGTCATCATTCTCCTCTGTAGGGGCGTGCGCGCACATAAGGCTAAATTATCATTGATACGGAATGTTACGAGGTGCTCGGTTATACTATATGTGCTTTGGAGCAATCTATGGTCTCCGATATTTGTTCGGCTGCACGTGTCCTATCAAGGAACCTAACATTTCATGTACACCTTGATTCGTTTATTGTCAACAGTAGATCCGAGCTTTGTTTTTGCACAACAAATGGTGTTCACCGAGTACATAGACAGACTATAATAGTGGACAGCTAGGTTTTAGTTTTCAGGAAAAAAATACAGGCTCTGTGTGAACTCCAGGCAGAATATCGGCACGGACGGTAATCAAGCGAATAATAACGCATAGCAGCTCCTTCTATGGGGATGAAAGAGAATTGTTTTTTCCTTAGCCATGAAGAAGACGATGTACAAAGACCTCACTATACCTTTATACACTGTAGTGCGGTTCATATAAAGCACAAAAACACCGGTATTTTAGCTCGAAATATATTAAACTTATCGCTGAGTTATGGGAGGCATCAATCTAAGGACCAAGCTTTCTAGAAAGTCATTTTGATTGGGGAATGCTCCGTTCGGTAAAATGCCATCAAAAGGTTAAATATGTTTGAAGTTACAATGTTATCCTCATATTGTTACAATTACATTCCAGATTTAAATACAAGAAAAGAGTTCGCACCATAAAAGTTGGTCGCACCTGAAACAACCAGAAACCAGACTTAGATAAAACGTTTCGTTTTTTTCTCGCCCACAAATAAATTTATTCTATTCTCTGTTGTATTGCTTATTATTAACCTACAGCTGCTAGTCTACTTACTCGCGGTAACATTTAATCTTTAATTTGTTTTCTTCTTTTGATGCATGGGCGATAAAATTTATTCAATCACCTGAGGGAAGATTGTTGGTCCATAAGTAGTTCACCATGAACATGGTTTTTTTTTTTAAAGCAAATGTTAACTCTATTATCCAACCAATTGACAAAGAAGATTGAACTCATTCTCAAGACAGTGTCACATGAGATAATCACATATTGATTTTGAAAAGAATGCAAAGATATTTTTCTAGACGCTAGATGGTCTACCTACATGTTTGTGCGGTTGCACCTTATTAGCATGTTTCAGCATAGCAAATTAGATCTGCGCCGAGATATTATGCAAATTTATTCAGATTGCCTGATCAATCAGTTGACAGTGGGTAATGGTGTTAAAGATACATAACTTTAGAGCTCTGGAACAGCTCATGCATAAACATATTTAAAACCTTGACAATGAATAGAAATAGAATGAAATACTGTATCTATATATGCACATGACGCCAATATTTAATAGCTTTGTATTTTGTGAATATAAACTGCACTACATAAAATAGTATCACTTCAAAATATGTTAATAAATAAAACAAAGAGTGATCATAAATGTGAATGGCTTAATAAATGACGTTCAAGATTTTGTTATTTTCGTAGCACAAGCTGCTTTCAAGGGTAAAAGAGGAAATTCGACTTCTACTCGTATTTCCGGAATAAGCCTAGTGAGTGAACTGTGAGGATATTACTCAAAATAATAATATGACTGTATCTGCTTGTATTAGTTTACTATATGTAAAGAGTGGGCTATCTGTTGGCCTATAAGAAGAATTAATAGAAACTCAGTATTAAATTTATTTTCGCGGTACGAAATGGATCGTTTTACTCTTGAACAACCCTGAGATAAATTGCAAAGTTACTTTCAAAGTAGATGCTGTGTTGGCGAAACAGTGCGAATTTCGGTCGATATAATGCCTGTGCGTCAAAAAGATAATGGTGCAGCTCTTGCCGAAAGTTTACACCTAAACTCAAAAAAACTGAACGCGCCAAAGATCTCAGTTACTGATCATCAGTCGCACTAGCCTTCAAATCCAATTGACTCAGGAATTAAAGCAAAATCACCACCCGCTACTTAATTGTTTCTCTGTTTGGGCTTTAGAGCCCCATCCTGAATGTGAAACTGATTGATGTGATTTTTGGAGTGACGGCATTATTGGCCCATTTTTCATTTAAGATAAAGATACGTAACAGTCAATGGAGTGCGCCACCGATGCGTAATAACTGATTTTTATGGTCAGAAATTGGGGATTTGGACTTAGTTATAACAAGATGGGGCTACGTGCCACTTCGTCGCCCAACAATCATTTTTTTGCACACAAAGTTCAATAATGTGTAATCAGTCGTTTTGGTAGTGTTGTTTAACCACCATAAAACTGCGATATGATGCCATTAAACTGTTTCCTTGTAGAGTGCCATTAAAGATCGATAATATGCGAAAAATCCAGAGATGATTAAGGCACCCAAGACAAATATTGGTCAAACTAATGGTGAAAAACCATCGAAAATGTATTGCGAAATTGGGTTCATTGGATGGCCTACTGTCAAGCCAGCCAAGGCAGTTGATTGAATGATGTATATTTAAGGAAGGGTCTATCGTTCATAAATATTTTTAGCGCTGTATACTATATTGTATATTTTTCAAGCGGACCGTAACTGTTATTTTCATCAACTTACACATGTGTAATCTTCTCCCACTCTATAAAGAATGGGTACTTCTTCGAAGCCTGGTAAAGAGAAAAACAGTTAGCTAAGATCTAGTCCTCGACTAATTGTACTTACTTACTTACATTAGGTGGCACTTTAGACCGGGGTGGACCTGGGCCTCAGTCAATAAGCGTCTTCAGCCAGCACGATCCTTTGCTAGTAGCCTCCAGTTTGGTACGCTTCGTTAGATTAAGTCCCCTTCCACTTGCGTGCGCTAAGTGAGTCTCGGTCTTCCTCTACTGCGCTGTCCCTCGGGAGCTAATTCGAAGTCTTTTCGGACCGGAGCGTTGGTGTCCATCCGCTCTACATGACCCAGCTATCTCAGTCGTTGGATCATCACTATTCTGGCTTAGTCGATGTTGCTGTACAGTCAAAACAGTTCTTCGTTGTACCTCCTCCTCCACTCATCGTCAATGCAGATGTGACCGAAGATAACTTGAAGAATTTTTCTCTCAAAACAACTAAGAGCCGGAAGTTGTACGCCTGTGGAAAAAACGAGAAGTTTTAAATGCTTTGGGCGATTCAATTGAAGAAGTAAATATACCCTCAGTCTCATGACTGTACACCTCCATGTTATTTTTTTTTGTAAACTAGCTTTGAAGCTTATAAACTTACAAGTGAATTGCTGATGTACTCGTAAGTTGCTTTATTCATTCTTGTATTTCCAGGTTTCATAACCTGTTCGTTAAAGAGATCAATAAGCTGGTTCTATTGCTATGAAAACTAGAATATTACAGAGCACGTCAGAAGCTGTGCTTGAGAGGAAACTGATCAGCATTCATAGCGATACGGATGGTGCGTTCTTAAGAGCTGGGCCATCTATATAGATGGGTACTGCAAGATACTTGATATCTAGCTTAACGGATTTATTTGACTGGAAAATGTTGGTGTCATTAATCAATCTTATATATCTAGTAGTTCGGGGAATGTACCTATATAGGAGCATATGACCAGATGTCTTACTCGTATGTAGCTTACGTTTTAATTACGCAATTAAATAAGCTGCACAAATGCTGCTGGGGGGAAAAAGGAAGTCCGAGTGCAGAGTGGATTGTCTTTCATAAAGTATTGAAGTGGATTAGTAGCACCAGACCAGATTTTTTTAAAATAGTGGCAGAGACAGAACGGAACCCTGGGATGAACCAGACCAGCATTCTAAAACTTAAACTATCCTCTCTTTTTAGTATAAGAGCCTGCTATACAAGTCAGTTAAATACATTTGAAATATCATTAGGAACTGCTTTGCTTTTACCATAATTGAAAGGATTTTGCATCTCCTCCTCGGTAAGACATTATTTTTGTTCACCAGTAGGTCTGTTGATATGAAAACCGAAGTATTTTTTCAATTCTTGAGTTATGTCATAACCTAACGAGTTATCTAAGTTTTCTTCATTAGCTTGGAAAGAAAGCAGATTTGCCGTGTCAAAGAGTTGATGACAGCTAGAATGTTATTACAAATGAATGTTTGAATGAAAGGGGAAGCAAATCATATTTTTCAAACGAACATCCAAAGACTGTTACTACTTTTGATACGTTGCAATAATTGTTGCATCAGTTTTTGCTTATATTAAAATTTTAAACATTGACGGAAGGATTTGCAGTTCTTTCCTCTATCAGGTTGGTCTAATAAAGATGGAAAAGTTAGTTCTCTAACCCTTTGCAGCTCGAGGCTTACTTTGTCTTTCTTGTGGTTTAATACTCCTCATTCATTTATGAATCTGATTCAAAAGAGATAACTGCAAATTATCATTTTAACTGCGGCACCTGTGTCATTAACGAAGAAGCGCAATGACTTGCTAAAATTCATTAATAAAAGTGACATTCGCTCCAGTTGACTTTCTCGTATTGCTTCTGTCTAACTGTGAAGTCAGTGAAAAGGAAAGGACTTGATGTAGCAAAGGGTTCCGGCAAGTATTTACCAGAGAGAAATAAGAAAAAAGTCAAGGATTTGGCTGCATGACTATCAAAATGCTAATAAGAAATAATGGTACAAGGTTGCATCCAGACATCCCCTCTTAACGACCCAAAGGTTTATGGTGCTTAAGGAACTGCTCTGTATTAGTAGACATGGACTAACATAGGAAAGTGATTACTCCTAAGCCCGCGCTCAGCTGCTCTAAATGCTAAATAAAGTTAAAATGCTAACCTCGGCTTACCGAATCAAATTGCTCTGGTGGTATGACCTTCAGGCATTAAGAGACCGTGCTCCAACTGAATCAGGAAACCGGAAATAAATAAAAAGAGGAAAAACTTAGAGGGTAGGGAGCTGGCGCCAGTCAAGTCAGCCTGCAACATCTTCTCTTCTGCTAAACCGAGCTACAGTAATGAAAATCGAGGAAATCCAACAAATTAGCTTATAAAAGTTAATATTTTGCAGAATTTTCTGAAGTGTCAAATTATTTAAAGGCTATCATTCGGGTTACTCCTAAAATACTGGAATGAGAATTTTTTTTTCAGTTCAGACAAAAAAGCGGTCCACTGTATTCCTATTAAACACTTGTGGCCATGGCCCATCTTCTTGACATTCATTTGTGTTGTTCATGTTCTCATTTTAGTCACATCTGAACGACATTCCTTAGAAGCTCTTTCATAGGCAATTTATACTGTGATGACGATTCGAAAAATTGTAGGCGATGCCGGAGATCGAACCACGGACCCTCTGTGTGATAGTCCAGTTAGCTAACCATCGTGCCATCGCCATAAATAAATAAATAATATTTCTAAATTTTTACAGAAAGATAAATAATCGCTTTAAAGATAAAATGCTTGGAGTCTAGCACCCGCCAGATTACTAGAGCAGTAAGTAGTCTTGATCCTTCCCTGCTTAGAGAGAAAGCTACATTTTTTTTTTCCCTGGATCTGATAGAGTCAAGCTACCTACAGTTGTGTCTGCAATCGACCGAATTGGGACGGAAATCTCTATCCGAGATAGATCGGACCTAATGCGGACTTAGATTTAAAAGAGATGTTTTCTGAAACAACTTTCAGTTATTCTATTGCAAAACAGGACTCAGATAAAAGTTAAGGAACTCTATGAACTTATATTCTTGAACTTGCTTCAAATTTCTTCAAGATCAGAGGGTGGGATAAGGGCTAAAGTCCAGATTAGCTGTTGCAAAAAAAGATAATTTGCCAATACCTATTTACCATCTTGAAGTACAATACATACTTGAGTTATTCTAACAAGAAGTAAATTCGTTCGTTCTCGACCTCTACGAAGATGGTAAATTCTATATTTATAAGCGAAATTCTAACTATTTACATGTCTCTCCTTGTTTAGATTATAAAAACAGCGCACTGAAAGTCGTCTTCGTGTTTTCAAGGCAGCCGGAGCTCCAGTGGTTTTCATCAGATGTTCAAAAAATCATACTCAAAAGACAGAAAGGCCACTGTAGCTCATTAAAGGAGCACCTCGTTACTTTGGAAGAAAACTGATACGGGTCCAAAAACATTAATTTGGAAAACAGTCGTTGATTGGTAACTTGGTGCTGTGCCATCCGACGGCGAATAGTCAAATTAGCACTAGTGAACCCTTCGGAAAAAAAATTCAGCTTATTCTAATTGTTGTGTTGTGTCAGTCTTCTTAAAAAGTAGCGATTCGAATCAACATCTGTTAAAATGCCCAGCATGAACTTATTTAGCTGAATGCATACATATTCAATTCACCCTACAAGACTTTAAATTGTTTTCTCATAGGCGCGCGTTTTTTCTGAAGCCTTTCAATCTTTTCGGACCTACTGTTTCTTCATATGCAGTTTCGACATACCAGAGTTAGTCACTTTGGCCCTCTCTCCATCGTTTCGACATAATCTACCAAACGTATCCTAGAAAGGGCCGCAGGAACTGTTCAAATCGAAAATACCATTTAAGATACAAAAAACAAACACTCTCGATACTTGTATTTGAAAAAATTTCAGTCAATTGCATCAGCTGGTATTATCATGTACAAGGATATTCATTGTGATATCCGGTCCAAAAAGCAGTTGAAGCCTAAATTCCAGTTGACGTTTGAAATATACGAAAAGAAAACGTAATAGGATCACTCTAATACGAACCCAGATACATGGAAGAACTATGTAGCATTAGCTGTATTTATACTTGTTACATACATCAGCGGTTGATAAAAGACAATTAAGAAGAGACGCTCAAGAAGTTTCCCAACAACGAGCTTTGCCACTGGATTCCTACAAAATTTCAAGGATTGGTATGGTAGATGTCTAGTTCTATTTTTATTCCATCTACGGAAAATTTCCAATGTTGTCTGGTGTGGGATTACCACCGAAAAATACATAGAAATAGAATAGTCAGTCGGCTAGACCTTGTGCTTTCTGATCGATATAGATCTTATTAAACTGTTTCCCAGAAGCTTTCGTTATTGCCTTAAAAAAGGTATTCAAATTATCAAGGTTAAATAAATAGATACTCGAACAAAGTCGTATCTGAAAGGCTTCGCTAAGCATAATAGCGTTTTATTTGTTTCCAAACTCAATAATTCTATTTAAAAGGTTAATGACTCGATGACTATAGCAAGTCAACCGTTGAATCATATGTCAAAATTTACATACTCTGCACAACGCCTACAGATATCTTAAACCAAGCGATATGTTAAGATGCGCTAAGATTATATTATTTCATTTGAATTGACGTCAAAAATTCTCCGACATACAATATTCTATTTGCATTTGTGTAATTTGTTCTACTGGTAAACAAACTGTTATTTTTATTTTCGTAGAAAAATACGAATAAATGGAAAAGTTCAAGATTAATCAAAACACCTTTCGATTTCAAGGTTTTGTGCAAAGTGTCACAAAATCTTTCGCATTTAAGTTCATTTCAATTCGAGTTCTTATTTAAATTCGGACTATATTTGGTGGTCTTTCGAAAGTCCTATTCGTATTTGAATACCTACGAGTAAATGAGTGTGGCATTGGTTTCGAATTAAAATTAATCACCACTTTAGATTGCTTCAACGCTTCTTGATTCTGACTAATAAATTATAGTATTCAACGATATTACTAGTTAGAAGGAGTAGCTACATAACTGGTTGCCTGAAAGTAGATTAATTGGTAATAAATGGTCATTGGAAATAAAAAAAAAAAAGACATAATGAATCGTTCAATTATCTGAAACCTCATTGACCGTTTAATTATACGAAGGTGGTTTAAGGAATCTTAACAATTATTTAATGCAAAATTATTAATTTTATTGCATGTGGGGCTATACATAATTGTGGGAGCACTTTATAACAGGCTTAATAAATTTGCATACAAAAAAATGGTTATTGTTGCTAGAATTGCGGTATAATTAGTAAATTCATAATATTCATTGGATACCTCTTGTTGATTAGTATGCGGGTTCAATATTGCAGTGACAATTTGCATTTAAGAGCAATTTAATACATACATATATATGTACATAAATTGTAATCAACATAACACCGTCTTTCTATTTGATTTTGTATGTAAGGGCATTTGTTTGTTGCTTGTTTTTCAAGGAAGCCAAGTAATGAATTAAATTTGCATTAGTTATGGTAATACACTTTCTTGTAATTGAACGTGGTAACGTCAACAACATATTTATGTATGTCTATTTGACTGGGCTGTGATTTATAGTTTCCTTCATTTCTTTAATTAAACTTAGAGTTACACAATGTGAGCTACTCGCTATATCTAGAACAAACAAGTTTTTGTTTTAATTTGCAGTAGGTACAAAATAAGATAAAATATATCTCATTAAAAAAAAATACTATCACACTTGTTTCAAAGTGGATGTCCTTCACTTTTTATTGTCCAGAACCTATTAAAGTATATACATAGATCTCTTTTGATTTAATTAGACTTTTGAAATTAGATCTTGTTTTGCGGTCCAAGTAAAATGCCGTCTATTTAGCAGATCCCCATCGAAAATATTATAGCATTTCGCCATAAGTTCGTTATTAGATAATTTTTGTAAAGACTCAGATATAAAATTCGTGTTAGAATGATGGATTCACACATCTCGATGTTATTTGAATAAGGCCCAAACTTCTCAGGAACTAGCTAAGTTTACTCGCATTATAAGCTGTCTAAATGTATTTGGATATATGATCGACAAGGGCGATGTTTTAAAATCAGTTAAAGCGTTAAAATAGATTTAAAGACGGATAAACCCTAATAGAGCCAATTTATTTATACATATGTAGGTGTTTTCTTTATGGTTGTGGGCTATGTATGAGGCCATACATAAAAATTACACTTTTGGGAAGCAAACGAAAGCCTGAGTAAGAAAGGATTGCAACACAGACACGCGAAATAAACACAGCGGACTACGGACCAGTTAATAAAGCGTTTGAACATAATACGTGTAGCGAAATAATTTCCTCGCTATACTGGAAGTGGATATGAAACTATGACTATTATGGTGATTGCTACAAGGTATAAAGACGGTCTCTATTACGGTGTGGTTTTGTTGTAAGCAACAGACCTAGGCAAGATGTCTGTAGCTTTCGGAACGTTTGCTTTACAACAATCAACAACAAGTCTTAATTCGCCCGCATATCCTGATATGCGCTTACCTCCCTTCTTCTGGGAGGAAACAGTGTCCTGAGCAAATGTTCAAATTGTTTTACGTGATTTCAATGCCAAAAAGTGAACATTTTTTGTCTGCAAATGAACAAAAACTAGATTCGGTAAGAATGCACACAGGTCAACTGTGAGAGTTATTCCTGGTCCAGGTGTATACCTGAGTATTATTTGCTTCATACATTTCCATGCGACAACGTCTGATTGTAATCAACAGAGTTTGATCTTATGCTGATAAGCAATCTCTTTGAGAGATGCGAGTCAGTTTCTAATTTCCCCAAATTGTAGTATTAAGTGTTAAAAATCAGATCGTTACTTGACTGTCTACCAATTGTACATTTATTTAAACATACTATATAACGCGAGTATTGGATTCAGACTAAGCAAATCTCTGGCTTGATAAACTCCTGAAACTTCGGCTTGCTTCGAATTCATACATGCAGACAGAAAGTCGCAATAGACAGTTATATCTTTGAAATCAGAATCTTTATATACGTCTTGATAATGAGATCTCATTAGCATTAAAACGAGGAGTAACTCTTGCTAATTGCTATGTCTTCGGCCTCAAAAGTCCTTGTCGATTCGTCCCAGTCCTCTTCAATGATTAGCAGCATGGACTTTATCAAAAACGGGTGGGGAAATCATTAATACTTTCGATTTAAAAAAAACAAGGAGTAGTGATATGAATTCCAATAGGTCTACAGTCTAAAATTATATTTGCTGTACGAGTTCAGAAAATGTAGTTTTGAGAAGAAGTGCCTTTAAAATAATAATTAGATTGAGGTATTTTATAGAATAGAGCTCGTGCTTCTTTTGCGAAAGATACACAGCAACTGATATGCTAGTATATGTATTACACACATATATACATATGTATAGAAAGAAACAGAGTAGAGGCAGATGTTTCGCAGTGCTAGGACATTACTTTCTATTGTACTTACACGTACCTAACATTAGAAACACATAAAAACGGGTTTTTAACTTGGACGATGTAGACCAACAACACCGTCCATTCGACTTGGATGAAGTGAAGATAGCAATATCTAGACTTTAGTCCAATAAAGCTGCTGGAGTGGACGGCATGACCACCGAGCTCTTCAAAGCGGCGGGTGATAACTTGATAAGGAGCATACAAGAACTCATCACTAAGATATGGTATTTCTCAAAAATCCGTCCAATTACTCGCATATGCCTATGATATTGACATAATTTGAAGAAAACAGCTCCATTTTAGTGGCGCCTTTGCAGGTATTGAGACGTAAGCGGCGAAAATTGGTTTAGAGGTCAATGAGGACGGTCAAGCAAAAAGGACACTGAACACCAACGTCTCGGACAGAACGTCACTTTCGCCAGGTATAACTATAAGATAGTTGAGGACATTGTCTACCTAGGCTCCGCTATGAATTCAGACAAAGACAGCAGCGCTGAGATCAAATGAAGAATGAGAAGGCTAAGAAGGCAATTGACTAGTAAAGCCGTCTCTTGCACAACAAAAGTTACCCAGAGGCATAGACATTATCAAAAATGGATGAGGATGCTCTTAGTTGCTTTGAAAGAAAAATTCTTCAAGTGATCTTCGGTCCTGTCTGCATTTTTGGTGATTGGAGGAGGAGATACAACGAGGAACTGTATGGAC